>OZ038438.1:13122719-13840219 GCA_964036275.1 Litoditis marina | reverse complement strand
CATTCGTTCTGATTGAACAACGCGGCAACCCGGTTGATGCATTGGGAACCGACGAAATTCGCTGTCAAAAGGGATATGCCGACCTCTCTTTTGTGTACTGGGCCATTGGTACGTGGCTCATTCAGTTTGGTTTCTGAGAAGACTAAGGACGAATTTTTATTCCGTGTTCCTGGCCATATTTCAAAATAGAAACGGTTTACAGGCTGCTAACCAAAAGTCTATACAAGCAACTGGAGTAGTTCTCACGAGAGAAGAAAAAAACAGCCCTATATATCTTCTCTTCTCACATTCAGCGTTGATTTTCACATTTTTCAGATTGCTCTCAATATTGAAACAATAAACTAAAATAATGTTCCTCACTAATCACTCTAATCAGGTAGCGCCGATCTCGAGATATGTCTAACAGATGGCAACGGAGCAAAGTTCAATTGTACCGGAATGCTGGATTCTCAAGTAATGCCTGGCAAAGTATCTCTGAAAATACCGGAGATGCAAAAACCATTCAGGGTCAGTTCCAATAGCTACAGTGTTTACGTTGTTATTGCCTCGGTTTTGTACACACAGAACTATCTATCTATTATTGTGAATACTTTCTCTCAGATTATGATTGTACCGAACAATTCACCGGGAGTTCTGGTGATAGATGATATTCGGTACGATGCCTCTCCTTGCGATGTTTCTCCTTCAAATTCTTTAGTGATCAAAGGACGTCCTCTGGTGGGTAGAATGAAATAACATGTTAAAGGGACCGTTCCTCTTTAATTTGGAGGTTCGAGCTGATTAGTCGATATTGTTCACATTAAAAAACCGAAATCATTCATATAGGTGTCGACTGCCTGTCTTGCTCCGTGTTCTCAAAAATGTGGCGCGACCACGCGCACGTACATACACCGCCGAGTTCACCTACGTACAAAATTTTCAAAATGTCCATAAAATTACGAAACCATAGTCAAAACATGGCCAAAACTACCAATTTGAAATCTGTGAAAAAAGATTTCTGAATATCATGAAAACTACAAAGCAGTGATAGATTAAGGATTGCTGCATTACAGTAACCCAAATTCTGTTGGCTTCTTATTTGCTCCGTAATAATGTGGTTTTTTGACCTTTGTGTACGTACGGCATGAACTTTTATCTCAAAACAGAATAAATGACTTTTTTCTTTTCTCAAAAATTACCTACATTGCACATTATAGAGGTACGGTCCCTTTAATGTCAAAACAGTTGAAGCGGAACCAAGTCGATACAACAAACTATTTGACTCTATTATCCGAATACAAGCAACTTCAAAAGGCATATCGAGCTGAAATTCCGATGGAGGTGTGAATCTTAGGATCTGTACGAATTACGAATGCCCTAGTTTCGTTACATCAGAAACGTCAAAATGGGGCTGCTTGTGTTACAGCTAAACGAAAGTTCATTGTTTTTCATGAGTTTCAGACAACGGACGCTCCTCTCATACTTCCTTGGACGATGAAAAAGACCACCCCGGAGATCACTACCACATCGGCACCTCGAACAAGTCAGTACTCACTAGGAGAAACAGATACGCTGATTCTGCTAGTCACGTGTATGATCCCATCATTATTCGCTAATAAGCATGGCCAAAGTGTAACTGCTAGCTTTCATTCACGTTTCACTACAAATCTCAGCAATTTTTTAACATTGTTGTACTGGATATTTCTCAGTTCACACCTTGGAATTCCGTTTAGCACAAGGACGTTACATGTGTAATTGATCTATCTGTCTCTAGAGCTTCCTAGCTCTTCTACCGACTGATTTTCAGGCACGACGGCGGAGAGTACAACAGTGCATACGACAGAGCCTCCGACAACTACACCGGAGGTGGTGCCAGAGCCCACAATCACAACAATTGCTCCCGCCGCGAAAACATTCTCTCCCCTGCCTCCTCATATTGTAAATGAGAAAAAGGGGTATGGTAATCACAATAGTCCAGTGTGTTATGTTTTTTGATTGTGAATCCAATCTTGCGAATGACCAAATGTTGATTGTAGTTTGATATTAATACACGCAATAACGTCGATATTTTATGAGTTTCAACAACAAATCATCGGAATCAAACTACCAAAATATTGGGATTGGACAGTACAGTATACACCAAATGGGTACGTTATGTATGGAAAGGGCTAACGCACTCTCTAGCTGGAGCAGGCAATAGCAATTTGAAGGATGTTGTTCGAGAACTTTTCAGACTGAAATAATATACTGTCAATCCCTCCACTTTCAACTTTTTTAGCCGCGCTGTTTTTTATTCCTATATTTGTTTCAGTATAACCTCGATCATTCCATCTTCTACAACTGACCTACCGTTTGAGCTGATGATATACGGGAATAGAACTAGCCCTCTTTTCGATCGACGAACAGGTAAAACGCATAGGATAATGAGGATTTGCTTCTTCCAAAATTTTTCCCCTCAAACTTTTTTCGTTGTGAGAAGTCCATTTGTTCCAATCACTTCAGGAATGTACACAGCTCAGTCAAGCAATCCACTTGCAAAAAAAACGTCCCTGACGGCAGTAGGAGTAACAATAATGGTAAAGGTAAAACAACAAAAAGAGATATGACTTAACTCAGAATGTTTACTTCACAGGAATGATTATCACCGAGTCTACTAAGCTGCTCTGCGGTTTTAACAGCGAATTCGCCTGTCAATGGGGTGCAGAAGCAGGACGGTGGGCAGTAGTCGACAAAGGTTTGCAATCAATAACTCAAACCTATCTCAAAAGATTTCGAAAACTTTTTGAGAAGGGAAATTGATTATAATTGTGCATATTGAAGGTACATACTCTGCTTTCGGAAAGAGCGAAATTTTTAAATAGCATTTTTGCTCTCAAAAGTGAACATCTTTCAAAAATATCGATGATGAGTGAACGTTACTTTATTCTCTACATAGTCATTGAGAAACAAGCCGCATGTAGGCGACGCTTCAGAAAAGGCAGGGGGAACGCTGTTCTTCTGTGTTGTTGGATTGATGTCGTTGTTGTCAGTCGTGATCCGAACACTAACTTTTGTATGTAGATCAAAGTGCAATTCAGAGCAAATGCCAGTTCATATTTTCAGGTGGAATACCGAGTTTGGATGATTCGATAGCCGATCCATCGCTGCTACCCTCATATCCAGCTGCCCTGGTTTTACAGGGAACCGCTATGCTCACATCCGACCCTATTCGATGTCAGACTGGTCATGGGAAAGTAAGCTCTACACTCTTCTCTAAAACATCATTCTTCTAAGCTTTCTCAATGAACTTTGTAAGCACTTCAATTAAGACTGAAGAATTCAAATATTTATACATATTATGTTAATAAATGAAAATGTTCTTGGAGGCAGCTGATCAATCGTTCACACTACATATCTTCCTCTAATTGTATGAGGAGTTGTACCTCTGGAAAAATAACAACAGATTCTTCTATGATTATTTTAGGTTCTCTTCCGTTACTGGTCCAATGGGGACATTCTTCTACAAGTTTGCGCATTGGGTTACGGTAAGATCTAGAAAATCGTTTTTCTTGTGTCTGCTCGATTCAATTTGATAACGTTAACATATCCTTCATTAAATAATGCCCAAAATATATTTTTCTTAGGTATTGATAGCAAAGTGATAGAGTGCGTTGACCAGAGTCCTCCGAACCGACATGACTCGCACAACTTGGCCGTTTTCAACATAAACATGTCAATAAAGGAGTCCTTCACGGTGAGTTATCAAATTGCACTAATGTCACACACAACATTGAACTGCAAATCGAAATGTGTATTTAGTTTTCGAACCTTCTCTAGGTTGGTATTGACTAAACCGTAATACCTAGCCCGTAGCTCGCCATGAAATATTGCTCACGCAAACTATGACAGGGTAGAGAGAAATTTGATTGCCACGTATGTCCATATATATTCATATTTTTCAGCTCAACATTGTTCCACAATGGGAGGCAGGCTTGAAGAATAGATACTTGGTTATAGACGAAATTGCGTACATAGGAGATTGCCGACCAGTCCATCCAGGTACGGTAGTTTCCTAATGTTGTTCCACAACTTTTATTTACAATTTTTCACAACATGTATTTATCATTCGTCCAAAGTCAAATGAAGCATATGTGAACACATCGCCACGTAAAATGAGAAAAACAAAACTGCTGCTTATTTATCACGTTCCACGTAAATATTCCTTATTTCTGTGGAATTGTGATGTGATATAACACTGTGCAATATAAAAGCACATATTTGTAGGTGTTCCTCAAACGACGACAGAAAAAAGCACGGTGGTTACAAGTGTACCAACCACACCGCCGCCAACGACAACACAGACCACAACACAACAGACGACCACAACAACGGAAGAACAAGGTATTTACTCCTACTCAATTCACCATGGTAGCAAGTAAGACAAAGGCGATGAAACTATATTCTCTAGTATTTTGGAGCTGGTTTCAATGACCGCTGACAGTTCAAAGAGCTTCTAACCGTCAGGAGCACCCTGAAAGAAAGTCTTCGTTGCATAATGTAAGTCTCTACGTAGTGGTGGAGCAGACTGTAGATCGAAAGTTTGTGATAATAGACCATTTAGAAAGTACGTGGTTGCCGACACCTGGTCCTTGGATTCCCCCGGTTACACCGCCAACGGTGTACCCGCCGCGTCTTGTCACACTTCCCCCGGTTCCTACTTCAAAACCGCATACAAAAGAGTCATACACCAAGAAGACGTTCCCACAGTAAGTTTTCGTTAAGTAGGGTTATATAAAGATTGGGGACTATATGATCGTTATTTTCTCTCGTGAAAGCATTTCACCTAAGTTAATCTTCTCTTTTTTGACTCTTTGTCGCGAGCCAAACTTGTATTTTGTCTTCTTTGTTTTAATTTCATGGCTGAATTAGCTGTTTGGAAGTAACTTTAGAATAAGTCTGGATGGCAATTTCGTACTTCGAATATTCTGCTGGCTATGTACAACGAGTTTTAACTCTATCGTTTTGTGATTTCAGTCGCAGAATAATAACCACGAGTCGACCTGTACCTCCTACCATACAAACCACAACGAGGTGAGTTGAAGTCTGTGCACTGATGTTATCGACAGCTGGGCAAAAGAGTGAATTTCTACAGTTTCTCTATTCAGGCGACCGAGATGGACAATTCACACCACCACTCCAGTGGCGAAGCACGAGGACTATTGTGATATACTCAACTGCAATTTTGACGGTAAGATTGTTGTTCCGGAAATCACTGAATTAGAGTTCTAGTTTTATCAGAAAACACTGTAGTCTTACCGATCTGCACCTGAAATACCGGAGGATTGAACTACAAACACAACGGCGCAGAGCGACAGTAACGTATCCAGTAAAATAAATGAAAAATTCCAAGTACGCCCGGCCCGTAATCAGTTACGTAAAACTCCAGGACATTGAATTGTTAAAACTACCTGGTGATTGTTACTGGTTCACATAAAATCAAATCAATGGGTTGCATAGTTTTGGTGAAACATCGCTGAATCACTGGAATTCTAACGATTCTGATGCGTTGATTCTGAATGAATTGTGCAGACAACAGTTTAAAGAAACCGTTCCCCTATAATTTGAGTTTCACGAAAAATTTAAAAAGCTCAGAAAAGTTTCTCAATGGCTTCCTATAGACCATGAAAAAACTTTCTAATTGAAAATTTGTAAAATTTGCATAATATCAAGCAATAAAGAAGGGGACAAGAACAGCCGCTTTTATGAGAAAACGAAGCAAGGTAGGGATATAAAAGTGTATATTTTTGATAATGGTTTTTCATTTGCCATAGAGGGTCAGATTGTTAACTCAAAATTGAAAATTAGAGAGGGACGGGTTCTTTAAGTTAATGTTCTCTATTACATGCATATATTGAAGTGAAGAATGTTAGTTTTAACACTCCCAACATGTTTTTTCTGTACTGCAGATTATGTGAAGGTAAACTATTCGTTTTCTAAATATGCCATAATCTAGTGTTTCCAATACGTATTTCAGATAACGCCTGTAACTATTTGAATCACGGACTGACGAAAAAGCCGTGGACTTTGAGGAACAGAGGTTATGGGTACCCGTTGACCGGCAACAGTGATGTTCGGCCGAGTGAGTTATCATTCTCAGTTATCACTCACAGGAATAAGTCACCCACTGAATACTAAACGGGTAGTACTCGTCCGACCAATCGGTAGTCAGACACTGTTTCCCCTTCGGTAGTCAGACACTGTTTCTCAAACAATGCTTGTTTACAACTGAAGTTATCGGGCAACCCACCGGTAGAGAACGAGCAACAGAGCAGTAGTCATAGAGATCGAGTGTGACTGAAAACGGAAAACCTTTGAATATGAGAAACGTTCGGGGAGGCCTACGGTTACGCCCCATCATCGCCATGAACTTGCGTTGTCTGAACAGATTTGCATGTAATTTCCATCATTAAACTGACCGGGAGGTCTGATGGGACTAATATGCTTTTCCAGTCCGTAGATTCATAGGAAGGTGGAGCCATAGTTGAGGGAAAATAACCTGACACAAACCGAAATCATAGAAAGCCACTTCAGTTTTTTTACAAATGCTCGAAAAATTGACGTATGACTGGAAATATGAATTGTATCGACAGTAACCGTTTGAACAGAATTATATCGAAATCGAACCTAGAGTATTGGGTAAAACTGGAGATTTCAGCCACAGCAAACGGTCAGTTTGTATCCTCCATCCTGGACCCTGGGGATATTGCGATACTTGAGTCACCTAAGTTCAATTCAACGCGGTCGCTCAACGTTCTACTGTTCCAGTTCTATCGTCCCTCTCAGATGACCACCATTCGACTGTGCTTAGGTAAAGGGGCTCGAATCCAAATAATATTTCAGTTTCACACAATTTCAAGTTCTGTTGAAGAGTTGGTCAAATCGCAAGCTGAAAAGACAGAGAACGTTTTGTAATGTTGTTTTGACTGATTTGGCTTCGAAGGAATCGTGCGTCCGGAAATAAATTTTGAAGGAAACCAATACAAGAATCTGGGAACTGCAAACTCACTTTCTGGCTATTATAGAATTGTGATCAGACTTATTCTTGAACGCAATTTTTTTCAGGTTCTAGATACACTAACCCCCACAGAAGTGTTTCATCGTTCATAAAGTGTCCATCTATAATACGATCGGTTACCTCGAAAAACGCATTCCGTTGGAATACGGTACACGTACAACTACCTCCAGGAACAACACATGTGAGCGTAACGAAATGACTTCTCTTTATGAAGTTCTAACCGCAGAAACCACTGTGGATACCACCCTGGTAACAACCTTGATTTCTGAAATACACTGTTGGAATATTAAAAAATATAAAGTGTTGAGTTATAACGTTCAAAAACATTTGAATTTCTGGTGCACCTTCAAAAAACAACTTTGGTTTCAACTTCCAGGTTTAAAAACAATTTTTCAGTTTTTCCTTGTCGCTCACAACAGTGATCGGTCGGAAAATCGGGCGGCGGTAGCGATTGACAACATTCGAGTAGCAATCTGTGATCCCCGGGGATATGCACCGGAATATATGGAGGATATGACAGAGACGGAACAGTTAACTGATTACGATTTCCTCTCGTAGACATATTGACTTTTTATATATATATAGGTCCCTGGTCCGGAGTTGGTTTAAGGTCACCGTTATGAACTTTTTTTGTTCTATCTGATTCTATCAGATTCACGAGGCAACCTTGGTTTCCCATGAAATTATATTATGGGAAACTGGGCAAATCTTATTAAATCAACATTCCCCAGTTGTCTGTGAATATATGTTTTGTTATACTCTTCAGCGACTTGAGTAGCTTGACTACTAAGGACGACCACATATTTATTTTGTTTTATTTATAGATGCTCAAGTTAACTTTGAATTTTGAGGCATGCACAGTATGCAGAGATTACTGTTTTCCCAGTTGGAATGATTTCTGTAAACCCATAAAATGGTTATTAAACTTATAATTAGTTTTATTAATATGGTTATCACACAATAGTTGTATTCATATTTTTCTAGTCAGTCTGGTTATGTCTTTCACATGGTGCTCTATTTCTCTGTTTATCTTATAATTATATGTGATCTGTGTTCGAACAACCTACTCATGAATAGTTCGTGTTCCTCTGAACTGAAAACTAGTGTCGCATCTCAAATTGTTTAACCCAGTTTCTATCGCTTTTTCCGAAGCTTTTTTTAGATACTGAATCTGTACTAAAAGTTTATTGTAGGTAAGTTTCATTTTTGCAAGCAACGTTTAAGTTCAATCAATCAAACAAACAGTAGTCGCTATAATGAAACGGTGTCAATGGTAGATTCATTTGAAGGAAAATCTCTTCAAAGTGCAAATCCGCAAGCCAAGTTTATTGCGCAACTTTAAGACCAGAGTACATGGGGCGACGCGAGAAGGTATTCCTATAGGAAGCCAAAACCAAGTAGGTGGCAAAAAAGCCTAGTTGTTTAGCCCAGAACTTAATTATGCACTATTATATAAACAGCATCTTCAAATATTAAATGAATCGGCCTCGTTCGTTCGCGAAATCCTGCACTTTTTTATTCAGAGTGTATAACAAAAATACATCATTTCTGGATCGGTGACGATGAATCACGCAAATTAATGACATCTACATTTTGCTGAAAACTTATATTGTGACCTTTCTGCTACTAGTTACCGTAACGCCCGCCCGTATGTGTGAGTGCGAGAAATGGGTCCCGCCCCGACTGCAGGCAACTGCAATGGTCATTGGTCTTCGATTCTGCATAGAATAATCGAACAATGCTTGTTGGATATATATAAACTTATGTTTCAAGCAGTAGTATGTCACTCTAACGATCTCACAATTAATACAGTTACAAATTTGGTAATATAAGCACTATAAGATATCGCGTTTATCAAATTACGAACGGCCAACGAACCATATTTAAAAATATCAAAAATGTATGATTTTGTAATATTATTTTGTTTGTGTTGTATTACATTGATATTGTGCATTTATTTCAGTTAATGTTTACACTATAAACGTAAATTTCTATGCTGCAAGAGTTTTCAATCTTTAGCGATTAAATTGTTAATTTTCTCCTAAACCGCATTTATTTTGTTCTATTCGTAGTTAGTATTCAAAATGACAATAGTATTAGGTACGTGATCTCTGATTTTCATAACGTTCGTGAACAAGAGCTTTATTTTCGAATGACTTTTAATGAGTTGGAATTTCAAATCAGTTATTGAGTCTATCTGTTTATTGCATCTGTGTTTGTTTTCATTTATCGTCGTTCATTATATTCATAGTTTAGGATGTCGCCCAGTGCTCGTGATACCGCTGAGAGTGAAGCCACCTATGGCTTCGTATATGGCGTTTCTGGACCTGGTGAGTTCTATTTCATGTAGATGTTGAATAGCTCATTTTGAATTGAATGAGATTTTTGATGAATGAAATTATCTAGTACAACCTATTCTCATTAAATGAATATATATTAGATATGATCATTAGATTCATTTGCTTATGTTTTGTATTTTACCTGTGTTTTATCTGGAGATCTCTGGCTAAATATCGCCGAGTTGGTAGTTTTGGAACGCTCTTAGACATCGTTTTATGATAGCTTCAAAAGTTTTGATTTTGGGACTACCAGTCCTATTTTGACTTTCTCAAGTTGTATTAGCTCGTTTTGTCGTTTTGTCCACACTTTTGGAGTATAAAATGCGTACTCCCGTTTTTTCACTGTTGAGAATAGATTGACTTACGATTTGTTTTCGTCATCATCAAGTGTCTAATTTGCAGTCGTAACTGCTGAAAAGATGGCTGGATCTGCTATGTACGAGCTGGTGCGAGTCGGTCATGGAGAACTTGTGGGAGAAATCATCCGTCTTGAAGGAGACTTCGCCACTATTCAAGTATACGAGGAAACCTGTTAGTCTCATCTTATTCTCGTTACTCCATTTTGTACGCATGTTCTTCTCCAAAACCAGTTTCAATTCTTCACATTTTTGAGGAGAACCATAATAATCGCGTGAATATGTTCGGCAACGTCACTCTCTTCAGTATTATTCATGTTCATAGTTATTTCACTGTAGTTGCAGTCATAAAACAATCGTTTCAGCTGCTGTCACAATTGGAGATCCAGTACTTCGTACTGGTAAGCCTCTGTCCGTCGAGTTGGGACCCGGAATTATGGGATCCATTTTTGACGGAATCCAGCGTCCATTGAAGGATATCGCTGACATGACGCAGTCGATTTACATTCCCAAGGGTATGTGTTATTTAACGTACTTTGTTATAATAGTTCCTAACCTTGGTGCATTTCTCTGGAAAGTTCCCTCAATTTTTCGATTCAAATAATGTATAAGTCTTTGAAACAATATTATCTACGCATCTAAAAGATCATTCCAATTCAAATTCTCATTTCAAGGTGTATCCACAAAAGCACTTTCTCGTGAAGCACGTTGGGACTTCGTTGCCAGCAAGAGCTGCCACGTCGGAGCACACGTTACCGGTATGTTTCAGTCATAGTCATTTCATACAAGCTTTCATATAAGTGTTGATTTAGCCTGGTTGCAAATGCTCCGATTTCGTAGACACGGTTTTTCAGTGGTAACCCCTGTACAGGAGAAAATCATTATTAAGGTCCTACTATTCCACAAAAAGGAGTCCGTTTATAGATTAAATTAAGTGGAAATTAACGAGTTTGCATCGAAAATAGACAAATTTTCATGTTTCCGGGGAAAAAATTTTGTTTTCTGGCTACTCGGACAATCTCACTGAGGTATATATACAAAATGCAGGAAGAATAAGTTCGGTATTTTAGGTGGCAAAGACTTTTCAGAGCAGCGAGCTCCAGTTCTTGTCATATATTGTTTATTAACAGACCCTTTACAGGGTCTTATGATTGTAATTAGACAAACAAAGTAAGCAAATAGACAAACAAATGTAAGTAATAATTATAATAAACATTGTGTTTTCTAAACAATCAACATCTGTCAGAGACATTGTTTTCTTCAGGTGGTGACGTCATCGGAACCGTTGACGAAAATGTCCTGATCAAGCACAAGATTCTTCTCCCTCCCAACGCCTGCGGTACCGTTACTTTTGCTGCTCCCTCTGGACAGTACACCGTTGAGGTAAGTGCTATCATGTCCTGAAATAACTAGGCACGCTTGCTTTATTTGCTCTGTATTTCACAAAGATTTGCATCGTGTATCAGTGAAAGTTTAGCTGATATGTTTACGTATAGTTTCACTTTAGCAACCTTTTTCTGGGGATCGAATTATTGGGGCTCTAGTAGTTATCGCAATTAGGTAATATAGCTAAGATTCATGTATATCAACTATTGCTTGCAGGATGTTCTTCTCGAGATTGAGTTTGCCGGAAACAAGCAAAAGTTCACTATGCTCCAAATCTGGCCCGTCCGTAGTCCTCGTCCATGTGCCGAGAAGGTTAGTTACTCAAGTTCGGCCTTTTTGTATATTTTTTTCTCTCAGTCGTCTGTTGTTGGTGGTTTTAGACGCTGAAAGCAAAAATAGTAGCTGGTGCTGTTTATTAACTGAAACAGTCATTTAATATCACATTTGAATGCGCCCTTGCATTTTGGAACATGGTAACTCATCAAAAAATTTCAGTTGGCCGCCAACAACCCGCTTCTGTGTGGTCAGCGTGTTCTGGATGCTCTGTTCCCTTGTGTACAGGGAGGAACCACTGCTATTCCCGGTAAATTACTTCACAATGATTCAATTCGGATATTGGTTTTGATAAGAATTTCGGTTACAAGATCGTGGGCTCACTAGCAGTAGCTTTTTCGGAGACTCACAATAACTGACCGCTGATGTTGAAAGCGGTCTTAAGTTTACTTTGTTCCTTCTTGCAGGAGCTTTCGGATGTGGAAAGACTGTAATTTCACAGTCACTATCCAAGTATTCCAACTCTGACGCCATTATCTACGTAGGATGTGGAGAGCGAGGAAACGAAATGTCTGAGGTAACAAAATTGTTGTTGTATCTAGGATATAAACCTGTTGAATGTCTCTGTACATTCCAGATGGTCTGTGCCTGTTGTATAGTCAGTGCATTAATCGGTTCTCTCTTAGGTACTTCGTGATTTCCCCGAATTGACCATGGAAGTTGATGGTGTTACCACTTCTATCATGAAGCGTACTGCTCTTGTAGCCAACACATCCAACATGCCTGTGGCTGCTCGTGAGGCTTCCATTTACACTGGTGTGTTTTTTTATTCATTCTTCATATCTAATTACCAAATGTTATTCTTCAACCCTTTGGGGTTTTCAGTTTATTCCTATTTCACGGAAGCGCTATTACTTAGTGGAATAAATATTATTATTATGTTAAAAGTGGATCGTACATGCTGCAACTTTATTTGTTACCAATATTCTCTTATGTTAAGGAATCACTCTGGCTGAGTACTTCCGTGATATGGGTCTCAACGTTGCCATGATGGCTGACTCCACTTCCCGATGGGCTGAGGCTCTTCGTGAAATCTCAGGTTCGTTATCTTATTTATACCCCTCCACTTCTAGTACGTATATTTGGTTGTGAAATGCTGTTTGGTGACGAATATTGAATATTTTCGGGTGGGTACTAAGATGTTTCCAGTATTTTATAACTTGTTTGTTCCCTTATTGTGGTAACTACTATATATGAATTCGGTGACATTTCACATTAGCGCTTACCTCGAAGCATCGGGCAAAAATTTTGTGACACACCTGATTGCAGGACGTTTGGGAGAAATGCCTGCCGATTCCGGTTATCCCGCTTATCTGGCCGCCCGTCTCGCTTCCTTCTACGAGCGTGCCGGTAAAGTCAAGTGCCTCGGAAACCCCGAGCGTGAAGGTTCCGTCACCATTGTCGGAGCGTGAGTTGTTTCGCTTCCAATTTTATTTCAAACATAATAGCAATAACACATCACATTATCGAATGTTATAGCTTTAAATAATGGAGACGAACTGTAATCAAACATTTGTGGCGTTTCAGTGTGTCTCCTCCTGGTGGAGATTTCGCCGATCCAGTCACATCCGCTACCCTCGGTATTGTGCAAGTGTTCTGGGGATTGGACAAGAAGCTGGCCCAGAGAAAACATTTCCCCTCCATCAATTGGCTCATCTCTTACAGGTAAGCAAAGGGAAACATAATGTTGTGACACGTGTGTTTCAATCGCAACACATAATGACACATTTCTTTATTCAACGACACCGCGCTTCTTTTATCACATAGGGAAAATAGATATGGACTTTGAAAGAATCTGAATAGAATAAGAACGTAACTGGTATCTTAGAATGAGCTAAAATTGTGCACAACTGGTTCGTCCGCGTACGGTATATCGTTGTGGCGTGTGACTTCGGGCATGGCATATTCTTGGGCTGCTTGACGTTGATTTCTCTTTTGGCCCTTGATGCATCGTACGATCCCCGCAATGCAATAACACTGAAGTTAGTAAAGTTAAGTCTTTTTATCACTCCAAGTGCGTTAAGACAACGAAAATGAACACTCTGATTCTCCTGATTAGATTGTGTAATTTGGTTGAACTAACCTTGTCTGAATCGTTCATATATACGATATATTTGTACCATCCAACCACCAATGCCAAGCAAACGCCGCCGAGGAACGTTATGCAAACTAGAATAACCACCGATCCAACCACGATTGCCATTGTTCTCCATGAAATATCACGCTGAAAACAAACTTTGAGTGGATTCTAAGTAAAACTGCGTAGATGATTTCGTCGCCTTGAAGCCTTGATGGAATTTTAGTCACAACGATACTTCGCCTACCTGATAGTATAGAAGGACAGCAATAAATAAGGCATGTATGAATGCATACAACACAGCGATGGTTAGCACTATAGCGTTCATCGATACCAAATCTAGTATCTCAAATTTTATGGAGAAGAGTAACATAACAATAGATATCAGCCACAATATGGCTATCAGGAGGTATACTAGTGTAGAAATACGAATGAGCTCGAGCATGTCCAGTTCTGCATCCTGAAATCAGCATCGGTTAAGATAGTATGATTTACTATACCATACCAATCGGGATTAATAAATGGTACTTACTACGAAGTTCAAGTAGATGGTTGTGTTTGGGATTTGTTCAATGAGAGTGTCATTCACATCCGTGAGGAACTCCATTGTATCATTCTCCTCTATATTCAGTTCTTGTGGCTCGGGCAGGGCGTCGTTCAACAAGTCGATAACCTAAAAATTAATTTTCTTTTAGAATTTCATTCGCATTTCAAGCTTCATGTAAATTGACGATAGAGAAACTGAAACTCACTGGGTTCAAATTTGATAGTGTGGTCGATTTGACTGTTGTCAGTTTTGGGGAGGCGGTTGTAACAGGAAATCCGTTTTGATGATGGTAAATTGGCTCCAATATTGTAGAGTTCTCATTCCAAGCCATGTATTCATATCCACCTACGTGATAGAAGAAAAATATCACGACTAGAACGCTTATAACTAGAAGTGCGAATTGAACTATGAGGGAAACTAGTCCTGTAGCTTTTGGTGCAACGAAGCATGTGGAACTGAGTGGCGCGATTCTCCTATCATCGGTTGGCACAGAATTATGTGTGACTTCCATTTTGGTGTTGGCAAATACTAGAGAATTGTGGTTGTAGTCAGAGTCAGATAGTATAATTGGATAGAATGTAGAAATTAATCTGAGTAGGCGCTTACTAAGGATTGCCTCCAGTTGTCAACAGGCGGAGCCGTTACCTTGGTTACCGAACAGCAGTCTTATATGTATGAGAGAAATATTCTAACCTGAGGTATTATCCGGCAGCTGGCTAACGTGTTATTCCACAGCTGTCAATATGGTTAATGTCAGCCGAATGGATTTACCGCTTTCAGTAAATACATGCGCGCACTCGAAGATTTCTACGAGAAGAGTCATCCCGAGTTCATTGCCCTGCGTACAAAGTGCAAGGAGATTCTTCAGGTTAGTCTTGTTTTCATTCTTCAGTTGTATGTTCGTGCGGTATTCTATAATTTTTGCAGCCAGCCGTGAAAAAATGTTTCACGCTACACAAAAAAGTGCGATGGTTTCCGATTGTTCGTAGTTATTCTAGACTGCCCATTTTTAGGAAGAAGAGGATCTCTCCGAAATCGTACAGTTGGTCGGAAAAGCCTCGCTGGCCGAGTCGGATAAGATCACATTGGAAGTTGCAAAGATTATCAAGGTTTGTACTAGTTCAGTAGTTCTAGTTGATTACATGCGAGGATTCCATTCTGTTTGATCGGGCTTCTAATTGGATTAGCTTAGAATGAACTATGTTTTACTTTGCAACAACTTTAAATTCGTCTTTCAGGACGATTTCCTCCAACAGAACGGTTACACTCCCTATGACAGATTCTGTCCCTTTTACAAGACTGTTGGTATGCTCAAGAACATGTGAGTTCATTTATCTCTTTCAACTCTACAGTATTTTGCATTTGTGCATATATACTGTATCCTAATCATATGATATTTTTTAATCATCCTATTAATAACCACTGTTTTCAGGATTGCCTTCTATGATCTGGCCCGTCACTCAGTTGAAGCCACCGCCCAATCCGAGAACAAAGTCACGTGGTCCACCATCCGAGACCACATGGGAGATCTGATGTACAAGCTTTCCTCCATGAAATTCATGGTATGTCGAATTCAGCATATTCATAATTCATAATTGCGTGGATCGGTTATAAAATGTCATAGAATTTGGCCATATATTATAACATATTTCATGTATTGGTTGCAGGACCCCGTGAAACAAGGAGAAGAGAAGATCAGAAAGGAATATGACGATCTCCACGAAGCCATGCAGACCGCCTTCAGAAACCTCGAAGATTGAGCGTGAATATGTTGTACAAGGTTACCCTCACTTGTGTATAGTTTTTTCCTTGTCTTGCTCCATCTTTAAATTGTTATGTGATTATGCACTTGTGATAATCCGATGCCACCTTGACCATTCCACAATAGATATAGCCGTGTATGTAGTTATATAATTTCTCACCACTGTGATTCCCAATTCTGTAGTATATTCCATTTTAACATAGTGTGTAGATTTATTATAGAGTAATGTCATAGAAATTTGAGATATTAACTGAGAAGTTAAGACAGATTATACAGCTTGTAAGCAATAAATATGAATTAAAACATGTTTGTATTTGGCTTATCATGCAGGAATAGTCTCGGAAAGTTTTGTATCAGAAAAGATTCAATCAAAATCGTTTCTCGAGGGGGTGGTCTCCTTTAGGTAACTGTAATCGTCCATATATCGAAGGAAAGATAACTTCAATCGATGAGCCGGCCAAGGTGATGCGCGCTTTGATGCATCGCGTAAACAAAGTGTGGACGGTCCGTGGACCAAAAGGTGGACGAAAGGTGGCTACTTTGGTGCATGGACCGTCCACCCCTGGTGCCTGAGTAAGTCAGTCGGGTGAATGTACCAGTCGTCGCAGAGAATGTGCGCTGCAGGCAAGTGATGACATCACAGATAACTCGAGAATAACGAAATATCTGTCAATATCCTCTACGATATAAGCCGCGTCCAACTAAAATTTGACCTTTGGCCCCCGCTCCATCTACCTTCTCCTTTAGCAGTGTTAGGTGATATGGGACTTACCTACCCATTAATGCACTTTCGGTGCACATATGTACTGTAGAGGTTTATTAGGTAGTGTTTCGTAGTTATTCCGCCATATTTCAATCGTGATTCGACAACTGTCGTGGACACAGGTCAAACTAGAATTCGAATGTTGGAATGTTATCCTGTAAAATCTTTCCTATCCTATGTAAATTTTCCTATGATTACGAGTGAGTTTTCATACATCACTTGACTGAAAGGTTTCGAAAATCAAATATTTTTCGGCTGAAGAGATATTAGTGCGAAACTAATTAAAGGGCTTCAAAATCTTTTTGTCAAATGTTAACATTACATTAGGGAATCATATTTTTGATCTATAGGTCCGAAAACAGTCGGTCGTATCAGTGAGATATAATAAAAAACAATCCAAAACCTTTTTTGATTCTCAAAACTTTCTTGTTTCTAGTCCACCACGAAATATCATGATCGAAAAGATCCAGTGCTAAGTCTTGAATAGGTTTTATTTCTCCAGACTCTCCTGCTAGCAGCAGATGTTTGATGCTACTGTTTGTAATTAAATAAAACATATTTCTTATTTTAAATATACAGCATAGCTACTTTTAACACTATTCTAACTTTATATACTACTTGTACTTTACTCATTATATTCTGTTATATCTTAAATTTTCCTTTTTAATGCTATGATAAAGTTTTCCATATACTTACTTTCGTGAGGATAGGAATAATAGCATAAAATGTCCGTCAGGGAAGATGCGTATTTACATTTATCACATGTTATGTACAATAAACCGGGAAAGTGAGAAAAACACCCTATATAATGAAGAATGCGTTGACACGTACATTTTCAGTGAACAATTTTCGGCCATTTGAATTACTCGTAGGAAAAACAATGATAGAATCTGTAGATTGAACAAACCATAACAGAGAGAAACGTTGTACAAAGACGAGTTGCGCTTAATGTGAGAAAAAGACTAGAGGAAGTATCGAATTCTATGAGCATCGAATCAAGAACTATTCTGAACTATGTTATCTCAATACACACGTTCCTCAAATAAAACACTTCAACGTCGACAACCATAACAAGCAAGCACTAACGTTATCACAAAGTAATATTTTCGAGTCCAGCGAAACCTATCAAAACCCCGTTCGTTTTTTCCAATTATACTAGAACACTGGCTTCCCTGTAAGAATTAAACTCCAAGTGTTGATCTTAACATTCGTGACCCACTCCTTCCCACTTTCAACCCACAATTGGATTGAAATCGGTAGAGATCATGCTGCTTGAGAATGAGTATGGATGACTATTCAATAGAACCTAATGAGTTTGCTGGTGGCACCAGTCTTCCACTGGTTGTTCTTCATTTCCACCGTCTTGCGACACATAGGACACGTGGTCTCCTTGTCCAGCCATGTATCGATGCAATCCACACAGAATATATGAGTGCACGGCAACTGGAAGGAAAACGATTCATCCCAAAAACTATATCATAGAGACCAAATAGGTCTTAAAGGGACTGCTGCTACATGTTCGGCCCCTAGATGGCTCGCTCGCGAACATGTCGCCTAACGCTCTCCTAATTGCGAACATAACGCGGTCAGAGAGAACATAACGCGGTTAGAGAGAACATAACGCGGTTAGAGAGAACACTACGCCAAAGTTCATAATAGCTTAGAACACAGGGCGGTAGAATTTCATACATTATGAGAGAATTTACTCAGTTGACATATCTAATGCCATTTCTGGTGTCAGGTTGGATTTATGCTTGGTTACAAGTTCACAAAAAATGGTAACTATTAGAATCATATAATATAAAAAACAGTCGGATGTCGGTAATCTAAATTTTTCCCTCAAAATTTCGCCTCAAACTGCAACGAGCCAGTAACCTGAGGCGCAACGAGCCAGTGACTTAAGGTTCAACGACCTATTCTAGGAACCATGGCTTACCTAAGCCTGAGCCTTTTTATTAGGTAAACTAAAGTAAATGTGACAAATATTTAATTCGAACAGCATATATGGTTTTCTTCCTTTACACTTTGCACTGATCTGGGCAGGTTTAAATATTTCCCATAACTTCACTGATAACCAAGCCTAAAAACTGTTGGCAATACCGCGTTATGTTTTCTAGTACCGCGTTATGTTGAGCTTTATGTTCGCTGTTCAGGCTCGCTCTTCTATAATTGATTTTACGATGGTTGTCTCGCTAATTGCGAACATAAAGCTGATCTCCCGGTCTTAAAGAATGGCAAACGTCGGGCTAACCGTAGATAAGAAACCGAGCTAACCATATTTATACATTGCAAACCTTTTTGTGATTTCTGAATATGTAACCTATGTTTCCGTAGACTGACTCAAAAACGGACGAGAGTTTAGTAGGATAATTAGTGTCAATACAATCTGTTCGACGAACCTTTGTAGGAGAGGAAAATTCATCGTGACATATGGCACACATATGCACTTGAAGCAGATCCTGTCTTGAAGGAGTCGTACCATAGGTTGAGGACTGTAAATGGACAAGGTTCACGTTGTAGGACCACTCCTACATGTCTAGTAGCCACGTAAAAACTGTTTTCACTTCAATGTGAGTTCCCAGTTTCTACCATCTAGGACGAAGACGTTCAACTCTTTTTCAATATTATAAAGTATGTACGCCATTTTTAGGAAGAGGATCCGCCCAAACATGGAAAGAGGAAAGGCATATATGGTACTGTACAGTCAAGGAAGTTATGAAACTTTCATACCTGAAAAACGTTCTGCAAGCTCTCGAACAAAACTCCAGCCAAGAAAACTAGTTCACGCACCTAAAAATGAACAAAATTGGTGAGCTAATATGTAAAAAAAGAAGAACTTGAGCACTAACGAATAACATGATGGATTTAAAGAATTCTGAAATACCAATTCAACTCACTTTCAACCCAATATACACCACAAGTAGTATATAATCATAGAAACTGGGAGATGTTTCTTCATTTCCATAGAAATAATACATCCACTGCACGGAAGGACAACAACAACGATACACCTGAAAATGAATGATATGCCCATCTCAAATTTAGAAACTTCCTTCATTCACGCAGCCAGAAATTCAGCGGTAAAAACTAAATCTCAAGAAAACAGGAATGTTGATCATGTTATGTCTTCTTATGAAATAACCAACCTGTGAGATATATTCGCAACATTGGAACAGTCGACGTTTAAAATGTGGAGAGAACATTTTCATGGGCATCAACTGAATCTGAAAGACATGTCCGAAATCATTTTGTTGCGTGAAGTCATGTTTGAAGAATCGCAAGAACTTGGTACCATGCGACAACTGGGTGGTACAGAAAACACCTCCCATTACAATGACATGGTGAATTCTATATCTAACCCGGTTCTTTGGTAAGCCATTCGAGGTAACCGGAAATGAAAAACCGGTTACCCTTCAGTCTAACGCTAAATTTGACAGTTTTAAAGGTAACCGGATTTCGGTTTTAGGTCACCATAAAACGGTGAGAAAAACCATTACATATTGTAAACCAGTAGACAATGAAGCTGCTCACAGAAAACTTGGTTATGTATGGTGAACACAAAACTGATCGAAGGGAAGGATGAGAAACTGAAAGCTAGCAAATGAAACACTGACCAGCAACTTGACGGCGCATGTGAGCAACTTCACAAAGTTATCCGTCAAAAGAACACATAGCAAGGTGAATGGAAAACCATGGTAAGTCTGGCCCTGAAAATACTACTTTGAAATTCAATAGGATACCAACCAATAGAAAAATATTAAAACCATTAGTGTCTAGTATTCTGGAGGCATATATTATCCCTACTTTTCTATGAAGAACTTCGAAATAATAGTTTCAATACACATTTACATGCATAATCCTTTCAAAAAAATAGTCGTAAATGATGTCAAGATTAACAACTCACGGCAGCGTTGAACGTGAGAACATTCAGAATATCGCAGTCCTCCACAGAAAAGACGAAATTCGAGCATAGTACAAGAAACAACATTGTTACGAGAAACGTTTTACCGATGAACGTTGTTCGAGCTGTAAAAGATACAGCTTATCGTTGATATGTTATTTTTACGTTGGCATAACCCAACTTTTGGAGAAGAAGTGCAGAAGATCTTCATTCCACCATTTCGGTCGTGTGAGGTGACCCCTCTCGATTGATTATTATGCCATCGCCTCGTCCAAAAATTGTACCACTTCGAACCCATTTTTCCACCCTTTTGAGTGAAATCAAAACACTCAACTCCAAACTCGACTCTCTGAACCAATCTCTACCCACTATTGTTCAATCCCAACTCCACCACTTCAACGATCGTCGCTGTCTCATTACTTATGGTCTACCAGAGGATTCTTCAACAAAGAAAAAGGTGAATGCAGTTTTCAATTTGGTATCCATCTCTCCATCTAATATTTCCATTCTTCACCGTTTGGGTAAGCCTCGTCAAGATGGTTTACCTCGTCCACTCAAAGTATCTATCAAAGATGGTACTCCGTTTCCTCGTCTAACTGATCTATCTACTGCTATGAAATCTGATGCTTCTATGTCAAATTTTCATGTTCGAAAGTTCGAGACTCCCGAACAGCGGAAGGCCGGATTCCTCGCCAGACAATCGTAACGAGACGCCGCCCGAGCTGAGGTCACCGACCAAACTACAACACCAACACCGTCTGCCGATCCTATTCTGCCAATTGAAATGGAGTTAGTTGAACAAACTAGAAATGTCGTTTCCAATCTTGTCTCAGCATTTCCATCTCCAAACTCTATATCTCCTCGTTCAACCCATTTTGATGATCAACCTGCTATCCAAAGTCCCGTCCCTGTTGAAGTTACACAAATATCTGATGATCCTTCTCCTATTATGTGTGATTCACCATCCATAATCGACCCTTCATCGTTCCATGATGCTCTTGATGATGTTTCTTTGAAATGTGTAAATGACAATGTTGACATGTTGTATAATATGCACCTGAGTGGTGTTTCCATGCGTGAACGTTACAGCTGTTTCCATGGTTGCTATCAATTGACCCCTCATCTAGCCCCAATTGTTTCTGACGTGTACTTTGATCGCTATGGTTTCCGGTTTAACATCAATCAATCCTGGGTACCCTTTTCATCTAGGTGTTCTCACTGAATCTCAGTAGTATCAACAAATCAGCAACTTGCGTATGTACTAGTTTTTCTTTTTCTTTATTTTCTCAAATATCAGTTCATATGGTTTAAATTCGTAATTCTTTGTTTGTCCATCACTATACTGATAAAGTTTATTATTAAGAACTCATACAATTCCCAGCCAATTGATCAGCCACTTTTGTAGCGGCCTCGACAAGAGACTGTGCAAATCAGAGAGACTCGTCTGCGGCCTCGTTGACATGTATCGAGAACTACATTCAGCGGGATAACATCACATAGAAGGTTAACATATTGCAAGCATTTGTAGACGGTTGGTTTGCATTTGCGAAACCACACTGCCAGTCCAATCAATAGACATGTTCAACGAGAAAGAAAACATACCGGCTGACACCATAGCTTGTATACGAGAGTCAATTGCCAGGAAGCAGGTGTAACCAAGACACAGCTCGACCAGATTGGTGAAATTATCGAAGACGAACTTCAATGCAAAAAGGGTGACGAATGGTAGCAAGGCCGTGAAGACTGTACATATCTGAAACACAAAGCCGTGAAGACTGTACATATCTGAAACATATTCTCCTCCCAAAAATACAACTTTACTCAACTCAGCACTATATTTAGCGAGTAAAGTTATTCCAGGACTAATAACTATCATAGAGCATCGAATACAAGCAAAAAATTATTACAAAAAACTGACAAAGCACTTGATTACGGCTGGCTGACAGCTACGTTTACTGGTTACGAATGAGCTTATAAAAATGAGCTACTATTTCATTGTCTATTTTTCGCCATTGTCTACCACTCGGCTAATCATGTACAGTACAAGAAATTAGAAGGAGAAATAACACACTAAAACTGAACAAGGGCTGCGCGTTGAATAACGGACATTGAAATCAGGTACAAACTTCAAAATAAGTACTAAAAACCAAACTCACATTTTGTGCTTCTTCATTCTGATCTATGGTACTCCGAAGTCGCGTGAATTCACTACGTAATCTATCGGTTGCCTCGCGGACAGAACGCTCGCCTAGAACATTGAGAAATATTCTGAGCTGTGAACATTAAAACAGGGTAGAAAAAGTAGAATTTTTTTACCCCTCTTACATCTCTTACACCAACCATGAGCGTGGTTACCAAAAGCGAATCATATTTCTGGAGTCTGGAGTCTATGCATACACCAGGAACATGCGACTGACTATACGACAAAGAGAAGTCCATTTTTAGATTTAAAGAAGGACAATTATGCGGAGCAATCCCAACGCTTCGGTTCTTTAAACTTCAATACATTTTTCAATTGCAGTTTAAAGGACCGATAGGTCGGGATTGGTCCACATAATCGTCCTCAAACGCGGAAAAATTACTGATTTTGCATCAAAAATAGAAAAAGTTCCTCGTTTTCGGCAAAAATGTAACCTGTTTTTCGATTTTTTCCTGGCTATTTGGACAGCTATACTGGGGTATGAACTCAAGGCCCAAAACAAATGATGGTAATGGCTCCTCCTCCAATTTCGCAGCAGAGCGAATTGAGTAAGGCATAAAATGAGAAAAAAACTCACGACGTGGCTCGTCGCGACTCCTCCTGGATTCCTCACCAGTTTCCGATGAATTCTCACTGGTTTCTGAGGAATCCTCTTCACTGTTTATATCTGAAATACACAATTGAGCGTAAAAAAGTTCATCGTAGCTGTCATTCCCTACCGACGAGAAGCAGAAACTGAGAGGAAATGGTTGTTTTGCTGAATCAACAATCGCAGATAAAAAATTAGTATTAATAAAATTTAAACCAATTGAACAAAGGTGAACTAGCCTAATGAGTAGATGACTTCCAATACATTTGAGATAACTTCAGATGTTAACCAACCGATTTGTACATGATTGTTTCTTCTATCACTGTAGCTCTGCATAGAAACCCGCCTGGTCCGGTCCCCAACCTAAAATATGATTGTGTTCGATGTACTAAGAAACAAATATAAGTCGGTGTTTGAAAACACCTTCAATATGCTTGTATCGGAAGTTTACGATCCCCAAAGAACGGTAGTCAGAAAGTACAGATGCAGGCAGGTAGGTGGCATGAAGGTAATTTTCACAGAACAAGATGCAAATAGCAAGAGTAGGTGAAATGTGCATGACCAATATGAAACCTTGAGATCGATAGTATTATCTCTCGTCCATCATGAAATTAAAACCTACACTGCCAATATAGGATAGAACAGAAGCTGCAAAGTTGTATTCGGCTGAGTGTGAAACGGTGGAGTGGAGTGAATACGATGTTGACGCGACACCTTCGTCCTCTCTAGCTACTGCAGTGAAGGAAGATTCGACGAATAAACAGAGCCAAGTCAAGGGGCCATACTGCAGCAAACTGATGGAGGGACAAAACAGAAAACTGGCGATACGCAAAGCTAACGTTTGCAGGAGCCACAGGGGTAGGGCTATAATAATTAGGAGAGGAGTTGTTCCGCCAAAGAAAAGCGGAACGGGTGGAGCAGGACTCGATGGGCGCGAAGGCATTGTCTTGTGATTAGAAGACTCATTATCAGCACTTGCGACGCACATGGGCGATACGGCAGACATATTTCCTACTGACAATTGGCTACAAGCCAAGCGGAACTGGAAAGCAAACAAAGGAAAACATTATCAGTCAGCAGTATACATACTGATATCTCCATAAACATACAAAACATAGACGGGGACAGGGACGGTGGAAACGCTAGCTGATCTAAAAAGCTCAGCAGGGCAGACAGGAAAATTGTTGTATCCAGAAAAATGGTCACGATCACTCCATCTCACTGACAGCAAATCATCTAGTCAACATCAAACCACTCCCAGCCACTAATGCATCGGGCCTGGTAAGAAACACATAGAATATCCGAACCCGTGTGCGGACTATCCACCTCCATGCTGTTTCGCTTTTGCAGCAACTGACGCAAAGTTCTCTGAGTCGATGATCGAAGCATGGAATGAAAATTGAAGGTGCAGACTAATCCAGGGTCCAGGGATATTCGCGCACCGCATATTATGGAGTATATTGCCATAAATAGCATATATACAAACAAGGGGGTGGGGAAATAAGTATACATAGACGCTTATAGTCAGAAGTCAGAAGGAACATTTGCCAAGGATAAGACGTTTCACAAGCTACGGGCTACGCATGACGCATCTGCATATAAATATATATATATATATTATATATTACAAAACTCTTACGGCTGAGCATATATGTCAAAAATTCTAATAAGAGATGAGAAAGAGGACTTCTAACAATGAGAAGAAACCAGAATAGTGATTTTGAAGTTGTCAAATTTTCCTGACTGACAACACTGATAAGACATCAATAATGTTATAATACTTTTTTTTTCTGAATTATGATACGGTGTCCAAACGATTGAAGCAGTAAACCACAGAAGTTAAGGAAAAATTCCAAGAAACTACAAACAGACAACTTAGTATTCAATGATTCCAGAAGACAAGGTCTATACAGCTCTCGTAGACTACCTTTTTTGGAACCATGGAGTTTGCTCTTGCTAAGAGATTCGGCGATTCCGTGCTCAAAATTAGCTAAAATGAATCATTAAAAGAAACTGTTCCAAGAAATTGAACATATCCACTTTACCAGCCAGCTTTTTTGCAAAATGTGCTAGCAGTCTCTGCAAACTCTGAGAAGTTCATCTAATCTTACAATGAGACACCCATGAATGAGATGATTCACCTATCACGAGACGTGTTAGATAGCTAGCGCCACAGACATTACCACTTTGGAACCAATCGCACCTCACGATATTTCAAGCGGAAAACCCACTCCGCTCGGTGATTGGCAGAAGTTTGCGATTGGCATGAGAATAGCCCACATCAAAACAATCAGAAGTAATCGTAGGTATCGGAACAAATGTTACTATTGTGACTGGACACATCGTTCGCATGTATATCTACAGAAATTGTTCCGCTCTTGCTTAGAAGATAAATTTTCGCTTCAAGATTATTTCCCAACACACCTGCGTAGTACTGTTCTGATGCGCTGATGTGGAAGGCCCCTCTGGCGGCTCCATGAAGAAACTCGAGACAGACGAATGGCTGAATAAGAATACTTAGCATTAGAGTCAATTAGAGTACCGAAGATTGTAAAACTAATAAAGTACCGCTTGGGACATACTAAGCGAGGACTTTGTTTAAGTTTTGGGTTTCATGTTCGCACTGAAAATTGGATATTTTCACCGCTTAATCGTACCATAACTAGAAGAATATAAATATTGGATAAATTTTCGGTGATGCCTTGAAGGCTGTTATCAAGAAGGTGGCCTTTCCGGTAAATTCTATATTCTAACCTGGTTTTTTGGTAACCTCTTTTTCAGGTTACCTCAACAGGTAAAAAGGTGAATTCTATATCTAACCGGAATTTTAGGTAACCTAACCGTTTTTCGGTAACCTATTTTTCAGGTTACCTCAGTAGGTAACCGGTTGGTAACCTAAAATGAAAAACCGGTTACCTGTTTTTCTAACGCAAAATTTGGGTTTTACCGTTAGTTTGAACGGTAACCGGATTTTAGTTTCAGGTTACCTACCCAAGGTAACCTGAAAAAAGGTTACCAAAAAAGGGTTAGGTTACCTAAAAACCTGGTTAGATGTAGAATTGGCCGAGAAAAAATATATTCCAACAGATGATAACTGAACAGCTGCAATAAATCATTCAAGTAAAGCTTTTATTATTAATGTAAAGCGCATCGAAAACGAGAACACATTGAACATGTATGTACACCACAAAGAAAACGCTTGAGTATTAGTGATATGTAGAAGAGCTTTCATCATCGCGTCAATGTGTGAGATGAGAAAATGAAAAACGTTATCACTGACATGACCAACATTAAGTGAAATAGTGTATATTAGGCAGCCGATACCAGAAAGATCTAGATCATATTATCACATATGGCAGTTTAACTGCAAAGTAGCGAAAACCTGGGAGAAATAAATAAGTGAAACGTGTCAAATGAGAACATCCAAAATTAAAATGTGAAACTAGAATGATCAATTCATCACAGAAAATCTGTTAGAGGTAGACTAGACTGCTTGGCAGAAATGTATTATGTACATATAAGCTCTCGTTAAAAACGAAGATAAAGAGAGGAAAACTATCAAAAATAGGATTTCTGTCTGTTTTTGCGTAAATTATAGGGGAGATCGTGTATTTGCAGTGCTTCTCTGGTGAGTGACCCTTTCTTCGCAACTTCTTCACTTCTGTCGTGAACATATACCTGAATCGGGTGAATGAACAGAAAAGAACCAATACTGCCCCTAGCTCATGAGCTTGAAGAAAACCATTTGCGAATTCGCATTTCAAGGCTATCTTCATAATTGCAGACGCGTATAAACAAGGTTCCTTCAACGGTATTGTTTGAAGACCACAGTAGTAGTTATCTACAAAAGCCACTTTTGGAGCACAGAAAAACTTTTCTGGTGTAGAGTTCAGCTAATAAAAAGGATGCGAGAGAAGATAACATAAATTTCGTTTATAAATTTGAGATTGATATTTTAAACGTACCACACGAATCTGTTTTGGTTGATTGAAGACTAAATAGAGCGAAAGACAGAGGGCGATGAGTTGAAAGACAATAACCGCGGCAAATACAACAAGAGCAATAGAGAATCCGATTCGCAGGGCCTGTGTGATCCTGAAATACAACTCTAAGTATTTTTCAAGTGAAATTAAAGAAAATGTTTCCACATACTAAATTCCAGTTAATTTGAAATATATCTGTTCACGCATACAACGCCCTTGAAATCATAAATTGTCCACGCAATAATTAAATTAATCAACCCTCATATATACACACAAGCAATGATTACCTTAAACTCCAATTCAAGTGTAAAAATTCAATCAACGTTATGCAAACCACGGCAGATTTGAAGCTTTTCTGGTTGAAATAATACTACAATGGTTGAACAGAACGGACTCGGATAGACTTTTTGCATAACAATAACAACCAACTAACCTATAATGGCAACCGTCGCATCTTATATCACATGTTCGAGGAGGATCCTGTCTAAAAGCCCGAAAATCCGAACATCCAGCATTTCCTGAAAATTCAAGATTCAACTCAGCACTCTGGACCAAGGAGAGAAGCCTGACCCAACAGTTTTGCAAAAACAGCTTATTTAGACAAACGCAAGCATTTTGAGGTCGGAATATAACTGCCACAGCAACGCAAAGACAATGGACTCACCACAACATCTGAAGGTCTGCTGCAAATGATCCAATGATTCCTGCACAACGCCAGCTCCTTGGTAGTAATGCTGCACCATGTAGTTCAGAGCATCAGATAATTCTACGTCGATCTATAAAAATGACTAATTAAAGTAGGACGATTATGTGGACTAATTCCGTGTCAACGGTCCTTTCAACTGCAATTTGAAAATATATTGCAGTTTAAAGGACTGAAGCCTTGCGATTGGACCACATAATCATCCTTCTTTAAAAGGATGGGATAGCATTTGAATTGAAACGTTGCTTGTGGGGAACAAAAAAGTACTTCTTATACACACATTTTCGTAGAACTTCTTTTCTACATTCATCTCACTGAACATTGAAACAGCCTAAACGTACCCCATCTCTTTTGTAGAACAAATATATTCCACAGCTTAGAGTTGCAACCAATAGTACAAAAGTGGCCAATGCGTATATGATGAGAAACAGACGAGAGTTTCCAGTCACCCCACAGCAACCTGAAAACGATAGAGTTCAATTTCAAAATTTGAATTACACCCAGTGTGGAGTGTTGCATGTATCATCGATGACCAGAATCAAACTCTTTATACAAGGTTTTGGAATCACGACAAACGTGAATGTCAATTAATGACATCGGGAACATACCAAAAAAAGCAACTACGATCATGCAGCACCCCAGTACAATCATAATGTAACTGAAGATATATAGAGTAGGCGCCTCCCAGAAAGCATCATGAACAACTTGCCGATATCTGAAAATAACATTAATAAAAAAATGTCAGTGTCAGGATGTACCGGAATGAAACTTGAGAGAACAAACAACTTGAATCCAAAAAGATTCTAGGTCTGGCTAACCTTTCACTCAGGAAGTCACGGAATCGGCTGTCAACTCGCAACCAAGCTCCTAGCACCAAAATAAGTGTTCCAACTAACTGAAATAGATAAGTTATATAAACCACAAAAAAAAACAAAGAAACATTAGAGCAAAGGTTTTCAGTAAAATATAATTTCTTAGACCAAAATAGCTTCAACAGTGCAAATACTGAGAACCAATAACCACAATATTACTAATTGAAAGCCGAAGTTTATATTTTCAAAAACAGAAAACATCATAACCGAATTATTGTTTTGTTTGCAAATAGCACATTGTTTCTGATAATCGAAAGTAAACTAATCCAGTCTCAATAGCATAGGTGAGCCAAACAGAGAGAAGACCCACTGAACAATAAAACGAGAAACTAGTACGTCTAGTTTTTGTTGGGTTCCCTATACAGAGTGCTCTTTACACATTGTTACGACAGTACGGATTATACATATAACGAGGGCGTCTTATACGTATGTATAAGGAGTAAGTCCATGTATGCTCTTTAAGAAGGACGATTATGTGGTCCAATCGCAACGCTTCAGTCCTTTAAACCGCAATATATTTTTCAATTGCAGTTTAAAGGACCGATGTCACGGGATTGGTCCACATAATCGTCCTTCTTTAAATAGTTGAAAAAAAGAGAAACGTACTGCAAACACAACATTGGCAGCGAATATCCCATATTTAATCCAGGGAAAACATCCTTCCGATTTTCTGGTAGTCGGAGTGCTGAAATCACACTTTTTACAATACATGGCCAAACGACATGCGATTTTTTTTCAAACAACCATATCATTTACACTGGGAAGCCATGTGAACTGGAAGATATACTAATAATATTATGTGAAAACGGAACAAAATGTAACTGTAAATATTTAAAGTTGACGATCACATCAGGCTCGTGTAAGATCTGCTTACATACCGTCTTCGAATGGAAAAATGGCAGTGTTGTGGGAAGGAATCGCGCGTAGCTTGTTTTTCCCTGATTTTTTTTTTAAAACTGCGGAGCCGGAAACTAATTAAGGGGCTGGATCATCACAGTTAAAAAAAAGTTTAACGTGAAAATTTAAGGTACAAAAATGAGCAACCAAATCACCTTGTAGAAGAAGTGTACCGATCCTCACTATATGGAACTTTGTGTCGGCCAACTGATGTGTATACTCGAGGTCCATATCTATCATCTGAATCTCCATAACTTCGCGAACCCATGTTTTGGACAGAGCAGACCTGTAACCACGTTCAGTAAAAATGACATTATATTTAGAGGGAGGGAGGCAGGTAATGGAAAGCGAGAAGACCAAATTGAGCCGAAATAGGAAATGATAGTATTATCAAACACATCTATTAATAGAATTATAGCAGAAAGGGCAAAGTAAAAATGGTTGAGAGGACCGAAAACGAAAGAAAACAGGAAACAAGGTGAGTCAGATGAGTTAAGCAAATATTTGTTGATAGCTTGAGGCTATAGTGTGCGGCGCTCTAACATACCGTAGTTCCATTTAGGTGGAGCACTCTTTATCGGGCAATAGAGCGCTAGATAATCTGCAGTGCATTCCAAGAGCAGAATTTGAGCGTGCATTCTTTATTTAAAGAAGGACGATTATGTGGTCCAATCGCAACGCTTCAGTCCTTTAAACCGCAATATATTTTTCAATTGCAGTTTAAAGGACCGATGTAACGGGATTGGTCCACATAATCGTCCTTCTTTAACCGCGTTTTTCGTTAACCGCGCCAGTTAACCGTTAACCGAATTTATGATTAATATTTTTGTTAACCACTTGGTAATCGCGAATTTCATCCAAAAAACGTTAAAAAAAGGTTACCAAAGGGTTAATAGAAAATGGTTAAATAGGTTAACTGTAACCCGGTTGACGGCTCTGGCAGGGTTCAGGCAATTTGTGACTCCTTGCGGGATTTGCCAAATTCGAGTGAATAAAAGAAACACGCTATTTTCTAGAAGTGTGAAATTTGGATCGCATTCATGACCACTGGCTGAGTCAGTGCCTTCTCCCATACTTTTAGTATACTTGTTTTACCTGGATATAGTCCGAATTTGGTCGGTTTGCGACGAACATGCCACACTAAAGTATTTTGAACTAAAAACGATATGAACTTTTTCAACTATCAACTAAAAACGATATGAATTTTTTGAATGCATAAGCGAATGAGTCCGAACTCTCCCAATACAAAAGTTCAATAATTATGATTCAAAGTTTCGAAACAGTAATACTCCTGGAAAAGGTTTGGTCAAGCGCAGGAGGTCATAACTTGGCTCATATACTCGTTCGATTTCGTTTAAATTTCAAATACAGCTTGCAAATAGGCTGTCGAAAATAGTTCTTTTAATAGTTTTCAGATAGTTCTCCAACAAGCGCGTTGAGCATCGATTTAATCGATCCAATATGTATGATTCTTTTAGTTGCACATTTTGTGTAAGATTCAAGGAAAACACAAAAGTAAGTAAATGAAAGTCAATGCAAACTGTCAATGTCATCTTCCTGCCTTACAGCCGGCAACCCTGGCGGAAACATGGTCCAACTGGACCTCCATCACGGGATCCACCTGCAGTGACACCTGCGGCGGATGCGGAACCATCTCTAAACGGGGCAAATTCCACAAGGAACCGCGAATCTTGTTAACCCTGCCAGTTAACCGTTAACCATTTAACCATTTTTTTACAGTTAACCATTTTACCATTTTTCTGTTAACCCTTTGGTAACCCTGTTTTCTAACGTCTTTTGGGCAAAATTCGCGGTTACCAAGTGGTTAACAAACGTGTTAACCATTTTTTTTGGTTAACGGTTAACTAGCGCGGTTAACAAAAAACGCGGTTAAAGGAAGACTAGTAGGAAAATTTCATATTTGGAATCGAATACGGAGATTACGAATATGTAACTTATATCCCTAAGAACACGGTAATTTCGGAGTTATAGAGCAAACTTCTGAACTTTGCCCGCCGGCTTTCGCCGCGCCGCGCGGCAAAACTTGTCGCGTGGCGCGGTGAAAGGTTGGCAACCAAGGCGCACGTATTCTAATGGAGACATGACGAACAACATTGAAAATTCTACATTTTTTCTGATAAAATATTAGAATGTATGAGATATATGAGTTCATTGCCTAGTATTGTCAATATATAAGCAAGTTTCTTTGTTTACAATGAACCCATTAGATACAAGTCCCATCCCAACGAACCCCTATAGGATTGGCTTTTTTCAAAGCAAGCTTATACGGTGTATTCTGACCTATCCCGCTGGTTTGGAGTTTGATGCCGTTGATTTTCGGTTGAAATTCCAAATTTATTATGTGCATCGATCAAACTACAACAAAAATTTGGTCACTAGACATAGACGCTCATATGAATGATCCGCGGCGCAATAGATGATACAATGATGTAAACTACCACTTTGCGAAATTCAAAAAAAAAAACTGTGAACGCTGGAGAGCACTATAGTTGAGGTTTATGATTTTTTAGTTTTTATGAAAAACCAGTGAGATGTATATAAGAATAGGTACCAATATATTTATATTGCCAATATTTCGAACAATGACACAGAAACTAAATTATCATCCTCACCGAACATTACATACGTTCAGATTGGTGATCTACTCAATATAACACAATCCCTATGGAACAATATCATCTTTCTACAAAGTATATCTATAAAATATGAAGTAGTACTCCTAAAATCATATTTTACACAGTAATTTGTATCGGAGACTATAATATCATAAAACAACAAACATGATTCAATTCCGATAGAAGCGAAATTGCACACTAGCCACCAGGAGGCAGTAGTTTTCTATGTAGATGTAGATTGTTCATTCAGCCGAGATTCCGAGCCGCGCCGAGCCGGTTTATTGCTGAAAATGGTGTAGTTTGAATAGTTATTAGTGACATAGTGAATATAATAGCTCAGTTTGACTAATTCAAGGAGGGGTTTGTCAACTAATGATCTGATACATTGATGACCAGACTGATAGTATTTGGGAACATTGATAATCCCGTACCCCAGTCGAAAAAAACGCGTTCCTTCTTGAAAACCTCGCAAACTTCAGTGTGCGTTGCGTTGTGAGTGTGCTGAACTCAATAAACAGTGAATATATCTGTTCGGTAACATGAAAGTCATGAAAATGCATTCCTACCTTGCGAGTTAGCAGCGGCCTGACTGCATGTGAGATCAGATTGCGTGCTAGCAGTCCCACCAAAAATATTGTCCTGGAAGATGGATAATAAGGTAAATTTGTGAATTACATTATATTCGAGCATTTGAGACGAAGAACCCGTTGCTAGCTTATGCAAGCGTTGCAAACTACCAATCTACCAAACCATCTCTGTACAAAATGTAAAGTCTGGTATTCGGCCGAAAATTCGTTTCGACCAATACATACAAAACGTTGTTTCGATTCAGGTCGTGCGACAAATGGGGTACATGATGATGTCTTACAGGAACAATAAAAAGTGAAAATGGAACGTATTTTGGCTATTTTCGAAGAATTTTTCCATAGCTTGTTATTGGTAGATTCGAATTTTTGCCGTAAACCCTATGCCGTATTTCAGAAAAAGGTCATCGGAATGAGTAATTCGACAGCGAAATCACGGATGAAGAGCTATGCACACCAAACGGATAAAAGTTAGTTACTATGTGCGACTGGGAATCGCTGGTCCGTATTCCCAACAGGAATGCATGTTTCACAAGCAGTTCTCTCCCCCTCCCTCCAAGAAGTTTCTCGCATGTCACTGGATCAATGCCATAAGAGCATTCGATAGTCCACCATGAAGTCTTCTATGAAGGAAAGGGACCAATACCTCAGAAGAAGCTGCTACTACAAAGATCTGTGATATGTATGATGATCACCGCCTCGAAACGAAGCGAAGTGAATGAATAAATATGTAAAAAAAATATGTACTATGTAGCAAGAGAAACCTTACAACGAATACAACGATAGCAACAGGAAACAAAGTAAAAGTGCAAATGAACGGACCTGTTTATTCCTGCGTGATCCCTTTCTCTGTTTCTGCACGCTGGTAGCCTGAGACTCCTATCTGGCAGACATCAAATTGGAACAAAAATCGGTCGGTTCATCATCGAACTCGTTTTTCTGAGATAACCACCACCTTTTTCACACATGCATCGTCCCTGTGCTTGTTGTTTCTGTGCTCAATTCTTCGCTCAACTCCGTCACCATATTCTCTAGCTCACTGTGTTGCAACTTTTTGTTAATTTCTGATTTCACCTCCTTTTACGCTTTCATTTGTGTAAACATTAACCAATCAATTTGCATTCACAATATAGTGAGTGCCAAATGTATAAATTTCTGTCTCCAACCGGAATCGAACCTGAGAGCAAAATATTCGTAGCAGGGCACTAACCACTGCGGTATCACTGGAATCAGAGACATGTGTGCGTACACAGCGTAAAGTGAGATAAACAGTACCCTCCAGTCTTTCCGCTGGCTCTATAGAAGTTTTCTACCGCATGTGGGAGTTTCGCTTGACTATATCTGGCTCGTCGACATGCAAGTTCCAATAAATGTTGCTCTGTCCTACGTAGTGCATCAGCAGCCATTCCTCTCTATTCACAACAGCATAGATTTCATAAACGTAATTCTCTCACCTTCCACAAACCACAAAGGATAATTGAGGTAAAAGGATACAGTGGAAAAATTATTTACACTAAGTTGAATCTATAATTCTTTATTTGAACTGAATATACGAGCAACATCACACTTGCAGGAGCATGAATCAATCAGTAACAGTATAATGGATCATGGAGAAATTGGGTCAAGTACTCGGTGAATTGAACAATTACTAGATGAACATATTTCACTGGATGAAATTGATATCAGACAAGTAAAAGAAAATATGTGGAATGAGTGAGGAGTGAGTGAGGGCAGAATGGTAGAGCAGTCAGGGGTCAGCTACCGGAACGTCGGGTCATCGGGCGGAACCATATCATGAGCACCAGCCGGAATATTGATATTGGGACCCTCCACTTGTGGGAGTACTTCCTTCGCTCTTTCTACGAAATCGCTCGAGTACAAGATGCTGCAAAAGTCATTTCTGTGCGTGTTTATTGTTAACCTGTGATAATAGTGATTCCTAAGGGGTCAAAAAGGTCATTGGAGTATATCTGATCGTTTCGAGTGCTATCTCATGGGTGAGAGTGTTTCTCTATTCACCATGTATTTCGAGAAAATACAATCAGCTTTCTAACATTTTAGAGAAAAGTACCGCATCGTGTTTCAGACTTTTGTACACAAAAATTTCACAAAATTAGATATAAACAATTTCGGATTTGTTGCTTGACAGACAGTTGTGCATGCGAAGAGCAGTGAGTGTGCGATCAAATACTGCACAGGTAAGTCAAAGACTCGTAAATTTTGACCAAGTCTTGAGCTGGAAAATTGCAATAGATTTTTGAAATAGACAAACCCACCTTGTTGTCTCCGAGAGTTCGATTACACCGCGCGGAAGTCTCCGAGAGTTCGATTACACCGCGCGGAAGTGTCAGAAGCACCCGATTCTTCTTATCAGCGAGGTTCGTAGTTCTGTCGAGGGGGCAGATGGCCCCTCCCGCTAAGAAGGAGAGGAGACATCTTCGGCAGTCGACCACAACACACGCACTGCACAACCATCCTTGCAAATTCGTGGCAGAACACACACCTGTAAATACAAATGAAAGAATAAAAGAATATATAAAAGAATAAAAAACTTCGTTGTAGTTTGACCTCGATTGACGGGTTGATTCGCGAGTTATCACCCCAACGCAACGGGATCAAACTACAAACGCAGGGGAGAGGACCATAATCACGGTATAGACCTGGATATTCGATGAGTCTAGATTGTGAGTTCAGGTCAGATTCGAAAATTAGGCAGTCGTCCGCTATCAAGATGCGCTCGAATATGTACACACCGCTTAATCAACCGGTTTCAACGTTGGAATAAGAGATGTGAACGAAAACATCAATCTGAACACTTCCTATTATTCTGTTGGGTTTCGCAGAAGGAGAAAAACTGTGGTTCTCCGAGTACACCATTTACTAGTCCCAGCATATTGGTATGGGACGCTCAGCCATGACTAGAAGCGGATAATTATTGACACTCACAGCAAAAATATGGCCAATTCTACAACTAACCGGGTTTTTAGGTAACCTAACCCTTTTTTGGTAACCTATTTTTCAGGTTACCTCAGTAGGTAACCGGTTGGTAACCTAAAATGAAAAACCGGTTACCTGTTTTTCTAACGAGAAATGTGGTTTTTACCGTTAGTTTGAACGGTAACCGGATTTCAAGTTCAGGTTACTTCCAGGTTACCTACTGAAGTAACCTCAAAAATAGGTTACCAAAAAATGGGTAGGTTACCTAAAAATCCGGTTAGATATAGAATTCACCCAAAAATATTGACAAATCAAGTGAGTGTCGAATATGTAAGTTTTTACCTGAATATTCCGTGAATGGACTCCGTGAGACTTCTCAAACTGTCGGAGGCTCGCCAAATCGACTCCTTTTGGCGGAGAATGGCTGCAAGACGAAGAACTTCGGCTTCGCAGGTTTCAATTTTGTCCAATGATGACTTTATCATGAAATCGGTTCGCCCTGCAAAAAACCATATTTTTATCATGAAATCGGTTAGCCCTTGTCTGCGTACATGATACACCCTACATACAATATTCTCAAAAGTTGATAAAATCACAAAACCCTATTCAAAATATTGCGAGAAGTTCATTCATATTTTCACGCGAATGTCCAGGTTAGGACCGAAGTGAATAAAATTGGCAAGTGACATATGAAATAAGAGGACCAATTGCCTCCAATTTTGAGGTTTCAGCTGATTAATCGACCTCGTACACATTTAAATATCTCGAACATTCATCTATGTTTCAATTTCCCGTCTTGCCTCGTTTTCTCGAATCATCGGATCGCGCTCGCCTACGTACATGACCCACCCAGTTCACCTAATTACGAACGTTTTACCCTATTCAAAAACTTGCAAGAATAACCACAAATGGAGTTGTGAAAGAAGATATGTAAATACTGCGCAACAACAATGTGGATTCGGGATCGCAGCATTCTACAATACTAGTTTAATTTTTCTTCCGTAGCACTGGGTGTTGTGTGAAGGTGTTGTTGTCGTCAAAAAACGCTGAGAAATGGAGGCAAAGAATTATCTACGAAGACAACGGTTATTACAGTTAGGTAAAGGTTCGTTAACACAATTTTCGAGACAATTATGCACTTCCACTAGGTTTTCTGAAGTTGAATCAAGCTTAAAGGGACCGCACCTCTATAATGGGCAAGGTAGGTAATTTTTGGAAAATTGAAAAAGTAATTTTTTTGTTTTGTTTTTCACGTTACGTACGGAAAATTCAAAAAAATCACTTTACATAGGAGCAAAATAGAAGCCAACAGGGTTCGGTTTACTGTAACGCAGCAATCCTTAATTTCTCACTGCTTTGTAGTTTTAATGATATTTACAAATCTTCTTTCACAGCTTTCATATTCGTAACTTCGGCCATGTTCTGAATATGGTTTTGTATCTTCATGGACATTTTGAAAATTGTGTACGTAGGTGAACTCGGCGGTGTATATACGTGCGCGTGGTCGCGCGGCATTTTCGAGAACACGGAGCAAGACAGAAAGTAGACACCTATATGAATGATTTTGGTTTTTCAATGTGGACAATATCGACTAATCAGCTCGAACCTCCAAATTAAAGAGGAACGGTCCCCTTAATGAGAATTGAAATCAATCCAATTCTCGTAGTAGTGACAAAGAAGTGGGAACCTGGTCGGGTGCATCGGCCCGGAGTACATCGTTCTCGGCACAGAGAGAACGAACTCGGCGTTGAAGGTCGGAGATTAGTGCATTCTTCTCTCGCAGTTCGACCGTTGCAGCACGCAACTCATCCAGCTGTAAAAACGACATGATCAGTATGCTCAAAATGGTTTCCGCCGTTCATACTGCAACAACTTGTTTTTGCGTTAATTTCATATCGCGTTATGTCGTACGGTGGGAGCGATACGTCCATGATTCGCAAAATTTTCACAGCTTGCATGCTCAAAAAAGTTCAGACAAATCTGGAAATGACCTCACCCTCTTCTCACTGTGCTGCAGTTCTTCTACGAGCAATCTGGTGAATTCGTCCTAAACTAATAACGTAACGTTCCGAAAAATGTTTTGAAAAGTGGAAGTCCACTTAGATATATTCGCTGTCAAATTTAATGTAGCAATACACTGGTCCTCTTTCTGGACTTTCATCAAAAATCTGCGATTTTTAAACGCCGTGAAACTACCGAATAGTGAAGGTAGGGAGATTATGTGGACCAATCTCGATACATCGGTCCTTTAAAGGAGGACTAGTAGGAAAATTTCATATTTGGAATCGAATACGGAGATTACGAATATGTAACTTATATCCCTAAGAACACGGTAATTTCGGAGTTATAGAGCAAACTTCTGAACTTTGCCCGCCGGCTTTCGCCGCGCCGCGCGGCAAAACTTGTCGCGTGGCGCGGTGAAAGGTTGGCAACCAAGGCGCACGTATTCTAATGGAGACATGACGAACAACATTGAAAATTCTACATTTTTTCTGATAAAATATTAGAATGTATGAGATATATGAGTTCATTGCCTAGTATTGTCAATATATAAGCAAGTTTCTTTGTTTACAATGAACCCATTAGATACAAGTCCCATCCCAACGAACCCCTATAGGATTGGCTTTTTTCAAAGCAAGCTTATACGGTGTATTCTGACCTATCCCGCTGGTTTGGAGTTTGATGCCGTTGATTTTCGGTTGAAATTCCAAATTTATTATGTGCATCGATCAAACTACAACAAAAATTTGGTCACTAGACATAGACGCTCATATGAATGATCCGCGGCGCAATAGATGATACAATGATGTATAGTCAGTTTCACGAAACAATGGCCCTCTACAGTAAGATTATGAAACGTTTAAGTGAATTTATCATATCTTGTAGGTGTTGTACATAGTTTAAACTTGGTGATTTCGTTTTCCACTTTGGGTACTACAAGCATAAAAAACAGTGAATCTTAGATTCTGTTTGTTGACTAGATAAATGCGTTTGAATTTTCAAAAGATTACTGTAGAAAGTCATCGATTGGTGAAACGAACGATAAACTACCACTTTGCGAAATTCAAAAAAAAAACTGTGAACGCTGGAGAGCACTATAGTTGAGGTTTATGATTTTTTAGTTTTTATGAAAAACCAGTGAGATGTATATAAGAATAGGTACCAATATGTTTATATTGCCAATATTTCGAACAATGACACAGAAACTAAATTATCATCCTCACCGTTATTGGTAGATTCGAATTTTTGCCGTAAACCCTATGCCGTATTTCAAAAAAAGCTCATCGGAATGAGTAATTCGACAGCGAAATCACGGATGAAGAGCTATGCACACCAAACGGATAAAAGTTAGTTACTATGTAGCAAGAGAAACCTTACAACGAATACAACGATAGCAACAGGAAACAAAGTAAAAGTGCAAATGAACGGACCTGTTTATTCCTGCGTGATCCCTTTCTCTGTTTCTGCACGCTGGTAGCCTGAGACTCCTATCTGGCAGACATCAAATTGGAACAAAAATCGGTCGGTTCATCATCGAACAGATCATATACATCTGAATCTGAAACACTATATATAAAGTGACTTACTCAATAATATTATAATAATGTGCGATATAGAACGTAATAGCAGAAACGCAAACGAGCATGGCGCAACTATAGTGATGAAGAATAAAATGAAATAATTTCGTTTTAGTTGCAGGTGGCGGAATTCTATAATATAAAATTCATTATATACCATCACCGAAACCGAACTTATGAAAGGTGTATAAGAATTCCATAACAAAGAATAAATGAGACGATTTTATTTTATTATAATTTCCGGCTATTCCCTGTTCGAAACACCTAATTCATGGATTCCAGACTCGTGAGAAGGGTATAAAGAGACAGAACACACCCAATTAGGAACACAGGTGGAATAAATAGACATAATACTATGCAAGAATATAATTAATACAAAAATTCGCCGCGCGCGGTGAAAATTAAAGGGTGGACGCTACCGTAAGATATTCCAAAACTGTGACATCGAGGCACCTATAGGATTTTTCAAACCGTTGTGGACACCGTACCATCGATTTTGTAAGGGGCGGGGTTTGGCGAGGGGCCAGCCAGTCTGCGTATCATTGATCTACACACTCTCTCGCCTGTTGGCAAATAATCAACGACCGCTCGCCCTGCATCGCTCAATCAATCGAACCCTCTGCTGTCTCTATGGGGAAAATGGCGACTATACTAGTCCTTCTTTAAATAAAGAATTCGCCTCTGAACGGCGGACCTGCTTGCCAACCGGTAGCCAGTGCACGTGAGTAAACGATCGATAATCACGTTAACTACTGTACGTGAACCAGTGCACGTGATTAGACGATAATAATGACATTAAATAATGCACGTTAGCCAATGCATGTGAACATTGTGAACCAATGCGAGTCCACTTGATGGTTCGTTCAGCACTCTTTTTCTCTTGTATGTGTAATAGAGAAAAACTTTTAGAACACATTCATTCAATATCTTTCCCGCTTTCTCAGTACTTCCAACAACGCTGAGGGTACGTCTTTATGTTACTAATCGACTTCACGGTCATGATTGAGCCTGAAAATGGTTGTCCATTAGATTATCGCAACAATATCACTTGTATTCCAGAAAAAAATAACTATTAGTGCCAACTTCGGTAAAAAAACGATCTGTCCGTAAATTCATATGTTGCTGTCTACGTTTAGCCGTAGTTTACCATTCATGCGACACATGCAACTTCGCGATTTAGAAGTGTAAAATCTCCCCCCTCCTGTTTCTATCTTAATACTGCGTATTAAGACAGGTCTCTCCCGGCGAACTACCCAATGAGCCCTTTCCAACTCGTCGTGGCTGGCGCGGATCGTATTGCCATAACCTCATTTTTACAGTTGTGTGCAATGCAGTTCCAACGTACTATAAAGTGTGGAGACGGAGCGGTACAATGTGCCCGGGGCAATGAAGAGAACACTCGTACATTTCAATGCGCCTTCCAATTCAATCGTCTTTGATTGTACAGTGAACATTTACCAGTGTTGCGGTTGTGCAGAGGTTTGCTTTGTTTCCATTTGGGTCTATATTCGAACACTTACATCTTTATTTGTATCAACCAAATATATTATCTCACTATAACATTTTTCAACTTCACGTCAATTCTGATATTGTTCCTTTGCGCTCTGAACCTTGGCTCGCCCTCGTTCAAAAAGCACATGGAACAAGAAGTTGAGAGAACACAATGTGATACATTGGTTCATGTTTGCACTATGTGGCGAATACATGAATGTGTTGAATAAATATTGAATACTGAAAATCTCAAACACCGTCTTGAGCGAATATGAAACAGTGAACGTATGAACGATATTGCTCGCCTATGAGAAGTATTCACGAGAGTTCTTGTAAGAGTAATTTGAAAGCATACTGGTAGAAACGAGACGGGAAAGATAAAAGCAATTATACTCACTGGTGCTGGAAGCTGTTTTATGGGGAGTGGTCATGGGGGTAGATCGACAGGACGCCGGGTGGGAAACACAGGAACATCCACCGAAACACAGTTTCTGATAACATTCGATTTTTATTACAAAATAAAGAATGTATAGTAAATGATAAGAAACCCAATGAGGAATACTCAAAATTATTAGTTACCCCTTGAACACTCGGTTTCCGAACGCAAAAACAATTAACTTTTTTTAGAAATCAAAAGCTTGGTCCCTAAACCTAAGCAGAGGTCAGCTGTAGAAATAAAGAGAACAATGAAGAGGTCTGTGGCAAATGAACCTAAGACAGCCCGTAATTCTTTTTTCCTTCCTAAAATCCACCTTATTCAAATTTATTTCAAGCTAATTTTTTGTACTAATAAAACTCAATGGGAAATGAGTATGAAACAGTTACCCATCTGTGCGTTATCGGCCCGGCTCTTTTACTTGCTGGGCGAAATTGAAATTGGGAACGAAAGCTGACTCGTACCTTAGCCTTCTTTACCGGGGTCCTATACGGAGTTAGCTGACGTCATGCTGCTTCTGAGAGGTGTCTTCTGAGTGGACTGGAAAGATGTTTCAGCTTCCGTGAATAGCGAGTTTCTCAAAATGACGGAGGCTTCAGAATGAGAAGAGGAGAGGGACGGCGAGGTAACATAATCAGGTTCCAGATCATTGCTTAGCGCGGCCATGGCATCATTCCTGTCCGTAACAGGCAAAATAATGGGCGCGATCGTTGAAGGCGTGACCTGATTTGTCAATGTAGTGGACGTGGTCGTAATTTTCTCCAAAGTGGGCGGGGTTTCATTTTGACTTGCAGTGGACGTGATCTGATTTGGTTGAGAAGTAGCCGCAGCATGGCAATTCTCCGCAATTGTTGCCGCGTCAAAGGTTATGGAGGCTTCAGAAGCAGACAGTTCGTGTGAGTATGCAAACTGGTTTTCCATAAGTCTGCCGAGAGTTCTGTTGCACAAGTCTGTGGTTGAGAGTAGACCGGATGAACTGGGATGGAAGGTACTGGAGAATGGCAACACCGTCGCCGACACCATACGCGAGACCACATTCGAGCTGAAACTACACACATCGATATCTCTTTTAACAATTAAAACCATATCATGTTTGTGATGATGGATCAATTTTCAGAAATGTGTAGCACAACAAAAACTAGAAACATTTGGCAGAAAATACAAAAATTCAATAATAATTGTTCAGATAGAAAAACGTTACGTCATGAATGATGAGAGATCAGTGAGGATTCCTTCGTTCTTCTGAAATGTTTTAATATAAAATTTACATTATGGAACTGGACGGTTGTAACGATTTTAATCAAATTTGTTTCAACCACAATTTATAAACATATAACAAAAACGCACCTTGATAATTAATTTGCGAATCTCTCCAAACGTAATACTATCAGGCAGTTCTTCAATAGCAAATGTAGCAGATACACTGAAATCGTCGTCTTCAAACTAACAAATGAAAATAAATAAAAATCAAGTAACTTTTAGAATTCATTGCCAACGTCATAGTTCGCAAGTACATATAATCACAAAATCACAGAATAATAATAAGGAAAACTTTGAAAAATACGTTTGTTCTCATGTTAACCTAGATTTATAAACGTTTGCAAGCTCACCAGAAAACTTTGAAAACTCAAATAAAAATACACAAATTTATGTTTACTCCGGGTAGAAGTTAGCTCAGACAAACCTACTACTCATCTGCAATTTAGATTCAGTGGAAGATACAACTTACTTGAAATCAGTTGAGTCGTCTCTTTGTGAAATTCGAATGAGGACAAAAGACATGAGTAGGCCGCCTGCCGGGGTTACTATCTGAGAAATGCGTTGGTTTCTTTTCTCATTTACGTGTACTTACAGACCGCACACCAACATGAAATTCATGAACAATATCAGCAAGTCAAATTGTGCCGTGGCAAAAACCTGTTGTTTACCACTTATTTGGTATACTTTTGTGAGCTGAGAAATGCTCATGATCAATTGTGGTTGAAATGAAATCCCTTTATTGACACAAACTTCGCGACAAATAATTTTTTCCGGCTGTAGTCACCGCAAAGTTAGCGTTCTAATGAGGAATCGTGCACTTTGTCATTGGACGTTTCTCAGTTCTGCTGTGCTAACGTTTCACGTGACTAGGCAATTGACTAACAGTATAACTCTGTCTACTTTACCACCATTTCAAGGGGTGATTTCGACTGAAAGGTCCAGTGTGGTTTTGATCTGTGTACCATTGGCCGACCGACCTGCTGTACCCTACACCAAGTGTTTCGACGCTGTCAACAGAATTTTGTACTGTAAACCCGACACCGTGGCGGCTTAAAATTATCATATAATATTTGTAACACATAATTTGTTACCTTTCATTCAATGAAGTTGTTCAGTTAACAAACGGTCGACTCACTAAGTAAAATCCATGCTTTTTGTTTGTTTTACTCGTTTGGAAACTATTCAAACGAATCTAAACTACACAGTTGGTTGAACATTTTGTGTTATCTTCTTCCTATCTGCTCCTGTCGAATCGCCCTCGCTACTGTTGAAACTAGCGTTGGTCTTGGTGGAATCAGGCGAGGCCTCGTCGGGGTTGCTAGCCGCCAAGTCGCCCGGTTGACTCATCTTCATTGCGTCCTCGGCAGTTAAGCTGAAAACAGTTCAGAAATTAATCATCGAAATTGATCCCTATTGACCGAGCAAAACTTTATTTGTTGGTTAAATGAAGTAACGAGTTGGTTAAATGAAGTAACGAGTTGGTTAAATGAAGTAATGAAATAATCACTTTCTATATGTTTCCTTTTTTGTTGCAGTGTCCCTGCCGTGAAGTCTCATCGTAATACCCCACTTGCCAACTATTATTATCATTTAAAAAAAATTGACTTCAACTTTGCACTTTTTCCAATTTGACGTCATCTGGTCTTCAGAATACTGAATGACGTCATCATTGAAAAACCTATATCTCAATTGAATGAAGTTCATGTCTTTTTTATCATATTTCAAATTTTACTTCAATTGAATAGGAGCGAGCTAAGTTATAACGTGACGGTACCAGGAATAAGTCATTCAAAATTAAAAGTCATTAAAGTAAAAGTCATTCAAAAGTAAAAGTCATTAATTCACTTTTAGTCAGGATTTGAAAATTACGAAAATTTTTGGGAACTTTATTTTCGATTCTTAGCTGTTTCTGTACTTAATGACTTTTACTTTCGAATGACTTTTACTTTAATGACTTCTAATTTTGAATGACTTATTCTGATTGCCTTAACGTAACAAGGGAGGGCGCCGGCGGCTAAAGCCGCCTCCCCCTCCCTTGTTTGAGCCTAGGTTGGCGGGAGCTTCCTGGCTCTCTTTTTTCCGAACATAGATTGCGGAAGTTCTCAACATTGAGCGCGGAACTCCTCCCTAGCATGGAACGCGGGAGTAGCCTTTAACATGGAGCGCGGAAATCCTTCCTAGGGCGCGGGAGTTTCCCTTAACATAGAGCGCGGAAATCCTTCTTAATATAGGGTGCGGGAGTTTCCCTTAACGTAGAGCGCGAAATTCCTTCCGTACATAGAGCGCGGGAGTTTCTTCCCTCAACATAGAGCGCGACATCTTTCTTTAATAGGGCGCGGGAGCTCTCCCCAACATCTCCGTGATCGCGTATAACTCGATATCCTGTTGAGATGCACTTTCTATTGCCAAATCTCAACAAAAACCAATTGGGGAAAATGAAATTACACGCTGCCCACGCCATTTGCCTCACCCAGCTTGCCTCAGTTTCCTCACCATTTTTCGACCAAAAGTGCAGAAAAAAGGTTTCACACAAACAAACCAAATAGGCGAATTATAGAAAGGGACAAGGTAGGTCGCCGGCGGCTAAAGCCGCCTCCGCCTCCCTTGTTTTTATTCCAGGCAGGCGAGCTCTTATAGGAGTTTTTGATTAATTTTCGCTCCATTTGCTGAACTCACGTTTGTCTCAACCATGTCAATCACGTTTTTATCAACATGAGACAATTATTTCTACTACATAAAGCAGGACATCTCTCTCCAACATAGAGCGGGACATCTCTCTTTAACATAGAGAGCGATATCTCTCTCTCTCTAACATAGAGCGCGAGACTTCTCAACATAGGGCGCGAGACTTCTCCCTAACATAGGGCGCGAGACTTCTCCCTAACATAGAGCGCGAGACTTCTCCCTAACATAGGGCGCGAGACCTCTATCTAACATAGAGCGTAAGATTTTCCCCTAACAGAGAACTCGATACCTCTCTCTAACATAGGGCGCGGGAGTTCTCTCTAACATAGAGCGCGAGATCTCTCTCTAACATAGGGCGCGGGAGTTCTCTCTAACATAGAGCGCGAGATCTCTCTCTAACATAGAGCGCGAGACTTCTCCCTAACATAGGGCGCGAGACCTCTATCTAACATAGAGCGTAAGATTTTCCCCTAACAGAGAACTGGATACCTCTCTCTAACATAGGGCGCGGGAGTTCTCTCTAACATAGAGCGCGAGATCTCTCTCTAACATAGAGCGCGAGACTTTTCAACATAGGGTGCGAGATCTCTCTCTCTCTCTCTCTCTCTCTAACATAGAGCGCGAGACTTTTCAACATAGGGCGCGAGACTTTTCAACATAGGGCGCGAGACTTTTCAACATAGGGCGCGAGACTTCTCCCTAACATAGGGCGTGAAACCTCACTCTAACATAGGGCGTTCTCCGTAACATAGGGCGCGGTAAATCTCTTCACCATAGAGTGAGAGACCTCTCTCTAACATGGGACGCGGAAGTAACCCGTAACAACAATTGGTTTCAAAACAGCAAAACCCGAGAACAACACAGTAAAAAATTTCTTTTGTCTACAATTTTTGGGATGCAGAGTTTCTTCTTCCTTTCTTCATCATTTGTGCAGCACACAGCAGGCAGTAGGAGCCCCAGTGGCTCCTACAGCAGCACTCCCAACCATCAGCCATCCAGTCCACGGCAGCAGCTCCAGTCCATGGCGGGCATCCTCGAGGCGAACAGAGCGTTCGAATGGCTCTTCCCTCGTCCCGCCGCGCTTTTATACCCATTTCCTACTCCTGTTAAGCCATTCCTGTTAACCGTGATCGCGTGAAACTCGTCTACTCGAGTTAAGATGCACTTGCTATTGCAAAACTGCCCAGCAGCAACCGATTTCGAGAAATGAAATGCGCACGTTCTCTCACGTCTTAGCTGGAAAAATCGCCGGCTTCAGTTTTCGGCCCATTTTCCGGCTAAAAGTGCAAAAATGATGGAATTTGCCTCAACAGACAGACAGACAGACAGACAGACCAAACAACGCAAATATATAAATAGACAAGGAAGGTAGCCCGGGCTAACGCCCGGGCCCCTCCCTTGATGAGTCTAGGTCGGTGGTTGCGTCGAGAAGTCTTTTTCATATTCTTCGTCTTTGAAAAGTCCTCGAGCGCGAAAGTTTTTCTGAACATAGAGCGCGGGAGTTATCCTTAACATAGAGCGCGAAGGTTCTCCTTAACATAGAGCGCGAGACCTCTCGCTAACATAGAGCGCGAGACCTCTCTCTAACGTAGAGCGCGAGACCTCTCTCTAACGTAGAGCGCAAGACCTCTCACTAACATAGAGATCGAGACATCTTTCTAATATGAAGAGCGAGACCTCTCCTTTACATAGAGCGCGAGACCCTTCCTCACATAGAGCGCGAGACCTCTCGCTAACGTAGAGCGCGAGACCTCTCGCTAACGTAGAGCGCGAGACCTCTCGCTAACATAGAGCGCGAGACCTCTCTCTAACGTAGAGCGCGAGACCTGTCTCTAACGTAGAGCGCAAGACCTCTCACTAACATAGAGAGCGAGACATCTTTCTAATATGAAGAGCGAGACCTCTCCTTTACATAGAGCGCGAGACCCTTCCTCACATAGAGCGCGAGACCTCTCGCTAACGTAGAGCGCGAGACCTCTCGCTAACGTAGAGCGCGAGACCTCTCTCTCTCTCACATAGAGCGCAAAAACTCTCCAAAACATAGAGCGCGAAACCTCCTTCTAACATAGGGCGCGAGAGTTCTTCCCAACATAGGGCGCGACAGTTCTTCCCAAGATAGAGCGCGGGAGTTTTTGTCAACACCCTAGCCGTAATAATTGCAGAACGCGAGAGCAATACAGTAAAAAATCTCTTTTTGTCTACAATTATCCGGATGTAGAGTTTCTTCTTCGTTTGCTCTTCTCTAGATTCAGCAGGACTCCGGTCCATCCATCAGCGATCCATTCCATGGCCGCAGATCCAGTCCAAAGCGGGCATCCTCCGGGCGAACAGAACGTTCGAATGGCTCTCTCCCTTCCCGCCGCGCTTATATACCAATTTTCTTACCTGTTAAGCCATTCCTGTTAACCGTGACGGCGTGAAACTCGTCTATCCTGTTTAGAAAAACTTTCTATTGCCAAATCCCAGCAGCAGCCGGTTGGGAAAAATGAAATATCACGTTCTCTCACGTCTCCCAGCTTCCCAGCTTGCCTCACTTGCTTCACCCCATTTTCGACCAAAAGTGCAATAGTGAAGCAAAATCGGACACACAGACCAAACAACGCAAATATAATAGTGGATTTGAATTTACCCCGCGACAGAGAGGGTGAGAGAGTGCACCAAATGGAGAGGCGCAGAGACATTTCCAAAGGCCTATAACTTGATGGGGATAGTCATATAATGCCCCACATTTTCAGCCTTATCGGTGTACAAACAAACAAATCCCAGAAGTGGGCACGCTTGGACGAACGAACGACCACACGACGGAAGTTGGCGCCCTGGATGAAGCGCATAACGTCATAACCTGGCTCAAACTCACCCGACTATATTGGAACTTGGCACTTGGCACATAGATCCAAAATACCCTATAGAAAGATTCCAAAATCATCAAAAGTTCTGTCTTTCGTCAGTGAAGCCTCTTTTCGATTGATTTAACAAGCCTCTTTAGTTCACTTCGAAATTGACCTCTCTGGAATTTGGCGGCGACTCGCCGGCGAGGCAGAGGGGTCGCCGGGATACTGCCGCTCCCAAGTTGTCGCCGGCGAGTCGCCAAACATTTCGGATTGTCCCTGGGGTCGCCGGCAAGTCCCCGAAGCCAAAACTATTTTTTCATCGAGAACACCCAAAAAAAATTTGAGTGCATTTTGTGGGTAAACTCCAACGGCATATGACAAAAATGATACCGAAAGACGATTTTTTTTCTTGTATAACTCATACGAACCATGGAAAATGAACAGAGGTTGTCGCCGGCGAGTCGCCACTCATTTCGATGTGTTCCTCGTCTCGCCGGCGAGTCGCCGAACTTAGAAACCTTTGATAACACGAAGATTTTTATTCCAGTTTTCTGTTAGGTATAAACATGTGCGAGAGTGAAAAATGCGAGTTGTGCGTCTTCAATAGTGATTTTGAGAAGAAATTTGGAAACTGTCGCCGGCGACTCGGCAAGTAGCGTGATTCGATAGCTAATTAGTTGGAGCACGATTAAAGGGGAGTTTTGATCTAACCATGCTTGATAATTGAGTGAGATAAAAAGTTTACATAAACTTTCCATCTCACTCTTAAAATTAAGACTAGAACTTATGAGATAGCATTAAAGATCTGCCGGTGTAGTGTGTTTGGAACTTATCAGAGCAGCTGTTAAGCTATACATCCATTATAAACTAAAATTCAAGTAGAGAGGTACTATTTGTTATTATTCAAAGTATTATACATCTGTTACGGAACATACCCCAGTTTGGCCAAAACATATCACTTTAGAAAAAGAAATAAGATTTTGAAGACAGTTTATTGCTATCGTGATATAATCGAAAAACAGTGATATCTTCTTCAACAGACTCGGATTTTGTTCGCAATAGATTCATTACAGTTTATTTGCAATCATTAGTTAGTCCGACCATTAGTTTGAATGCACTGGGGGCGCAATACTAAGCTCTTCGCTGCGCTTCTCAGACCGTGGCGGGATGGCCGAGAGGATGTGTGCGCCGCAGTACGCCGAAGGTTGTGGGTTAGATTCCGGAGAGTGACAAATGGATGTTTAATTAAGAATATAATTGTATGGTTTCTCGGCACGTTACCACGCTAATTTACTTTTGAAAAAATATTTTCTGTCACAGAAAGGTCATTGTTAAAAAGCGAAAGAATCATATACGGTAATTGGCGACTCGCCGGCGATGTCGCCGGCGACCCGAAAAGCGGCGACTCGCCATCAACCCCTTCCGGCGACATCGCCGGCGACCCGTCAACGAATGCCTTAGCTGAACAGTAACTATCTCTGGAGTGTTGAAGATAGAGTTATCAGTCTACATATTCTCAGTAATTTGAAAGAAGAAGGTAAACATTGGAACGGGAAGAAACTATATTATCACAGGATAGATTCCCACGCATTCGCATTAAATTACAAAAAGTGGTTCACGATCTGCTTCACACAATTGTCGCCCGAGTGTCCGGTTTGTATCTGTTATCGCATGTTTCTTCCTGACGGATTTGTTTGATCCTCGTGGTACCTCCAAATACTGCCTATTCTGCTTTTTAGGTAAACGCCATTCAGACTGTAGCGAGAGGAGTATAAAAGCAAGAAGAATACTCTTGCACATCTTCTTCTTACATGCACAATTCGCTTCTCTTTCACTCTCTCCTTATAAATGTTTGGTTATATTTTACGCATTGATACTGGTAATACGTCATAAATTTGACAATCCTGTTTCCATCTCTATTCAGAATGACTTATGTCGGTGGAGTGGCGGGAGCAGTTTCCCTTGGAACTCTGGTTGTACTCATGTTCACCGTTTGCAGCATAATTGCGGACTTAATACTGCTACAAGATGAGATAAGAACGGGCATGAACGAGTTCCAGGTCGGTTCAGTTTACTCTCAAATCATACTCTGTTCCACTAACAAAAACAATACCAGAATAATGACAAATATGCTGGGTTGGAAAAAGGTTTGGTCTTTATTATCTGTTGAACTAAATGCTTTCTATCGAACAAAATCTTTGTGTTTCAGAGAGTTTCCGATCAAGCTTGGGATCGTATTGTACGAATTCATAGAAGAGTGAACGCCGATACCTATTACTCCAATTCCGTCTTCAGCCGGCAGAGAAGAGAAATAACGAAGTGTTCGTGCGGATTGTCGTCACAAGAATGTCCGTCGGGATCTAGAGGACCCCCCGGAGAAGACGGCATGCCCGGCCTAGATGGCAGTGACGGTGAAGATGGACCAGTAGGACGACCAGGATCACTCGATATCGGAGAATTCAGATCACCGACTGCCTGCCTATGTTCACCTGGACCTCCCGGTGAGCCAGGTGCGACCGGCGCTCCCGGTCGCAAGGGAATCGAAGGAGCTGCTGGGAATCGGGGACCTCCCGGTAGCTCCGGTTCAGAAGGTGAACCTGGTCCAGTCGGAGACATCGGTGCGGCAGGCAGAAACGGATCTTTGGGGAACACCGGACAGCCGGGTGCGACTGGCTTCATTTATATTTCCGGACCACCCGGTGTGCCTGGTTCCCCGGGAGCACCTGGTCCTATGGGTGCGCTCGGTAAAAAAGGTACGAATGGTGACAATGGTGCTACGGGACCACCAGGAATTCGAGGAACAAAGGGAAATAATGGAACAACAGGAGAGCCGGGTCTGCCAGGCTTCTCTGCGAATGGAAAGCCAGGGTCTGATGGTGCCTACTGTCTTTGCCCTGTGAGAACAATATTAACATAATCATCCAAATAATAAATTATTTATTTCGCAGTGCTTTTTTTAATGAGTAAAATTGTATCACCGACAGAGAGACGAGACTATAATCGCAATGCTGTATTCACATCAAGGCAGTCGAGAACGCACATATATTGGTTTCAAAAATTGATACACAATGAGAAGTTCACATCAAAACTGTTATCATTGAGTCTTTTGTTCAATCGGAGTCTAACACTGAATTTTTCTCCTCATCTGTGGCGCAGTAGTGCGGATCTGAGGAATGAACGGTGGCACATATTTTCCCTTCATGTTGATGGAAATGCTACCAAAATCATGCTCATATTGGTAGCAGAACACACTTATCCATTCAATGTCGTAGACGGTTTGATGAGCAGCTAGCCGTACGGTCATGTTGTAGTTGTAGTAGTCCTCGTGTATGGCACAATGCCTGAAAATCGAGGTTGAGCATGCCTTGAAATGAGAACGAAAAGAGATAATATGGTAAAACGCCGTATATCGACGCTTTCTCTAGAAGTCTAAAAACATAAGTCGAAGCGCGAAGAATTAGAACTACAGTAGTCTTAAACGCTATGTTAAGAGTCAAGCAAAACCTGACTTGTGAACAACGTCTCGTCCAAGAATGAGGGCTTTTTGTCCTGTGTGCTGTAAAATCTCTCCTTTTCCAGTGAAAATCCAACCGTCTGCAAAAGAGGGGTACTTCACTTGTTCGAATATAATCTCGCAGTTTGCATTACAGTTTTCGAGTGGGTGGTCCGCTGTTTTAGTTGTTTAAGTATGTTTACCTTGTTTCCTTGCTGCAAAGAAATTGTCATTCCGAAGCCAAGTTTTTTTTCTCGGAAACGACGGGAATATCTCAATAGACCATTTCATTATCGACTAGACCAGTTCGCGTAGAAATGAAATGAACTATATCAATTCAGGAACTGAAAACTACAATTTAAGCAAACCTGGAGGCTTAGTTCCCTGGAAATTGAAGTTGGGCAAGCGAATAGTTTTGGCATCCAGAATTTCAATTGGGTCCACCCTGAAACATGGATTGATTCATTTACATTCACGTTTACATGTTTGCCGATCCCGTAAAACTTCTCTGACTCGATGATCGGGAATTGGGTAAATTTTCGATTTCGGTTCGGTTTAATTGAGTTAGAACACCACATTCAATCGCTCCTCATCCTTTGAACTTTATGTGGAAAATCATCCATGTAGCTTTCGCTCTTCATGGGCAAATTTTTCCCGAACCGACTCTTCCCGAACGGAAACCGAACCGTTTCTTCCCGAACCAGTTGGTTCGGTGAGAAACCGAACCGTTCGCGTACTTAAACCGACATGAAACCGAACCAAAACCTAATAAACGTTACGCAGACGACCGATTTCAGCATTTATTACTTGAATTGGTTCGGTCCCACCTTTGTTGGCCAGAATTTGGGTCGGTTCTCGAACGAACCAACTGGTTCGGAAAGAATCGGTTCGGTTTTGGTTCGGGAAGAGTCGTTTCGGGAAGGAATTCACCTCTTCATCGTGGGTGATGAAAGTACCATGCCAAATTTTTCAGTCGAAATAGAATGTGAATGTAGAATGTTCTCGTATGTCGATTTATTGGTTCAGTTTGCAACCACTTCTAGCTATGGAATGACACACCTGACACCGTATTCTCCTACAATTGACAGTTTATTGGAACCATCATGAATACAGCAAAATGGCGCCGGAATGATACCATTCAGCGACACTTGTGCAATCGGATCCTACAAACACAGCACAAAGAAGGTATGATATGGCCTCTAAGACTTTGGCTATTTTACTTCATTACTGACAAATATTATTGCGTGTGAAAATACCTTATAAAAATTACTTCATTCGAAACTGTGAAAAAAAGGTTTGATAGCCATGGGCTACACTCACTCAATCTTGCATCAGACGTATACTTCAGTTCAATAGTTATCTAAGTCAACTTTTGGAACCCGTTCAGTGCGCGCTAACTGATTTACGTGCTGAAGTAGTTGGTTTATATTGCCTGCTACACAATAAACAACAGTTGATCATAATTCTATCTCCTTCTCGCACTATATTTGAATGCATTTGTAAACTATAAGTTATGTACATTACATACATTCTGCAGTCCAAACCCAGGCTCTATAGTCCATTACCAGGCTATATTGTAGTGCTCCATTGCTAATCTGAATCGCGCTATAACACAATTTCAAAATGTTGGAATAATTCGATCGATATATGGTGAATTCCTAGTTATGTTATATTCCTAGTTATATATTTGTATTTATATTTCATATTATATTATAGTTGTAATTGGTTATATTTATATTATATATTTTATCTTTGAATAATTCTGTATAGTAATATTTGTAGGATCTCCTAGGAGAGTTAGTCCAAAACAGTTATTTTATTTTGTCTGTTCTATATATAATTTTTTGTGTTTGGTTTATGAATTATGTTTTCTGCAACTACTAGTGCGTATTTCAGGTCCCATTCTGATGTTTTCGGCATATTTTAGTCAATAATTATGTATGTGTGGATTGGTGTTTGGCTGTTTTTTCTATTCCGAGAATCTATTGGTATAAGTCTGCATAAGAAAGTTCCAGCGTTTGATGAGGTTTGAGTTACCTCTCAATTCATGTTTATTTGAGCTTCGCAGCAGTCAGCTGTTTGCTGTTACAAAATGGGATTTAGAAACACGACAAGAAGACAATAATGAAAAGAGGAAACACGGCCTTTAGATGAGTCCTAGAATGAGAAATGATGGCTGTTAGACAACGGATAAGTAAGTACACACTTAATTACTCGGTGAATTATAACCGGCCGGCAACCACGGGTTTCTCTTGAATCCGGTCAAGTATACATAAAATGGATATGTATTTGTTTTTGTAGATTTCGCCGAATGAAATCGCTTCTCCATTAACTGTCAATTGTTCTGAGTCGGTGTGTACTGGTCCGTTAGCCCCAATTTATTGTCATGGCGAGATCACTTCTACTGCTTGGAGATTTGGTCTCTACTCTATTTGCCCTGGTCCGAAACTCCGCTTCAATGCTCATGTAGTGGTTGAAAATTTTCAAAAGTAGGTTTTTTTTTCAGTTCCCGATCAAAAACTTTCGTAGTAAAGCTTAGATGAATATTCATATTTCATATATGAATATTGATGTTGCAATGCTGCTCAATATTTTCCAACAACACAAGTTTGAGGAAAGTATATTATCATAATTTTCTTTGTTCGATCCATTGTTTTATTTATATTCATGGTGTTAATCGAAACTGACTGATTCAGGTTGGGCTACCCGATTCTGAGAAATGATTTTCTCCAATTTTGCATGCAAAACTTCGAGAACATTTCGTACTTGGAACATATTGAACCCATTGATTGGAACCCGCGTCCACAGTTCATTGTTAGAATAACAGACGAGAAACAAAGGTATGTTAGATGAGAATAGTGTATTGGCAATCAAAATTGATAATTGTCTCACTAAGCACACACTCATTTATCTCAATGATCTAGATATTGATACAATGCCTATTGAATATTTAGGGGAACATTGACTTTTTACCCCCCACCTTTCTGAATTTATATTGCGTTTGGGGAATTGTAGTTTGACCCCCCCCCACCGGGGGGTGATAATTCAATTTATCACCTGCAATACAAAAGTTTGATGGTGGGGGGTAAAAAGTAAACATTTCCGGTATTGAAGTTCAGCCCCCCACTCGTTGAAGTTTGACCCCCCACCATTGAAGTTCTACCCCCCGCCGACCCATGTGGGGGGTAAATAGTAAATGTCGAAGTTGAATTTTGTCCCCCCCCCCCTCTCCTAGATTTTCAGGTTTCAGCTTGGGTGGGGGGTTGAAGTGCTACGGGGGGGACCCAACTAAAGTGGGGGGCGATACTTCAATTTTCCCATATTTAGTTCCACTGTATTTTAACGTCAGCATTTCAATTGAATTTGGTCGGTACATTCTGGGATTGACAATTGCAGAAAGCTAGCCGAATCTATCAATACTCGGTGGAGGTCCTTGTCACGGAAATTCTCTAAAGATGTATTCGACAATGCTTCCCTCTATCCGGTTGTTCCAGTGCCAAACTCTTTTATAGTACCCGGTGGTTTTTTCCAGACCTATTTCTATTGGGATACATATTGGATCAATAAAGGTAAAATTACTTTGTTTTTGTCTAGTTTCAGTTTCATAAGAGATTCTACATCTATTAGATTTGCCACTCAACGCTCAACCGGGAGAAGTTTTATCTCTGTAAAAAAGTCACTGGCATGGTTTGGTTCGTGAAATGAAGAAGCCGTAGTTTAAAATATGGTATTCGAACGTTTTGAAGTTAGTATTCAGTCCAAAAGCCTCATTAGAATGGTCGGTTCAGAGCTTGTTTCAGGTTTGCTCCATTCCGGAATGTTTCAAACAGTGCGGGGAATTTTACAGAATTTCGCTGGACTCATCGAGAAGAATGGCTTCATCCCGAATGGAGGAGAATTGCAGTATGTTTTTCTTCTTCGTTTTTGGTTTCATTTGCAAAAGTTTCATCATAAAAACGGAAGAATATAAGTTTTCACTAGTGTCATGGCCTTTTCAGATTTCACTTTTTACTCTGTGATATTTTTAGGGGCTTTCTCGGATGAAAATATATACTCGAAGTCTCTGAGCTCTGAGTAAATTTAAACTTATGGTCTTCACTTTTAAAAAAGTCTCGCGCTCTTTCAGTAAATTTAAACTTATTGGTCTTCACGTTTTGAAAAAGTCTCGCGCTCTTTCAGCGGTGAAAGGTTATAGGTCCCCCAGGTGATTTTCCGAAAACTGCAACAGTTTCGGTGTTTTTTTTTGTAGTTATTGGTTCTCATAGGCTCATATAGCCTACTCGTAGAAAAAATAGGGGTCCCTCTGACAGCTAACCGGGATATAGCACGTTTGCTTGATCTCCATTTTTGGGACTCAAATATACACTATATGAAATACGCAAATTGAATTATTAAGTATGATTGTTTGCAGCTTATCGCGTCGGTCCCAGCCACCACTTTTCATACAAATGGTACGTGACTACTACGATGCGACGAAAGATTTGGAGAGTATGAAAAGTTGGATGAAAGCCATGGATCGTGAAATGGTATTCTGGATGAAAAACCGAACCGTGGATGCCAAAAGATCGTCAGGAATCAACACACAATTATTCATCCATAAGGTACTAGTGTTTTCTGTTTTTTGTTCGGGATGTTTTATTAGTTCTCTTAGAATTGAATTATTTCTGGGGTATTGACAGAAATATAATATCTAGGAAGGAGAGGGTGATACTACTAATCTTTTCCTCCAAGCAGGTTCTCAAACGTTGAACAATTTCGCACCGATCATTTAGTATTAGAAATACGATTATCGGACACACAGTTAGTCCGGATTGTAGAGCTTAGTGAGATTGAGACGAACGTTTGAGGTCATGTTCAATAGTACACCTTAGTTTTTACTCACTTTTTTTCAGGCGTTCTCAAACTGTCCTAGACCAGAAAATTTTATTTCTGACTACAAATTGGGGATGTCTACTAATGACCCTCAGAAATTCTGGCGTGGAATGGCGTCTGCCTGTGAAACGGGATGGGACTTCAGCTCAAGATGGTTTTCTCATCGCGAAGGGGAAGCATGTAGGTCGTTTATATCATACTTCAGTAAAGTTGTCTAAATAGCCGGAAAAATTCAAACACTTATTGGTAAAATAGGTTCATGATTGGTGCACAATCGTAAAGTTTCAAGCATTTCAATCAAACGGTTTTTTTTTTCTGTAGAATAGTCGAACCTCAGTATTGTATGTTCAAATCCTATGTGAGATAGTTCCGAATCGGGGCGAAAAAAGTGAGCATAAGCCGCCCCAAAAGTGAGCATGAGCAGGCCCGAGAACACAAAATAATAGTAATTTTGCCCAAAATCTCCAACATTTAACCCAAAAAGTGATAATGGCACAATCGGAATCAGGCAAAAGTGAGCATCAGCCAATATCAGAATAAGGGAGTAATTTATGTATGGTTCAAATTGCGGATCAATTGTCGATCTGATTTAATCAGAAGTAATCAATATGTTGTACGTGGATACAGGAGTCCCCTTAAATATTGATGACTTCATAACTTCAGATCAGAAGAAGACTGTCAGAACTCACAAGATTTCACCGGTCGACCTAAATGTGTTCATGGCTCAAAACGCGTATACAATGTCAACCTTCAAAACAATGGTCAACGACCTTGGGTGAGTGATTATTGGTTCTCTAGCACTTTCTCAGCTCATCCCGAGAGGTTACAGGTTAGATGCTCAGAGGCAGGTCGTTCATCTGTTAGAGTTTAACTTTTTTCCATATCAGTTGTAATTTGCTCATATCGTGTTGTAATTTACAATGCTGGGCTTTCAGGGATTCAGAGAAGTATTTGACTATGTATCATTCCATCCGAACTAATATTGATGAGTTTTTCTGGAATTCGACATATGGAATGTGGTTCGATCTAGATACGGAGTCCTCTCTGCACAGGTTAGCTTCTTGCTTTCTCGAGTACCGCAGTTTTGTTCATATGTAGCCATCTTTCTGTTTTCATAATCGAACGATTCAGAACTAGCTTCTATCCCTCCAATGTGTATCCTCTTCTACTCAAAAACTCATCATCGGAGACGGTTACGAGTGTCGCGCAGTACCTAAAACGTACTAACGTTCTCGGTTATCCAGGTGTGTTTCATACGTGTCGATCTTAATTTACGCCCGTATAACTGTTTCAATTAGTTCAGTGGCCGTATTTTGTAAGCTCAAGTAGCCATGTAAGTTACATGAGCAAATTTTCAATAGCCAATATCTGGCTCAGATTTTGATAGTCCTTATGTATTTTGTTTGTTTCTCATGGTACCATTTAGTTCTTCAGAAATGTGCGAAGAAATGTTGAACCAAGAGTAGCAACAGCTAATAATTTTCCGTCCAAAATTTGCTCATGTAACTCACATGGCTACTTGGGCTTACAAAATACGGCCACAGATGATGTATATTTTCTGAGTTGTGGCCCCAGTTGTCTTATCCGTAAATGTCGCTGAATTTTTCCATTGAAATATGAATGTTTTCCAACACATTGTTTTCGGACTATAACCGTTTTTGGGTTTTATGGTCGCGGTAACATGATTGGACTATCGTTTTGAAAAGACGAGTTAGAGACTATGCTTTTGATCTGACGACGTAAACTGTGACATCATAGTCAAGTATTATTGTACACATGCAATTGATCCATAATTGTACAAAGTATTGGTTTATTTAGCTTTATAAGATGATGTTTAGGGGGAATACCTTCTACACTACCCATCGCGTCTCACGAGCAGTGGGACTTTCCGAACGTATGGGCTCCAAATCAGCATTTATTTATTCTCAGTCTCCTGTCAACCTCCGATCAAGATTTAATCAAAGTGAGTTAGTTTTCGCTATTCTCAAATTTCGAGGTAGTTTTGATATAAATATATAAATGCGCTCTAATCATATATTATGGAAAATTACAGCCCTGTTTAGATACATATGTTGTAGCTAACGCGTTCATGTTTTTCATAATTGTATCTATAGCGCATATGGATCGGAGCTACAGTTCTGGTAAGTTGGAGCTGGAATTCTACAAACTTGTTCTATACATAACAGTTTCATGGAATTTATATGATAGTTTACAACTAGTTACCTACAATAAAAGAAAACACTTTTTATAGGTAGCCCATGAACAGGCTTTAAAGTTTGTCTACGAGGTTTATGACGGACTGTTCCAGCCGCCTCAAGGAAAGGTTTGTCTCTTCAGCTTCACGCGTGGAACTTTCATTTTTATAGTTCACAGTCAGTTTAGGTTTGCGCAAATCGAATTTTAATTTAAAACGGATAAAAATAACCAGGATTGTGGTATACCTGCTATCAGTAAAACTAATACTGTCACATCAATTAGTACAATATTACGAAAACAAGTTTTTTTTTTCAATTTTATTGGTTTGTAATGATGTTTATCATTTTATAGACGTTTGCTGGTTTCAGAGTGGTGGTTTGTGGGAGAAATATGATGCGCGTACAGAAGGTGGTGCGGGGGGAGGGGGTGAATACCCTGTTCAGGAGGGGTTCGGATGGACCAATGGAGCTACTATTGACCTGATCGTCCACTTAGCTGATGCTTCTTCAGATTCAGGTAGATTTATCTCCCTTTCGTTCAGTATATACGTTCACCAGTAATCCGGTTTTTATTACTCCTTGCGTACCTGTGTAATCATACCGAGTACGTATGGCGTTGACAATACGAGTTGTAGTTTGATCGGCATGAACAGGGGATATTGAAGGTTGCGACTTGAGCGCAATGGGATCAAACTACGAACACGAAACATCGAACCAGAATGTATCGTTATAGCCCGCCCTGCCTGATCGAAAGCGACATCCATTCACGAATTAGTTATTGCCCTGACTATGAAAGGTTTATTCCACACAAAGCTCAGTGTTTCGTATTTGGAAGCTGACCATCTTTTTTTGCAGGCGTCCCAATCTTCGGAGGCTCTCCGCATATTTATATTATTTTTGGAGCTGTAGTCGTGTTCCTACTACTGGGAATGTGGTGAGTGATATTCATGACATTTATAAGATATTTTATGATGGATTTATGAAAACGTGCATTTTTTTCAACTTTCAAATGAAGGAAGTAACTACAACCATTCATCCTAGATTGATTGATTGTTCATTACCCTCTAAGGTGTTTTTATTAAATCATGATTCGAATTTAATTGGTCAATTATAGGTTTTCTGTGTGTGGTAGTGTATCGGGACGCATGTGTTGCCGTGAAGGAAGAAGTCTCGAGGAAGACAATGATTCTGGTCGTCAACCATTGCTTCTCAGTGCTGATTCAGACAGTGACTGACCTGAATATGAAGCAACCACACTCAACCAACTGAACTGTGCCAACTTTTTTCTTCTGATGCCGGGTTTGCATACTAATTTATGTAGCTTTTAACTTATCGAGGGGTTTTCGTCATAAAATATCATACAGTATCATATAACCTTTGACATTATTAGCAGATGGTTGTGGGACTGTAGTCATACATTTCTCATTTATATTGGTATGTATATTGAATTCTTGCCCTGTAGAGTCAAAGCTAAATGTAATAATATATTTGAAAAATTCTATGAGCCAGTTTGTTTTCCTTATCACATTTCTGCGGTTGTTCGGTTTGTCTGAATCCGGTTCAAACTTTGTGATATATTGTAAATATTTGCACTGTGATTACATTAGACGTGTACTTTTTTAGCCCTATGCTTACCTCGCTCGCGATGTTTCCTTTTAGTCAATCTTTCGGTCTTCATATCATTATTTGTTTGTAATGATAAATGAATAGTTCATTTAGACAACTACTTGTTTGTTAAATATGTATTGGTGACTTACCTTCAGTAGACTGGTGCCAATTGCAAGATGGGACCAGCCTTTCAGATCACCGGGTGCCTCAATTACCAGTAGGCGGCTTTTTATCTTCCCAAGATATTCATGGGTGCTAAAACGACGAAATTAATTCATTTCTTTTGAATTCTGATTTTTTGTGTGATATCTTTCATAACTGCAAAAATGTATGTTCGCCTATTATTAATCGACTCACTATTCTTTCAGCCAGTCTGATCCCGATTGCTCGTTGTATTCGAAGATGAACTTTGCCGGCTTTTGATGATTTTTATTCAAAAAGAAAAATTGGAGATCGGAGTATCCTGAAATTTTTAATGGTCTAGAATTTAAAGCATATATTTGAACCTGCTTCAGCCGAGCATTCCAACACAATTTAATATAATATTGTGGATGGTCGGGTTGGTAATCACAGAGCTAATGTCTTTCACCCGATACTTAAAAACTTGAAATAACATTTTAAATTTATTATCAGTGGCGAAGGAAGGGAATAGATCACGAAAACTGCATTATTGAGCATGAGATATTCCGTTTGTGTAAGTCAGCTGAATGGTGATTGTGCCACGCTGTGCAATGATTTGTATGAAAAACCAACCTGTTACTGGTTTTATTTTCAAGTTGGCAACTTGTAGATGCGTCTTGTTGACGGCATACACGTCAGCATTCAACTCCAAGTCCGAGTTCCGCAGCTGACCTAACTTCACACCGAAGTATTCAGCAGCAGAGGGGAGTGCAACTGAACAAACTGCCGTTAAATATTCGAACTGATTTCATATAGGAGACGATGTCTGAGTTGTAGTTTGATCTGTATCCACATTAATGATATCAAATTGCATCACAACGCGCCGATATCAATCTACAAATATGTCAAAACAGTCGAACATATACCGTACTTCACTACCCTATATCAGTTTTTCTATAAGCTAATATAGTTCATTATGCTGCTCCAAAATAGAGTAACACATGTGAGCGAAGACTATAATCGAATCCAACACGTTATAGTTGACCATGATACAAGATGTAACTATCAAAATCATTCTACGCAAGTTTCTGTAATTTTCCTAATTTAAAATATTTTCAACCCACAACGGTTCAGTTTCAACGTGGAGTTACTGTAGGTACACGCGCGTCGCCCGATTATTTGAGTGCAGTTGGAAAGTACAACATTTCGGTCTTCGTGAAATTCCTGAACCAATTAGTCCAAAAAGATTAAAGACGTTTGCTATCTCATTGACCCATCGCAATATTTCGGTCTGATACTTGTCTTCCAACCGTAGTCGATTCACATTAGTTGTTGTAAGAAATGTTGTTCGAGCGTTTGATGAGGATGCTTCTATTATCAAATAACTTACCTCCAAATAATAGCAGGACTATTGAGATGAAAGTGGTCATACGGCGATGAAGGTCGGTAATCAACTGAGCGGTATTCCTATTTATTATTATAACTGGGTTAATGATTTGAAAGGGAGAGTTGCGTGACACTGACAAAGAAATTTCACTCGTAACTTGTGAATAGTTCTACTGTTTCTGGAGCTTGGATATTATTTTGCAATCAGTGGTTTCGCGGGAACCAAATATGTCTTTATTTTTCTTTTTCAAATTCCAGAGCGTTCGGTTGCATATACGATATACGGTACCAACATAGTTCCGGTCATTTCCACCGTGCCAATGAATATTCCACGTAATTTTTCACCACTTTTTTCGCTTTTCAAAAAACTGCACATCTTGTTTAGCGATGGTGCAGTTTCGTAAGAACACCTAAACAAAAAAGGTCTTTAGAATACTCATATTTTGTCTGAGAAATGAGCCTCCGAAAATCTTGGCACGATGCCAATGGGTTTCAGTGGGTATGAAACGAACTATAGTACATCATTGGAGCTGGCCAATCTCAACCGGCTTCCCAAATTTAGGAACTATTTTCTACGGGCACGTGTCAGCGTATGGTAAAATTGATTTCCATCAAACTACGCTCGGTTTTGAAACTAATCGATGTTCTGGAAAATCAAACATTATCAGGTTCTTAAAATCTTAAAAATCTAATTACGAAGCTATTCCATGAAGATTTGTTGTTTATCGTTTCGAGGAATAACTTATCGAATATCATTACTGTACTCGTACATACATCCAATGCAAGTTTGTAGCTAGTTCGTTGCAAGTTTGTAGCCAGAGAAACAGAAATCGGTGTTCACCAAATCATGGTGGATTCGACATCTACCTTCATTAGGACTTATGAGGGAAACATATTTTTTCGTAGCATAAATCATTTACTGAAGTTCAAATATTTAAAAACGTGGCGCGTAAAGAGTCATATTACCAAGAATATAAAAATAAGTAGCGTTGACTAACCAACTAATTCCATCAAGAGTTTTTCAGAGAACCGTAGCTCTATCAATTGAAACGCATGTTTTGTCAATGGCATTTGTAAACAGATTGTTCTCTTAGTCGAACCAAAGACAGCGTCATATTTTCATTGTTGTGACTATGAGATCACCGTCTTCAGCGCCTAGAAAAGGCACGTTTTACTGTTTTTTACACTTCGATTGCGTGAACTTTACTTCCCCCGACGAATCCCATTTTATCCGCGGACTATGGTTGTTCAGTTGTAACCATCGAGTATGTTTCCATTGTAGGATATGTTGGAAATAGTTTCTAGTTTCTTATCCCATAATTCAACTCTGTGTTGACGTTTTTGGGATACCATGCCAGGATGTGACCACGGCACTACTATGAAACACAAGAAGGTCCGCTGACAAGGAGCAGGCTTAGTAAAAAAAACCCAAATTCGATATGTGAACGAAAATCTGGAGGACTCCTATTTTGTCTCTGAAAAAGTTACTCGAAGAAGAATAATTCTAAGGCAGTTTCAATAGCTGTTTCCTCCAACTAACGTTAACTTAGTACTCAGAACTTATATTGTCATCATTATTAAGTTTAAGAAAAGTACATAATCTCGAGTTTTTTGCCTAATATTGCATACATGATATATGTACGCCAGCGCTAGGGAAACTAGACATTGATCCCAAATCAAGAGAACAAGTAATAAGTCTCTAGAATCCCAGGAGACGTTTTTGCGGCGAAGGCTCAAGCAGAACGTCGACAACCATCCGTCAGTCTAATCCTCTATGTTCACATATGTGTTAAAATTATACAAGCGCTCAGGCTATGGCTTCTCAAACCAAGTTTTGCATGATGCTGAAAGTGGAAGTCGCCATTTAGCAGAGTGTGATACATTTCTTGCAATACTAGATTGTCTATCCTATTGTGTCCAAATTTCAATTTGATTTCCAAAACGACAAAGAAAATTGTCTGAGTAGCTACACATGCGTTATAACACAAAACTAAGAAGAGCTACGTAAATCAATACGATAGTTAGTGTAAGACATTGGTTGAAGCTTCTCAACGCTGTTTCTCACTAGTTGTGTCATTCCATATTTTACTTGTCGAAATGTGAAATTTGTATTCCTGAGCTTTCTATTTCACAGATTAACTATATATTTGATTGACTCCTTGGGATCTGCGCAACGCAACAGGTGCAAAATTGAAAAACATAGTTTTTTAGTGTGCAGTGTGGCAACTTCCCTTTTCGAAGTTGTGTCCATTGAACATTCTGAGTCTCATGTTTCTATAGCTATTATTTTTGTTTCAAAGCAGTGCGTTCGGAGAACCATAACAACTAACGTGTGTTCATTCAGTCTTTTGCTTTCCTCCTTCAAATTATGATTATTCTATTCATTCGCGGCAGAACGAGCAATGAATAGCAGTTATCATCAGTCATTCGTTTCACCCGTTTTTGTGAGCACCGGCTGAGCGATTAGTTCGCTCAGTTTTTCTATTACTATTACAAATTCACGTTTATTTACTTACATATATTTGTTTGTGAAATCACACAAGAGACCATTTCGCAAAGTGTTGAAAGTGTCATTATTTTCCTGTTCTCATACAAAGTTGCAGCTTCGAATGGAAAACAAAAAAAGTGTCAGATTGTCATTTTGTTCGAGAATAGGAAAAGAACGGAATTCTCACAAATCTTTTAATTGACCATGTATATGTCAGATGTTGTATTGCTTATATCAACCACGACACTTGTTGAAACAAAACGATGAAAGTTGCCGACGAAACTCAATATTAGTAAAGGTTTTATATTCAAGAGTAGGCAGAATGGAGAGTAATCTCGCGGAATCTAGGAATTTGCCTCGTGCAAATAATTTTTTTTCCTTTTCTCTCTTCTCCCTCTTATTATTCCTCTATTCCTATTTGTATCTAGTTGCATCATGGACTGTATGTAGCCAATAAATACAATAGGTTTGAAGCCCGTAAAGTTTTAGATTATAAAACTTGACATTGTTTGAATTTATTTAAACATAATTCTATTGAACTAATAATACTCAATGTCGATTTGCTAGACGTATTTTTGCCCACCAAAGTACGAAAACAACCGAAAAGGGTTAAAACTGGCCAGCACTACGTTTCCATGATTCATAGACAAAGTCGAACATCGTTATGGTAGTGAAGAAATAAACTGTTACAGATAAAATTATAGAATTTGACTACGTCTGCCTATTCAATCAATATTTGGCTGTAAATCATGGAACTCGCGTTGCTTTATTAAAATTATGAATAAGGGAATCGTACAGCTTCCTCTGTTATCTGGATAGGGTAACTCAATTGTGATCTGAATTCTGTTCCCATACATATAAACATAAATTATTATCATTATTATTATTATAGACCTGATGATGAGCATTTGTTGCTTTCATTCTCCCTTCCTAGAACACGTGTCGAACACGTAATATCTCCATTTATTCGTGTTGTTCGAGGTTTTCCGCCCCCGCTGCTAGCCACATTTTCATTTCATGAAAACCATAAAACATTCAATGTTCGCGAAAATTGAAAGACACTCAGATTGTTGTTTTTCCCAGTTTTCGCACGACAGCCATTACTTATTCCGGCAAAACTCTTGTTGGGCCGTAGAATTCCGTTCCTCCACTAGTTCAATGACAACCCATTTCATAATTTGATAACTTCAACAGTTAAAAAAGGAAACCACCTGCGTACTTTTCAGACAAAAGAGAGCATGTTGGTGTTCTTGTTTATGTACAGCGAGTGACCTTCCAATTAGTTGGTCTCTCATTATTCATATCGCCTCATAATTGCGATTTATTAACACAATGGCGTATTTGGCAGACACACATGCATGGATATCAGATGGGTGACGCTTTTCAGCTATGCATTTTCTGCAACATATACACATAGTAAGCTGTCACTAAGTTTTGACCTGAATTTGTCTCCAGAAAATGGGTTGGGAGATAGTGAACTTCAAAGACGTTCTCTGAAAGTTACTATCATGCAAAACAAACCGTGAAACGTTTGCTGCGTGGTGCTCAGTGCATGATTATGTATCATAATTATATCTGCACGAACATTGTTAACGAATGTTTCTCAAAGCAGCTCCCGACTATCCACTTAACCGTCGAGCAAATCCCACTATAGGAGTGGTCTCTCGGAAACCCCCGAATTCCTAGACGTCAGAAGGTCAAAACTAACAAAAATATATTGGATTAAAGGCAATGAGGGTAGAGAGAGGTTTGAATCCGGATAGCTAAGCTGAATGGCATGCCAGAGTGCATGTGTTCTGGGTAGAGAACAGACGACGAGAGGCTTATTGGATGAAGCATGAGGGTCGCTATTGAGCGCCACAGGAAAACGGAGCGCGCCAGCCGATTCTAGTCAGCGAAACGTTCATTTACATATAGATTATTCTACCGTTTCTGCCATTTCCCTGTGGTCCTTCGTCGTTTTTCCATTCCTGTGAGTCCACTGCTCGATTATCACCGTTCCCTGCTTCTGGCTCTCAAATTCAATGATATTGCACTTAAAACTACACTTCTACATTCTTCTTTAGCGGAACATCAACTTATTGTTATAACTGTGATACCTATTAATTCTCCTCCTCCATTTTGTGCAGTAAACCATTTACCAAGACAAGGCAATGAGAAACATCCAGACTCGTGCTCTCCTCGATATTATTGAGGTTATTACTAAATGATCTGGTTGGTTAGGATGTTTAACATAGAATGTTTCTATTCATTAACAGCCATTACATTAAATACACTCGGTATAGTGCTCAGGCACATTAAATGTGTGGTAGGGTAGAAAACTGTTAATATGGAACTTTCAAATACACAAATTTGACAACCTCATACCTCTATTGCCAACGATTCCTTCCATTTACTCGCTGCCATTCGGAGGCATACATAATATGTTCTTTTTCACCAATGTTGAGCGACTGTTATGTGTATTTATTAAATTTGTGTTTGCAGTAGGCGAGATCTTTATGGGGAGTCTGAAGGGCGGTTCCTTATATGTTTGAGACCCTGAAGGTGAGCTGCTGGAAGAATTTCAGGTATCTGCCGAAAGTTCTCCGGAAAAGACGTTCTATTGCGTTATTGTAGAAAATAACAATGATATTATACTCGAAAACAAGTGCCAATAATTGAAAAGTCACGCTTCGATTGACAATAGAGTTCAGGAAGTGCTGGGAGAAATCAACAGCAAACTTTCTGCTGTGAACGATGAACTGAATCTGAAAATGTCCGAGAATATGACGACTCGACCCCCTGCACAAGCGCAATATTGTGGTCCCTACAAGCTGGAGAAGACCCTGGGAAAGGGACAAACAGGTATTTAGTTACAGTTTCGAATACACATGTGCTAATCATACATATGCAACTTCAGTTCTATCACTTTTCATCATTGGGCAATAGTTGCTCATTACATACGTTCTTATTGCATCATGTGTGTAGAGATAAGCTGAAAAACAAGACTTGCTTTGTGCTTCTCAAATCAAAGAATTTGTTGTTTTCGGAACTTAACGATCATTGATAAAAAAATTGTCGATATTTGTCCCAACTTACTGGGATTGGCCATTCGCGCATTTTGCAAGCAAGCAATTTTTCTTTTAAATCACCCATTAATCTGTAAAACGTGCCACTGAGCAGCGCAAGTGCCCAACTTCACATCCTATAGCCAGCGGGGTAAATGACATGGAGTAACACTAAATAACTTTTTCTAATTAAGGCAAAGGGGGGCTGATACTCTTTCTATCAGTTTTATTCTATCTTTGTACCTATTCGCATTCGTCTCTCAATTAGTGGCAGGTGAACTACCCCGTTTTTTGACATAACGAATGTGAAAAAGTAAACCAGTGTAGGTAGAAGTATAAAAATATTATTACAAGCAGAAATAATCGGTTCTCTTTTCGGTTTTGTTTATGTGAAATACCACTCTTTGTTTAAAAGATTGATAGGCGAATTTAGCCGCTGGGCAACGCACTAATGTGTCACTCCTGACGTACTACAACGGTGTTATTTCACTTTGCAACGAAAGAAACTAGAAGTATGTAGTGGTTGTGTTCCTTGATGAGAAGCCAATGGCAACTGGTAGTCGTTGTTTAACCTTCGTAGTTTAAGCGTGTTCGTGGTTTCGTGAAAGCAAATGAGCTGAGGGCACCGGGTGCCTGATCGCACCCCTGGGAAACCCGCGAGTTATGGCCACGCTCTTGCGGTTGTACCCCCTACTTGTCCTATCAATCAAATGGCCGTACTGCTTCCGGAAGAGAGAAATATGCATGTTGAGAAGAACAATTTCTACGAATATTGTAGAAAACTGTTCAAAGTACACATCTGACTACAACAATCTGTTCACACTACACAGTCGACAACATTACAGAACAAGAATTTCAGGTCTGGTCAAAACGGGAACACATTGTATCACGGGACGAAAAGTGGCCATCAAAATAGTGAACAAGGACAAGTTGAGTGAATCTGTCCTACAAAAGGTTGGTTGTTTCATTTATAACCAAAATGTCGGTGTATTACACATTTTTTCACGTTATCACGCGTCATTCTAGCGAAGAGTTCAACATTTGTAGTCTGTTCTAAGTGACTGTGAGAGTTTTCAAATTCAGTGTTTCTTGTCTTGTCTACCCAGCCACAGTGAACCATAAATGTGAGCATATCTCTACCTGCATAACAATCTTACGAAAGTCATACCATCCATTGCATGATTTCACGCAGAGCATATGAGAACAATTATACGAAATTTTGGAGAACTGCCCTTCATTTGCCGTTCTCAAACCAAATGAGATTCTCGAATGGAAATGTGAATAATTGTGTCAGATTGCAACTTGGTTTGAGAGCAGTAACAGAAGAGCTGTTTTTCGATTTTTCAGATGACCGGGTCTTATTTGACCAGATACGTATATTTGTGTTTGACCATCGTCCGCTATCTACTCTCACACTAATTAGCGCACATAATAAGTACTTCTATCGATTATTGCATTAGAAGGTGCGAACCAATGGGCAGGCAAGCGGCTAAAATGGGCTATTTGAGAGTAGGAGCAGGATCTTTCAACGGGGCGCAATGAACATTTTTGATAGTTAGCTTGTTCTCATTTCCTATTGATGAACAAAATGTTGACCCAAAACTTTTCAAATCAGTTTTTATTCAAATTTCTGAATTAGCAAATGTGGCACGGGCACTTACGGGGATAGGGAATTATACGTACCCGGACCTTTTCAAGAATAGCTCCCACTTGGCCAAAACTTGCAGTAAAAGATGATATTGTACAAAAGGAGAAATGAAACCACAAAAAATGTGGGTGATGTTTTTATTCACGCAACCAGATATTCAAGTTCTTATTGCCACATTTACCGAGAATATTCATATAAGATTTGAGCATTGCAAATTTATGAGCCGACATCACGATATTGGAGAGCATTTTCTTCTGCTCGTAAGTAGAAACAGTTTTCTGTCATCACTTCCAACACAAAGGTTTAAGTAAGCGGGAAGGGGGAATAGGCGCTTCAGTCAGCTTTACGGTTGCAAACCGTGCACGTTTTGGCTCAGTTTGTTGTGGTTTTTTGTAATTTAAGCGGATACAAGCTGTAATTATGGCATTCAACTATGTACGCAAAAGTGTGCCAAAATCGTTCAATCCTTCTCGTTTCCGTAATAGATATTTTCCAGGTGGAGCGAGAAATCGCCATCATGAAACTGATCGAACATCCGCATGTCCTCCATCTCTTTGATGTGTATGAGAACAAAAAATATTTGTGAGTATTGCAATTCGAGCTACATTTCAAATAAACGAATCAAGCGTACACCGACCGAGGTACCGGAGTAAACGACTGCATTCCTATCTCGATTTCGCGATTTTTTTTCACAGATATGTGAATTGGTTATTTAAAAAACCTGTAAATGTAGATTTTTTTTGTTTCAGAATAAAATGTGAATTAGAAATTTCAAAGCGTTATGATTTTCGTACCACAAAATCACACTTTGTCCCAAAACGAAAATGGAATGACACTTTTAATTTTTCTAAGTGGACCAGGCTTATGTGCACTTCAGATATCTACTACTCGAGCACGTGAGCGGGGGAGAACTGTTCGACTATCTAGTGCGCAAAGGACGGCTCATGTCCAAAGAAGCCAGAAAGTTTTTCCGACAAATCATCTCCGCGCTAGATTTCTGTCACGCCCATAATATCTGGTACGGCTTTCCATAATTCGGAGGTTTTTGAAATACGTGTAAACAAAATATAAAAAACGAATGAAAATTTGAAATATTACTGTGTGCTAAACATAAGTATGAAACAATAGAATTAATTGCGAAAGTTTGAAAATTCAATTCTAGTTTGATTTCTAGCGGTGGTGCAGCTCCTAAAAATCTGTGAGGTCTTACGTGAAACATGTCCAGGGAAGGGGGAACCTGCAAAAGAGATTTTGAGATTTCTATGATGGACATAATGTTTTGTCCATCATAGAAATCTCAAAATCTGCGAGGTTGATACTCGGGGATTATACTCACTCTTGAGAGTATCTCATGAGATATTCGAAACAGTTCTTCGCACCTGATCTCTCTCTACGTTTCACGATAAATATTTATGACAAACCTCTGACTCGTGATGATCCGGTACGTTCAATGATGACAGCATTTTTTGCAGCCATCGAGACCTGAAACCGGAGAACCTTTTATTAGATGATAGAAATAATATAAAAGTAGCCGATTTTGGAATGGCCTCTCTGCAAGTAGAGGGCTCCATGTTGGAGACGAGTTGTGGATCCCCACACTACGCCTGCCCAGAAGTCATTCGAGTGGGTTTATTGATATTTCACAATAGTTTTTCTTCATACGTATATTTTGTGCTACGCTGAAGCCATTTTCATTCAAGTCATACTGTCGGAATCTGAAAAAAAATTCTAGCTTCACCAAGAGTTTTTCTCAAGATAATATTACTCAACTGGTTGTTTTTTGGTCTTTCATCCATTATTGAGAACATGCGAACCTGACATTCGTTATTCTGAAATCAACTTTCTCACATTTTATCACACGCACTTGCCTATCTAGTAGACTAGCAAAGTTTCCGAAACATTACAATGGCCGGGAAAATCTGCTAGTCACATTGAGCATTAAAATTTTCAAACCAAGGTTAAAATAGGAGAAATAACCTAACATCTCGAATAGAATTTAAGCTGACGTTACCGTTTTACAGGGTGAGAAATATGATGGAAGGAAAGCCGATGTTTGGAGTTGTGGTGTTATATTGTACGCTTTGTTAGTGGTGAGTTGGTTTTATATGTTTTTTTTCACCATAAAAAGGCTGTATCTATAAGATGAAAAGTATTTTCTCCAATGAAGTGTATTGAAGTACGTAATATTGCTCCAAATATGAAACGTAGCAGACATGTAATCAAGTGAAAACCTACTTGCAGGGAGCCCTACCTTTCGATGATGATAATCTTCGCAATCTTCTCGAGAAAGTGAAGAAAGGAGTGTTTCACATTCCACATTTTGTACCCAGCGATGTGCAAAGTTTGCTGAGAGCAATGATCGAAGTTGATCCTTCTAAACGACTATCGGTTCGTGTTTCGGCAAACATTCACGAGATACACTCAAATGACACCACGCGACCAAACATATTATTTTGCAATCATCGAACATATGCTTCACGTTTTTTGTCATGTGGTATTGAGGTCTTTCAGAACGTGATGAGAATTGCATCCAGCCATTGGCTCACCGCGCTCTTCTTCCAATCCAATTCAATTTGTTTTATTTATAGTTTCCAAATCTTACTTTCCGTAAGATTTTTGGGTGTTTTCAGCTAGCCGAAGTGTTTCGACATCCGTGGGTAGCAGGCACTTCTAAAAACGAGCCCGAGCTGGAACTACCAATGTCGCAAGTTGTTCAGGTAAAACTTAATTCGTTTCAAGAATACAACGTTTTCCTGTTCGTAACAGCAACAGTGGTAGTACTTCGAAAAGGGTTTTTCTCTCCCTTGGGATAGCTGTTCTCTATTTCAGCCTACTGTTTTCAGACTCATGTACTCCCCAACGAAGATAGCATTGATCCGGATGTGTTTCGACACATGCACAGCTTGGGATGTTTCAAAGACAAACAGAAGCTTGTTTCTGAACTATTATCTGCCAGGTTGGTTATGTGGACCCGTCATTGAAAAACAAAAAGACCTCGTTACAAGATAAACCCACGAGCTAGAAAGTTTTACAAACGCAAATAACCAAAATTGAATGGTAGGTTGATCTGCAAACAGTATGCAAGCAGAGCAAAACATTTCTGCAACAGTATTCTCAAACTAAAGTGGGGACTTGTTATTCAGCTTTAAAAAAGTGAGCTCACGTTAAAAAGTTACTTGGTCTTAATAACCGGAGTTTCTGTGTTGTAAAAAGTTCTTATTTCATCCTATTGTTACTCTCTGAGAATCAGGCCCGTAACTTCTTTTTACAGACACAACACAGAAAAAATGGTGTATTTTCTTCTGTTGGACCGAAAACGGAGAAAACCGGCACACGAAGACGAAACGGAAATTGTGCTTCGGGGAACTACCCAAGTTAACGATCCGCCTAAGAAAAGAACGGATTCGGCACGCGCGAACCGATACGCTGTTGGAAGCATAGCTGATGGCAGTCCAATCAATCCTAGGAAAACGTATGGGTAAGTATTACATGGGTATAGTCGCTTGCAAACCTACTGAGACTTCTACAGTATGAACACAAAACGTTCAGTATGTTATATTTACGTGAATTTTTATCGAAATGATAAAAAATGCTCGCATCCGATTATGTTTTTCTCTCACAATAAGGGTTCCGAAACAATATTATTCAATATGTTGAAATTCACATTTGAAAACAAGGTTGAGTGTGTAGCGTATGAGTGTCATTAGAAAAATGTAGACTATATGACAAACCACACAATATGCTTGTCAACTTAATCCTAGAAATGAGGTCAAAAGCTGTAACTTGAATATAGGAATAAGAAAAATGTCGATTTTCAAACTTAGTTCATTCAGCTGTTTTTCGCTTGTTTTTTTTTGGTTTTCCACAGGGCTGTGTTTATCGAATGGACGGTTATTCATGAACCTCTCGTTTTAGGCGACAGAGCCGATCTGGACGGCACAGTAGTCTCGGCGGCTCTCCAACGGAATCCCCCCGCAGTTCCGCGCGAGACCTATTCTCGAATACATCCGGCAACGGCACGTACTCTGCCAGAGCGCCGGACGATAGAGGCAGATCATCAACACGGTAAGAACCATAGTTTGGCACTAAACATCCGTTCTAGAAAAAAATTTCTTCAAGGTTCCATGAAAAAAGTATATGTACATTGTAACATTTGTTTTATGGTTGTGTGGTACGGATAATTATTCGAGAAACAATTGCGGTTGTGGTTGAACGAATGACAGCACAAACCACAATATCATTGAGATTGAAAGGAAAGAAAATTGAAGAAAAAATCTATTTTTTTGTTGTTGTTAAACTCGTCTGATGATGGTTGCTTCCAGAAGTTCGAATAACTACCATTATTATACCCAACCGGTCGATCCACAAACCCTGGCAGAAGCCGCTCGAAATGTACGGGCTGCTCGAGACCTAGAGAGAAGGGAAAGCAAGGAGGGACGAGAGAGCCGAGAAAGAAAGGAGAAGAGAGAAGTATTCGAGAAGGAGAGAAAAGACAGCGCTAGAAGCGATAGGAGTAGTGAGGTGAGCGATTTCAAATGTTGTCATTGTTGTTATGTGTGGTTGTTCGTGTACCTTGGAGAGGGAAGGCACCATTTTAATTTTCATGTTGGAGAAGTATCAATCTTCTACGTAACCATGCACTTTTGAACATTTCATAAAAAACATAATTCTCCTTTTTTAAATTTGAAGTCCCTTACGTCAACTCGCATTTTGGAACAGCTGTCAAACTGTTAGCGTAGCACTTTCAGTTCAGAGTTGTAGTTGGCTGTGTCGAGTTCGCTCTATTTCATACATGTAAATACGGCGTATGTCGCCGTATCCCGTTGTGTTTGTAGTTTGCTCCTGTTATTTTTGGGTCGAAATTATAAAATTATGACGTGCATCGAGTTCAAACTACAACTCATATTTTGGTCATCCCCTATAATTTTTGCATCTAGATCTTCGTTTAGGAAGTTTTGCCGTTAATGCTCGTGGGACGATTGATTCCTATTCCGATAGCTAATGGTTGATTCCAGATACCTGTCATCTCTTCCCAACCGAAACCCTCTGAATCTACAATTAGTGCCAATATAGCCTCAACCACATCGTCAACCAACAGCCTCATAACAGGTCAGTTCTCGGATATTTTCTGAGAAGTTTATTGCGCGAAAAAAGCTTTTGTTGTTTTAGCATAGAAATTATTTCGTTTTCCACAGCTTTCCATGTCACAGAGCCGAGTAGTAAGTGTTAGGCTGTTAAGATTAGTTTTGTTTTCAGATTTGAAACTTTCTCGTTTTAGGTAACAGCCAAACTAGTCTCGGTTCTACCACGGGTCCCTGGAGGTCGAAACTGACCAACATCAAGAACTCTTTTTTGGGTACACCGCGGTTCCATCGAAGGAAAACGTCGAATGGAACGGTAGAAAGCGATAGCGAGGACAGTCAAATGATAGATACGACTGAGTGAGTGGACGAATACGTTGATCAACACACCTTAACTAGTATAGAACAATACTGTTCTGAGAATTGGATACAGTTGACATAGATCTGAGATATGAAAACCTATAAAAACGTAGGTGGTTGGTATTTTCTGTTGGAACTATGAAAGTTTGGTTTTTGTGTGGTGTTTCTGCACATTGTAGCCCAAAACCCATCGCATTTTACAAATTAGTCATGTTTTGAAATAAGTGTTTTCTACAACTAAGGAAAAGTTGGTAGGAATGACATGCAATTGGCATTTTCAGTTTGGTGAAGAAGTCCTGGTTCGGCTCTCTGACCTCGAGTATGAGTGTGGAAAGAGAAGACACGCACTGCGTACCTGTTCAGGGAAAAACGTTGAATGCAATCAAGGCGGAGCTGATTCGAGCCTTTTTAACGGTTTGTTTCTCTAAACAAGACTCCTTTATAGTATTATAAATACTTTTTTTCTGATAACACTCGAATGTTCATTGACTCGGTTCGGGACACCCGTCTACACTTTAGTTTTTCATTCTCGCGATGTAGCTATTTACATTTAAGCGGAGAAATAAGAGCTGGTGAACGCAGTATTTTTTTTGTTGATTTTCCAGATTCATGAATTGTGTCATTCGGTTGTTGGTCAGAATTGCTACCGAGTGGAGTACAAACGAAGCCACAATGCAGGTGGAAGCGTATTCAGTAGAGGAGTCAAAATGAACGTGAGTACTGGTTGGCAACAATTATAAACCATCAAAGTCAGAGTATAAAACAATCTTAGTTTCATCCGCAGCTTTTTTTTTCGAATATTCACGGTTTCTCTGCCCTTTGGTCGGGAAAACGCCTTTCAACTATCAGTTTTTTCCAGGTTGACATTGTCGCATCGCCACAACAAGTCGTTATCGCTGGAGATACGCCGACTTATGTTGTTCAGTTCATTTTGTTAGCAGGTGCGTTTACATATCATTGACATTTTATTGAATTTGTTCAACTACAAAGATCAGTGGTTGAGTGCCTTTTTTCTGGCCAAAAAACTAAGTTTAATGGAAGCAGTATCTATTGTTTATGGTGATAATGAAGTCACGACACCGGGTACAACAATACTTTCAAACATGTGTACATGTTATAAAGGATTTCAAGTTCCAACTCATACTGATTCGATTATCTGTGATAAAGATGATATCATTTGAGGACCAGTCCGGCGGTTTAAGCGTTTGGTGGAGCACTTGTCATCAATATTGCAGACATCTACTAAGCAAAGGTGAGCTTTTCATGGCTGTGTGCTGTTATATTTAATATAAACATGCATGAACTGTCTAAGTCAATCATACTTGCTCTGTTTGTTATATATAGCTGTAGTTCAAAAAAAAAAGAAATTGAATATTTCGTGATATTTCGTGAGCGTTTGTTGTTACAGCATGTACAGGATTTGCTTGGCGGAGGACGAGTAAATTTTTCCATTCAAATATGAGCCGCTGAATTTGTAGTTTAACTTTGTCGTATTATGAGCACTATATCTTCTATGGTGAGTTTTCGGATTAAAAAAAAAGAAACCATGAAAGTAAAAATAAAAATGCTTATTGAACAGTGTGATTCAGACTACATAAATAAGTATTGCAACGCAGTACTTATTAATATAGTTTGAATCACATGGTTCAATTAGCATATTTATTCCTGCTCTTATTGTTCATCTTTTCAGAGCCGACAGAGCCCAACAGGCGGCCCTTATGGTGCGACCACGACGTCTATCTGACTCGTCGGTCAGTTCGGCCTGTTCCGACACGGAGAGCAACGTCAGCATCAATGTTCTGCGCACAGCTGTCAGTTTTTCTCCAAATATGATAGAAACGTTTTGTTTTGTTTACAGTATGGCTTATATAATATGCACTTAACTGTCGGACCATAATTCTCAACACTATAGGCCGGGTTAACTCAATATTTAAAAATGTGCTTCCACTTTCCGTTCTTTGTGTGAAACTGATAGAGTGAATGATTTTAAGGATCGTTCTGAACTCTCATCCACTGATCCGTACAGCCAATCGCCTTCAATGCGCTCAGTGGGAAGCACAGCTTCCAATAACTGTAAGTTCAACTACTACGAACTTGTTCCCTATTATGTTAGCCGATTATTATCATTTCAATCGTTTCGTTTTTCAGGTTAATATCACTGTGTTCGCAGGTAACTTTGCAGTTGAACGTTTGCCGTTTTGTGGCTAACTGCTTACTAGTGTGCCTTTCGAACTAAATAGATTGCATGAATGAGTGTGATTATGTGACAAGTCTTATAAGAATGCAGAGTAGTTTCCGACTGATCTCGCATGATACGATTTGCTTACAAATTATGCAATTCGTACTTTCTATTGGAAAATGCAATGAAACACAATGGTTACAGGCAAAACTGCCGCCCCCCAACGTCGTAATACTACTGCTTTGATCGAGCGAGGATCTCACGTATATGTGTCTTCTTTACTCAACGAGAAAAAAACCTCCTTGAATACACCCAAAACTGAGTCAGTTTCTGAAAGGTGAGCAGATTCATTTCCGTGAAAAACCGACAATAACTCAATGATTAGATAGATAACTTACGTTTTGTTTGGCGCATTTGTGATACAACTCCAACACGAACAAATGTTCTATAAAATTGAGAGCGTTATAATACGAGCGTTTGCGTTCTTAAAGCCCATGCAAATGTGACTTACTGAAATTTAAACTTTGAATTTGATCATTTTTGAATTAGGAAATACAGGCTGGAAATATCTGAAGATGAAAAGTTAAACTACAGTCCTATTTTCAGATTTTTCACAAATAATGCAGTTAATTCGGTCGACCGTTCTTCCAAAAGATCTTCGAGTCAGAACAATCGCAAGTTTTCGTTCACTATCATCGGAAAGCCAGATAATGTCTGATCGAAGATGAAGTGCTCGTTGAGATGAGAAATCAATAGTATTCTATGAATCCGACCAAACTTTTAAACTTTTGCTTTTCATTTTATTATGGCCTGCAATCAGAGAAAATTGCCTGCTATTTAGTTCACGTCTATGCTCTATGCACTCATTCTTTCATTTTTGTCAATCTTGGGTAGGATTATACCATAAATCTCTCCAATTATTGCCGGGTTTCTATCGCTGTTTGTTCACATTCGTGTCGGCCACCGACCTTTCGTTCAATTTGAGAGCATTTTCTGTATATTACATGTGAAGCACCCTGTGAGTGCGAAGATCGTTGCTAATTTTCGGCATCGATTATTCTCGATTCCGTTAGTACTGAATGATTGCGTTCTTACCGTTTGTCAAACTACTAAATGTGTTGTTTCTGGTGCGACTTTCTCATTGTTGGCCCTTCCAAATGTGTTAACATGACTACCTTTGACGCTGAGGTAATTTCTCAATTTCGTGAAGATAACAAGATACCTCCCATCTTCTACATTTGACTAGAAAAGTAGATGACCTCACTCACACGTTACCAAAAAAGGTTCATGTGTGACTTCGCAAATTGTGAGGATATTACTTCAGCGCATTGAAGCCTAGACCAAAGTTTGCTCGATTATAACGAATTGGTTCTTTTCATCTGTGCTCCTTCTGAAGAAAAATAAAAAAAGCTCAACTTCCGATCAAAATGTTCTGTTTGTGTAATAATAACTATCTATGCAATACAAATGGGAAAGTTTAGGTGAAATAGGATGGAACGCTCTATATTTCTGAGGTGTTGAACACGTTTGCACTACTGACTAGGCTATAGTGAGTGCCAAATTTATGAATTTCTGTCTCTTGCCGGAATCCAAACTGCGAGCAAAAAATCGTAGCAGTATTAGAGCACATCACGAGTAAGCCGTGGAATCGCAGACATGTGTGCGTACACAGCAGAAAGTGAGATATACAGTACCCTCCCGCCTTTGCGTGGGCAATGACTATATTAGTGCTATAGAGAAGTCCGCGATAATAGAAAGTCTCTCAATCTTTCATCAATCTGTTCGTTACGCATATAATATCGTGAAAAATTGAGAAGTAACAATCGGAAAAGAAAAAAACATTAATATGGAATAGGACGGTCTTTTTCCTAATGTAGTTATATTATGCCACTATTGGGTTTCGTTCAGCGAACAGGTAATTAGGTATAAATACGAATAATTAATCTAGAACTGTAAAAATATGTGGTTCAAATATATTTAGTGTCTGGTTGGTAAGTCATGTTCCACTTCAACACATCAAAAACTGAATCGGAACACATCACAAAATGTTAACAGGCTTTTTTAGCGTAAGAAATGCATTTGTTTTTATCTGGCTCAAAGGGCTGTGGGGAGGGGGGGGGGGGACACTTTTACCAATATAGTTCTATCACAACTCTGATCACATAAATCTCTAACGGAAAAACATCATAAAACATAAAAAAGTGAATATAAGCGAAATCCAACTGTGAGTGACGTGTGCTCCATTGCAATAATCATTGAAACAGGTACATTTGAGAATTCTCGTTCCCAGAATCGATGTTTGCTCACATATATCAGCTCCTGAAAAATCGAAATTCACCATGACAAGATAAATGAGCAATCAGTTATTCTTAATGTATTTGTTCGTATTTCGTATTAACCAGAAATGACAAAATGTAGTAGTAGGTTATAGAATAGAATAGAATATAATTATTCGCGATTTAACACGTGACATCCACATAGTATGTGGCACTCCAAAAATGGGTAAACGAAGGGAAAAATTGAGAAGAAAAAGGCATATTCCTCGAGAAGTTATAGCTTATTTAAAATTTGTAAATATGCATTTAATAATGATGAGAAGACATTCAGAAAGGATAACCCAAACTGACCGCCGAGTGGCAGAATGGAGCAGCCCCTGATCATAGAAATAATTCGTCTCTCCTGGTCAGGTTCCCACATTCCCACTAAATGAAGGATGTTTTGTTACAAGTGCATTACTTAAATTCTAGTAAGCAACGTCGTCAAAGTCATTTGAGGTTTAATAACCGTGATAGGTATATCTAGCAACTGGTGTGAGGTTCATGAACATGTCACTACTAGCTATCACTATCATGCTTAAGAGCGAGTAATCACTCAAAGCTTCCACAAGCTCGTGGAATAGTGCTTATGAGTTCATCTAAGTTTAAGTTTTCTACCACGCTAGACACAAAATGTGTCCACGATTATTCCAATCACAGAAATAAACCAACTTCGATCCACTCCTCCCGAAAATGCAGCGATTTTGACGCAACCGAAGAAACCATACTGACAGGAAGTGGCGGTGTATTTGCACTCTTGTCCCTAAATTGAGGTTATCGTGATCTTTGAGATAAATTTCTCTCATACCCTCCCAAATTGAGTTAACATCTTTTGCTGAATCAATGGTAAACTTCTTTTCAAGTTAGACACAGTTTTAGAGTCTGCTCTGTTTTCAAGTTTAAAATTGTTTTTCATCATAAATTTGTTTTTTGGCGTTTTCTTAATGTGAAAGTATCTCGAGACGAAAACGAACTATACGAGACTGGGATCTCGTACTGTCATGATTGGGGATGAAACACTGGAATGAGCGTTGGTACAACTGACCTGTGAAGAGGTGCATTCATAGCAAGTAATGGCTAGAGTAGACGGCAGAAACAGCAGTAGTACATAAACAAACATCGGATATGTCTTAAGTGAACAACGGGAATCAGACTTCGTTCTGTAAAGGATGCTTGCTCGCGAACTGAAATTGCACGAGTGTTGCCGGTAAATAGATACCCGAAATATGTGGTAAGTCTGCTCGTTGTCAGACTATTTGAAAAGTATCATACGAGTTGAAACGGAGAAAAAATACTGAAAACTCGGTGTTTTCTTTACATTGTACGATTGATGATTGTCACCAGTTTAGCAGAGTGAAGTGTGGAAAATTGTTTATTTTGCACAATAGTTTTGGTTTGTAAACTAGGATATTTCAATTAATGGACATGAATGACGAAACCACATACGGGTTGGAGTTTTGGAATGTTGAGCGTAGGTTTTGAGTTGGATTGCGAACCAGAATGCGTAATATTGCTGAAGAAGCGATGAGTCGAACGTCTATTCTTGATTTGTGTTTGATTTGTCCTGTACAAATGTTCTCCCTTTGAGTCATGACTAGCTGACCACTGAAGCGATACGGCCATAACAGCTAGAAACATCGTTTCTAGAAAGTTTCTATGTGAACACTCTGATTACACTTACTAAAGATTTGAGTTCGATAAAACCACTACACTCTAAAATGAACCGCTCTAACTCAAACCGAAATGTCCAAAGAATGAGTCATGATTTCCCGGTACCTCCCCGAGAAAACGCAAAGGAAATAATTCAACTCTCGGTAACATAATTGAATTTCTCTTTGAACTAATTAAAACTGTTTTGTATTCAGAGTGTTTTTGAACAGCGGACATTTCGCAGGAGTGTCTTGAATGAATGTGTAGGGTTCGCAAGCCTATATGGGATATTGTGCCTCAACCACGTGGTGTTTGTAGTTTGATCTCGTTGTCTTTTGGTCGTAAATTATGACGTGTATTGATATCAAACTACAGCTCAGGCAGTGTCACTCCCATACCATGCATGACCTGATGATGGCTTGTTGTCCCGTTGTTACTGGTACTTGATACTGTTTCCTTGGTCGCTAATTGTGTGTCGGCAACGTCTTGCGTCCTGCGATGCTGAATGGTGCTATGCTTGCCAGTGCATTAGTGGGTGACCCCGTCGCTATTCACTACAGTCTACTTTATCTCCGCATCTCGGCCGCCATTATGTTTGGCAACTGTGTGAGAAGGGCACGCGTCTTAGCCAGCTGGGGCTAACACCTGAACTGTCTTACAGTTAGACTACCACAAACAAATCGCCCTGCGATTATGATACAAGAAAAAATTCACGTTACTGTTCGATAACAACAACTAGATATGTTACATTATATGTTCCATAGAATCTTACACTAATCATCAACAGCAGAAAGAAGATTCGTTCAGGTTTGTTAGTAACATGTTCGCTTAGCATTCGAGCATTTCCGCAATGGTAACTTTCAAACCAAAAGTGCAAAAACAGTGTCACAGGGTTCACTTTGACGGTGAAAGTGATATTTTGCAGTTAGGCAACTTTCTTTGCATTCGATTTTCATTCGGTGGTATCAGGTTGTCGAAGTATTGCTTGAAATGGTGGCACTCCATTTGAGCATCAGCAATTTAGAGTCTTACTAAAACTGTTTCTCTTCTTCACCCCTTTCCTTCAGTAACTTATTCAGTGGTAGTTCAGGTATGTGTTTGATGGCTGAAAGTACACTATAGGCGGTACGAGCATAGACATGTGGCCCCTGCTAGCGTTTTTGATCGTTGAATTCCGGTTTACAGTGCCAGCCCCATAGCTGATGGGCCCCATTGAGAATAGTACAAGCACATGACTGACTGTCCACAGCACAATCAGGATGGCTGTTTCTCCAGAAATGGATTCGAACGCCTGACCCGCCTGCCACCTGACTTCACATTGTGTCCAATTTGGAAGGGGAATATAATTCCTAACAAGAAAACGAATAAGTGATGATCCGTAATAAAGTACAAGATAATCAGTTTTAAACACAGATGCCCATAGCAGAATTAAAGGTTGATAGTTGATATCCAGAGCGGAAATTGCGAATAACAACAGAGTGCAGTATCAAACTACAAAAACAACGGAATAGACGAACAGGTGCCGGTTCAACCAGCGACGTCTGTACCTCACTTATGGAACACTATTCTGTCATTCCGGTGTACACTTGCAGCCAGTATGCAGTACAGCACTAGAATCAAGCATATTACAGCAAGGTTCTGTACAAGAGAACCTTTACATATAGCCAAGATAGATAGTCGTATAGTTTGCCTCAATAGAAAAGGTAATGTGGCGAGCCGTCCTCTGGTAGTTTCATTCTCACGTACACTATGGCCTGTGCACGATTTACCTTTTTCTCTGAGTGTTAACCAAGTTTTTATAATGACAGTAATATGTTTGTTAGCATTGTGTACACTAGCTGTGTTGTGTAAGCATTATTAGCGGCGCGCGACCCCTAAAATGGGTCAACTTTTCATCATTCGGCCTCCCGAAATTCGCCGCCAAAGGCTCTTTCGGAACAAACGAACTCAGTTTAAATGGGGTTTGTATTTTTCCGTCAGTCAACTTTCACCTGTGTTATAGATTGTTCAAATGCCAGAAATCGCGAAGTTCCCATTTTTATCCCAAGCTATTGAATAGTTTCTCAGCCTTGTGTACCTGACCAAGCGAGTTCATAGTATCATATAGATGATTGAGCACTCCTCGTTCTCAGGATGTACAGTATATTAGGCTGCCAAGAGGGTTGTATGGGTGGTCCAAGGTCGGGTCGGATAAGGGGCATTCATTTGCATATCGGGACCGACCAGCCTTCACCTCAGATGTGCGCTATCGAGAGAGCGCGATAATTTTCGGCTAGCTATTACTTTTTTGTAGGTGTATACAGCGAAAAAGGATATCTCAAGCATCAAAGCAGCCTTTATCACACAGTCATTATGTTGATTTAGAACTGTACCATACTGTTGGTTCTCCTTTACGAAAACTATTTCCATAGTGTTCATAAATGAATGTTTGAGGTGACCTCTCCTAATAGAAACCCATGTGTTGCAATTTTGATGTTACACAACCAATTTTCTTCACAAAACTCAACTAGAACTGTCCCCTTATGTTGTTTCTGTGCTTCAGTTTTGTTTTCAACTATCAGATCTGTCAGCTGACATCATTTTCTTCTCTGGCCAATTTCGATAAACCGGTTCTTCGTTTTTGGTTGCTAATGGAACACTGCCCTGGTATATCGAATTTTTCAATCTTCCGATATTTTTAAAAATACACCCAAATCATTATAAACCATCCTAATGTTTTTCGTTCTACTACCGAACAGTTTAACATTGAGAGAAAGAAGTTGGCAAGTGATAATAATATACCAGTCAGTATGTTTTCCCTCACAAATTTCTGTGTTTAAGAAAATATACATTCTCGTTACATCTAGTGGACGAGTTACATCAACGTACAGCTCTAATTATCATATCTATTCTTCTAGTCCAGTTTCTTTTTATTTGGAAGAGGTCATCAGCTGATTTCGTTTCAGTTTCACGGTCATTATCAGTCGCTACGCGAACGAGACTGAGAAAACTCTTACTTTACTTGTTTAGGTTGCATTCCAATTATATAAAACTGAGATATTCTCGTGGTCAAATGTTACTCGCAAAAAACGTGAGAAATACATCTGAAAATGTGAACGCGCCAAAGGTTTCCGCAGGCTCGCGCGTTCCATTTTTCATTCTACGTGACAGTTCCATTTACTTCTATGTCACAATTGAGTCCTAGGGATATTTATCACACATTATCCAGGATTCGAGTTCATGTGTATACTGTAGGCACGTCATTCCACGTGTTGTCTACGTATGCATATGAAATGATGTGTAAAGCAATTGTTGGTTCTCATTCGCTCTCGGAATTATTTCATCGCTTGCCTGCTGCCTGTTTGGGGGGATTACTCCCATGTTGTGTTGTTATTGTAGCTCATTTTGTTTCGATCAGCGCGCTGTCTGTCTGCGAATAGTCCTCCCGTTGAACGCCAATCATAAAGACTTCACGAATACACACACAACTACTGAATGTCTCAGAAAATGTACGACGTCATTGCTATCAAGCTGCTTACATATTGCCGTGTTCCATGTGTTTCAAGTTAACCATTAATTCTACATCACACAATATTATTCCGTAATAGCTGACCGTGGAGAGAATTATTCCATGACTTGCTTTGTTAAAAATTCGCATGACCATTTCAGTTGTATTTGTGCTTTGGTATCTCTAAGAGGGCTAGATATGTTTCACCACTTTGCTCTCAAACTACAAAAATTTGGGTTTTAACTCTATGAAGCCACGAGAGTTATGAGTAACATGTGTGATCATTGCATCTTCGAAGCTGCTCCCTTTATACTGTCTAACAGAACATGCATACTGTAGCTGGCTGTCACTGCTCTAATGAGAATGAGCCCAATTTCCCCCACCCCCGAGCTACCGTACTCCAGCTTATTGACAGTGTTCGTTGTTTGCTTCGGCCTCATTGGCTATTATTCTCTGTTACACATCCGACCGACTCGCTAGCCAAACAGCCATATATGAACTGCTCCCATGAGAGGCACTTACCATCCACCATTCATTTCCCTTTTCCTGTACGCATTGCATTCATTTTTCGCCCTTCTCAGCAACCGCTCAGTTCCGTCTTTCAGGACGGTTTTCAACTACACATCCACCTTGGCAACGATCCAATTTGGTTATTTGCTCGTCAGTGTTTAATGTCTTATATCACCACTGTCTCTCAACTCTCCATCATGTCTAACTCCATAAATTATGTAGTTCTCACAAATATGGTTTATCTGTGAATGTCATGATTTCAGGAAGAAAGATGCCGTACCGAGCAGAATTGAAGCGTCCGGACCTCAAAGGTGTGATAATGTTGTACATAATTGCCTGAAAACTTCGAATACGTAACAGCAATTGTGTGTGAAAGCGAGGGTAGGGATTAAGGGCGCACAATTATGTAACGTTGCGGTTCACTGATGCTGGTGCAAAGTGGTCTATGTTTGTTATATCATAGTTTTCGTGAAAACAAAACAAGATTGGACAACGTCTGGATACGGAATTGAGAATTGAAAACGGGTACTCAAAGAAAACCTTTCGTCTGTATTTCAAGGTCAATTTCCGTGTTCCGTGTGCGGTAAAATATTCTGTCATTCGTCTTCGCTGAGCAGACACAGGATGCAAGCCCATTTCAAGAGCTACACCTGTACACAATGTGATCAGGAGATATCGAGTAAGTGAAGCCGCACTAGACACCTCGAAAAACACTCAGCAGAAACCCTCTTATCAACATATTTTGTATGTTAGGTATTGAATAACTCGTTCGTTTTTAATTAATTACGTTAGTTTGCAAATCTTTATTACAATGATTGCTTGTAAAAGGTAGTTCGGTAGAGAGCGGTTGGTCTTTTTTTGCCATTTTGCTATCGCGGGAGCTTTCTATTCTCGATCCAAAACTGGTTACCAGTATGATAGCGCAACTCAGCGAGAGCGACCAAACAATACCTATGGAGGGGGTAAAACCCCCACATGCATGAAACATCGGAGCCGAACAAACCTAACACCTAATAAAATTGGAAAAATACATTCTGATTCTGTTGTAAATCATGTGAGGCTTCTGAGCACGTGGCAACTCTTTCATGTTTGTATTTATGCTTTGTAGGCAGTAGAGTCGAGCTTATCGGCACCATATTTGTGCTCCCGTACAGCTTTTCACCCCTCTACATTTGCATTTAGCGGAGCAAGATTGTATGCATACAGTATCGCCCCTAAATGACTATTCACTCAATACCTTTCCATGTGTCAGGAACCACAAAGCAGGGCTAGCTACACTTTTGAACTAGATGGAAAAACCTATGAGTAAACAAACAGCTTCGTTAACATGTGAAAGTAAATAGTCAGAGAAAGAAAAGGTTACGAATCAGAATACGATTGAGCGAATTTCAAAGATTTACAATTCTAAACAAGCATTCCGTCGAAATTTCTCTGTGAAAACTAACAGATCACACAATGCTCTACCTTGCCTGCATTTGTGCATTGTTGCATTATTTTACGTTACTGTGTTTTGCACGTGCGTAGTGTAATTGGCAGCACGGGACTGTTTATGCCCTCTTTGTAGGCTCCACGTTTCATCCGCGCCGTTGTTTAAGCCGATACAAAGAGCTCATTATGCATACTGAAGCGATGTCCCGATTAACCACTGTAGATAGATGGACAAAGACATCATTCCAAACATGTATTAAAGAGAAATGCTTCCGGGACACTTCATTTACTCTTGAGAATGTGTCGGTAGTAGCTGTCTAATACTAATCCACTCACACATTAGTAATAACTGTGATCCATTGTTTGTATGTTAAATCAAGAAACAGCGAGTTTTACAATCTTGCGAGTTTGTAGTTTGATGCGCTCTGTCAAACGTCGATTTAAGGAGTACAGTCGACAGAAATGAATGGCGTGGTTAGCGCAAACTTAGAAAATTCAATAATTTACCCAATAATTTCATTAACATGTTTCAGGCAATGAGACTCTCCGTTCCCACATGTTCCGAATGCACAGTATCAGTCGAATGTTCATGTGCAGATGCTGCAACTGGGCCTTCCCCGACAAAACTAGCCTCCACATCCACATGCAGAGCATGCTCCGGAGTGGAACCCCCGGAGATGTGGCGGTGTTAGCCAGGAGCTCGACTGAAGGTAGTTGGACCGTTAGCAATCGAGAGTTCATTTGGTTCGGTGCTCAGTGAGGATCACTGAGTATAACTATGCTGATGCAAAAAAGATTTTAACTTTTTTCAGAAAGTTTAACACCAAGGAACGAAATGATAACGAACTCACATTATCTTTTTTCTATTCCCAATTCTGACAACTGTGTTCGACAAGTTTACTGTGAATACAGAATGAACAAGCCTTTTCGTTCAGACGGTCCGATGGAGCCTCAGTCGGAGTGTGCCGTGATGAGCGAACAAATGAAGAGGCAACTGATGTCGTCCGCGAATGCCAACAATAACAGTATCACCGCCACCAACAACAACTTCTGCTCCATTTTCCCGAATGTCGTCAAACCGGACTGCATGATACCCAACCTACAAAAGGTATACACTTGAACTTTTGATTGTCTGAAGCGCTCAATATACCGGAAGGCTGAAACGGAACATGTTCGTCTGATCAACTGTACTGATAGTTTGATTACCCTGTATTTCAGTCTTAGGTGCCGTTTCTCTGCTTACCAACAATCTTACTTTCTCATAAAATAATCTGACTTTCTTACAAAAAATCTGACTTTCTTACAAAAAATCTGACTTTCTTACAATTAGTCTTACTTTCTCACGAAACATCTCACTTTCTCACGGAAATCTCATTTTCTCACGAAAAATCTTACTTTTTCATGAAAATTCATGCGTTCACAAAAATACCTTACCTTACGTTTGTTAAAAAGACTTTCTGAATACTTGACGGATTACTGCATCGAATGGTGGAACAGAGTTCACCGTCTCCTCTTGATCATTTATCACATGAGAAAGCTCGAACTTTTTGGTGTCAAATGGAGAACTATAAGATTTTGTATGGCTTCAACTTTGAAAGCTTTGGCTAATATTTCACCCCCCCCCCCCCAGTTTTTACTTATGCTGAAATTTAGTCCCGTAGTATTTTTACCCTTACGCTTATGAAAGTTACATGGCTCTGTTCTATCTGAGGGTCCCTCTAAAGGTCCCATTCCAATGTCCCAATATCCCGATGTCCCACTTCAAATCCTCATTGTACCGATGTCTCGTTTTCATGCGTTGCTTCGACAAAAACAAACTACCACGGAGGGGAGAGTTGCGAAAATCAAAATTTCCCGAATTAATACAATTCGGGATGGAATCTCATAAAAATTGAAAAGTTCTGTTGAAAGGCAAAAGAATAAAAATTTTCCGCGAGGGTCACATTTTCACATTTTGGGTAAGATTTTGTCGGAAAGTGAGTTTTATTTGAGAAAGTAATAGTTATTCTAAGAAAGTCAGATTAATTGTTAGAAAGTCAGATTTATTGTAAGAAAGTCAGATTTATTGTAAGAAAGTCAGACTTTTTTGTAAGAAAGTAAGATTTTTCGTAAGAAAGTGAGATTGTAAGAAAGCAGAGAAACGGACCCTTATTTAAAATGTCTGTTGTGTTCCGAGATCAAACTACAAGTAAGATTTCCTCACACTGTATTTTTCACAGGAAGTCGGTGTCTCTAACCTGGAAATGAACTCCTTGGCTTCTAATCAGTGGTTATCAGCGTGGTTGGCCAACAATCCGTTCGCATCGTCATTGGGACTGGCCGGCGTGAACCTGGGTCAAACTCCTGCGAAAAGTCGTACCGAGGATCACGAGGTTGGTACTATGTAGTAAAACATTGGATGACGTTAATAGTATCAAACTATCTATAAGGCTCTCTATTATTTAATCTGACGTAACATATATTCAAGGAATCTCACACCGACGGAATGGAGTCCGATACACTTGAAATTGAAACAACCGAGGAAGATTTAAAAGAGGAAGAGAGGGAATGTAACACACCTCAGGTAAATCAAGAATGTCCAAAAACAGCACAACAGTGCAGAACGCAATTTTGAAAAAGAAAAACCTCAGAAAACATGTATGCGTGTATTTTTTTTTCCTTGTTGTGCAGGAGTATAATGCCAGTCAAATGAATGACAAGGTAAAAACTATAAAAACTACTTAACTCCGGAAATACACGTGACTCTCACGCATGTATTTTTTATCGTCAAACATGTGAAAATGCGCAAATTGTAGTCGTTGCTGGCCAAATCTGAAAGCGGAGACGACGAAGACAAGAGAGACAAAGGAACTCACAAGAGAAAGACGACTCGACCACAGCAGATGATGGACACTGATAGAAAACAAGTGGGCATCTCTCGTTTAACTTTGTTATATACAAACATTGAGAGGTTGTCAAATGTACAGGCTTAGTTTGTTGATTCGTTCGGTTTCGGGGTGCCAGTATTTCTCGAGTTCAATCTTAGAATTCCCAAAATTACTGCCTTTTTGAGTTATGAAGTACCAGCTAGTGTTTCTGTTGGGTTTTCAACAGCAAATTTTTGAATTCATGTTCTCACCAATACAAAAGCCTCGAACACAGAGATTATGGAACAACTTGGGCTAAGTATTCAGCGTAATTAACAATTACGTGCCACTATCATGTTTTTGTTTTATAAGTACACTGAAGTTTGCAAGCTCAGACCTTCGACAAAAAATCGGACTTATTGTGAATGGAGTGTTTTTCTTCAGGATACTGCAGTTCTGAACATTGCCACTTACGAGAAGGAGGGTCTGACAGTTGATCAGTTGTCTCCCAGTGTCTCCGACTCTCACACCAGTGGAACAAGTTGTCACCCCGGGGAAAGCCCACGAAAGTGTTTCGACTGTCAGGTATGCTTGAAATCCAATTAATGTTATGAAGGCATCCCGCGGTATATCAGCCTAACATGGTTCATTTTGGAAGAGATTCATATTTCTCTCACTGAGCTTTGAAAATGATAGGGGAAGTTAGGGTAGTCGCACAGACCATTGTGTGCCACGCGAATCAACGAATTCTGAATGGGTGAACGTTGGATAAAGTTACAATAGTCGTGCTTGACTGCGTCTAAAGTTCATCTTTATTTGATGGTGTGACGTGATTAAGTTTAGTTGAGTCCCTGATTCAAGAGTGAACGTTACAACCTAGAAAAGTATGTTCGTTCCCCCCATCGATAGCAGTCAGGCACAGAACATTTTTAGTGGGCGGAGTCAACTATGTTGGAAAGTTTCCAACATAGTTGCAAAACCAAAAATGCTGCACCAGCTGTGTATTGAACTCAGCTGCAATAAGTGGGGCGGCGCCCACAAGCAGCCGGCCATCTGAACATGATGGCTAAAACTAAAAACAGTGATATCCAACCATCTTTTCTGGCCGTTTCTCAAACCTAAATTTATCGCACAAAAAGTAATTTTAATTGTTCCTCTTTTATGTGGTAACCTTTTGTAAACAAAATATGTTCAAAAAACTAAAAATAACCACTTTTTGGATTTTTATTTGTAATGAAAAGACTGGCAAGCTGCAAGATCAATCGCCTGCAATATGTAGGGAGCGCTCAGGCCAGCATGGCTGACTACTATCGATGGGTGAAACGAACGAATACCAAACTGTTCCTTAAACTGGCTATGTCTTCAGGTGTCGAAGAGTCGCTTGAATGTATCTACTGCCAAACTTCGCGAATATGAACAGAAAATACAACAGTTGGAAGCCAGAATATCAGACCTCCAAAAAATTGTGAATGTCGAGTCCCAAGAAGCAATCAACAATGGCAGGAGGCATGCGGTAAGTAAGAAACTAAATGAGGTGAATGTAATACAAACTTACTTCCCAGCTTATCGTGTAGTTTTTAAGTATAGAATGAGTATTTTAAGTATAGAATGAGTACACTTTTCAACGAATTGGACGTTGAAAAGTCACTACAGCAAGTCAGTAACAAACGAAAGCAACGGAGAAAGTAAAAATAACAGAATCAATGAATCCGAAAGTCAAACATCGAGTTAATCCAATTTCGATTTTTCATTGTAAGTTTCTTGCAGCCGACCACCTCAACTGTCTCTCCAATGCCCCTGTTCCCCATGCAGCCGTCCCTCCCCTTCATGCAGAACCCTGCCATGAAAATGTTGTTCCACAACTTCATGCAGGCGACCATCAATCGACAACCCTGCTGATTTCCTCCCTTCATGCCAAACTTTTTAATAACAATGGAATTATTTCCAGGTTTTCATATTTTCCGATTGTACATATACAATAATTTTGTGATGTAGTTTCTTTTGATATTCATCCCCCAAAGTTTTACCAGATTAGTTCCTCATATCAACATGCAATATGCTTTTAGGCTGGTCAATAGACGATTTCAGTCACTCCGTTACCATAGATTCGATCCTCAGTTTCCCGATTTACTTACAGTTCCTGTCCAAATTGTTTGTGTGCTCGTTCCATTCATAATAACTATCCCCTTACGCGGACTCCCACGTTCCCAGTAAGCTTTGTTCAATTGTGCTGTATATTATATTCCCATAATTACTCCCCAAGATGGCGTGCAAAACGGCTAAGTCATGAAATTAAGTGATGTGCAAACGAGAAAAGGTGTGAAATATCTTCTCTCCATCCATACCTTCTCTCGAGAAAAGGATTGTCTACTGTTTTCTTGCGAGTGAGACAAACATGCGCTTTGGTTCTTGAGAACATACATATGACTGCATTTGTAGTTACAATAAATATTTATCTTGATGTTTCCAAACAACGTTTTCGAACTATTCGCACTTTTTTTGGAGCCGAGTATTATAATTCATTCTCAGTGCGGACAAAATACGACATGTGTTCAGATTGTTTAGTAAATTATCCTTCTCTAAAAGCTGACTAGTTTTGACAATGAGATCATTCGGCTTGGAACAGATCTAGGAGATTTCTATGTTTGAAGTACAACCCGAGGCGATCCCGACCGTATTCCTGGAATAGAGATTTCCGTCAGGTCTTTAAACGTTTAGTAAATAGTTAAGGAGCTAAAACACATCTTTTAACTGTTGCTTTTGATCGATTGACTTATCGCTTGTTAAGTCACAGTTCCTGAGCCTATTATCTAACTGATTAGCCTAGCAAAGTGAAAAAAGGTAATATGTGAGCTGATCTATTTGGTCACCATCTGGGTAGGTTGTGATCTTGCAAGTAGCCCATGCTATATACGGTGGTAAATTTTGGTAAAAGTGGTCGAACCTAATTCGTTTGTACAATTTCGTGCACTAGACCCATTGATTTGGTGTCAGGATATACAGTATTTCTCTATGTACGGTATGTACATAGTGCACGTCATTAGAACTCACAGCAAATCCGAAGCCGACGGGAGACAACTCTACTTGTAGAAGTCCCCAGACCCCCCAGAAGAAGTGAGAAATGGGCACAAACGGCATCGTTTCCTGAAGAGACCGTATGGAAAACTTCCTTGAAAGTATCCGATCCGGACGAACACTTTTAGATGCTAGTGAACGTTTCGAAAGTATAAAAAATATGCAATTGTTAGAGCAAAAAGCAGTACTCCTTGTAAGAAAAACTAACCAGGATAAGTTCTTCGGCCTTTTTGTAGAGCTGGTTCTCTGGAGTTCCGCCCAGTTCACGAAGATAGTTGACGAAGAACTCGGACATCTAGGAACAAAGGAGACAAACTTCTTGAAACTCAACTAGTGAATCAACGACAGAACTCAACATAATAATGATGAATGACCTACTGCTCATAGATACAAAAATTGAATATCAAAAGAAAATAATGTCATAATGGGATGAAAACCTACCTGCTCGTGATCCGGGAAGTTTTCACATTTCATCTCGTAATAGGGGGCTTCATCAATGTCGTAGTCAATGGTAAACTCGACAAAATGATTCGCGAAATCGAATCCCCTGTTATGAAGTAAAATAAACTCAACACTTTTGATTTTTTTATAAGAAAATATTTGCACCGAAATTCATACCGTATTGCCTACAGGAATATTTTTGGTCCGTTATTCGATTCTACAATAACGTTAGAAAGGGATGGGGTAGACGGGTAGAGGAAATTTATACAATAAGGCTGAACCAACAAGATGAATTTTGCCCAGGGGGATAACCACAATCCCTGATGAACTCACCTGTAGTTGTAACTGGCGTATTCGAAATCGATGAGAACAAGTCTTGGATCGGCTGGATTGAACGCGGCCAAGCTATTTCCGCACCCGGCTGACTCGTCAGATAAAGAGGGAAGTCTGATGTTACCAGATGATGCCTTGGGCAACAAAATATTTCCTGAAATCTGATAGTCGGCTGAGTTTTAAGCGAGTAATGTCAACTAAGTAGTTTATATCCTGTCTATGGTTTGTAGAAATAGCTAAGCAATATTGAATGATATATATATATCCTGATCCAAAAAAATCCACAATAATAAACTAGAGCATATCTCTGAGCATGTGATGTAAAACTTCATTGAAATGTTACGGATCTTTTCCAAACTCAAAGTTCTGATATTCTTAGGGGAAACTGAATACGAGGAGCAAAAAAAAGATGTTTCACTAACCTTCTTGCAGGTCGTTATGACAAAACGTGACGGGACTTCTACTTCTGCCTATTTGCGATCTGAAAAATTGTTTTGTACGAATAACAAATAATTGTTATTCAGATTAATATTTAATTGTCTTTCTTAGAACTTTTATTTCAAGGGCTCGTTGAATATGCCGAAAAGCACCTATTTCGGTTCAAAAAGAAGCAAACAGCAACTGTAGTTCTTCAATTTATAAGTTTTATCTTGTTTAGTCGTCCAATCAATTTTTCTATTGCGAGTAACTTTTCCAGTCGAGTTATCGTACAATAAATATATCTATTACCTCAGATGTTCCAGTTCATTAGCAATCATTTCGCAGGTGACGAAGGCGGGGATGCTCTCTCCCAGATGGCTCGGCAGCTCGAAGTTCTGCTCTCCAGTGGGTGTACAACGGAGTTGATTCAACCACCTTGATACAACATACTGTACATTGAAATAAACGCTGTTGACCCATATTGCCGAGTTTGTTGTGTTAAAATGGATTGAAGATATGGGATTACCACCAAATGGAAGACCTAACTAAATACCCAGCCGAATCTCCAACTAACGCCAAACCTACCGTTTTGGCTTGCCTTTTTAAAGCAACCTCTGTAGTGTAGTTTGAAATAAGTTTAGTCTCTGCAGACACGATGTCTGAAGTCGACGACTGAGAGCATTTTGAGTAATGAGGCATGATATACGTACCTTAGTAGAGCATCGCAAACATAATCAGGCTCCTTCCAAATGGGTACCTCCAACTGGTGAACTTTCGATAGTCTTTTGGCGATTTTCGCCGACATCGCTGGTAGAGAAATTTCACGGCACGTGAGAGGTCGTGACTGTAATGCTTCTGAGTTTTATCAGTAAAAATGAACAACTTGCAAAACGGTCCACGAAAACAAGTTCCGAATGTCGTTTAAAATAATTCATGAGTGTCGAAATCTCTACTCGCTCGATAAAGGCATGGATGCACGTATCGGTACAATGAATCAGATTATTTTACCGGTATATACTCCTCCAAACGTCCTCCACTGAAAATGCCATACAGTTTAGGACCGAGATGTCGCTCTGAGAGGAGGGTGAAGATGACTGATTCGGCCACTAAATGACTTTCTGTCTCTGGATTGAAGTAAACACGCAGCAAAACCTGAAAAAAACAATGTGAATCATGGTTACATATTATATGTTGCACATGTTATTATTATGTGAAAATCCAACTGTCTACATGAGAAAAGGCAGAGGATCAAGACTGTGTGTTGGAAATTTTAAAATAGTATTTGAATATTTGACATAGAGATCGACGACATAACTTTTCGTGTAACACGGAAGTTGAAGTGACAACGTGACTAAAGTTCAGAAGGTGAGGGAAACAACAATATCACATTCAGTTGAGTACGAACATTCGTGACATTTGTGTTCTCACCTTGTTCGGTTCGTTCCTAATCGGTGGATACGTTTGTGACAGTTGACAAAGAAACAGCATGTTGCTCATACCGCCTCTGAATGAAAGTAATTGAATCACATGGAAAAAAGGTAGTTAAGACGAATTTGAAACCAGTACAAAAACAAATTAATGATTGCATTTGTCATGCAAAAAAGTGTGCGAAAAACAAAAAAAGTACACACATTTGAAAATAATGGACAAAACAACGAGCAAAAAAACCAAGTGAACTAAAAAATGTAGAACTCACTTGATTCTACTAAGTCTCAACTGATCCAAAGGTACGGTCTTCCATGCTCCACCCAGAAATCTAGAGAGTCGTGTAATAGTGTCGTACACTTGTATTGGAATGAATTGCGAAATACTAAACTTCATTCGGTTTTTCTCATAACTATTTTTAGTACACACTCGTTCCGTGGCTCTTTCTATGCATAGTCAACTTAATCATCAACCTACGAACCATTAACTAGTTAGCTTCATTCAGAATAAGATGATGCTGACTAATGATCATCTCTTGTCATCTACATAATGTTCATAAGCAACAAATCCTCCAATTATCTGAATATCACAAAAACGCAGGACAAGTTTACTAAAATTACTTGGTTTTTGACGTTCAACAGTGAATCAATGTATGAGTATTTTCTCTATCTGTTTCTGTCTATCTCTTTCTCTCGTTCAATCATACTGTTGCTCACATCTCATAGGCGAGAAAATCATATTCACTTGGACAACTCAAAGTTAGTTCAACATCCGTAAACCTACCGTGCACACAACATGTGAGTTCGTTCTTTCAACTCTGTCATGGTGTTGATGTCCGTGTCAGGTTCCATAGTGGAAAGTAACTCCTTCATGCCTCTGAAAACAAGTTGGTTGCTCAACAACTTACTAATTTTGAATAAATTTTTCTGATTTGCGAATGGCTACCTCAAAAAACAATATTTCTAAAGCATTAAACCGTAGTTGGCAGCGTATTTTCTTGAATGGGGTGGATGCAATAGAAATAAACCACAGTGAATGAAGCTTGAAATTCTAGGTCGGCTCTTGACAACAGCAGAGTTGAAAAGCATTATTATTAAACGGGCATCTAGGTAGGCTATTGATTGCGCCATTGGTTTTGTGGATAAATACTGCGCATTATGTGCAGCTGCAACCAACTTAATTCTCCCAGGCAAGCAGGTGAAGTAGACACAAATTCATTTCAGAGGCCGAGTAAGAAGAAAAGGAAAAACGACTCTTCGAAGCAGAAAATTGAAAAATTACTTCAAAGAAATTGTAATACACTTGGCAATAATAAAAACTCCACAACGTTTGACAAGAAACGGGTTTGTTTATATCTTCACTAAACAATGTAATAATGAGGAGTAATAAGTCAGTTCTTGAATATGAAATTTATCAATGTGAGAGATGAACGAGAAATATAGTGTTCCTCTAATCCGTATTTTGGGCTTACGCGTTTAAGACAGAAAATCGATGTAAATCCAGTGTCAGCCAACTCACATTAATCTTTACGATCGTGTATTACACTAACCAAGTTACCACGGACCACATTCCTATACTATCTTGATTGTTTGTTCGCTACCTGATAGTTTTTTTAGTATTGTCAGTCAATGTTAAACACACTCACCGGAAATGTCCTTCGGCAATCATTTTGAATTGGAGCACGCTCTTGAACCTCAATATGAAACGAAGTAGTATATTTCATCGTTAAAATATTTTTGTGTTTTTTACAGCAAAACCGTCACGAGAAAGATACACTGTATCGAACGATCCAAATGGGTCAAAATCACAAAATGTAGTATTACCAAAATAGATAAAATACATATATGGACGTAGTATACACAGTAAAATCGTGCGCAAAAATTCAAATAATTAGAAAAAAAGCTTGTAGAACTGAGAGCACAAAGATTAATCGGTTCATCCGAAGTCGGAGTTGGTAGAATGTCGTGAACAATGTAGAACACGAAGAGTTTCTCACGGAAGCTCAAGGAGGCAAACAAAGAAAGCAAAGAGAAACATGAGGTGCAGTGCGAACTGTTCAATCCGTTTCGTCTGATATATGCCCACTCATGGACAACATTTTTTGACGTGATTTTTGTGAATTATAACACAGTTTCTATTGATCTTTTGCAATAAATTTTAGTTCAATTTAAACAGTATTCGTGTCTCAGGCTCTGAGGAGATAAACGGTGAAAATTGTCCTCTACATTACAGTTTACATATACCAACATGAATAAATTATGATGAAAATGTTAGGCCAAAAACATGATGTTTTTTCTGAGAAAAAAGGCGAATCCATTCAAATTAGGTTCTAATGAAGATTAGAGCATCCGTTCAATTTTAGGAGTGTTTGCGGTCGTAGTTTGGTCGTGAACGGTGAACAAAGAACTACTCGTAAAAGATCAAAAAGGTTCTGTTCAGCGTCTCGAAAAAGCTGAGCCCAGAATATAAGACGACGAATTTCAAACTTTTCACAAAATTCGGCTTTTTTACAGATTTACAACACTTTCTGTGAAACAAATATAGAGGCTACAATTTAAGAGGAAAACCCGATTTGAGGCATTTCTTCAAATTTTCTATGAGGACAGCGTGTTTGGTACTCATAGAGAATAGCAATTGGAATTATCAACAAGAGAAACTCATATGGAAAATTCGTATTGAGATTTTCCATTATGAATAATTTCAATTGAAATTTTCCATTATGAATAATTTCAATTGAAATTTTTCATAACCAGAATAATTATTCACAAACGTAGTTTCACCTTTAACTATGAATAATTTCAATACGGAATATTCATAGTTTATATTAGCGAAGTATGTGAACAAAATATTCCGTGAAAGGATTCGAACCTGCGACCACAGTTTTGTAGTCCGACTCACTAGCCGCTGCGCTATTGTGACACATTCCTTTGGAGAGATAGGAAGCTGCATATACCGGTCAATGCGGCATCAATTCTTCGGTATAACTATGCGCAGTTGTCTGCCCTGATTTGTGCTCTCGTGGCGCAGTGGTAGAGTGCTCACTTAATAACCACAAGGTCGCAGGTTCGATTCCGGTGGTTACAAGTTTTGCTGCGATCCACTGATTACCATAGAAAATTTCAATTGGAATTCTCTATTATGGATATTTCCTATTGAAAATATCTATAGTAAAAATTTCAATTGAAAATTTCAATGGTTCGAACAATGAATATTTCATATTGAAATTCTCTATGTATTTCCAGATTTGGCCCGATGGCGTGAAATCTGCCAATATTGTTAGAATGGGGTACAATTTCACAGAAAATCGCGTGAAACAGGAGAAACCCGACTTTTCTATTTACTTCACAGAAAAAGCTGTAAATCTCTGAAAAAGCCAGATTTTGTGAAAAGTTTGAAATTGGTCGTCTTATATCGACGATTACGTGTTTTGAAGACTGCTCGAAAAAAAGAAGAAGAATAGTTGTGAATCGATATGGCAGGCGCCACACAATTGACGATGCACAACCATGAAACAGAATAAATTCTAGATAACAATTCAGCAGGCAGTCCTGCTCGCGGAGTTTCCCCACCACGAAAAACATCTCGGCTTTTTGAAATGATCTACACATTATTATGGCTCGGAACCGCTGAAAAGGTGAAACTAACACACACACTGAACATGAAACATATATGGTTCGCTTTATCCGACGAAGGGCGAATAAACGGTGTTTGTTACCCCAACCGGCTGTGTTTGTATTCGATCCCGTTCAGGTTTGGGTCAAAATTGAGAAAATTATGATGCTCAGCGAGTTCAAACTACAACTCAATTATGATCATCCCCTGTAGGAAAAGAAGCTGAAAATAAAACACAGCGACGTAATGTGACCAAGCAGGAGTTATGCTCATATTCAGACCAAGCGTCGCTTCAGTACATGCGTTATGGTTGTTACAGCCCGGCTTGCATGCGATTTTAGTTGTATCTAAACATTGTCATAACTTGCTCTTCTCTCGATTTCAGGTTTGTTATTTGCTGCTAAACGCCTATTGTTGGAATTACACACGACGTGCTAAGAGGATATATCAGCAACTAACGCAACATTACTTATCAGTGAAAAAAGGGGGGTTGAGTGATAGTTTTATCTGCGGCACATCAGAAATTTTGAGTTCGTTTCAGAATGAGCAGGATTGATACGACAGCCCATAGATTGATACAATTACCATATACACTTTATATCCGTACAGCGACTTTTATGTTCAAGCAAAGATTGGAGCGATTGTAATATAATAAGAAGAAAGTTTGTTTAATCTTCATCCATCCCAAACATATAAATCTAGAATAAAAACAATCACAGACAGAAATGAAGTTTGTCTATGTACACAAAAAATAGAGATCTGTAAATAAAATGCCACAAAAAATCTGAATTCGAACCATAAGCAGTCAATTTACAGCCGGAAACTAGGATCCATTGAATAACTGCGTCACACTACTTAAGTAAATTCTCTTCAATAGGATATGGAAAGTAGATGAGCGGGGAATATTAGAAAGTAAGAAAAATCAAATGCATTGGTGTACCGGTTGGCATAGTAGAGTAACACGTATTTGGTAATAAGGCAAATAAATTCGACACAGACTTCCAGACTAGATTGGAGCAAGATTTCTAGAGCTATCGACATCATGAACAATTAGTCCCAATAGAACCGCTTATTGATCATTCGGAAGAAGATTTCATTTTCCGGAGCGTAAAACTTTCGAAGTTTTTCCAAAACTTTCGGATCAACGGTCGGGTGTTTTCTTCCTTTCGTTTTCCCCAAACAGTGCAGGGAACCGTCGTCTCGTCGCAAGCATGGAAAGTTTTTCACCGGATCGACTCCAAAATTTTGTCGCTTCACAACTGAAAAGAGAAATTTTAATACAAGTGAAGTCCACATAACTGATCAAACTATCGGACTGAACTGAGTGACACATTAAAGTGACACAGTGACAGATTAACATTATCAGGGATAATACTTTTTTATCGTAACTTACCAGGTTCCAGTCCGAGAAATCTCTCTGTGTCAGCTACAGCCTTGTCAGGGTTACTGATCAACAACTCCCCATCCACGATATGAATCTGTTCCAATGGAAAGTGATCCGTCCACCTGATACACCAAGGAGAATGAAATACAATAATTTTCAAAATATGGAGAGTGAAGCGAAAAAACTCGGTAACATCCTGAGGAAGGAGAAAAAGATAAAGTTAAACTAACAAAGCACTGTAGCGTCGCAACTGACGAAACTGTCTCTATAGCGGTAGAGAATTTTCTAAATTTCACTTTTGTTTTTTGGGCTCAACCCCCATTTCTACCGCTCCTGCTTCTAATTTCTGAAAGACCGAGTTGTTAACAAATGTACCTCTTGAAGTGCTTGTGGTATACACCGATTCGTATGGCTCCCCAACCAGCGTTCACTCCGTGTTGCTTATTAGAACAATTGGCTTTGAGCCAGGCGGCACAGTCTCCCACAGCCATTTCTTCGAAAGTTGGCATCATCCCAAAGCGAACTCGTTTCGACGATGCTTGCGTGTAATCTAAATATAAAAAATACTTAAGTTTTATTAAACAATTGACGGGCCAGGAATCGAACCAATTAAAACATGTTGCCAAGGATGTTTCATTCTCGAGCGAGCGAAATGTATAAGTACATCAATCAAAAACGCTCAAAACTCTCCTAAACAATGAAATTTTATGATGCGACTAACTAACCTGATATGGCTCGTGTAACTGGGTCACGAACTACAATGATGATTTTCATATGCGGGTTGAGAGCCTGGATTCGTTCGGGGGCACTTTTGCTGTGGAAATAAGCAGGACTCTTCTCGATTGTGATCTGGTCAGGTGATGTCTCCGGCATTCGTTCCCTGTGAAATGTTGTATGAGGTAAAATATTGTATTTTCACACGAGCTCGCCTCCCCAAACGTTTTCACATATAGGTAGGTACCAGTCGCATAATCGTTCGCAACTTGTCTTTTTCGCACCGCTATCGTCGTTCCGTGACGCAATGGCGCGAGGTCAGCCGCACAACTTCGCTATAGTGAACCGACCAAGCGGAAGAAGTTAGGATAACTTTACAACGGATTACCGTTCACGAATATAAGTTTCTCGGAGAAGAATTATTATCAATCATGCCATGAATAGTGCGATATATTTTGCACTGAATTGTGACAGGTTCTAACAGTTAATTGCTCCAGCAACATACTGCAAGGTGGAAGTTTTTCACAACACTTCCGTTTGACACCTTAGCGCAGTCATAAAATCTCGACCAGCCGGTTGTACTAATTTTATTGAGCAATTGGCCAGGGTGAGAAGTCGGCAGTTGATCGGATGTCATAAAAGACAAAGATGAAAGAATCTGCCGCCGCTACAAAAAGGTGTCACTCGGACGACATATTGCAGGTTGCAACATGTGTTCGGGCTGTGAAAGACATAACACCGAGCCGAGGGCCTACTGTATCTCGACTCCGAACCCAGTCGACACTGACTCCATAGAACGGTCATTCAGGTTGTAATCCTTACTGAAACTTGTCTTCACAAAGCAGTTGCATGAAACACTTCTACGTGAAGTATACGTCAATTAGCCGCTCCAAGTTACCGAACCAAATTACCTTTTGTACTTGGTGATCAGAAGATTAGGTTTGTGTCATTGTAAACATTAAAAACTCTCTGACTACACGGAAATATAAAACAATTTGTGTAATAAGTATTGCTGTATTCTGTTGTAATAAATGAATTGGTTGATTTGTCAACCAGATTTACTGGCTCTATTATGCAATTCATCTTCGCCGATTGCGAGTTTATTACCTTACTACGGCTTATTGGTGTCAGGCAATCCGCTGGACTTTGAGACTAAAAAAGCACAAAACTATGCTGACCAAAGTATGAGATCTCAATCAGTTTAAAGTGTTTTGAACACTTCAACTTTGTCACAACTGTTGTGTCATGCAACCTTCATAAGAAAGTGTTTTGCATGAAACGGTGATGTACTCATGGATTTTCGCACGAGTATGGGCGGATTAGTGGTAATCTTTATATGCGGGGGAAAAGTTTAATTTTCGGCAAATTTAGGAAGACAGCTGGGTTCGAACTCCTAACTTCCTTCCCTCTTTAAGTATTGTTCCAACTGAACAGCGTAATGAATTAGGGGAACATGCGCGCTGTCTTCATACCATATGGGTTGAGATGTGTGATGAGATTGTAATACGTCTATGTGCTATGCTGATTGAATAAACACGCCCGAGTAATGGGGAAACAACAAGCAGGACTGGCACTAATTATGGCTTCTCAATCATATTATGGCATGAATGTCCGGCCAGTAATACAAGATATGACATTATGTTTTCTGGCCTGACAATGTTTGTCATGATTACGGTAACGCAGATATAATTCGTACAGTCAAATAAAGTTTTTACCATAAGTATAGGTTTTCAAGATCAGTTCCCACAGTGAATAAGTTCCCTAAAAGAGTTATTGTTTACTTCTAGGGTGACTTTGTTGGTAAGTCAGTTTCATACTTTTCCAACTTCCAGATTGTCACGTGTTCAGAATCCATTCGGAGAATATTGGCCAACCAGGAACCATTGATATCGGGTATCATACTCTAGGCCAGTTCCACATAGATTGTTTGCAATGATGATGTCGGGTTACGTACTGTTTGCGTGCAGCTAATCCTCTGCCCTGCCTGATATGTGCCGCTTCAAAGCGAGCCGCATCGGGCAAGTTTTCCCCCTACTGGTACCCATATGAATGGGCCTACTGTGTAATGCTGAAACAGGGTCAAACACACACAACTGCACACTGTTGACATGTTTCGAAACAAGTATACGAAAAGTTGCGAAAGTTATCAATACTGTTATCTCGAGCAAGGTTGTCACTAATATGTTTGAAGTAGTGTGATTGCAAGCACAATTTTCAGGTTTTTCTCAACAAACTCGATATTCATGCGCCAACCCTCTAAAAATCAAAACCATTCCGCTTGCTTTTCTAGGTAGTGTTCAATACATGTTCCAACCTTCAGGTGCATCGTTACTGTATGGAGTTGTCCGGATGTATTTGAAGGAGAAAGTTATCGAAAAAAAATCAACTTCACGTTGAACTGTGATCTAGAAGCGCATATGACAGAATTTTCGAGTGAAATGGAAAGCTATCATTATTACCCATATTATTGGTGTTTTTCACTCCAGCCCCAATCACCGTTCCAGAATTGGATTCTCGTAATCTTTCTAATTGTCGGTAGATCAACGACAGATGGCTGTCTGTGCTCTCTCCGTTCTCCCGCTATTTCTCAGATGGCAACACCAGTTCTAATCCCCTATAAGTGACGGACCAATAATCTGCGTCTCTTCGTTGCCCTTCTCTCTCGCCACTGCCGTGTCGGTCAACCCGACTTGGTAATGAGCCAATCCTGCTATTCCAATTTTCTGCTAGCAGTTTCAATTTGTGAAGTAATTGAAGACAAGTGCTCATGTAGTCAGTTCCACGCCCAGTTAGCACAAATTACTACGACGTAAATGCTACTGGAGAGAAAAATGAAAACAAGAAGAGTGGTTTTCAATTTCAACTTTACTGTTTTGGGTAATTGCACTCGGCCCCGGTGGATGCTACATCTGGGGCAGATAAATCGGATCAGCTTCATAGAAAAAGCCCGGATGGCGTAATTAGGTTCGGTAGCCTTCTCTGTTCTCGGCTCAGCGGGAACCACAAAGGACAATGAGATTTCCGGCAGGGACGGAACGTGCGCTTCTTCGTATATATGATTTGTTTTCCATAAGGTCACAAGAGATTGCCACCTTACGAAGTCCGTTGCTTCTCAATCTGTCAAGTGGGTGAGTGACGGTGCATCCCTATGTTGTATGACATTACAGTGCGCCAGGTCTGGCAGGTAAGGGTCATAAAACTATCAATGGCTGAAGGAAGAATCAATTATCTCCCTCATAAAAATCACAAATTGGCTACAGGACTAAGTCAATCACCTCTACCGTTTAAATCACTTCGGTAAATTCAGTATCGAAAGGCAGGAATATCAAAAACCGGACTTGTAGAAAACATGAAAACCTTACTAAAGTTAGCTGATTCAGAGACCAAAATGAGCGCGAGCAGATTTGCACTGAATGATAAGGTTAACGTAACTAAATACTCAATTTTTTCAGCATATACGGTTCTTGGAGAACAAGTAGACCGTGATGAGTTGTATCTTCATGTATATCGCAGTCACAATTATCTCATATCATAAAGTAAGTCACAAAAATGCGGATTTGTCTGGGCCAAGTTTTGTGTGCGAGCGCGACATTGGCAAATCAATTTGTCGGTACCACTACACAGTGATTAACTGCAAGTACAGTTGGCGCGAAGAGTGACAAATAGGCAGCAGCTGGGGGTCAACTCACAAAAACATCTTCGCACAACTTTCGAGCCCGACTGAGAACAAAGAGGAGTAACCGCGTTCTCTCGTGTTCTCTCGCTACTACTCGTGAAAACAATTTCACGTCATTGGGAACAGCTTCATGAAGTTGTGAAATGATCAAAGTAATTCGTTCTAAAAATATCTTGAAAAAAAGTAGACCTTTGGGAAACTGTACATGACATTTGCCCTCGTTCAGCATGCGTATCCATGTTACTTCTCATATATCCTATGGACTAGTGTCAATCAGTTGTGTTTGATCAATTTTAGCATCACCTGTGCTGGACATACAATACAACCATATGTATATCCCGACTGCACCTGTAGCTATCGAATAACAAATAAGGCAGCGCACATCATGTTTCAAATACTATGCAAAAACATTGCGCAAAACAGTCTACCTAGTGTTTTACTAGTGAGAACTCCAGTTAGCTTTTCTGGGTGAACAAGTAAGTGCTTAGCAGATGTGACCAGCGAGGAAACGTCTTCGCGTCTAGCACATCTGACCAGGTGGGCTGCCGCAACCCATTTCTCACGGGGAATAGCTGACCAGATAAAAATGGCTGCAGATTACGATCAAAATGCGCGTGTAATGACGGTGCGACTGGATCAGAACACGGTGAACTGTACAGCAGGTGGCGTTTCGCGGAAATTGAGGCGATATCTCATTTCTCACTTAGTTTTCATGATGTTATCACCTGTCTGTAGTTGCCTTATAGCAACTGGAAACTTTGTGTCCAACAAATTACAATAGAAAGATAAAGGCAGGTGAGTGGGTTTCAATTACTTTAAGGTTTCTAACCAAGGTTGCAGAAGAGGCAATTACATTTGTTGTGCGTTGCTTTTTTTCATTCGAAAGAGATTGATTGCATTTGGTTTTTCTCAGAACAAAGTTGCGCGAATTAATTAAGCTCCGAAGCGATTGTTCTCTCTGGTGAGCTAGGTCAGTGAAAAAATTCATTCATGCAGAGCAACAACACTGCTGCCGTTTTTGAGCTCGAGTTTGATGAGGAACACTCTAAAAACTTCAGATCGTATGTATTCACCCTCCTTGTTCTCAAAAATATTTAGTTTAACGCAACTTTCGGTCGTGTTCAACCTAATCGTTCATGCTCGGGTCATTTAGAGACAGCTGCCCCCTTTTATGAGCTTCCCTCCTCTAATATGCATGTTATCCAAACAGCCTCACTCAGAAACACATCCTTGATGTGAGAACATGCCCAAAGAAAATATGTTTGTTAGTATCTGCCGCGTTGCTAGCTTTCGCACGTATGTTAATTGTAAGTGGAACAACAGTTAAGTAGACAAGTGAGGATGAACGGACTACGTTATCATTTTGATTGGACTTCGATCGATTTCAGGGCTGAGAAATCCAGCAAAGGTGTAGTTTTAAAGGAGCTGTTGTAAAAAGTTTGCGGTCTGTAAAGGTCCGTTATAATTTTATTAGAACAGGAGAAGAGAACTAGCGCATGACACAAGCTTTGGATTGACAGAAGCGTTTCTAGTAGCCCAGTTCGGTAACGTTGATTGCGCCACACGTAAGGTATACACACTTGAACTAATCCATGAATTGATTCCGAGGTAGTAGTGCGTATGGCGTAGTAATTATGGACAAACATTGCAACGATATATGATATCTAGGAAATGTCATCAACTGACCACTAGAATCATGCAAGAAATTCAATGAGCATAAAGTGAAGTGACGGCGATACCTCCCTTAGAGCTAAGGAAATTCAATGATTGCAATAGAAAACCGTCCGATAAAGTTAGCATCAGCAAAGTGAATAGGGTGTAGAAAAGCGTGAAATTTACTTGATCGAAAAACGGCTCAATCGGACCATCTAAATGTGAGGAGAGTAACTCGCGGTCCTCAGATGCCTGATGATGATAGTCGAGAAAAGAGGACCAGGGGTGGCTGGGTGGGTAATTACGAGTTACCCCAATGGGTCTGTTTTTGAGAGACAGTTGGCCTGCCACGAGGAAACGAAATGACAGGAACGGTTTAGATACCTATTCCCGGGCTATCATGATTAGAGTGGTAGTGCACGCAGTGTTTCATATGCCAAGCTGATTTGTGGGAAAAATTAAAATAAAGTGTCTAACCTGTACCAATCCAGCCCTTTGTCAAAGTTTTTGTCGAAAAAGTGAACTTCCGGTCCTGGAGCTTTGATATGCGGATTGAGGCGAAGAAATTCCAGTAACGCTCTGGAAAAAATCGTCTGAATGTTAGCGGTTCTCCTACGCGAATCGATCAATCACAATTATTTGAATACGGTCGTAAGTTTACGTTGACCAACCTTGTGCCGGCCTTTTTCACTCCAACAATAATTGCGGAAGGAAATCGTTTTTGAAGAGCTTCAATCGGTGCTGCTTGAATGCATTGCGCAAATACGAGTGAGAATACAAGTTCTAGTAGTAACATCTGAAATGAAGACGTAGAAACGTGAGAATAAAACAATATGTCGTGAACAAACTGCTGCTGGAAAGATTGACAACACAGCACACTAAAACAATTGTGTTAAGTGAACAATGACGCATTCTATCTGCGTACGAACTGTTAACGTTAAAAACTAATAAACTGATTTGTTAATCAAAACATTTTCTTGACTAAATCAAGAATATGAGATAGTTGAACTATCAGTTGAAGAGAATAGAGTTGAAAGACTGTGAGTTGATATTTATATCAGAGTACGAAGGCACGACACAGAAAATTGAAGTTTGTATTAGAGTATAAAGACACGATACAGATAATTGAACTCTATACCAGAATATTTGGATACGATCCAAAGATCGGGATTATGAGAGGGTAATGAGTAGGGGAAGGGGGCGGGCCACCCACAGTAGACTGGGCGGCGCATCGCCGATGATCAGGACATTGAGAAAGACAATAAAATGAAGTCAGGCACAAAACGAAACAAACTATTCAACCACGCGGTAAGAAATTCAAGAAATTCGAACCTACTCAATAAAAGTTTATTTAGTTTCGGGCGAAATTTTTTTGGTGCAATTGAGAACAATTTGAATGGGAAGAAACTGAAACATGAAACGGAATGGGTCGTTCACCATTAGTATGCTGAACATAACAGCAAGGCTCTGTTTCACTAAGGGGCATTTAGCCAGTAATTAGCCCGCAATATATATGCCATGGTGTGATTAAAGGTGAGCACCCGTATGCAAATTTCACGCTCTTCAAGCCATATGTTTGATGCATTGGAAGTAATACAACAACGGCTTCCTGAACGAAATGTACTAACCAGTTAGGACTATAAAATGTTCAAAACACTTCTCTTTTGAGGTATAGAAAAACAACACACTAGAGAGAGATAGAGAAAGAGAAAGAGAAAGAAACAAAACAAGGGTGAACGAGGATGAAAAGAAAGGGAGGGAAAAAAGTGAAGAAGAAAACATAGCGATAGTGAGAGAAAGATCAATAGGAAGAGAAAGAGAGAGTTGGAATGGAAAGAGAAAAGAGAGATAGAGATAAACAACGAGTATGGGCAGACTGTGAGGTGGAAGGAAAGACATTTGCATGTTGGTCCTTCTCGGTTTCACGCGTGTGCCAATAACCATATGTTTCTATGAATTGCACTTGTTTTGTCCATGAGATCGTATTTCTCATCTCGCGCACAACAGCAGAAAAGGACATAGAAGTGTTGAGCGAAAACTATTATAAAGAAAATAGCAATACTGTTTTAAGAATCATTTCGACGGTCATTGGCGAAACATAGGGTGTGATTTGACTCTCACCTGAGAAGAAAGTTCGAGAACTGAGCTAGAAATTGAAAAAAGCTGGATCCATACCGTGTGCCGTGTAACTCAAAGCTCAAATGAACCATCTGATTCAAAGTATAGCAAAAGTGTTTAGAAGTTGCTCGAGGAAAACAAAAAGCTCAAGGAAAATCAGGCAGATAAGGTGAATTTCACACCTTTGTATGTGTAGTTCGATCATACTGCATGACAAGCGGTATTCAACGATGATTTTCTCTCTAAAGATCAGACTACAACTGGGAGTGGTGTACTTCCTATACCGCAGAAGGTGGCGACAAAGTCATAGTTAGACTGTAGTGTGAATGACGCCTGGAGAGCAATGCGCATCTTTGCTTAGCGAACTCTCTCATCGCAATTAGCGGCCATTGGTAGTTGGAGGGGAAGTGAGAAGCGGCTAGTTGAAAGACTGTGAAACCTGCCAGGTAAACGATGCCATTCAATCCGCAGCGCCGTTGGAGGCCAACAGACGTAATTGTGGCTATAGCCCTACTTATCAGAACACCGAGATTCCATTCAGGACAAAATCACAAATATTACCGGAAATCGCAAAAGGTGCATAAAGAAAACGATGTTTCACATCATGAGAACGGCTCTGATAGTTTCAATGCGTTTTTTTTCTACGTGGCGAACTCCGCTTTCACTTCTTATTGAAATATGGATGAAAGCTACACCTATCTAATAAATGTAAATCCTAAGACAATCCAATGTGTCTCTGCGTGAATGGACTGTTTCCTTGAACCCTAGAAGCAGCCGAATATTTGCATGCGAATAGGTTATACGGTACCATAATTGACTGTAGGATTAACTGAGCCAGGTGGTCTATCTGGACAAAAATGCACATCGAAAACGCAGAAAGCGTATGATTTGATTTGGCTCAAGTGTTTTCCAATTCGGTCCTTGAGCTGGGATCATGATTGGTATTGACGTTTAGTTCCACCTTCCATGAACTTCAGACTGCGGTTTTTTTTTAATCAAAAACATTGTGGAGGAAAGAAAAAAATACATGAAACAAATAACGATTTGAACTCAACATATTGATTGAGTGTGAATGAAAATGCGAGAAAAAAACACAAATGAGTACCAAATTACATCTGAATACATCAAATTCATGAAAGATAATGTTTCTGTGTAAACGGATGATATACGACTGGTTGTTGGCACATATGTGATAAGCACCCAAAAAATGACGCATACTGGTGTCCGTTGACTTCTCAATCATCATACCTTACTTATCTTTTCAAAATCTTAAAATTTGGCTCAAACTATGTTATTGTAATAAGACTGTCTTAGTTCGAGTAAACTCTTTCAGCGTCATCCAATAGTGTGCCCACAGTACACAGTAGAACTATCTAACTCTAATGACATCGATTTTTTCAGGGTAGTTCCTGTAGTGAAAAGAGAAGATCAGCCTTGGATTTTTTTAAACGTTAACCCGCCATAAAACTACTGTGGTCAGGTACCGAACTACACTTCTATCGAAGTTATTAGCAAGAACAAGAGTAGAATTTCGTACAATGGCGCGAGGTTGGGTCGTGTCATCCCCAGATTCTGTGTGGCGTAATATCAATCTGATGATTATAGTTCGGTGCCTTCTTATTGTCTCACAGGGATTTTCTCGTATGTCAGCCCTTCCTGACATCATAATTACAGACGATTGAGACATCACACCGCCGAGGCTAGACCACGTAATGCAAGTATCATGCACACATCCAATAATAAAAGGGTTTTCGAAAAAAAACATTTTTCTAAAGCTGTTAATATCATTATCTTATCGTAATGCAATTATTAAAAATCACACTGCACTATTGTTTTATAGAATGCCTCTTCAATCCTCCAAGGAACAAAAACAACAGTGTCTGATCGAAATTTAGTTGGAGTTCTCGATTCCCCTCATAGCTCGCGTTTGATCGAACATGATTTTGTTTTGGATGTGTTCTAGGAGTTTTCGGAACATAACGAGTATTAGAAGTAATTCTCTCTGCACACGAGCAGGCAGCATTTCAACACGGCGTTAATTACGGTTGAGTGATGGATCCATGCAGTTTTACATGTGGAATGAGTGCTCGATTCTCGCGGGGATTGAAGCGCCGACAAATGGAAAGCGTGCAGAAAACCTATTCATCCTGAAACTGAAACATTGCCTGGCTCTGACAAGCCTGAAAGTTAGTTGATCGAAAACAACCCACGACAACAAATGTAAACAAGAAGCAGTCTCAAAATGCAGTAATCAATGAAGTCCCATTGCTATTAAATAATGATAAATTGCCTTTGTGGTTCCCAGTTCTTGTTTCGTAAAACGAGTATTTTCACGGAAAGAGTTTTTCATGTAGGTATGATTGGTACGATTTCTGCAAAAGTTATTATACTGAAGAACAATTAACTGGTTCGAAGCGTGATGACGCAATTGTGGTCACTTTACCTATCTTTTACCATACGAAAACTGGTACATATTAACGTGAAACTCCTTATTGACATTGAGACCGGTTAGCATATATAGTGTTTCTATCGAAATAGTTTGACAGGTCATATAAGAGCAGCGGAATACAAATTAGGTATGCGTTGACCCTGCCTACTGTAGAAGATCGTTAAATTTATGACAGTCGCCAGTATAAGTGGGGCCTCAGCAGGAATAAGATAACACATCTTCGTTTGCAATTAATCGCGACCACCAAGATAGATATCGAGTTTTATGGGCTCCGAAATCTAGCACCTGATTGCGGGAAATTACAACTACACTCGCGTATACGAGTACAGTTTCCTAAACGAGTGAAAAAAAGAAGTTATTATTGATTGACGGGTTCATTTCTTTATGTGAAACATTCAAACGCGTCCGAAATATTACTGCATTCGATTCAAGAGGTAGTGGTCTTGTTATTATTCAATGAAAGTAACAGTTACAGATGACCGGAGTCAATATTTGATGGACATCTCTTCTGTTTTCTCGCTACGGGTGGTAGTTATTGTTATTAATCTCATGGGCGGCCGTTCAAAGACGGTCAAGAGATACATAATCCGCCAAAGAGGCGTTGCTTGACATAACGAACGCATGGTCAAATCTACTACACGAGAAAGGATGAAGACTCTTGACATTAAGGTGGGCAGATTAGAAGCCAACTAGTCTGGCATCTGCTGTGAGTTTCAAAACGATTGTGGAAGAAAGTGTATATACCCTCATCTGATCAAAGCTTTTTATTTGGGATGTAGGATTTGAATCTACGATGAAGGATGAACAAGGACATATGAGTTGTAGTCTGATCGCCACATCTGAAATTGCAATAGCAATTCAACTACAGGGACGTCAAACTACAATCGAAGCGAGTTCGAGTCTGCACTGTTTTAGCCTTTCCTCTTCTGATCGACCCATTTACAAACAATTTTGCGAAGCGTGTTAAGATGGCGGCGGTCAGGTAAAAAGTCCTCTTCATGACTCATGTCGTGCCTTCTTTTATTGAACGCTTTTCAATTAGACACTCATCTATCGGTATCAGAAAAAAAAACGGATAGCGTTGATTTTCCATCAGAATACCACCAGGGTTAGTTCATTAGCTTTCACACACTCGGAACAACAAAACGTCGTGAACATGCGTATCAACTGCGTGAAATGTAGTTTGAAACGCCGAAAATTTGAGGATAATCAAACTTCCGAAGGGCGTTTCATATCTATACTCATTTAGTATTTCTGTTTTCCTTAATTTCATTGGCAGGACCACCTTTGAGGTTATCTATCACACCATCTGAAGGCGGTGATTGAGGTTTGGGGACGGAACGATACCATCGCAATAGACAATGGGAGGTGAGACAGTTAATTAGAGTGTGCAAATAAATGGGTTTCCGAGCAACGTACCGGTCTCTGATAGATTGTTATGGTACACTAAATGTAAACGGGTAAATTATTCGAAACGTGAAAAAAGACCAAATAGACCAGATATCAAGCAAAACGTGCACACTATTACCACATGTTTCTGAACGGCTTTTCACAAATGATTATCAGTTTACGCTCTTGCTTTTTGTGCTGTTTCGCGAAACTTTGTGTGAATGGAAAACATCTCTCCATTGTTGGCATTTCGTTATCTACTCCATCTCATGGGTTGTTGTAAGATGACATTTGTGGCAAATCTATGAGAATGACTATGTTACCAAACAAGTGAGAGCAAGAAAAAGAAGGATTTATGATTTGCATATTATGTAGTTATAAAGCCATTATGTAGCGTACAAATGGGATAAGCAAAATCGTCTGAATAACACGGGTTCATTGAATTGCAAAAGGTGAATGTAGAAACTGATGTCCTACTGCTAACAAGAAAGCGTCAACTGCTTATTGAATATTGTAGTTTGATCTAAGGATGGTACATTGGTTGTCTGGCAACACATTCTTCAAATGAATTGGCGACCAATTATCAACGTGTGTGTTTTCTCACCTGTTTTCCCACTACCCTGTAATCATTTTATTCAAAGCAGCCTGCTTCTTGTCATTGTTCCAAACTACACATTAACGACTAGCAAATTACAGCTTTTGCCTGAGCGAACATATGTGAGCACCAAAATAGATGTTATAGAGAGAAAGACAGAGTGATAAGGATACAACTTCATTAAAGACGGATTCAGAGAAAGAGAGAGGGAGAGAGAGAGGGAGAGAGGGAGAGATAGATAGAGAGAGAGAGAGAGATAAAGAGAAAGAGAGAGAAGTAAAAGAAGGGGAAGCGAGAGGTAAGGAGAAGGAGAGAGAGAGAGAGAGAGAGAGAGAGAGAGAGAGAGAGAGAGAGGAAGAGAGAGAGGAGAGAAAGATGTGTACTGCTCTTAGTGTCTTTTGTCTTCTCTTCAATATTTCTTCACGTGCGCTTTACATGTTTGTTATTTTTTCATCACGCGCTCAAATTGCGGAATGAATACATTCATTCATTACAATCTTCTCCTTCTTTCTCTTTTCTTCTTTCTTCTCTTCTCTCCAGCTTGCAGAAATTCCTTTGGTGAAAACGGTAGAGGGCTGTCGAATGGTTTGTTGACAACTCTCGCACTTGTTCAAAAACCGCTAAACATTTACGATCATGAGCTTATGCAAATTGCTCATAAATTCCTATGTCAGTACTGAAATATGCGTTCTGGTCAGATGACTAGTTTGTTTATCACTTTCGTCGTTTTCAGTGTCTTCGAGTCGGCTAATTTTTCCTGCGTTCCAGGTTGGTTTTCAAAGCGAAATGAAATAATAATTTGGAACTCTACGATCCAAACTGAAAATTTCTAATCTGGCCAAGCCAACATTCTCTATATTTTTACTTGATAGGTAGGAAATGACCACTAGCCACTGGGCAAAGCGTAGGTTCACATAGTACATGAATTTCTGACCAGAATTTTTGTTAAACCACAACTCATTCATTCAGATATCTATCACTGTACGCATGGCATCGACTACATACAGGCGAATAGAAAAGACTGCAAGTGAGTTCTCACAGTTTCCCAGTGGAAATTTTTTGATGACCATCTCTTGGTTTGGTTGATTGCGTGTTGTAGAATGAGGAAACAGTTTCTTTTTGGAGGTTTACGCGTTAAAAAAGACCGTACCTTCATAATGTGCAGCATAAGTGGGTTTTTGAGAAATGAAAAAAATTTATTTATTCAGTTTTGAGATAAAAGTTTAAAACCTGTACAGGAAGTTTAAAAATATCTTTTCACTTTGTAGTTTCCATGACATTTACAAATTTTCCTCAGTTTTCATATTGGTAATTTTGGCTATCTTTTGAATATGGTTTTGTATTTTTTATGAAAATTTTGAAAATTTTATACGTATGTGAACTTGGCGGTGTATGTACGTGCGCATTTTTGAGAACACGGAGCAAGACAGGAAGTTGACACCTATATGATTGTGGTGAATGATTGTGGTTTGTCAGTGTTCACAATATAGACTAATCAGCTCAAACCTCCAATATAAAGAGGAACGGTCCCTTCAATTAGAAAACGATGTGGTTTTAACTTCAAGTTCTATATAAAAATCATGATCAGATTTCTAGGAGGTTCGTTCATTGTGGAATGGGACAAGCGACGTACTTTCAGTGTAAGAAAAACTATGTATACAACTTTTGCATACAGGTGAGGTTATTGACCAGCTGTTGTTTCATTCCTTCCATTATTGTTTTGCAATTCTAATGTACAGTACAAATTCATTATATTTGAATTACCACTTTTTAGTATAACATCATTTCGAGTTTGAGAGGTCATTCAGTGACAGTATCTGTTTCCAGAAATGCATCGAGGTGATATCTGAAGACGAGAAAAACGAATGCTTTCATGCTCCCAGAAATGACTGTGTTATTCAGAAGGAGCGACCATACGATCCCAATCAGGTTTCAATCTTTCGTACCAAAAAGCATGAAAAAAGCCGAGTGCACAGGGTTACTTTTATACTGTTGATACACTTTGACATGAGGTTGTTTATTGTTTGTTAATATTGTTGAAAGAAACAAGAGGGAGTGACTTAGCTTTTTCTTAATTTCAGGCCGAAAGTTTTTCTTCCAGCTCTGGACAAGTTGTGCATCCAGAGTCCACTCATCTTCCGCCACCTAAACCAGCTCCCATGTCCTACGGTTATGGTGAGTGGAATTCAAGGAAAACCTGTGACTAACTAGTTCCATTATTATTTTTCTTATCAACCGTGTAACGATTGTGACGGTTTTGAAAACAAAGTCCGAAAACGGTCTAACTGGAATCCTTGCAAAGTTATTTATACACGTTTGACCCGCAACAAAATGTGGTTTAATTACACTTTGTCACTGTTAGTTTTATCACAATTGTGTAAACGTTTTCAAAAAAACTCGTGTAATTCAGTGCATCTCTTAGGTAACGGCTACGTTGCATCCGCGGGGATGTTCGGAGTACAATTGACGCTCAACTATCAACCGTTCTACGGGTGGGCATTTAACACGAACGTAAGTTTCATAGCGTGTTCTTGAAATGTAATTAGGTGACACTTGTTTGACAGTTACTAAACGAAGCTTAATATTGTAAGTAGCTTGATTCTGGTTGGTGAGATGAGGACAAAATACATATGTTTGCTTGCCCTTTTCGGGTTCACCATTACTTTATCCAACCCTTCCAGCTGGGACTGCAAACTCCATGGACCACAGTTGTTCCGTTTCCTCCCTTCTACACTAGTTATCCATTCAATTCAAATACAATGACTGGTGCCCCAAATCCTTGGAATGGCTACGGACTTGAAAGCCATCAACACTCAGATACGAACGCAGGTCGGTTGGCTTCAACTATATAGTCTTGTTTGTATTTTTATTGTTGTTGTTGACTCGCTTGTTCATCTCACCATTCACTCATTCCCTATCAATTATAGCAGATGATAGTTGTGTGTGTGGTCTATTCAGTATGACTAAAGTCTCCAAAACGGATACTTCAGTGCGAGTCGACAATTGTGTACCGGATGATCCTTGGCCTGTGACTACTACTTCTGCAACCACAACAAGTTGGACCCTGCCCGACAATGTTACCGAAGAGGTGTCAACGACACTCGCACCTTGAATTGCTTTTGATCAAATGAACATTTTTACAGTATTTGATTTTAAACTTGTGATATTAACCAGTAATATCTTAGTCAATCTATATGTAGTTTATACCATCTATCTCACTGTAGTTTCATCTGTTTCACAGAGTGGTAGAGTTCTAGAAAGACCTTTTCATTTATTGTATTTAAACCAAATATCAATTGTACTTGTGGTAATAATGAAAACAACTGAACGTATACATACATGGTATCGTAGGAAAATCAACGAAAAAAGTTGCTAAAGCACACAGTGTTTGGAGAATGTAATTGTGAAATAGTAATCACTCATAAAAATCTGATAGGTGCCTTCGAATAGCAAAAATAAGTTGTCAAAAAACTCTACGAGGGCAGTGGTTCAATTTATATTTTAGTTTTTTTGTCAAGCTTTTCGCTTTTCCCGAAGATCGTAAGGATGTTCATGTATTATACGATAAGGACAATGACTGTACATTGAAATGTATGAGAGATGTTTGTCAGACAGCGGAAATATGGAGAAAAAGTACCCTATATGTTCTTGCGGGACATGCGTGGAATTAACAACACATCTCTCCGAAGCAAACTGTGATGAATCCGAGAATAGTGTCAGCCACCGCACAAATCAGCGCGCCCACCGCCAGCCAGAAAGAATATCCGAGCTGAAACCACAAAAGATTGTAGGTGTTGGTCATATAGCTTTATTCTTATTTATAAACTCAAAACTATAACTTATGAACTCAAAGGTTTGAACGTGTAGTTGTACTCATAATTTGTTTTAACTTAAGTTAAGCAGATTTGGTAGGTCAGAATTCAAACTACTTCGAACGTTCTCCACAAGGTAATCTCAAGATTATTGGTTCCAGGTTTTAATTCTCAACAAACTATTACCATAAATAAAATCAACATGGTGGTAGTTCGAAAACAAGTTTGATTCACGATGAACATTTGAAAACACGATTCTTCCCAACTTGAGAAGCAGATCTGAAAGAAATATACTCACCTGTCCTGGTTCATGAGTTTTTGGAGTTTGGTAAATGACAAATTCCTTGCCGTTCACTCCGTAAACGATGACGGAAATGAAGAGAAGAATAGAGGCGATGGCAGCTCCCAGCATGATCGGATGAATCAGACATGATTTGAAACAACAGGTGAAGCTGAAACAGGAATGAATATATCGAATTTAGTTTTTTCCTCCACAGTTATTAGGTAAATCGTTCATTTCAAAAGTTATTGTTGAAGCACTCGGCAACTACAATGTAACTGAGTACACCGTTGCATTTCAATTAGACATGCATGTTTGCAGCTTAAAGGGAGCGTTTCTCTATAATTTGGATCGATTAGAAAGGATCAAAACGTAAAATACTGATTTTATATTGTCCTGGTGGCATTTCACAGCCATAATGAAAAGAAAAATAGTGAGCCTTTCATTTCACGAGCCAAACTGCCCTCAAAGCTACTGTATCACAAATCTTTTTGCCGAATGGTTAATTCTGTTTTGGAACACACAACTTTAATCTTAATCAGATCATTTTTTTTATACAACCCAAACACTTTTCACCCATGTCTATCGTTACGTGTTCAAATTTAAGATACGTTTTGCGGACATTTTGCGGAGAATTAGTGCGCGTCTTTATCAATGTGCGTACGTGCCGTGGCGTTCGCAAAGTTGCTGAACGGAAATTATGAAGAAAACAAGCTAAATTGGAATATTTGCACTGAATTCTATTATTTTTTATTTTTTTGTTCTCAAGTATACATTCATAACTCGAATCACCAAGTCGAGGGCGCTCCCTTTAAATAATGGAGAACTCAAAAAACCGTTTTTCGTCAACAGCTTTACGTTATTCTATAACCACTACAAACGGCATAGTACAATCGGTAGATAGTCATTACCTTTTATCATCTTTAAGACTCATTTTGATGCAATATAGACGTATTAATGGCAACGATAACGTCTCGAGGTTTGTGTTTGCTAGACACTTAAACTCACAGAAACAAAATTTGAAAAGGTATCTAGTTCGTTTTATAGGATAGCCAAGGTTAAAACAAACAACTCTGGGGATGTCACATCGAAAATCCAATGTTTTCTGTTAATGAATTCTGCATGCTATAGACATTTTACTAAACCACAAAATGGATAGCTTGGTGTGAATGTTTTTATAATAGTTTTTATTTCATGGCTGCTCCATCTAGTTCGTGTGTGGGAACTTAAGACGTTCGCAACTTTGACGTGGTTGAGATATTTCAGAGAAGTTTATATATATATATATATATATTAAAACTCACAATACTAAGAGATTCCACACTAAACAGAATAATTCCACAATCAGCGCCATCCACATGCATACAATAACTATATGCTGCCAGTTCGGGATCGACTGCAACATGCCAAGCTTAATAACATTCAGGGGTAAAAACTTATGTAGTATCTAAGAATATATGTGAAACGAATAAACATTTGTTAATACAAACTTGAACTACATGACTGAAGACGTTAAAATTATTGATACTAGTCTATCAGGTTACCCCGGAAAAAAAATATTCTTCGAAGCATGCCCACTCTTAATACATCTTTTGAGTGAGCGAAAGTTCCTCATACTAGAAAATGAGAGACGTTGTAATGAGGTTGGTAAAACACTATAAAAGAAGTCAAGTACAACTTACCGACCACCATTCGTTACAAGCATCCGATTGATGTAACTTGGCACAAGTCCAAGGCATGATACCCTCCCCTTTACTGAACACATCACCGCGTGGCGTTCCCTCTACTTGAGTCCATCCTGAAAACTGAAACCGTAAGAGAATTGACTGTAGTTTTATGATACTTTCGTCGTTTTTGTATGAGTTTCAAGATTTTCAAAACCTAAGCTTTCTTCCAGTCAAACCTCAATGAGCTGCTAACACAGCAAAAACATGTAGTCCGAGCCGGGTTAATGATTGTGGATGATGTATGTACCCGAGTACGTCTAAGTATTGTTGCGAAGATCTATCAAGATTCACACTGGAGTGAGCAACGTTTGTCTATTTTCATATTATGTTCACAGTGTTAAAGGCGAACGTGAACACGTGTCTAAATGAAACACTGTCACTTCTGCTGGTGTGTGCTACATAGAATGTAGGCTCATCGAGTTGCACCTGGCAAAATCAGCTATTTTCTTGGTTTGGTTTGTCGTGCTCGTACAACTCTTCTCATTAAATCAACAAATGTCTGATATGAAACATCGATACTGCAATTACCGTTGGGTTTGCTAGGGAGAAATAAAGAACAACATGAATGTAGTTCAATAACATCTGGAATAAAGTGCAATAGCATCAACGCAATTACCTGGGGTAAAGAGTGCCACCGCAGTGAGCACGGTGCAAGCCAACATGACTACTCCATATACAATCTGCCCAACCGATGATATACACATTTTATAACTAAAACAGAACGATCAAGAATAGTCTGATTCGAACAGGCTATCCCAATATAATCAATAATGAGAGGCAAATCAGGAGAACAACATGAAGGACAACACCCCAATTTTAAAAATAGTATTAACAAGAAAATTGGACCCTCCAACAAGACAAATCTAATGAGCAAGTATATCAGAGAAAAAGAACAAGTAGGAATGCGTATTTATCCGAACGTTGCACGAACAAATGGATGGTTTTTCTATACAAATTCCGGAGTCATACAGTTCTCGAATTAACTTTCTATCATTTTTTTACGTTGTCTCATTCAATTTCAGCTGCACGCACACTGAATTTTTGGTTATGGTAGCAAGTGGTTAGTTTGAAGGTATTGGTAGTGGTAGTTTAATGGCCCATTCGTTTTTTGCAGTCAGTTAGGAAAGGGACACAAAAAGGGAAATGGCTTCGGCCTGTCAAAGCAATGAAGTTATGAAATGCTTATCGCATCCTGTATTGGAGTCTGTGGCACTCTTTTATCACCTTCACTTATCGGGCAGGCACATCATCAGCTGAATCATTAGCTAGGCGTTGTCCTCCAATTAGTTCATGTCACCAAATGAGAGTAACGACTCATCGTTTCTAGATGACCCTATTTCATCTAACAGATTCACACCAATTGTTCGGTCGTTTTTCCTACAATCTTGACACGACGTTTCGGAGACGGCAGCGGTAATCTATCATTTGTGAAGTACAATTTTCATTGTTGTGGACGACGAAGAGGTCAATTAAAACACACAACATTCGGCAAACTTCCACATTTGTGTATACGTCAAGTGCGTTTGACAGTCAGGTAAGACGCGTGAACCGAAGTCGAATGCAGAAATGTGCAATTGCGAAGTTCAGATTTGGAGATGTAGTTAAACGTTTCACGTGACTGCTTCGTTTACCTCTAATGGTTCAGAGACTCATTTCGGGTAGTCACTGCCCAATGGCATTCGTTCCGCTATCCTATTTGATGGTCTTCTAAAGTCCGTAAATCCGGAGGTTCTGTTAATATTGTGCTTTGTAAGGGTGTCGAATTGTTGTGAGAATAGTGGCTTACCAGTGTTACATTAATCACATCACGAATACATTCATAAGAGTGTTTCATAAGAAGTTATTTACCTCTCAAAATGCTTGCTATGAGCTCAACTTAGTTTACGGCCAATTCACCAGTTTAGTAGTGCCACATTCTACTAAGCATATGTTTTCGATAAAATCAACCATATGATATAAAAGAAGTAGTCTGTTACAAATCTGTCTTGAAGCCTCTTTCTGTCTGTCAAAGTTTTACTGTGTGCATATATACCGTTGTGCATAAGGCTGTCTTCAGACTTTTTGTGCGATAGAAGATACACGATACATGCGCGCTCTAATCATGTGTATCGAATGCATTTTTGTAGCGGCGACAGATACATGCGTCACGCGATGTATCTATCGTGTTCATACTTTTTCTACAGTATCTCGGCGTCAGATACATCATTTTGAATCGACGATACACTTTTTTTTGAAGATTGCGGCCGGCATTCTACACTTCACTCATATTGTGGATACATCTAGGTTTTCGGATTATAAAAGTGATTTTTGTGAAATTTTTCCAATTGATAGAATGTTCCCCCACACAAAAAAGATTGGTATCCGCAAAAAAAATTCATTTTCGCGCGCACGCGATGCGTCAAAATGAGAAAATATGCAGATTTGGGTCAAATTTGTGAACTGTGATTATCGATCATGGAGATTGCGAATGTGGATATCAATTTTATATCACGCACGCGACGCGTGCACGCGCCGCGACAAAAATTTAAAAACCCGTAGAATTCAATAAAACTTGGGAACCTGAGGAAATTGATCATTCTGAAGTCAGATGTGAGCTTGGTACGAACTTGGGGTCAAGCGCGCGCGCAGCACGCGACGCGACAAAAAATTTCAACTTTTGTGCATGAAGATAAATTTTTGGGATTGGGAGTGGTTGGTTGGCCACGCGGATAAGAAGGTATTACGAGTTTCGGATATATATTCATAACCAGCATGATCGAATACCCCACCCATCCCAATTTCATATGAATCGACTCATTTTAATATTTCTGCCGCGTCGCGTGCACGCGCTTCGCGTGAGTGAAATTGAGTATATGGCATGAGAATCGGTAACAATGATCATCAGCGTTTTTGGCATGGGGATCGGTAACAATGATCATCAGCGTTTTTGTTCACGATGTCCAAAATTTATCGAAATTCATTCATTTTCATATTTTGTCGCGGGGCGTGCGCGCGTCGCGTGCGATGAGATAGACGTCAATTTGAAGAATACCTATAAATATCTATGAAATAAAGAATTTAAAATTGTTAAAAGTTACTTTTGAATTTGAAACTAACAAAATCGAAAAAATGTATCCTGGAACGTTCATACTTTTCTGATACGTTGGCGCCAAGATACGGATACAAAATGAGACGATACAAATAATTCGAAAATGAATAGTGTATCTGTATCTTGTATCGCACAAAATGTCTGAAGACAGCCTAACTAATTGGTGTGCAGTTAACAAACCATTGTTGTCCATCAATTTTATGTTGTTAACCCAAACTTCATATTTAGAATTTGAGTAGTCGGTGTTTTCTGGAACCATTACTTTCAGAAAATCACACAGGTCTAGAAGAATCACAATGTTTGCGCGTAGAAGCGATCTGGAGAAGTCATAGAACTTCAGACGCGGTAGTAACTCGAAGTCACGTAAAATTTGTATGATATTTCCTCAAGAAACCTGTAAGCCCACATAATTTTCCGCACGACCGATAGTTGCTGAACATAATTACTCTAGTAATAGACCTAATTTCAGGAAGGCCGTATGCTCCGATAACGCATCAGCTCATATTGCGCAAAAGAACTTTGCTGTTTACGAGCTGGATGTGCAATAACTATTAGTTCAGTCACAGGGATGTGGGTTCAAAAAGAAACGCCGCTACTTCTGATGAACATGACAGTTCATTATACTCCACCAGGCCGTTTTTTCCTCTGATGTAGTACTAATCAGGAAACTGTTTCACGCCCCACGAGGTCTATAAAATCCTTGGTTGATTATCAAAACGTTTTATTGGCGTTGAAATGGTGAAACGACACCCAGCTCTCACAACAATCACTCAAAGATAACATCACAACGGGGAACTGAATGCAAGTAACGGAAAATTTACTTTACTGTGTCATGATGGGCGTACCTAGTCATTCACATGCTTTTCAATGTTCATAATCACAATATTGGTAATGACTGATAGAGGTTTTGTTTACACAAGGTTGGTACCAAAACAAGGAACAAGACAATAACACTGTACATTCGAATTTTTGAATAAATACTCCAAAGTCGTAGTTGCTTACGACCTTGCCGAGTTATATGTTACATGAGATGCTTTCTTGATTATAAGAGGAAAACAGAATGAAAGTAACAAAGGGCGGATGCTTCTAGAGACTTCTCTCTCCCAAACAGACGGTCAAAGCTCCCACTATCGTGTCGACGGCTGCCAGAACCAGGGCTCCCACGGCAACCCAAAACGACCATCCCAGTTCCGTATCGAGATTTGGTTGTTGTTCTGGAGAAAATAGTTTTACATTTTCGTTCTGAGTCTGAGGGTGTTTGGAAAATGAGTGGAGTGGGGGCGGTGGAAAACAGGGGAGGTTGTCTTATTACCAGTTATAGGGAGAATTCCTAATGTCAGTTGTTGTTTGATCTCGATACGTAATAATGTACAAGTTTCGACCGAATACGAATGCAAACTACATACACAGTTGAATAGGGCAACCTACACCGTACCGACCTACTAATGGAACATGCGAACCCTACAGTTCGTTTTAGCGCAGGCTTACCATCAACACAACATAAAACGCTCTCCAGGAAGATTGTAACTCACTGAATATGTCTTTGTTGTTTACGCCGTATACAACGATCGACGACAGCAACAGCAACGTAATGAAGAATGCAAGAGGGGAGAGTGGGTGGATGATACACCTCTTGCAGCAGCACGCGAAACTGAAACATTGAAACTATGCTTATAAATTGTCATACCGCGTAACGGTTTGCATTTCCAGTTTGCGCCGTAAGGCATTTTTTAGAAACAACGGATCCGAAAACCCTGAACAGCTTTTTTGTATTGCATTTCATCAAGTAGAATACAACGCTAATGCCAAGAAGATCAACACAGGTAAATTCCGGACTCAAATTTTGACACCGACATGAGGTTTCACACGTGAATAAATTTCTGAAATGTTCACTTAAATGTTCCTTCAGTGTGATGTGATAGTTGGCTCAAATATCTTCAAATCCGAGTTTTGCCGATCACGATGGCGAGTTTCTCAAATCTGTTTATCTAGGTCGAGTTTCCACTACACTAATTCTTGCTTTCATGATTGTGATAACTCCATCGGAACTATTGAAAGATAATAGTGTTTCAACTTTGTGAGCGACTTGTATTCAATTCCGTATTCCCTCGGAGTTGACAGTTTTCTTGCATTCAATAATCGAGTTCAACTACTCACAATGTGACTATGTTCCAGGCGACAGCGATGATTTCACAAGCAAGTGCAAGACACATCATAATAACAACAGCATGATGCCACGCAGGTTGATTCTGAAAATTAAATTCTACTATAACATCCAGCTCTAGATAAACTGTTCAGAAAACGGGAGAGGCGAGGTTGAAAAATCAATATGAGTTTTTTTGTATTTTTCTCAATTTGACAACGCAGTGAACCATATAAACTGGAACGCGGATTTTAAACACTCACATCCCACCAGGCTTCACAATCTTCCCCTTGACTATGTCCCACACAGGTCCAGGGCATCAAACCCTCGCTGTGGCCTTGCAAATCTTTAACGTCCGACCAACCTGGAGCAAATAACGTAACTAATATACAGTCTAGAATTTTGAATTAGAATTTAATAATGAATGATAATGATTTACTGCCGATTTTTTCTCGTTACTTTTCTACATTAAAACGGAGAAGTGTTTCTAAACAGATGACAGCAGTAGGCAGCGGTGTTCGAGAACTATAGTTTTGAGTGGTAATACGCGTTAATTTTTGATTATTACAAGAGTAACTGACTGCTTGTGAATAGTGCAGTTGCCGTCATTGCTATGCATGCGACCATCAGAAGGCCGTAAACTATCTGTCCACACATCGAAAAGACACACATTTCTGAAATATAGCTGAAATAAGAGGATGTGAACTTTGTATTGTTCTGCATTTCAAGTTGAGAAGAATGAAAAATTGTGAACGTAAAAACTGTGAATGAATAGCATAGAACAGTAAACGCTGAACAGAAACTAGAATTGATAATAGTTTTTTTTTCAAACGACGAGGTGAGCATTGAGATATGCGGCATTATTCATTGGACAAACAGACAAACATATCAGGTCTTACGGGCGCTTTTTTACTAGTCATACTCTTATTGCACGATCAAACAAAAGTTGCGATCGAGGAATATATATAGTTATCAGAGTTGTTTTTCTCTCGAGTATTTCGTTATTAATAAGGATAGGAATGCAATATTTCAGTCGATCCACATTCTCTAGCGCCAGTCCTTAACTTGGGCCACCTGGATCAAGAAAAAGCAAAGCTATTTGAGATAGAATAGTATGTCGCATTCCAAATGTCTGTAAATGTAATAATAGTGATTTCGGTTGCAGCGGGTTATTCATCATCTAAGCCCTGACTGATAAGAAGGCCAACACGTATTATCTGTTTGTTATTCAATTCAGTTTAGAAGATAATGTATCCTCATTCGAAAACAAAAACATCAGATAATTCGACATGTCCCTTCACCCAGAAATAAGAAGCAGTTCATGTACGAATTTAGTATACAGTAAACGAACACAAATTTCTTTGGCTCCCTCAGTTTTTCTAAATTGTACGGAATGTAATGGGGTTATGAGAGAAATGGCAGTGATGGTAATATGAAGTCAAGAATGGAGTCTTAGATACTTGGATCTGAGAAGCCGGCTTCGACTTTAGTTTGGAAGTTGGAAGCCCCTCGTTCAAATCGTACATGAAGCAAGAAGTTCCGAGTGATACTATGTGTCAAATATATGAGTGCGTTGAATATATATTCAAAAATTGAACAATCATGACTAACTCATAGAAGCCCCCGAATTCTCGCCGTTGATGAGAAGGTAGAAGCATATATTCCATTTCTTTCGTGTGTTTTTTGAAGATAAATAAATTCGATACGTTGCTGAGAAAAATGAAAGCATTCTTGAACATTCTAGTATATTGGTCTTTCTGACATTCAAGAAACGTGTAATAAAAAAAGAATGATTGACAGTTTTGGAAAGTTATAGTTTCTCGGTGGCAGAGGAATGTTTGAGAATCGGTGGCAGAGGAATGATGCATGTTTGACAGCAGAACGTTACTGATTTAGAAATATGTTCAAACGTTTTAAGGGTTTTCACGCTTTCGATGAGAAATGCCAAAACTGGTCTAACGTTTTTTCATTGAATTTCATTTGATAGTTGCATAGTTTGATCCTCTTGAAGTAAACTTAGATGCCATACACGTTATGGAGAAACTAAACATCACGAATGAAGATAACAACATACTAAAAAAGCAGGGTTCGCAAGTACCCAATCTGTTTGATAATTCGAATGCTAAATACACGTTTCAGTTGAACTGTACGAAAACAAGCTGCGCGATATATACTCATGACACAGAGCGAGGTGAGACGGTGCTATGAGTGAATCTGATAGGAGGGAAGGCTTTTATCTACCGAATTCTGACCTGCGTAACCGTATCTTTTACAGAACGTCATTCGATGATTCATAGAACGTTCAGTCCTTGGCCTTGGAAAGCAAACGTATGTTCAGCAGTGAATCATAGATAGAGCAAACCATTTGAGGCTTGTCAGTCTGATACGAAGTACACACTTGGACGGAAAACCAGAAACGACCTGATTTTCAAACAACGGAAGGATTGATGAATAGACTACAATTTGATATGGATTCTGAGATCGATAAGTAGACTACAACGAACAAATTAAGTGTTTTAAAGCGAAGTTGAAAATTTCTTATTCGAGTCACGTCTTGTTGAGGTTCGTACTTTTTGTTCTCCCTCTACCAACTGAAGCGACTTCAAGGAAGTCCGAAAACATGAAGTGACAAAAAGAACAGAATACGTTTGATGTGGTAAAACCAAGAGTGCTTGTGCGGTTCAGGTCAAACACAAGAACAAACCCCTTCAAGAACAATTATAAACAAAATCCGTTCAAGTTATTGTGAACTATGGGTACTTGAGTAGTTTTTTTTTCTGTTTTAGATAGCTAAGTTTTTTCTCTATAGTCTTCATTTCGACTCCGTATTCCTCCATTTTGGAAAATTCTACTTCATTTTAGTCGTTATGAGTCTTGCATATCAGTCTATGGTATTTTCCCATTTTGTAACTGCAAACCGTTTTTAATTATGTCAAAAACTGAAGGTAAAAACAATAGCTATACACTATGCAGTAAATTAGATCGAAAGTAGGGGTATACCAAAACAACTGTTTTAGATAATATGGGAGTGAAACTTTGGGACACTGGTATAATGAGTCATTCAGAGAATTTGACCCATGGTACATTGTGGATGTTTAGCATACCTAAAAATATGCCGGTTTGAGTTGATTGTTGTGGATTAAATTTTTTCACCATACGCGGAGTTTACAACTCGTATAAAAAGAAATAAAACATCACATACTACATACTACGAGACGCTGGGGGTAACTGAACCAGCGAATAAGACCTTGCTATTAGTTGACTAATTATTCAGAGAAAACAGAGTTTTTCAAGTTTTTTCATTGCATTTTAATCAAACACAGCACTCGAAATATCAATCTTTATTGACTGAATCTTGTAACCAGTATTGAAGAATTTATAAATTTTTGAGTTTGTTTCACACTCGAAGGTCGAGCTCTCCGGAGGCGATCTTCGAGTTCAACTTTAAGTCTATTCAAGGAAAAATTGCCGTGAGTCTAATATCTAGTGTGTAATATCTATTGTGCGGTAAAACTACTCTTGTATTCACAAGTTACTTGAATAAAGTGGTTTTTCTTTTGATATGGTCTCAACTAGCGTTGCTAACGAAGTTATTACCTACAAAATGACTCTTGTTCGAAATCGTCTTTTTGTGCAAATGTTTTGATACCGTTGTTTGGAAAATGGTACTTCCAAATAACAGAATTCATGAACAGTTTGGATTTTAATCAAACACAGCACTCAAAATATCAATCTTTATTGACTGAATATTGTAACAAGTATTGAAGAACATATTCTCACTGGAATGTCCCAATTTGTTCTCACATCATGTCGTTACAACTTTGAGAACGACCAGAGGCGTACTTCATGGTAGTTAAAATAGCACTATCAGCCCAGGCACGTCAAATTGTCATCATAGTCCTTGTTAAGTTTGTTTTTGTTCGGTTCTGTATTTTCTCAAGAAATTTAATCCCTGGAGCGTAGAAAAATGGGTCAGTATCTCAATATTTCTATACATCTGTTTGAACATGATGATTATCCCCACTGCTCGTCAAGAGTTGTTGGTGACTTGGTGACTTTCCTAGAATGTCAGTAGATTTTCCAGTAACTATTCTAACAATATCTCTTACAATAAGTTACATCTCTGTATTACAAAAACCAAATAAGAAACAGTGTGTCTGACTCCACTATCAATTCTTCAATTGGCGTACAATTACTGAACGGAGAGGCCGCAGACAGCCAAATCATTTCCAAACGACATTTTAACACCTCAAGAATTCAGATAAAACGTTTAGGCCGCTATCATCAGTGTTACAAGCAAGGTTTACTGTGAGCACCTAATAAAACTTCCACGTAGCAAGTGTTATCTATAATATCAAGCCATCTTGTTCATTACTACTGAACACTATTTGCCTGTTGGCTTACATTGTGGCTTACATTCTGATTATCAGTTTCCAATCTTGTTAGAGCTACTCGTAGTTTCCAGTTGGCCCCGTTCTGATAATAACAACCAGTTACCCTGAAACTAACATATCTGCGTGATCCAACCACGAGAACTGTAGCATTGACAGCTCTAGAGCTTTTACAGTGAATAAGATAAGAAACACTTTCAGCCCTTATTTTTCTGTATAATTTAATTTCAATACAACTGTTATGACCGTGATTGTATTTTGATAGTTTGTATGATCGAACTTGCATAGAAAGCTTTATTAGAGAACTTGAAACTTGTTAAATAACTTACATACTACTTACATACTTCTATAGCAGGTCGGAACAAAAGTTTCAAATGTTGCAGGCCGTCATGCGGTCGATGTTTTGGGTAGGTTTGTTGAGCCTTGTAACCCACGCGGTTACTCTCTCTACTCGGGCCCAAAGTGACTTGATGGTCGGTGGACTTCCCGGAACTACATTCGCTGTCACATTCCAGCAATATGCTGGCTTCCTTCAATATACTACTCCGGATCAAAGTGGAAATCTTCATTATTGGTTGGTTTTACAATGCAACAACAACTTTACTGATTGTCAACTGAATTTTTTTTCACTGAAACTACAGTAATACATTGGGAAATGTATTCTGACTCACTATCACACGAGTTGCTCGTTTTCAAATGTGTAAAAAACTTTGTGGATTATCCAAATTCACAATATTGAAAAAACACACTAGTGTAGATATTGGGCGTTGGTGTTTTCTACCATTCTATGAAACATATCCGAATTATTCTGACAAACTTCACGAAATGCCAATACATGTTCGCTTTAGGTACATCGAGTCACAGAACAATGTTTCCACCGATCCGATGATAGTGTTTTTGAATGGCGGCCCAGGGTGCAGTTCTGTGTTTGGGATGATGGAAGAAATTGGACCGTTCCGGGTATACGCAAATGGAAATACCGTCTACGAAAACGTTTTCTCTTGGAACAAGGCCAGTTTTTCATTTTGTAGCAGTGATAAAGGGGTGAGACATCAGCTCTGTCAGTTTGCCCTGCAAATATTGCTTTCCATTTTTCTTTGACCACTGTCTCAGTGAGCAAAACGACTGTGAAGCCACGAACCACACAACCATACACTTATAAGCTATCATAAGTAGGTCTGGGCGGATCAACCAGTGTATCCTGTTCGTAGTTTGATACTTCTTTTCTTTGTCATCATGTACACACATCTATACTCACCCCAATGGTATTTATTTAAGATGGCTAACTTGCTAGTGATCGACGCGCCTGGTGTTGGATTCAATCAGCCAAGTGTGGGTGTCCAAACTGACTCGACGGTAGGTGGACGCCAGATTTAGTAACCCTGAGGTTTAGACTCATTCGAACCTTTGTTCGAGAGCAAAACCTTGACAAGTGTTCATCTTCAATGTGCAAGTGGACCGATTCAGACTATAGTGTTTGCTCCTCCCAAACCAGGCCTATACGGTGTCTGCTGCCCTATCTTGCTTTTGATATAACTTCTGTGTGTTTTGAGATCAAACTATAACTGGTTTGGTCACTCGTTCTGCACATAATGCTATTTCTGTCTAGAAAGTATTTTGAAGAACATGAAACTTTACAAACCTTAACACTATATTCTCACCACAATCCAGCAGAGTATAATTATAATTGCCATTTTCTCAACCAGGTGACAACCGCGTTGGAAGCAGCCCTGAATGACTTTTTCAAAGTGTTTCCCGAACGATTGTCCAACCAAGTGTTCATTGCCGGTGAAGGATACGGCGCGGTTTTCGCCAGCGGAGTAGCTCATCTGATTCAAACTAGGCTCACCCAGCCGAAGGCCAACTTAAAGGTTGGTACTAAACTATGATACCGTATATAGTATACACCATGTAATATACAGTACATTACAAACAATAGGCTAGAAGAATTAGGAAGAAGGACCTTCACTATTTTGAAAATCATCTTCCAGCTAATTTCCAACGTACCTCGTACTCGTAATTAAATTTTGTTCATCTGAGAATCAGTTCGGGTTTTCAGGGTCTTATCATTGCCAACGGTCTCCTCAGTGCTCAAATACAGTACAACACGATGCTCGCATACGCCTACATGCATGGATACGCAGGAAAAGAGTTGGTCTTTCAAAATATGTTGCGATAATTCTCCGTAAGAACACCATTGAGCCACAACTGACCAAACTTCATCTGTCAGAGCACACTTGCTTGTACTTTCTAGTTTCAATAAAATCTTACCTTTCTCTCCTCACCACGTACGTTGTGTAAGGTTATGGGAAGAGCACTATCTGTTCTGCGAAAGAAAAACAACGGTAACTTTATGTCAGATTTGGTGCTTGCCAGAATTTCTCCTTTTCAGTGATTTGCTTTGAATTCTAATTATCGAGAAAATTGGAAAGGAATCATAACCGTCTTCACTTTGAAAAAAAAAACCCAGCATTGTTGGTGCACGAAGAATGAGACGAGGCATTTCAAACCAACTCTACCACGCACGATGACTGTGTTTTGCCTGTGTCTCATCTTCGATATTATAGTGAATGGGAAGATCTCCGCTCGTCCTGCTGTGTGAATCAATCTTCGATGACCTGTGACTACTACAATTCGCCCTCTCAGACCTGTGAACAGAAGGCCGACGCCGCCGTATCTGGCTGGATATCCAACATGTAAAGTTTAACTAACAGGTTTCATTTTGTGACATAACGAGACTAGATGCTAGGTAGCGTTTACGATGTGGTATTGGTCAGGTTTCTGGTTTAGGGCAAACTGATCACTGTAAATAAACCAAAAAGTGTGTTCAACACTTTGTGGTACAACTGAAAGTGTACGGTTAGAACAGACTCATTTGTTATAATCAGACCAATGAATAATTGAATTGTGTGTACAGGGTCGATGCTTTCAACTTGTATCAGGACTGCTACCGTACTGCCGTGATGCTAAATACGACCGCTAACACAATGGGTTTGCAGGTGAGAGATTGTGCTCTTCATTAATTGGTTTTGCCACGATGAATTGAGTTCAGACTAGTGGGAATAGGGCTCTGTCTTTGATTGACATCTAATGTTCCGTTTAGCAAAAAATGTAAGAGTGTAATTGTAATATTATGCTCATTGCACGTAAATATGTCAGGTTTGGTCAGGTTTCTGGTTTAGGGCAAACTGATCACTGTAAATAAACCAAAAAGTGTGTTCAACACTTTGTGGTACAACTGAAAGTGTACGGTTAGAACTACAGTCACTATAAAATTTGTGAAAATCTATGCCAAATCAAATTCCTGAGAAGTGCATGTGGAAAGTGAAACCCGCTTACAAGTATCCTATATCTGTTCTGTCTATTATTTTTTATAAATATCACGAATTCCAGTTGAACATCAAATCATCGGACCCTTTCAATGGGTACCCCTGTTATGCCAACTCTGCCACCCAGCAGTATTTGAACTCGAATGCGACCAGACTGGCTCTTCACGTTCCCCTCACTTCCTCTGCCCCCTTCCAGTCATGTGTGTGAGTACTTCCCACTATAAAACACATATGGGAGTCGCTCGGGGAAAAGCTGATCAACACTGCATCACGTTGGCTTGTTCTACTGTGTTTGTGTTTTGACCCGATGAGAGACAGACTTATTCCGAAATTAATTGTGTGTACAGATCCAAATACAACTCAGGTTGTCCCTCATGCTTAGTTTTTCTCGCTCTTCACTTTCGTAACACGAATGGACAGCTATTGCTAGTTTGAACAAATTTCAGCCAGATAAACTACGGAGCCAAATCTACTGGCATACTGTTGCAACTCTCTAGTTTCTTCAATCATAAGAGCTACAACGCAAATGGAATGAAGGTAAGAAAGCGACAATTCAGTAGAGACACAACATCACAAATTTACATTTCACATTGAATTCGGGAGAAGAATAGGATAGAATGTATACCAGTTATCACAGAAACTCAATATTTCATGATGTTGCGTTGCCACAGATGAATAGATTGAATTGAACTGCATTAGATTGAGAAGATAACTTTGTTCTTTCTCTATTTCACACTGTACTCTGTGAACGTTTCAGATCCTTCTGTACAATGGTGATGTGGATACAACCAGCAACTTTATTGGAGCTCAACTTTTCGGACAGCAATTTGCTCAAAGCCAAAATCTGAACGTATGTTTTTCGTTATCTTCAGGTGACTAGGTATAGTTTTCGCCATTCCCACTGAGACTTTGGCAGCGTGCCAACGAAACTTCAAATGATTATATTTGTAGAAATGAAATGTTTGACGAAAAGAATTTCCACCCACGTATTGCAACAGTGCTCAACTACGGCTCAGAGAAAATTTAAGTGTTTTGAGAAACATTAAGGTGTTGAAAAGCCGTCTGGAAATTTTGTTGGCACGTTGCCGAGGTCTCAGTGGGAATGATTGGAACTATACCGTGAATTATATAGCTATATAATCTGTTTTTGTATTTCCTTAATTGATTCAACATAAATTCGAATAGTTCCATTAAAGTTTTTAATATACTCATTGTATGTTCCAGATGACAATCGACGCCATTTGGAAAGCCAACTACTACAGAGGAGTATTCAACGACACCACCGGTGGAATCAAAACGCAGTATACAAACAACTTTGACGTGGTATCGATTCGAGTGAGTGGAAACTAACAAAGTTTATTTAAAAGTAAGAAACAAACAAGGAAGCAGAAAAACTAACTACTCTAACTATCCCTTTTGAGATTTATGTTCTGTACCGGTTAGGTGCTTTTAAAATAAATCATCACCCATCGCTTGTTAGCGTAATTTTTTTTTGCAAAATTCAAGGTAGACATGCAATCTAATAACTGTACCATGTTTCCATCAGGTTAGTATCGTCAAAACGCTGGTTGTCAAACGCTGCTACATTATCAATGTTCACGTTATTTCAGGGAGCTGGTCACTTTGCACCGCAAGGTCGTCCCGCTCAGACGCTGCAAGTGGTTCGCAATTTCGTGAGAAATCTCGACTATGACACCTGCCTGAGTGCTGTTCCTCTCGGAGCAGTCGGACTTCTGCCACAATATCAGTACCTCACTGGCTCCACAACAAGAAAGGCCGCTGACAAAGTAACAACTAATCAAAATTTTAATTCTATGACATTCAAATATTTATAATACATTGATAAATAATCAATCCCTTCAGGTCGGTGCATTGCCCGGGCTTACCTTCCAAGTCAACTTCAATCAATACTCTGGTTATCTGAGTGGATCCCCAACACACAAGCTCCATTACTGGTACGAACAGTTTGGATGATAGAACTGGGGAAAACGAAATATGTTAACATCCAACACGTCTAGTATTTAATGATACATAACACAAGTATTATTAGACAGAACCACTCGAATCAGTTTATTCTAGTTTACTGGAGTACAATAATGTAGAGCAGACTCGACAAGATAAGCCGTGAACCTCATCGAGAACTCAAATGGAAGACTCTCTTGTAGGTTGGTAGAAAGTCAATCGAATCCATCGACCTCCCCGCTTCTTCTGTGGCTGAATGGAGGACCAGGAAGTAGTTCCATCTGGGGAATGCTGACCGAGAATGGTCCTTTCAGACCGAATAAGGACGGAACAACCCTCTACGAGAACATCTACTCATGGAATAAAGTCAGTGAACTATCCCACAGAACAGATAAAGAAGCTGGCTTCAATTTGTTTCACTAATAAGCACAAAACATAGCATCGTAGACCGAAACTACATCGCCCGTTTGGTGAGAAGACGTACAACACTCAAAATAGTTCATGAAACTTCTTTTATAGTTTGCCAATATCCTCTATCTCGAAGCGCCTTATGGTGTCGGCTACTCGTATTCCAGTGTGAACGGTGATCAAGCCTACACGGATGATATGGTGAGAATTGGACATATTATCATCCGCAAGCATTTCCCTCAGAAATTCGTTCACAAAGTGTTCTGCAAGAGTTGGAAGGGAACAAAGACAAGCTGATACACATTCAGAAATGCACATCTAGGTTTGTGAAGCAAGTGCAAATATTTGCGTGCACGACATTTTTCGGTTTTTAAATATTTTTCTTGTTTCGGACAGATTAGTGATAATTCATAAATAATTTTCACCTACTAGATTGAACTAGATGTGTTTCAGACCGCAGACGACAACTACAATGCTCTGAAGGACTTCTTCTCCGTCTATCCGGAATATCAGAACAGAGACTTCTTCATAACAGGAGAGTCGTATGGAGGAGTCTACATTCCTACTTTAAGTAGAAGACTGATCGACGGCATTTTCAAAGAGGACATCAAGGCCAATTTCAAGGTTAGTTGATTTCGACTTTTGTTAATGGCAATTAACAATTTCCACAATCTTACAAATCAATTACAGGGAATCGCCATCGGGAATGGAGAACTAACCACGAAGTATCAAGTCAATTCGGTTATCTTCCAACTGTATACCTACGGTCTTCTCGGCAAAACGTTCGTTTATTAGACTTAATAATTCTAAGTCTCGAAACTCGAGTGGAGCTTGTAACGAACGATCAATATGAAAAGAAAGAAACGAAAGAAACGAAAGAAACGAAAAAAACGAAAGTACCGTGTGAAACGAAAGAAAAAAGCTTATTGAAATTGAACTACTATACTCACGACTATTAAAAGACAAAATATATCATGATACTACGTTGATTAAAACCTTATCAAGCATTGACAGAATCCACATTGTTCCTAATCTTGATTTAGGGAATATGATGCGTTAGTAACACGCTGCTGCGCCAACGTCAGCGACCCAACACTCTGCGACTTCTACGGCCAGTACATCTATTTCGACTACCTCGGAAACTATAAACCGAGACAAGGCGCCGACACCTGGTGTGCCAACACAGTCAGTGGGCACAGTTATATCATCAAATTTCATTGAATTTCAGTATGAAGATTGTGGAGATTTTTTAAATTTGTTAAACACAGAGGCGAACTAAACACACTTCAGCTGTAGGTGATTTGGGCAAACCTGCAGCAATGGTTAGTACTTTGGAAAAGTTATTCTCATCGATCACAACTTTTAGCTGCTCAGAAACGTGTTGACACTAAATCTGAGTTATACACCTGCAACTGTTATGTGATATTTATTGCTTAAACTCATTTTCAGGTGTTGGGAATCGTGAACGATCAGGTGTGGAACACACAGAACGATCCGTACAACATCTATCAGGACTGCTACAACTACCCTGTGGCCGCCACGAATGGGTCGGTTGGCGAGGAAGACTACGTCAACATGGCCGTGGGTGTTCTCGTTATATCAATGAATCTCTTTTGATTGAACCTCGAAAAGTATATATTTTGCTCACTCGGTGAATTATTGTTGTTTCTGCGATCGTGTTTATACAGGTAGACTTGTTTTGAAGTCGTAGATAATCTCGCTGAAAATCTGGATAAAACCAAGAAGCAACATTGAACGAAATGTAGAAAAACAGTCAAGTCGACTTACCAATGAGTCCATGTTCAATCCTCATCATCACAAGTTTTATTTTTCTCTGCCATTCCCATTCAGAATGTATTCAGAGTAAGCTGAACATGGCTTCATCCGACCCATTGAATGGTTTTCCATGTTGGGGCGACGATGCCGCCACTATCTACATGAATATGCCCGCCGTTCGCACTGCCCTTCACATACCCGATAACCTTGGACCATGGCTCACTTTCAAGTTAGCTTTTACTTTTTATCGAAAAATGATTCACTTTCAAGATGATTTTCGTTGAAAATTACGTTAATTAACTGGTTCGGTTTCCCTTGATATATTTTTTAGGTCGTGTTCAATCAGTTCAAGTATGGGAGTGGTTATTTGGGTTGGTGATCAGAACGAGATTGATAGATAACAACCACAAACATCTTACTTTCATAATTTATGTTCAGCCAAACTATCAATGCCAACCTGTACAACCGAAGTTATTTCGAGCTAGATGGAGAACTTCAATACATCCTCTCAAACTATGTATGGAAGGTGAGTGATGCAAGTGCTTTTACAGAATATCTAAATTATTCTTGATTAGATGGTTTTCTGTTGTTTCAATGTAAAACCACACTCAAAAGGATAGTAAGATATAAAGAATGTTGAATCGGTTCGCATGTGATTTTTCCATATAATAGTCCTAATTTTGTTTAGTTCCGTTTGTTTCCAGGCGAATAATATGCAAATGCTCATCTACAACGGAGATGCCGATATGGTTTGCAATCATCTGGGAGACCAATGGCTGATTGAAAACATGGCCGCTAATATGGGTTTGAAGGTATAAATATAACATCACCAAATATTAGGAGTTAATTGCTGGCTTCGAAATTTCAGGATGACAATTAGAAGAACTAGACCTTTAAAAACATTTTTCACAGAAACCGTTATATTATGATTTTTGCTGTTCTTGGACGAATTTTTCACACAAAAACGTACAATATAAGTTTTTTAGGTCTTTTCCTAGCAATAATTTATTTCAGACACTGAAAGGAACCTCTCGAAAACAATGGACATACACGGTATCGCAGAAATACGGAAAATCAACTGCAGGATACATGAAGGTACAGTATATAACAGAACTAAAAGTATAGTGCTTCCTGATGTGTTTATTCCTGAGTCTTCCCACTGTTTCAGCAATTCGATCGCAACCTGAACTTGGTTACTGTGAAAGGATCCGGTCATTTGGTTCCGATGGATCGTCCTGGACCGGCCATGCAAATGATGTACAACTTCGTCAATGTGAGTGAGAACGTGAATCAACCAGAATCAGCTATTATCACCACAAACGCCGTGAGAAAGGATTTCTTTTCGGAAATGCAAACGTTGACGAGTTTGCTAGAACTTCTCATCCGCATCTATCGGAGTTTCAGTAGATCATGAAACGCCGCACTTTCCAGTTACTCAACACGAATGGAAAACTTTTCAGAACATTGACATCAGTACGCCAGTTCCGTTCGCAATCCAATCCGCCCAACTACTGCCCGACTTCAACGGACTGTCTTCTTGTGCGCCAGTTGCCCAACCGAAACCATCTATCATGCCAACCATCCCCAACGGCCTTCCACCGGCTGAGGAACTTCTCGCGGTTAGTTGGAGCTGAGTTCCTCTCTTACAGAGAACTTAGTTCGAAACAATTTCTGACCTGGCTAATAATATCTCTATATCAGAACAGGCAGTGAAAAACTGATTTGCAGGTAGTTGAAGACGATGAAATCGATATGGCCAACCTGACTACACAGGCTCAGGCTGATATTATCATGAACCTACCGGGTCTGACCTTCAACCCTACATTCAGAATGTTCTCTGGATATCTTCATCCATCACTGTATCCCAAAAACCACTTGTTCTACTGGTTGGTTGTCTTTTTACGTTGATAACTTGCTCATAGCTAAGTGTTTGGTTCAGAATTTACACTTCTCTTCTCAGGTTCATGGAAAGTCAGAACGACCCCGTGAACGATCCAGTTGTGCTGTGGCTGAATGGTGGACCGGGATGTAGTTCACTAGGTGAGCCACCAGAACTCGCTTTAAATTATGGTGACATCCGCTAATATCAAAAAATGTGACTGACCAAATACGAATCAATTCAATAGCCCATTAGCATGACTCTATAGTGGGTGCCAAACTTATAAATTTCTGTCTGTTACCGTAATCGAACCTGCGAGCAAAATATTCGTAACAGGCCGCTAACCACTGCCCTATCAGAGTACATATATTTGTTATAATCAAATACAAGTGTGTGTACACAGCGGAAAGTGAGATATACAGTACCCTCCCGCCTCTCCGTTGGCGAAGACTATTATCTTGATGCTTTGTTTTTCTCACGAACACGTGAATCGAATGAATTTTTCCATACTAAACTTTTCTATCAGTTTGAAAGATGAGCACTTTTGAAAGGATACTCACTGTTCTAAAAAAGTCAACAGCCTTTTCATCCTAACTGCTGTAGTAGCTAATGTTTCTCATTGGTTTAACTTTATTATTGATATTACTTCCCGTTACGCGCGGCGGCCGCTTTACTGACAGGACAGGCACGCTTCCACCATTAGACACGTTCTGAATATCGCCCAACACTTTTTTAGGAATCTATAACTATAACTATAATTTCACAGGTGGACTTTTCCAAGAGCTTGGCCCGCTGAGAAATAATAATGATGAGGGACAGACACTCTTTGAGAACGTATATGGATGGAACAAGGTAAGCAGATGTGCATTGGACATAACGGATATGTGAAAGATAAACGAAACGGACAAGTTATGAGGATCGCTATAGGAATAGCATACAAAACTATTATTTCATCCGTTCTGTTGCGTTTATAGAATGCTTCAGTTTTTTGTGGATCGAACTACAACCCAAAGTTTCTGCCCCCCCCCCCCCCTCCCCCCCCCCCCCCCCCCCTATTACAACAATTGTTTCTCGTCGTTCAGTTCACAAGTTTTATCCTCTTGTGGTATTTGCAAATCTACTACTTGACACAACAGATCAGTTTCAGACAATCAAGAGTATGTATACTGGAAAACCGATGTTCCATATTGTACTTTTCATATCGAACAATTTCAGAAAGCCAATGTGATTTTCATGGAAGGGCCAGTCGGCGTCGGATTTTCCTACACAGAAACTCCAAACTACAACTCAACGGATGATTCGGTATCAATTGGATCGAGTTTGAAGATGAATTTTATCTTTGAGATGAACATCACAATGTGTATTTGATTGGCTTGGAAGCCATTGACACTAAGAAAAGTCGTCAGAAGTCACAACTTGATCTCAACTTGACCTCAACTCGAATTTAAATATGAATGGATAAATTGCGAACATTGTGATTAAACCTCAGAAGCTGTGAGCGGACAATCAGAATCGTTATGGGCGATATGTTGCTTTTCTGTGTCTGAATAAAAATATGAAGTTTGTTTTACAGACAGCGGATAACAATGCGTATGCCATCAAGTATTTCTTCGAGAACGTCTTCCCGGAATATGCTCAAAACGAGTTCTACGTCACCGGCGAAAGTTATGCAGGTACTAACGATTTCGTCAGAAGCAAATCTCTGTTCCACTCGTTATTGTTGATACCAACTTGTTTTCCAGTTCTGTCGTCTAACTTTTGATTACTCCAGGTGTCTACGCTCCTACTCTTACTCTTCGACTTATTCAACTGATCGAAGCAAATCTTCTCACGCTGAACTTTAAGGTAGCATTTACTCTACTCGTATATTCTTCTCCAAACATCTTTAGGAAAAAATGATCCAACTCTGTGGTAGTAGGTGTTGCAAGTTTAAAAATGTTTTCTGTTCTTCATCGATGTCAGACATATATGAAAAGAGAAGGTCAATCCCAGCAACACAGTTTTTATGATCAGTTTAAAGGAGATCGGAGCGCAACGTGGTTTCTTGTAAAGCTGCTGTATCCTACTTTTGATTGGACGCGTTGCGTGTCACGCGGCATTGTCATGTGAATGTCACGTGGACTCATCAAACTAATATACGAGTTCTTTGTGCTCTCCTGATCTCAATACAGTTAAAAGCAGCCCGAAACAAAAACTCTGCTCAAGTTGTGTTCCGGTCTCTTATGATATATTTTTCTCAGGGAACGGCAATCGGAAACGGTATTCTCAGCGAATACCTACAAAACGACTCTGAGATGTCACTGCAGTACGGTCGTGGATTCAACGGAATAGAGTACGACTAAGTTGCATTTTATCCATTTTCTGTTTTTCAAAGGGTGGCTTGAAAAAAGTTTCAAAAGTCAGAAGAAAACTATTGCTAATTGTTTCTAACAGCGTTACCTTTAACAAAAAGGTATAATTTTTGTTTTACTTATTCAGACTACTTCAAGTGTTTCAACGACCTCGCTGTGCCAAAATATGAAACTGAACATCTTAGAGATTCATCGTAAATTCATGAGTTCCAGCAGTGTATTAACTACGAGATCAAAAACATTTTCCGTGAGAAACTCAGAAATTACATCTCTTCTGTTTTCAGTGATTGGAACAATTTGAAGAATTCATGTGGTGGAAACTCGACCAACCCAATTTACTACTCATATTCCCACTCCCAGAGTGGATCCGTGTGCGAATCGGTTTCAAATACTTACGAGGACAGCTACTATGAGTATTCATTCACGTGAGCTCAGCAATCAATTTATGTAAAAACAAGAATTATCTACAAACTATGGGTACATTAATTTGATGATCATAATTGTAAACTTAAAGGGAGGCGCAGAATTAGAAACAAATACTTACAAGTTAACACACTAATGATGTGAAGACGATAAGGCCTCGGGGCAACTGTTACGAATGAAATACTGTGTTGCTGAAAAGAGTATCAGAAATTAATGTCCGGTTGAACTTCAACGGAAATATTTGAAAATTTCAGCGACCCGTACAATGTTTATCAAGATTGCTATTATTACCCACCCGATCAGCAAAACTCACAAAGAAGGGGAAGCGGGAGAATGAGCCGCGCCGAGCGAACGAGAATACCCAAGAGGAGTAGCCAGCGATCGGAGAACTACCAGAAAACACCATTTGTCAACAACAACGTGAGTTCTTTCATCTCAATAGCTAAACTGGTAAATGTTCAGTTTGACAAATAGACTCTGAAATGATTATAAATTGACATTAGTAACATCTGGATAGTTAGAGCTGATACAGGTACCAATAGAAGCTCATTAGAAATCAATCACATAAGGTCGCTCAGTGTTCGAGGAGAAGGGTTGTTGTAAATGTGCAGAGAAAAAATTCTGTGGAAAGCAATGTGGGGCACCATATTGTAAGAATAAGAATTGAATTTTTATCACGAAATCAACAGCAGAATGGAGTTTGGTCATTTTAAGGCTAAATCCTGGTACGGCTCAACTGATCCGTTCTTCGGTTTCCCGTGTTACAATGGAGACGCGATGACCACCTATCTGAACAGACAAGACGTGCGCAGCGCCATTCACGCAAACCCGCACAGGCAACATTGGACTGACTGCTCGTGAGTTGCGTTGGTACGATCTCTGAACGTTTACAGAGAGTATTCGGGTTTCCCTTATACTGGTGAGCCAACCGACATCATGTTGAAGTTGTGGTTATGTCATGTGTCGTGTAATAAAAATGAAAATTAAAGGCCGCAAGGCCACCGCGAAAATGATAATACGTTCATTCAACAAAAATCACACATGTTATCAATAAGTATTCACAGGAATAACTATAGAACCCCAAAAGGATGGGGTTATTTTCCTCCTGTCTACTGAGTTGGGGAGCTGGTCCGGAGTTCAGGTGATTCTAGCGCACAATACTCAAAGTATTGAGAAACAACACCACTAATTCTCATTCGCACGATCCATCAACAGTCTACAGACATGATGCACTTTTCCTAGGCATTTCTGAATCATGTTCTAGAAACTATTCGACTATTGATTGCAGAAACATCAACTATTTCGAACAAGTCAAATACTACGACATGAGCGGAGTGTTCAACAGCATCATGGACTCGAACCTGTACACCGCTAACAACATGCGACTCATGCTGTATAACGGAGATGTCGACACCATTTGTCAGTTCCTGGGAGATCAATGGTTTATTGAGGCGCTGGTGCAACAACGCAACCTTACGGTAGGTCATGTAATAGGAGAGACTCCTTCAAAGAAGCATAGAATGATTGAATAGTTTTCCTTGAGGAAAGGCACTTTTAAGTACACGTTTTCCCCGTTCTACCTCGCGCTATTCGGGTGAAGTTCTGCTAGCAGCTGTTAACAGCTGCTATTCGACCGCATTTGACTATAATAATCACAATTTATATTCGACGTGCTGTGTCGATGCATTTCTGCAACAAATATGCCCGCTCACATTTTTTTCAGTTTGTTTTTTCAGAATCTTACTCCGCGCCAACCTTGGTACTACCAAATGGCTCCGGCATACCCGAAAACTATTGCTGGTTACAGCAAATCGTGGACACAGAACCTGGTGCAACTCACAGTTAAGGTACATTTTGCAAGCCACTTTGCCAGACAAGTTAGGTAATCCAAAAAATTATCCAGCTTGAAGGCAAATGCTGATAATTTTGCAAATACAAACTTGACGCATACCAGAAGTGATTCTACACCCAAAAATAGAGTGTTATTAGTATTATGAGCTGTTTTTCAGGGATCTGGACATTTCGTACCAATGGATCGTCCAGCACAGGCTCTACAAATGTTGTTGAACTTTTTGGCCAACAGCAATGATTACAGTACCCCTCAACCGGTTGGTTATACGTCATATCAGTTGTGTCACTATTTATCCAATCAGTGCAATATTTCAGGTGGATTTATGTCATATATGTAATAATTAATGATCTTCTGAAAAACTTTGTCGTTTATTCAATCGTGCAACATTCTAGGTGGACTTTACCCCTCGACCACTCATCAATCAAACCACGCCGAACGGACCTATGACGTGCTCCAGAAAGGTGAACATATATTCGATGACAAATATTTATAGGATCATTTCAAATAATTTGAGGCTAGACTCTGTTTAGCCAGCACAATACTTTTTTAACTGCATGAATAACGTACCAAAATCGAAAGCTCACATCATCTCAATCCAAGAGTCCATGTTTGCTTGCTATTCTGATATCCATTCCTAAAGTATTATATGTGTTGAATTAGTTATCGATATATCGTTTCCATTTTCAAGTGGGAAACAATATATGTCTAAAGTTCAGTTATATCCATTTTTCATAGGATTCGGATCGTATCCTGTCTTTACCGGGCCTGCAGGAGGTGTTGCCTTTTAAGCAGTACTCTGGATTCCTGAAAGCATCAGATACTCATTACCTTCACTACTGGTGAGTGTGTTCATCGTTTTTGAATGAATATGCTAACCAGCATGACAATACCATATTACAGTAAACATAGTATACTGTTAGTCAATTGCACAGTCACGTGAAACATGTTAAACACAGCAGAGCTTAGGAACGTGCAATGACAAAGTGCACCTCACTAGAATGCAACTTTACGTGACTATTCAATTTACTTCTAGTATAGTTACCATGTTCAGAATTTGAGCACCGTTAACTGTGCTATCCTACTCCGGCCGGTTGTTTGTCCAGACACAACTCATTAAACATTTGCTCAGCAAAAGGGCTCTAGTTCGAAAACTCTCATAGAGTCCAGGCGTGAATAGGAGAGTCAGGTAGAGAGGAAAATAACATCAGAAAATGCACGACATATTTCACAGACCTGGCATATTTCACAGACCTGGCCCCAATTCGTCCTGGGGCTGTCTCTTTCTAAGTCCGAGAGTATTCTGATGTTTAGGCTGGTGGAAAGTGAGTCTTCTCCTTCTACCGCCCCGTTGCTGCTCTGGTTGAATGGCGGACCTGGCAGCAGCTCCTTTGATGGCTTATTCGAAGAGCACGGACCTTTCCGCTTGAACAAGGACGGAAAATCGCTGTTCCGAAACATTAACTCATGGAATAAGGTACTAACCGACTAAATGAGAATCCTGGCACCAACTTATTACTGAGTTTCCCCGAAATAAAATAATACTCGGATGGGATATTGACGACTTCCGAAAGCCGTGTAAACGCAATGGAACTGATCATCGAAAACTTTTGTAAATTTGTGCAGTATTTTTTTCCCACTCTTCCGTCAATACATCATACAGAACCTATAATCACAACTTGACATGATTGTAGTTTCTTTTCAGTTTGCCAATGTTCTGTTCCTCGAATCTCCAGTCGGTGTAGGATACTCATACTCAACTGACGGAAAACAACCACAATGGAGTGATGATAATGTGAGTTTTGTAGTAGCCCAAAGATTAATATGATTTTTATTATTCTGACCAAACAACTCGGAGAATAACGAAATTCGTGTGAACAGGAGTAGAGAGGAAAGGAATTATGGTGAGGAAGAGAGAGAGGGAAGGAGAGGGGGAGAGAGAGAAAGAGATAGTGAAATGACCTAGTTGATTGTTCTCATGGATTAAGTTTCCTCGCAAAATGTTCCCGGCAAAGTATGATGTAAACTTCAGACGGCAGCTGAGAACTATATGGCGCTGCAAGACTTCTTCAACAACGTTTTCCCCGAGTACCAATCTCGTCCCTTCTACGCGACAGGAGAGTCTTATGCCGGAGTCTACCTTCCCATGTTGACTGAACTCATAATCAACGGAATACAGAACCAAACACTCGTCGTTAACTTCAAGGTAATGTTTTTGTGAATTAAACTTAATCATATGTAACGATTCAATAGAGAAGCGTTTCTCGGGTTTTATTAATGCGAGAACAGATTCACACAGTCGTTCACTCAAAGCGATAAGTTCAAAATGACTTCATTTCTGCCAGGAAAGTTTGAATACATGATGTACAAAAGTAAAAATGGAGAATTCAGCACCACTGTATAATTATTTGGCTTTCAGGGTACCTCCATCGGAAACGGTGTACTGGACAAGGCACTAGGTGTCAACTCTCTACCCCACACCGAATACTACCGAGGAGGCATTACCTTGTCGTTAGTCAATACACACTTGCAATGTTATGACACATTGATCTACTGAAATAGAAACAGAAACACGTAAAGTTTTTGAGATGTAGAGAACATGTTCTTGAAATGTCTACAAAACTTGTTATCACTTTATACCATAGTAGAAACTTGCCGAGTAACCCGCTACCAAAGCCCTAGTAGCGGTTCCATCGAACGCCTACTAGCCGTTTATTACCGGTTTAGTGGGTAATTGGTTTTTGTGAACAAGAAGATAAAACGAACAATAGCAATGGTTGAAAAATAGTACTATTCAAGATGCGTATGAAATGTAAACACGGTGTTTTCTTTCCTGGAACGAACTGTTTCAGGACCTACACCGCGGTGAACCAGGTGTGCTGCCCTAACGTAGACGAGATTGAATGTAGATACGACACTCACTTCAACGACTTCAACCCCATCATCTATTCCGGAAACACAAGCGACCAATGCTACCAAACAGTGAGTGCGAAACTTGAATATAACAATCCTACTACAATTTTGATGGTAACTGCTATTATTTGCTGTCGCTGATATACTCTTTGCTCTCAACTATCTCAATAAAAAAAGCATACCTAGCTCATATCTGGAGAATTCGAACATCAAAATTTCATGGAACATTATTTTGCTCGCTTTGGAAACAATATACTACACAGGACTCGATGCGCGAATTGCGGCAACAAATAGTTGCCGCGTTTCGCGAATTTTCGCGGTGAATTGCCGCGTGAATTCGGCGACTTCTCGTTCGCCGGCATTCGCGGATAATTCGCTTTCTGAAATGATTATTTTTCTGAGTTTTAAACGCTATATGCAGACTGAATTTATCCTGAAATCAAACATTTGTCAACGTATAAACTATTAGAGTATGGAATTTGACGCTATTGTATAAATATGGTGTATTTTTGAGACGAAGTGGACTTGATGTCGCACCAATTGAGCACAGTCTCTATTTTCAAAATACTGATGAGTGTAGACCTCCATAACAGAGCACATAGAAATATCCCCAGCTCTCTTCAGACTATTTGTATCTATTTGATACTCTGATACTATAGCGACCCATTTGAAACGTCTCTAATAGAAGGTCGTTTTTGCAAGTATTACCTCATAAGTATTTTAAGTAACAGCTATCCACGTAGTACAACTGAACCAAACTGGCAAATAAAAACCAACATAGGAATTTTACGTGCCCTATATCCGGGATACAAGATTTTTGCTTACTGTATCCGGGATACATCCGAGATAGGCTCGGGTCATATCTGGGATATATCCCGAATGTAGCCCGGACGGATACAATGAGTATGACCGGTAAAAACATGAATAAATAGTTCAAAATTGATTTGCGAGGTTAAAATTTATCGAGTTTTTTAGGTCTGAAAATTTAGTTTTGGTGCTTTGAAAAACTTTTCGGATTTTGAGTTTCACTTTAACAGTCGCAAGTGTAGGAGTTGCAAGCTGAGTTGAGATAAAACAGAATCTGATACGGATATTTGCAGTTTTGCAAACTTCCCATGCAAGAAAAACATTTTAAGCTCTGATATTATAGCTTCATATTTTACCTTAACCTCTTCAATGTTAGACCATTTTGTAAGCATTCTCTCATATGTATCTCAACTAGCAAATGTCCCGAAAGTATCACTAATGCCCGCTAGAAAAATAACACCGACCATTTGGATTTTTTGAGTTTTTTGACATAAGTATTTTTGACTATTAGTACCAAGTTAGAAACCAGAATTATAAACGGATGTCTGTGTAACGGGTCCCCAGGTATTCAGGTGTTTTCGGTTTAATTACCCCACTTACACTTCTTTGCCCAATTGCACGAGTTGCTAGTATTCAGTTTTGGTCAAAGTCAATTTTGTAACACTTCGAAGACTTTCACGGCCAGACTAAGAAACGTACGCCTCATGAGCGTCCACCACTATTCTAACCTCTCGTTGGTTTAATTACCCAAGTTTGAGGTACTTTTGGTTTTGCAGAGGTATTTTGAAAATAATATTTGTGGTAAGTGCAGTGGCTGACAAGACGTAAACAAGTAGTAATTTTGTGAAATTTATTTTTTGTCAAGTTTTATATCCAATTGATTATTAGTCGCTTGATATTCGCCTCCAAGTTGCGGCAAGTTTTTGGCAAAAATCCGCACTTTGCCAGCAAGTTGCTAGAAAAGTGCGGATAGTTGCGTGCATTGCGCCTGTTTCGCCCGCGTTTCGCTTATTTGCGCCGCGTTTCGCTCACCGAGTCCTGTTTAATAAAACGTTTTACAGATGGTCAGTGTGGGAATGGGCGTTTTCCTCAATGTGTTCGACCCGTACAACCTGTACCAACAATGCTACAAGCTGCTCACCTACAATGTCTCAACGGCCATACCAGTTGGAGAAACTTGGGTACGTCTTCTCTCGAACCCTATTTCTATCGGCTGTCTTTCATTATCTGTCATAGCACGAACCGAATTCCAATTTCACTTACAGAAATTGGTCTTTTTTCAAATGTTCATTTATTCATAACAGTAACTCTTCCAAAAAAAAAACTTCACTTCTCTGAAAAATCTGATTTTTTCGTGAAAAATTTCATTGAACACCAATGTGCAACATTCTCTGCCTGTAAGAAATCGTTAGAGCAATGACATTACCAAACAGACTATGCCACTAAAAAAGCTATATTTTTCCACTTACTACGAATAAAATTCCAGACGGGAATCAACTACGATTCTTCGGACCCGAACAACGGCTACTGGTGCTATCAAGACAACGCCATCAAGAGTTACATGAATATGGAATCTGTGAGGAAAGCACTGAATATTCCTGACGGAACCGGACCATGGGTCGGCGACACGTTAGTTACATCAACTTCATTCTAGTTATTTATCATGTTTATATTCATTAATCAAATCAAATCAAATCAAATATTTATTACACAGTGTGTAATAACGGAACGAAAGTTTGAAACGCGAAAGGTTGCCAAAAAAGAGAATGGTGAAAAGAACATAGATGAAAAAAGATGTAATAATATTGTATACATTCTATACTAAAGCGACTGTTCTGACAAATGCTCTGACTTAACTACCGTATCAATACCACAACCGCTGGGCATTTCGAGACAGCATATATTTGTTTCATTAAAACACTATTACATTTCAGAAACATCATTATGGATTACCAGCAACAATACAACAGCACAGATGCTATTTTCACCAGAATTCTGAACAGGTTAGTTCATAGGTTGTATAAAGCCGAAGAAATGGCCTAACTTGGTGCATGTTTGTAAGATCATTACGGTTTTCTTAGAATGACCCTCCATTTTCAGTACAAATTTTCCACTTTCATTTGTAAAATTGAATTACTTTGTTACAGCCCGTATTACGCGTCGAGTGACTTCCAAATTCTCATCTACAGTGGTGATACAGACACCATGTGCAATTGGCTGAGTGCTGAGTGGTTTACGAACAAAGTATTCGAGAAGACTCTAGGATTGAAGGTACACTAATTCAAACAATCATCATGCCTTGAAGATTAAAATCTCTTCCTGAGCTTCGTGAGACACGGTGTTCGAATAGTTTATTGAATGTAGAAACGCAGCTTGTTGGTGAACCCCGGGAACAGTTTTCCAGTAAATTCGTTCAGTTTTAGATGATCTCCGCTAATTCATCAGGCGGCGTAGCAATTCATCAAAAATCTCATGAGATACCGCATGAGCTATCAGCATGAGTTTGAGATACTATTGATTACTATTCTACAACACTCAGAGTTCACAAATAGCTTATGACGTATCTCATGAGAAACTCATATGAACTTCACATGAGATCCGAGGGATTTCTACGCCGACAGCTCAGCTCAATGATTGAAAATGGAGGACTTACTTGGTCTCGCTTTAAAAAAAGTTTTGAAAAAAATCACGACTTTGTAGGTTGTATGTATAAATCAGAATGTTCTCCAGGTACAACAACCAAGACAACCATGGTCGTATCAGGCCGATACCACAACACTTGGAGGATATGCAAAGAGATTTGCGAAAAACATTGATGTGTTAACTGTCAAGGTGAGTTGCTCCTGCTTCCAAGTCTGAGCATAGATTGTTTTGCGATGCGAAATTCTTCTTTTTATGTTGATATTATCAAGAAAATAAACTAAAAACATATTGAGGTTCTGCAAAACTTCGGAAAACGAGTTTTCGAAAGTGCAGTATAATAATATAGTCATTCAAAGGTAGTCATTCAAACTCAGTAAGATCAAAACCCTTTTCGTCCGTTCCAAAAATGTGATGTAATCGGCAATTTGTCTCGCAATCTACCTCGCATTGATTCCCTACTACAACGATAATAAAAAAATATTTTTGAACCATTTCAAGTTTCTTCTGAGAGCAGTCATTGGAAAGTATGTACTGCACGAGTGTCCGTAAGAATCATGTGAACCATAACCCCCCCCCCTTCCTCCCCCAAGCTGTGATGACGTCTTAAGCGTGATGGAGACTTATCTATTACCGTCACACTAATCCAATCCATTCTGACATTTTGATTCAATTAATTATGCCGGTTCAACAAAACTGCTGATTATGCACTTCGTTTTGATTAGTTGCAGTTTTTAGTAAACTAATCATTTGTCGGAATAATGTAAATGGGTAATTGTATAAATCTCCAGGGAGCTGGACACTTCGTTCCCCAAGACAGACCGGCGCAAGCCCAACAGATGATGTTCAACTGGCTGACGCGACGGGACTACAGTCTGCCGTACAGCGGCGGCTCCACCAACGACGCCTCCACTCCACAGCCGACGACGACGGGGAGCGCGACAAACTCATCCACAATGGTAGGCTGCCACTCAGTCTCCAGTAGAGAACAGGCGGCGTAGAACACTCTCGTATCTCATGAGAGGTTCGTATGAGTTTCTCATGAGGTGTATCATGAGCTTCTAATGCTGTAGCATGTCAATCAATAGTATAACGTAAAAAGTTCGCGCGAAGTCTCTGCGAAATCGCTACCACGCCAGGACAAAATCGTCGTTGTTGTTTGATCTTGATAAAGTTGAATGGGTAGTACGCCTTTGCAAAACGCTAAATCTACGAAACGTCGTTTACTGCAGTGAAAAAGGTGAAGTTCAACTGTTATGAGTAATATTAGTTCAAATAAAGTACTTTGAATAAACTTGTTATACAACGTTTATACAAAACGGTAGAGTGCAACAACAGTGAACAACAACAACAGTAAAAGTGAGGCGAAACGAAATTAATTTTCCTAGCATTGAAACAAGGATCAAAAGGATCAACATTCAAGGTTTTTGTATGTTGTATATTACAGACGTCAAATACGGTGGTAACCACGAATTCTGGTAACACTGTGGCGGGAACAACAATGCCACCCACAACGACTGCAGGCACAACAATGCCACCCACGACCACCCCCTCTGGAACAGTCGCCAACTCACTTTGCTCCTCTGTCTGGATCATAAGCGCAGTTTGGGTATTTGTACAATAGAACGCTTTTATCGCTCAATGTATATGGAGATGGGTGTGAACTATTTATTTTATTTGAAAAAAATATGTATCAAAATTAATAAACTTTATCTGTGTCTGTTTTTCTTTACCATTGCGACGCGTAAGACCGAAAGTAGTGGTCGGTTTCCGTAGATCTGGTGTTTCTTCCGAAGGCACCTAGTGTCTGTGACTTCTTCACGAATCCCCGGTGAATGGTGTAGAAAACAGCGATGGCAGTGACAAACGCATAATGGGGTAATATCTAAATATTGACACATTTGATCTTTGAAAACGTGAAATTACAATAAATTTAGAGGATTACCAGTTATACTAATTCGAAGGGCTGCTATAAATAAATCTACCTTTGTTTCATCACATGAAATTCTTGATTCAAGAACATTTCGTCTCAGGGCATTCTCACCGTATCTCAAGAAAACGCGTAGTTTTCCCCTCACCAACTTCCAATGTTTCTGTAAAACATTTGCAATCCAGTGGTTGATTGATCATATATGGACGCAAAACATCCTGAGCTGAGCGAGAACTCACAAAAAAATTCATGGCGAGTGTTTTGTAGGTGGAGAGCGACATTTTGTTTCTGAACTGTCTCAGAATGGCCACAGAAACTATATAAACACCCAACATCACAGCATTGACAAGAATCATCGGTAGCAGAGTTCTTAGGACCTCTAAGTTTTCCCGTCGTTGGAACTTTTCAGTCAACATGTTGCTGCTGAAAACAACATTTAACATTTATTAATATTCTGACTAATGTCATTAAGTTGGTCGTAGTTCAATGATCACAAACATCTTTATTGAGCTTCAATTGCCTCAAGGATACTAGTCTTTTACAAAAACGCGTATTCTTGATTTGGGTGCTGCAGGCGCTGAACGTTTTGTGAGCGGTCGAAAACAAGTTGAGTTTGTTTGAACTCACAGTGAGATGAATAACTCACACTTGCACAGCGCGGTAGTTTCTCCGATAGAGACAGCAGAAGCCAGCCACCATAATCACATCCGCACCCAACATGCTATAGAGAACGGTGTACATTCTGTGACCGACACTAGGCGACGCCGAGTAACCAATGCACAGGGTCAGCTTCTCGCCGGGTACCTCTTCCCATAATATCCAACCAACGATCGATAGGGCCGCCAGGATCTGGAACACTCCCTCTTTTTCGTTAACCTCTTTTTCCTCAGTGAAGGACTTTCTTACTGTAGTAACAACGTCACTGCCATCAAATGACTTGTACTTTTTTATGAAACGTTTGTTCTCGTACGATGTTCCTATATTAACTCAGAGAATAAAACTACAAAGTTGTCGAAATTCGAAAACTCACAGCCAGCGCTGCCAGTATAACTCCAGACTTGACGCCTGCCCTCTCGTACTTTTTCACATAAATTGTAGCAACGGTGCGCTCACATATGAGAGCGGCCTGTGTGGTGGACATTCCCACAAAACTGGTTCTGAAAATAACAACATGGGCAAAACAGGAGACTACATTATGAACCTATTGAGGTGTCGTCACAACAAGGAAGTCCGCGGACAACTTCAACCGTGTGACTCTACTTAATTACACAGCGAGCGATCGGTATAGTCTTTCGATGCTCAGAAATAGCTTCAAGGGGTATGATATACTATTGTGAATGCATAACTTACAGAGCTATTCTACGAAAAGGGGAGCAGAATCGAGTTTCATATAAAATATCACAATCGTTCTCGATGGTCAATGTATTGATTATTTGATAGGTCATAATGACTGCGTCCACTGCAGAAAAAGCAAAGCAGAATGTTAACATTATGACCAGGAGAATCTGAAACTTATTGATTTATTTAAATCGCTGTCGAGATTTGTTCAATATGTGACTTACTTGTTTGTTAAGGTACACGGAGCTGGTAGCGTACGTTTTTATGGCGCACCGTAAGGCTGTTTTACTACACGAACTAGCTATATAGCTCTAAGAAAGGTAGTTAACATTACCTGCTGTTAGTCGTTTAACCAGTCGAGAACAAAGAAAAGAGCAAACGCTTGACTATCAATGTTTTGAAACACAATATCACCAACTGATGGTAGTTACAATAGCGTAGCTGCTCACCTTGACGCTTGGATGAAAGTAAATACGTTGCCGGTTGATAATCGACATTGTTACGAGAATAACAACGCTAAATATACTCAATATCGCTGTTATGAAGTACTGCATAAAATAGACGGGATTTGTGACGGTGACTCTAGCGTCGAGACAAGCGTTCATTGCAGATCGGTGCACAGAATCACTCATCAACCTGAAACTTTCAGATGCATCCAAAAATTGAGGTTGGGTGAGAATGAAATAATGAAATAATAAATCTCGAAATGAATCGCTCAAGGTAAGCAAGAAATGTTCAAGTTGTTGATAACTGAAGAGGGAAAACTCATTTACGTATGAATAACTAGAGAATAAGAAGTTTGCTGGAACCCTGGGAAACGTGTGTGAAATACAAACACATTGACTCGTGACACTCGTAACAAAATTCAAAGAGACAAGAGACTAAATAAATGTGAGCATAAATGTGCTCTCAATTAGATAAATCTCCTGAGGTATCAGAACTTACTCTCATTGAATTTTAATCGATTCTGAGAGATTTATAACATCTACAAGAAAATTTCCGAAAATGCTTTAGATGAAAAGTGACTTGATGGGTCTTCTCACACATTGTGAATGAGAGAGCTTCGACAATATGTCGGTTCTTGTGATAATCACGCAATCATATGTGGGTAGGTTTCTCACGGTGTGACATTATCGCTAACTAGATTAATTACGGTTCCGGATAGAGTTTCACTTCAAATATTTCTATCACGTAAACTATCCAAGAAAAAAAATTGAAATTTACACGTCGAGCGTTTACCAAAATTCAACAAAGTTCAACTTGTATGAACCTTTTATCAACAAACCGTTTTACTGATCAATACCAATTCATAGCTACTTTTGTAGCTATTGAAGCACAAATTCATTCTATCCCAGTGTGAACACTTTTTTCTGGAATTCCTAATTTCTTCTTTCTTCGAATTCTACTGAGAATGAGAATTCATTCACAGAAATGTTGTCAAGTCCTGAATCCAAGAAGGGACTAAGGAACTTTTCTGCGTGATTTCTCACGCTAGAAACTTCAACAGACTTTTCCAGTATTCGTCAAATATAACTAGTTTTATGAGCAAACTAGTAATTTTCAAATGATTCTTTTTCTGAACTTGATGACTTCAATTTTATTGATGTGAGGAAAGACCCGCCGTACATCTAAAGAATGTCATTACATATTCACGACAATGACCGCAGGGCATTTAAGAATACTACTAATCATGCCCTGGCGATGAATATTCATATCCTCGAGGTCTCAAAGCTTCGATGAAGGGCCGCTTGTTGTCGACTCCAACCATTGACCATTCCTCACAAAAATGTTTTCGCCGATCACGGTATGCATGGGCAAAACTTGAAAATTTGACTAGTAACAGTCACGTTAAACGTGAACACTCTTCGGAGAATGTGCACTGCATCATTGCACGTAGTTCAATTCTGGTGTGTGTACAGTTTCCAAATAGCTTGTTGAATATATTCAGCGGTCCAGAGATTCTTTAATAATTGTTTCAGTTAGAGTCGAAACATGAGTACTACAACTATAATACATACGAGCGTACGTATTCTAGTTGTAGTAAATCATGTTTCGACTCTAACTGAAACAATTATTAAAGAATCTCTGGACCGCGCCCCGTGCCACTCTTGTAGTAATGCATCTTTTATTTTAAAAAGCGTTCGACTCTGAAGTCGGTACTGGACGTCAATTGGTTCTCCACTCACCCTGAGGTAGATATGGCACTTTGATTGAATTGAAGTCATTGATAAGGTGTTGAAACAAGCCTGGCTGTGATTTGCTCAGATCGCCCACTCCAATCTGGGTCTACTTCCGGTTTGTCCAACTATTGGATCAATAATCAACTGTTTCTCTTTAAAATGTGTTGTTTTCGTGAGCCGGCTAAATTAACTGAGCAGACATATTACATCATTTATGCATTTGCACACCAAAATTAGCACCATTTCACTCTCTTTCTCTCTCTTTTTGCATGTCTAGTTAGTTTCATCACCCAGGGAGTGTTACACACTTGCTTATTCTGTTTCGGGATCCATAGTTATCACTATGATACTGAATGCGAGATTGTGGTTGCTCTCGTTGAAAATGGGAAAAAGTTGAACATTTCGTTTCGCATCATTACCGGAACGCACTTCTGCTAGTTAACAAGGACATTCTTCGGTCTCATGCCTTTCAAAGCGTGTATCATCGTCAAAGAACACAAAGAAGTAGATCATTAAGATTTTCTGCTTCGAAGTTCGTTTAGGTGGAAAATCGGAAATCGTTGATAGGTTATTTCTTCAGTTCATGTGCCAGCAATGCCGGTTTTCACGAGGTAGGTTACCAGATAAATCTGTGAGAGATTCGAACAAAGTTAGAATTCGCCTCTGCTCACCCATAAAATTATTGGCACAATGAAAATGGCTTTCTGGTCGTTTGTAGTAAAAACGATACAGAGCTACATAAGAACTTTTTATATAAAGGTCTCCGTTATTTTGCATGTATACACTATCTAGAATCGAGCTTAATTGTACCTCACAACTTATTGATGATGAAAAGTGCTTGAGGTCAGAAAAATCAATCTGTGAGACACTTCCGGTTCAACATCCTCGGGTAAATGAAGAGCTGGGAATGAATAGAGAGACTGAGTGGGAAATCGTATTCGTTTCTATTTCAACGTCGCTCTCTTGCTTGTAACGGTGACTCGTGAGGGCAAGCTGATTAGTCGTGGGAATTCGCAACTTGTCTCGAATTTCCTCCCATTTGCATCAACATTTCGATGGTTCACACTTCTTCACGTTATTACCTCCGTGAGAGAAATGACAATAACAATTTGAAATTGATAATGTTGCCAACCTACATGTATACTATTATTTTCAATTGTGTATATCAATACTCCATACCATCATGTTTATGCATAGAATCCCACCCTCACCGTACGACAATTTTCACCATGACACAGAAAAAAAGTTAAATTGAATAGTCTCCGATTCGTGTATAGTGCCGATTCACCCCCATTACAACAATTTAACGATTGTTTCAAAATCTTCAGTTCTTTCTTGGTAATTGGTGTTGAACACAGTACATTTTAATTCACCATTCACTGTTTTTATCGCACTGAAGCAAGGCAGAATGGATTTAGAACTACAATGCAAGTGAGGCCGTGTAGATTGTACATATAGTCGTTGCCAACGGAAAGGCGGGAGGGTACTGTATATCTTACTTTCCGGTGTGTACGCACACATGTCTCCGATTCCAACGCATGCCAGTTAAGTTCTCTGACAGCGCCGTGGTTAGCGCCCTGCTAGGAATCTTTTGCTCGCAGGTCCCAGCGAGAGACAGAAATTTATAAATTTTGCACTCACTATACATGAACGTTACACGTTGTTGATGTTATTGCATACGAAAAAGGAGCTGAGCCCCTCATTTACAGTTCGATACTCCCGATTCCCAATATGTCTCTTAGTTTCTCTTCTACTTGTGAAGAGAGTTAAAGAACAGGTGGCGTGCAGGTTTTACACGAATGTGAATCAAGAAAAAGCTTTGTTTTTCAACTGGTTGTGCACAATGCTCGCCCCTCATCCTTGCTATTATTTTCTATCACCCGTCTCAACTACCTCTTTTCGAGCGAACCACCGGTCTTCAGCTTGACAAATGGAACGAATATTTAAAAGCTCATTATTAACTTGCTCGCTCTTCACGTAAAAACTTACTGACCTATCATTTTTGTATAGCACAAATTGAAAACTGACAGACGCTACAATCAATAATTCTATTGGAACACAGGTTGTGCACCTAAACATCTTTGTTTACGTTCTGATCCGAGAAGTTCGCACACTGCGATCATCCACGGGAAAGCACTTGCGTCTCAGTCGTCTGAGTTTCTTTCCCTTATTCCAAGTCAAGTTTCCAGTAATTTTGCCTAGTTAACAAACTCCCCTATTTTAACCCATTTTTCTATTGCAAGGCAGTTTCCAAAAGATCTGTGAACTCTTTCAGAAAGTTACTGGCATTTTCCTAGTTTTTGCCGGAATCGAAGCTGTTGAAGCTAATTGGGCTTTCTTCTCCTTGGAACTCGCCTTATAATGAGCCGATGTTGCAGCATCTTCCTAATCTTCGCTTGTTCACGCTTTGTTGCTTTTAGAAACCTATAATTTCGCCGGTTCAGTTGATTTTCCCGAAAATCTGTGTCTGTTATAGTCTGACTGCCGTTGATGAGCTCATATTCTATATGCTCGTCATTCTGGGATCCACATGAACATGAACGGGATGAACACCGAGCATTTAGGTACTTTTTATGATTTTATGCAATAAGCAAGTTTCATAAAATACATTGAGGAGTACAGCGCATAAAATCATACTAAAAGAATTGTGCTGATACTTAAACTATGTTAACTCATTATGTATGTTAAATATTTTTGTTCCGCCTATATCCGACTGACAGTCAAGTTTGCACAGTGGTATGTGCATATGGGCCTTCTAAACTGTCTTTCTGGACGCTAGCCCTACCTGGCGACACATTGGTCGACTTACCAGTTAGTGTTCACGAACGTCTATAACCTGATGAGAAGAGTGTCTATCATAAGGACGTTGTGGCTCCATTTAGAACCTTTTGGCCAACAACATACGTCACAGACTTCTTATAATTGATGCAAATTTTCCATTTGGTCAATTTTCGTTTGCCGATCGGAGCAGGACAGCAGTCATTAGTATTATTGCACGGCAGTCGAATTAACAGCACATGTTGCTGGCTCGGGGACGGCTATCTTTTATTGTTTCTCCACACGTTCGTTCCCACCCGCAAATACTCATTATTTTTCCCGAAAAGCAATACCTAGCCTCCAATCGGTCTGTCCGTCGAATATTAGTCTGAGACATTTTTTGCTCAGAAGCCCGGCTATTGGAGAAAAATCTCCAGGAGGCGTCAATTTCTGATCCCAATCTTTCATGTGTTCGTTTCGGAGTTTTAAACGTTGTATAGATCTAACAAACTCGAAGACAACGTAAAAAGGTGGTGAGAAGAAGTATTCTATTACAGATAATTGGCCACTCCGTACTTTTTGTTCAACTATTTGTTTTGCATGTAATAGTCACGTGGAAAGTGAGAGAAAAACTAATGTTTAAGCCTTATTAATTGCTTATGCTTAACATTTTGCAATCTTCGCGGATACTCTGTTTTACCTGCTGGGGTTAACGTAATTCAGACCAAGGATCTTATATCTAATATATAAGTTGTTCCAATAAGAGTCCCGGTAGGACTAGAAGGAGTATATCACATGATTTACTTTTACTTGTATTTACAAACAATATAGATGAATTCCCAGCTTGTTCTAATAGGAGTCCCGGTAGAACTAAAAGGAGTATATCACACGATTCATTTTAACTTGTATTTACGAACAATACAGATTAATGCCCAGTATTTTCTATTCTCCAACCTCTACTGACCGCTACATTTATGACTCTCACACCTTCAGTGACGAAACATGTGTTTCCCATTCCCTGAGTTTACAAATCGTCTTGACCCCGCAAAGGCCGCATAGTACGTTAGAAAACTTCGAATTTTTCACTGAAGTCATTGAACTAGTTTGTTCGCTACATCTGAGAATGAGAAAAAAGTTTGTCTACCGGTTAGGGCAATTAGGCGATAGTTATTTGTTTCATAATGAAGTTTTGCGCAAGAGCCTCGCGTCTAAATTTTAAACTTTGTGAACACTCTTTATATTACAAAAAATGTAATTTGTGTTTGATCATAGCTTCATTCAACTTTTGCTGTCTTACGAATTGTTTTCAAATATCTGCAACCGTTTGTATTTTCTCAGGTGCAAAAATATGTTCAGAGTGAATACTTGTTTATGATTTTCATTCTCGACAAGTTTAAAGTCACTGCGATAGTAGTCAAATCGATTAATTGCATCAACGAACAAGCACTGACCATCTGTTAATTTCTCAACAAAAACACTTTTGCCCGTGCTCCCAAATTGTAAACACTGTGATTGCCGGAAAACACGATTCATCACTTTCGATTCTGTTGCAGCTACTACGAAAATGTACGCGCAAACAAAATTTGCCTTTCACTTGTACTTTCACTTGTTTTGTCAGCTGATCTACTTTTCAGTGAAATGACATTGACCGTTCCGGATTGTGCCGAGTCGAGCCGTATTCGGCTTTCAAATCGGCGCAAAATGAGTCTGGGAAGTGCGCCCTTGCTGGCAAATGGGAACGGCACGGCCACCACGGGAAGGGGTAGAAGTCCCCCGCTACGAAGGACGAGTATCGCAGGTTGTTCATATTCATATTATATAAATACACATTTGAATTTATTGTATTCATACACTGTGTCTTCGCTCTCCCGGGTGCTAGAACGGACTACTCAGATTCAACGAAGCTTTTGACGATGGTTTTGATGTGCATATTTTGAACCCCTACGCTCTACGTTTTGTTCACGTGATATTCAAAATTCTCACGACAATTAGCTGGTAAAGTTAATCAGAAGCTGGTACTAGCAGGTAAACTAGGCTTCAATAAGTTAGCTACATGACAAAAAAGGCAAAAGCCTTGTCTACATGATGATAGCGGGTGTTAAATTCATTTTGTATTCAACATATTTCGTACATGTATTTAGTAAACTAGGTGTATGGCTAAATTCGCTTGCCACTTCGTTCATTTTTCACCATTTTCGGTCACCTGAAGTCGCTTTAGCAGCTCTTCATCGAGTGGTGTCTAGAAGAAAAACAGCTACTCATTAAGCCGTGATTCCATTAGAAATGTGGGTGTCATTAATGTGTGAATGATGAGTCCTCTGCAAGCACTAATCATTAGAATAATGCAGTGCACTACTCCTCAAGAATACCACTCCACTCATTATTGCGTGCTCTGCGTAAGCCATTAATGAATTATATAAGAGCATCTGAGCAAACTGAGCTTACTATTACTGCTGGAACCCAAACTTATTCATCTACACGACTATTTGACCTCCAGGACAAATTTTTTGAGGTGGAAAACCGGGACCATCTTAGTCGAAACATTCGTTTAACGATTTGGTCGCATGGATAACGCTGGAGTACCACAGTCAGGTCGTCATCTGACCGTTGCAGATGCATTCTCAGAAAGTTTTCGCACACTCGCCAGTACTGCACGGAGGAATTCCAGCCCACTCTCAAGAAAGTCTACAAAGAAGCTGAAGAAGAGCCGACTGATAAGCAAAAATGGTATTTGCAATGTCTACAACAAAAATGTGCCGAAGAAAGATCGACAGTATTTAAGGTATGAGAATCCACATTATCTTTGATTTATGGCAAACACCACGTTCCATTATTATCGAAAGATCTATGTTGAAATCTGTTATACTTCCAGGGATATATTTACTACATTGATAGATGTAAAATGGAGGATAATGCTATCAATATTCGGACTGGTATTTGCTGGAAGGTAATATTCGTAATTATAGTTGTTTTGTTAGTGTACCATCGCTTGTTTCTTCGATTGTTTAAAGAATGTAGGACACGAAAATCGAACTTTACATCTCCATGGAACGCTGTCTGACGGGTTTCAAGAAAAACCATTTTCTCCAGTATACAACCATAAATGTATGCAACTCTGACCAATTTAATATCACGAACCCCAATACTGTCGATTTGCACTGAAAATAAAAACTATATTATACTAGAAGTAAATTCATAGTCAGGTAAAATTGGCATTCTAATGAGGAATCGTGCACTTTGTCATTGCACGTTTCTGAGTTCTGCTGTGTTTAACATGTTTCACGTGACTGTGCAGTTGACTAACAGTATATTCGCTTTGTGCGCCGTTACGCTTCATATATACTGAAATTTAAGAAATTCTATTTTCTGTTCCTAGAACCAGCCACCTGGTTCTCGTGCGTGATAACATCATACGTAATAGGATAATAACTTTTTGGTCTGGCGTAAAGCGTGTTTTTCAGCTGGACCACATTTGCCAGTGCCTACTATACGATCGCCCTCATTCATGGGGACCTGATGGCTAGAGAAGATATTAAACAGGTCAACAGAACACATTGTGTGGTCAACTTGGACTCGTTCTATTCCTCGTTCCTCTTCGCAGTCGAAACTCATCACACCATCGGATACGGACATAGGCAGGCAATCATTACTTATATTACATTCGAACTATATTAGAACCAAATCACAGCTTGTGCCTGGAAGCTGATTTTAACACAAAAAGGTCGATGCAACTACTGCGCTGACCACTAACTACCAAGAACTCTGATCTGAGTTGCTGTCAGAACTTTGCCCTATCTCGCGCAATATAACTTTCTAGAGTATAAGGTTCAGTTCACGATGAAACAAAAAGAGCAACTTAGAGAACACATAATATTCTAAGAATCAGTTCGAGAACACACAAGTTGGCGCCCAAAAAGATTCGAGAATAATTGTTCAACACGTGGAGAATGGTGACCTTTGCTGAGATGCCTCTTATCAATGGTATAAATGATGGAGACTAACCTGAATATCTCAATCCATGATTAGTCTCGTTTTTCAGATACGTGACAACAGAGTGTCCAATGGCTGGCCTTACAGTCTGCTTACAAGCCGTATGTGGTTTGCTTATACAGAGTTTCATGGTCGGGATCGTGTTCGCTAAGCTGGCTCGACCCAAGAAGCGAGCCGAGACAATCATATTCAGGTAGGGATACGGACCATACGAATAAAAACGCTGAACATAACAGAGAACTACATCGCAAACCATCGATCTAGGCTACAACGTTGTTGAAACTTCATCAAGTATGTATCTTCAGATTGCGATCGGTGCGTGCTGACCAAATAACGTGTAACACAAAGATTTTGCTCTGATAACTAAATGAGCATCCGTTTACAAAATGTTCACGGAATGCCTATTTTACAAATAACTTCAATTCAAAATACTCACGAAGTCTCTCACAGGTGATCGAGGCATAGCTCTAGTTAGATATTGCAGATATTGAGAGGAGTATTACCTTACCAGCTGTAGTAATGTAACTTTGATTCAGTGAACGGGCTGTTATTTGCCTGCGAGACGGTAGACTGTGTCTGTTATGTCGCGTGGGAGACATGAGAAACACACATCTAGTAGAGGCACACGTTCGACTGCAATTCATCTCGGAGCGAGAGACAATGGAGGGAGAGGTTGGTTCACACTCACAAGTCTGATGATCTATAGTGATTAGTTCAAAAACGATAAAGCGAACTAATTCTTCAAATTAAAAATAGTATTGAGTTATTAAAATTTAGACAATCATATATAATTTTTTGAATAGAGTACTATATCTTCCTGGTCATGGTAGAGAAGTAATTGTTTAAAACCAATCGAACGAGAAACAAAGTTTTATTAAGTTTCATTAAAGATTGAACCACTGCATCAATATGAGATGAAGGTGGGAACCAGCATTGTCGATGACGACCGGTTATTTCTGGTTAGTTACACGTAAACACTTTTCTTAGTTACACGTAAACACTTTTCTTAGTCACAAGTAAACACTTTCTCAAACATCACAAACTGACATCGGGTTTTTAACAGCACATAATCAGTTTAGCCTTTTATATAATTTTGCAGTTGTTTTCACCTATAACTTTTCGACTTTGAACCAAAAAATTTTTTAAAAAAGAAATGCAGAACGTAAATGAAGTCGTCACCCGTATGATGCAAATTTGAGTTTGAGTAGAATACGGTCCAGAATCAAAGATACACATTGTCAAGTATATAACAAGTATATCTGCGTATTAGATTTATGTTTTAACAGTTACAATTCATTCTGTATTAGCGAATTGTTCCAGATTTGGCCAGTGACAATAGTTCATGTGATCGATGAGCACAGTCCTTTACACGAGTTGACAATGCACGGTCTGAGTACTGCTCAATTCGAGATAGTCGTCATTTTGGAGGGAATTGTCGAGTCAACAGGCATGACGGTTCAGGCGAAGAGCAGCTATCTGCCGTGTGAAATCAGCTGGGGACAACGGTGAGGTCTGAGGCCGCGTAGCTATCGTTTCAATCGCATGAGAAGGTCGCATGATCTTTCTCACGAGATTCTCATGAAATACCTGCCGAAATTTCAACGGTGAAGAATGACAATCGATAGAATCTCATGAAAAGTTGATGAAGTTCTTTTCCTGAGGTAATCTCATGAGGTTCAAAAGGGATAGCTACCGCTCCATATGAGAAACGCTCGACTCCAGATACAATGAGTTTTGAGCGCAGCATCAAGCTATGGTAATGTAAATTCGCCTTGCCGCTGTAAGTTTCCCGGTGCATTCATAGTGAAGTTTGAGTTATAGACATGAAACACCTCTTCCATTGGTTGGTTAAATTCTGACTATTTTTCTGATTACACGAACATGGTCATTCTCTAAAGATGGGTTGTGAGGGTGTTATCGGTGAAAACAGCCCATTGTTTGCAGTTTAATTGCGGTGTATTTTACACGAGAATCAGAAACTCTTTTGCGGTTCATCGAACAGCCTGAAACTTGTTAGATAACCTATAATGCAATGTTTGGCAAACACTATGCTTTGATTCAACTGATATTCTGTCCTTACAGATTTCGAAAGCTGGTGACCTACCAACGGGGCTTCAGCAACTATGCCGTCGACTACAATGTGTTCAATAGTACATACGCCGTGAAAACCCCAACCTGGTGTGCAAAAGAACATTACTCAAAGCAAGTAGACGTGAGTTATGTTTGAACATGACAATTGATCCATAACAACTTCGGATGAACAAAAACAGTAACCTTATTCGATAGGACACTCCAACAAATCAATCGTTCACGCCAGAACAAATTACGTTTAGAAAATGTCATAAACGGTTAATCGTTTCTGTCAGCTTACCACGACTTATTTCCAGGCAGATCAGCCAGTGTGATAACAAGATAGGGAAAAACAATACTGCATACAACAAATCTTTCCCCACAAAAACCTCGCTTGTTTCAGCCGAAGGACTATTATAGTCACGACAACCACGATGCGAGGTTAGACGAGAATCGTTCCTGGGAGTCTACTCCCACCCCGTCCCCCTCCCCCTTCAGCCATCCTTCCAGTCCACAACCAAACTTCAATCAGTCGTACAATAAGGCAAATCACGCGAAGCACAGCTCAAAAGATGTGCGTTGACTACATATAGTTATATAGTGTTCAATGGCCTGAGTTTCTGCGAAAGATTAGCAACATTTCAATTGACTAATTTGTTCTGTAAAAAAACTGAAAAATTCCAACGTTTTCATCGTTTCTGATGAGAGCACGAAAGTAGTTTGGATGCATGCTAGCGTCAACTAAACGTATGGTATGGTGTTTCTCTGGTATAGTCGACACCATTCCTACTGAGACTCCTACAGTACACTTTTCAATTTTCCAATTGTTGTTTTCTAATGAAAACTTCAGTTTTATCAAAAGAGAATTCGAACACTGCTTTTTATAGATGATCAGATTCGAATGCAAAAATTGTAAACAATTTTGATGATATTCGCGTCACTGGAACTGACTTGAAGTTTCGTAATCTTACGGTAGGAGTCTTAGTAGGAATGAAACGGACTATGACAGGGTGACAGCTATAACTCGTTTCTCATCCATTTCTTCTATTCCAGGAGACGCTTTTCTGTCCACCGACCATTGTTGTACAATGCCCATCTACATGTACATCTCCGAACCACCCAATACGGAGGCTCATCGATAAGACGCTCATGTACGAAAGAACAGGGTGAGACTGGCAAAGCACGAGTATTCAACGGATTCTCTCTCTTCAATTTCCACGTTGGAGTTACGATTTTGTTTGGAAAGACTGTTAACTGTTATGTGCCTACTACTGCGTCTACATACCTATATCGATATCGATTATAATTTGTCTGCTCAGCCGACACAGCACAACTACAAACACAGTAATCTAAATCAAAACAACGCTTCTGCCTGCTTTTCTTCGATACACTCACTCCGGAGCAAAAGTATCACTGATAGATTGAACGAGCTTTCGAATGGTTTCGAATGTTGAGGTCCTGATTCTTCCCTTAGCTTCGATAATTATTGTCTCATGAAATTGTTCCCCGATTCGAAATGCAAGAAAAAAACTTTTTCAGGAGCAGTTGCGATGGTTCCACGAGGCCTAGTACGGCCCTTTCTGACTTGGAAGAGGAATGTTCTGATCACGACTCACCTACTCAACTTTTAGCTTGCTCGGTACAGGTGTCTTTCTGAAACCTGATCTCATCGTTTAAGTTGTGTACCTTTTTGTGCTCCTTCAAACTTCTTTCCGGCAATGGCTCACAATGGCTTTAGACGAGGTCATTCATGTCTTACATTGGAACAAATGGTAGTTTCGATGTTGAAGTACCGGTATACGAACATTTGGGTTCAATTGTGTGTTTTATGGCACTTTTGTTGGAAGTTTTTCATGATGTTGAAAACTTAATTAACTACCGGGAACACATTTATGAGCATAAATACTGAAAGCGCAATCGAATATTTCTTGAATCTTGAGGACATTCGCATAGATAGTTGTCTCACTCCGGAGCAAGTATCACTTGATAGATTGGACGAGCTTTCGAATGGTTTCAAGTGTTGAGGTCACGAGAACCTGATTATAATTTATATAGATCATTGACAACTACCTCCTCATATATCTGACTCCAATTGATCTCTAGATGACCTGTGTATTTGCTCTTTTGTCATGTCATTCCCTATTTAAATTGTTCCAATAAAGATTGTTCATGGGCGGTTAGGTTGGCGGCAGACTCAAAACGTAAACATTTTTATTACTTTGACATGTTTCGTTCACCAACAGTTCAACTAAGTACTTCATTCTGATTACTGCAGAGAAAATCATATGTCTGTACACAGCGGGAATTGAGATCTATTGAATGCCTTTAAGACTATGACATGATTCAGTTTTCTCAGAACAAAATACGAACTAGTTATTCACACGAATTAGTCATTTACAGTATGTCAATAGATCAAAATAGCTGCATAGTTTCCTTTATCCACGAAATTTACGAATCGCACACTTTCAAATACCCGACTTTTTCATTGATGAACATCAGTCTAAAACTCTCTAGTCGAACCGTAGTCTGTTAATACCAAAGAGCGGCCAGAAGAAGGAAATTGTTTCCGTTTCTGAAAATTCGATTACTTCTCAGAATAAAACTGATGACAATACTTTTCGTCATCCAAATTGAAATACTGTTTTCGGACTTTTTTGTGCCATTTCCATTCACAACTTCATTAATCAAACTCGTGTTGTGCAAGCTGAAATTCACAGGTGCAAGCATTGGTCAATTACAAGAAATTATTAGTTTGAAACTGGAGAAAAATTATATATCACATTCCCGATAATGTCAAGTCTATAATTAGACCAATATCATGCAAGAGAACTACTCTGCTCGAGGAAAGAATAGTAACACTTCATGAATATTGAATTTCGTGCTACCCGAAATGACAGCTGACAATATAGCTGGCTGGGCCATATTCTATACATAAACTCTGGTACTCAGCACAAATATAAAAAGCAAAAACGTGAAATTACGCACAGATAGTGTGAAAGCAATATCGACGCTACCAAAAACTTGTACTCAACACTAGTTTCTATGGTACCTGTGTTATGTTCTTCCGTGGATTCCTATTTTCCAGTATATTAAGAGTAAAGAAGAGTTCAGGTAGGTTTTTTTCGGTTGCTGGTCAAAACGAATGCTTGGAAAAGTATTACTGTATAAAAACTTCAATGTCAGAAAATATTACCAGATGTTTCAATATCGCGAGACCATTGATATTATCACTCACCCAGGTAAAATTTGTGTACACACAGAAACCATGGATGACAGAATAAACAAATATCACCGTCAAAATAAAACCGATCACTGAAATTATTTTTAGTTCAGTTCTCTGTTCGCAGAATTGCATGGATGTAGAAACTATAATAAAACATCTTCCATGTAAACTGATAGCGGTCTCTTTTCAATTTTATCTGTCATGAATTCCATAGGTTTGAGTGTACTTACTTATTGTTTAGCCCAATTTATTGCTACACTTAGCACACGTTTGAACGAATATCGGAGTATGTGCGTACCGTAAAAAATGGAGAATTTCGCGGTTGTCTTCTCGCACTTGTCCCCGTGAAAACCCTTGGAACATAGACACACGGGTCTATCTCCGTGGCGGGCACAAACTCCGTGCGAACTACAATTGTTCTGAGTCGGTGTACAATTGGCTGGCCGAAGGAGGTGGACACCGCTTCTGCAAAAGTGCGTTCATCAGATGCCATTACAATGACATTAGGGTTCTATAGGGAAAGAACACGGCTGTTATAGTTATAATATACGACTTTCTAACGAAAATAAACAAAATCAAACTCCAAACACTGTGGGATAGGACAGCTTCGTGCAGAGCGATCTTCATCAGATGCGAAAGATACTTAAAAATGAGGCCTAATCATGTTAAAGGGACCGTTCCTCTTTAATTTGGAGGTTCGAGCTGATTAGTCGATATTGTTCACAATAAAAAACAAAAATCATTCATATAGGTGTCAACTTCCTGTCTTGCTCCGCGTTCTCAAAAATGTGGCGCGACCACGCGCACGTACATACACCGCCGAGTTCACCTACGTACAAAATTTTCAAAATGTTCATAAAATTACGAAACCATATTCAAAACATGGCCAAAATTACCAATATGAGATATGTGCAAAAAGTTTTATAAATATCATGAAAACTACAATACAGTGATAAATTAAGGATTGCTGCATTACAGTAACCCAAATCCTGTTGGCTTCTATTTCGCTCCGTAATAATGTGGTTTTTTCAACTTCCTGTACGTAAGATATGAACTTTCATCTCAAAATAGAACAAATGACGTTTTACATGTTTCAAAAATTACCTACATTGCACATTATAGAGGTACGGTCCCTTTAATAATCGTTAATGGTGAAAGAAGAGAGAGAGAGAGAGAGGGAGAGAGAGAGAGAGAGAGAGAGAGAGCAAGGACTATTTCTAATATACTCTTACACAACCTGAATAGCGATGAAGAGTGAAAACTGAGATATCCTATATTCTCGATTTTTTTTCAATTATATGCTGGATGCTTATATTCTCGCATCAGGTGAAAACATTATTAACCAAGCTCGACAACTCACTCGATTGTAGGCCATACTGGAGCAGGGAGCAGCGGAACTCTAGTGAATGTTTCAATTTCTGTATTCAGAACACGTTCTTCTTTCTGAAACGAGTGGTACGTTGAATTACACCGGGATAGATTTTTGCATCTATATTATTTGTAAGCCCTGGTGCCTGGTGGCTGTTAACCATTTCCGCCTGAAATCGTTTCGGCTATGTTGAATGATCCAATTAATGACCTATGTAGTACTGCATAAATTTCAAATTCCCCGCGATTCTTTGCCAAAGACGAGCGATGAGAGCACCCTAGTTTTTTGAAGAGAATTTTGACTAGATATAATAGCTAGGTCATTCCTACAAATCTTTGTGGAACAAAAACAAACGTACATTATTTCATACAAGATTGGTGAAAAAAGTACCTTATGTCTACCGCCCGGAAACTTTGCTATCACTGGTAGAAGTGAAATGAGAAGGCAATGATTTGCATAAATAATCTTCATGTGTGTTTTCCATTCAGTAATGGTTTGGAAATAGAAACGTGCTTGGGTTGGGGGCGACCGATCAAAACTGCAATCAAATAAGCAGCAGCGTGGTTGCAGAAATAACGGAAATTGGGAACGTAACGAGGTTAGAAAAGAAACATAAGAAGGGAGGAACACAAAGGAAATTAGTATAGTCTTGCGAGGGAAAGGCTGCCGGTTTCTGTTGGAGTGAGAAATGGAAATGGGTCGTTGGACACAATATTCATGACTCTTTCCCTCTCTCACAGGCTGCTGGCTCTGAAAACTCACCTGTCCAATTGGCAATTGATTTCCGCCACCGCCTACGGCCTTTTAGTTTTGATTTAATCGCAGAAGTTAACAACTTTCTAACAGGTAGTCGACTAAAATAGAGAGGTCGGATTAAGTACCGGACATAAAAGGGTGGGAAGTGATAATTCCTGCCAACAACAGGCGAGATCTCTGGAACTTGATGAGAAGCTCATGAGTAGCTCGTGAAATACTAGTTAACTTTCAATATTCTGTTGATGAGGAATTGTTCACGAGCTGATCTCATAAGGTTTACGAGAAATTGCTATCACAGCAGTTGGAGCTCAATTGGTATTCCAACTGATGCCTTATTCAGCATATCGAAATCACTGAAAATGCCAGTCACGTTCTGGTTATCGAGTTCGCGAGAGAATTTCGTTGAACAACTGACTTACACTTCAGAGCAGATGTATGTGTGAGCCGGCAAGTTTGTAACCAACTCATGAAAACATAATATTTCCTATCATTTCATCAGCTGCCGTAGCGAACAAATGGTGGTTCGCATGAATATTTTATGTGTTTGTCCGATCATGTCATAATGTGACAGACCTCCGTCTAAGACTTGGTGAAAAGTTCAATCCGTAGTACCGAAAGACATCAAAAGAAAGATGCGCTCTGGGAAATGCGACTGCTTTATCTCATAAAATGTGTCTTTAATGTGGTTTGCTGTGAGCGAACATTCAGAGTAAGCTCATTCCCTTAAGAAAGTTTTTTTTTTGATGTAGTTAAATTGCTGGATTAAAAATATTCACGAATGAAGATAAATTTGATTACATAACCCCTATTCAAAAAACGATCGAACCCTCAATTATAACTTTCTTAGTATACAAGCATTACCAGTTTTAATCGTACAAACACAAAATTGGCACAATAAAAACATTCTTGTGGAGAATGGGTTCAAAAGTCATAAAAAAATATGAAAATAGCGGTTCGGAAACGTGAGTGAAACGATTTTCAGTGCAAGAGTTAGTCAGGCGAAAAAGGTGGCCTCGATTTGAATACGGAACAAAATGAAGCTATCGAAGCTCACCACTTGTAATTGGTTATAAGAAATGTGATGAATAGTATGAAGGGCATCAATTTTCTTCATAGATGTAATTATGAAACTTCTAATAAAAGTTCACTGAAAAAACCGTAAGCCATAATCTAAGCTCCACTCTTTTCCAAATTATCGCCTGATATTCTATTTTACTCGAGCTGCTGAAAACTGCTGCAGGTACTAATTACACTCAACCTTTGAATACCTTTTTTTTGTAGACCATTTGATTGTAGACCATTTTATATTAAAATTCGTAATAAAAATCTTTATCTCCAGTTTGTTCAATAAAAATGAACTATAAAACGTAAAATAATCTGATTAATTGCACATGAAGGGATAGATACATATCATTTGTATTTAAAAACTCAAGCTTCTTACATTACCAGCACATTAAAACAAAAACAGCTCGTAACAATCATGAAAGAAGGTAAACTAAACATATTACAATGCGTCAATAAAACTGAAGAAATTTCCTAGAAGCGTAAAACACAGAATTCAATTTCTATGTAAAGTCGAATATGGAATATGTGATCAGTGATATTACTATCAAAATGTAACGAAAATCTATCTGTCGTAGTTTGTGGCTAAGGCTTCGCGTTTTCGCATCGGCTAGGCAAATCACCGTAGTAACTCGAATTACATAGAATAAATAATATTAGAAGTGTATAATCACTCGTTTTTAAAATTCACGTATCCTATAATATATTATAATACACGAGAGTGGGATAAGAGAGATGAGGAACAACCGTAAGGCATACTTATGTGCACCGTAAATTACATACAATCAATCCACCTGGGTACTATGAGGGAAGCGACCAACTTCAGCCTATACGTCACTGCGCTGCCAAATGTTTCAACTGTCGTAGAATAGTATCCAACAGCTTCTTCCGATCCCCTCGATTCAACCCGAAAAATCCTGTGCTACGCTTCTCGAATTCCACCATTCTGAAACAAAAACTATAATAGAAAAGCAAAGTATATAATAATGCAGACAACTAATACGCGCTTCATTACTTTCTTTCCTCTCAATTAAACCTAATCTTAACTAGCGCAAGATAGTAACGGAGTGAAGCATTACTAAACATGTAAGTGACTCACTTTTCCAATAGCACAATGGCAGTCGACGCTTGAACCCGCACATATTTACCAGATTCTTGGCCATATTCGGCGAGGTATGTGGTCCAGTCTGAACTCATAACGAGGTCGAGCAGCTGTCTGTAAACAAATAATTAATTCATACTGTATTTGTCCCATATCCAAAAGTTACATATGAGTGCAAAAGAAAACTATCAGCAAGGGTAAACAGAACCTGATCCGAAAACGTTCCTAATCAACGTCTCCACTTCATAAATGATATGACAGTAGCTGGGTTATAGTTTGAACTTGATACACGCAATAATTCACAATCTTTCACCAAAAATAACGGCATCGAACTACAAACACAGTGAGATAGATCAACAAACACGGTATCGGCCCAAAAATAGAGAAGAGATACAAACCTTAAATGAGCGAATGTCATTGGAAGAGTGAGATGATCGAAACCGGCCACCGGACATCTTGCAGTGAACATTTCGCACTGCATGACATCCAGACTGAACTGGTCCAGTGCACCCGGTGAAATGGCACGAACGTCGGGAGAGAGTAGAACTTCCGATAACTTGGCAGCCAGATGCTTACAAGTCTGGAGAACAGACTCATTCTATTTAGCGCAGGAAAAAACTAAATCTGTAGACTTGGAAGATTCTACACGTTGAACCGGTATGTTAATTGCAAGCACCTACCTGCATACAGACATGACGAGCAAGCACGGAAGGCAGATTCGTGAAGGAAGTGAAGGTTGTGGATAGGAAGTTTATGAGATCGCTGATGTGATCAGAAGCATGACCTGAATGGAATAATTAGAATACACATGGTTGTTAAGCCAACAAGTGAGACTTATTCATGTAGCAAACGCAGTTTGAGAGGAGGTAACGCTTCGACGAGCCTAGGCGGTCTGTGAAACAAACCCAAACTGTCAAACTTGGTTATAGTTTAGGTTATTTCGACAATAATGAGAACAATAACACTTTGACTAAATAATGATTTAACGAAATTTCGTTTCGCACACAATCTATGAATTTCGGAAATAGCAACCCTGAGCTTGTGATATTTGGTTGTGAATTGACATAGAACTTGTATTGCACTCACCCGATGAAGCAGGAAGTTCGAAATCATACTGCCCCAACTCCAAGAACTCATCCACTTTATCGCGTATACACTCGTCAATTTGCAGCTCGACCTGATGAGAAATTTTCATGAGCGAAAATTATGAACGACCGTGCAACGAAAAGTTTCATTCATTATGCTACTAATATGAAGACTACAAGTGAAAGCGCAGACAAACTTCGGTAACTTCCACTAAATAATCGAAAGCAGTTCAGTGTACGGTTAGCCCAAGTAGCTCTAGAGCGAATTTCTGATGCAAACAAAAATTGCCGTTTTTTAACGAAAACAGATTACTTTTGTTACGCAAAGAACATCAATGAAAATTTCCCTAAATTTTCCTTTGAAGTGCCACGTGCTTGGAAGGCAGGTAAATAAACAATAATCTAGAATATCCAGCTGACTCACCTCACTTCTGGCATCTCGAAAAACTCGTTCACTCAGAGACAGTTGGTGACTGGAGGATGTGAAGCCGTCTCCCCCACTGGTCAACCTGGTTATGTGACCACCCAGAGATTCGCATGACTTCTCCAAATATCCGATATTTACCGTGATTTGGACCAGCTGCAACGAGGATAGCTTGAGAACGTACAAACGACGTACAGGGATAGTTCACCATGAATGTGAAAACATCTCATTTTCTATCGCCATTATCATTGGTACAATTGCATGGAAAATTTTCAAAGTTTGAATTTAGTGAAAAAATTGACACCAAAGTTATTGAGAGGCTTCTGTGAAAACTGAAGCAGATACCGTAGCAAGACGTTATTGCTAAAAATCCAGTTACGCAGTGATAATAAGTGTTACAAACTTATGATTAACATGTAAACTGTAAAAAAAAAAGTCTTATTGAGTATAGCGCTTTTCAGTACCATGGAAACTTGAAAACAAACATCCCGAATGGAGAAACTGACCGTAACGAGTGGTTTCTTCTTACTGACAAACGTCTTCAGACTGCCAGACCATCGCGCCAGTAGAACATTCGCGTATCTAAGAAAAATGCATGTTATGTTATAAAATAAGTGGAATGGGAGTGAACGCAGGCGTTTCTCGAAAAACATTTTAAAATGACGTGTGATAGCAGCACTGGTTCACTAAACTTTGCTGAATAGTTTTGGTTGAAAAAATCGTAAATAAAAACCTTCGGACTGTATCATCAATTTCTGATTGAGTCAACTGAAGATGATCCATGAACTTCATACATCCGTCCAGGTACTGCTTCGCTTGCACATACACAGAGATAACGAAACGAGAGAAGGGGAACTTGCGAGGATACGGCTCCTGTACAAATTGACTTTAGAGCAACGCAGGATAAGGAGAACGTCCGAAAAGATTTTGAATTATTGAGAAAAAAAGCAACACGAAAAAACGAAAAAAGCTTGACCTATAATAGAAAGGACGACTTTCAACGAATATTAATTGACAGCATTCCCCTTTCAAGAAGCTACAATTTTATCACCGCTCTTTTCACAATACAGATACATACACTGCCCCGTTGTTCTATTCAAATTAGTTTGCATAATTTTCAAATAAGCAAAAGTTCAAAACAAAAGGCACAAACAAAAACTACACCCTACCTGTTCTAAACTTCGTTTGTAGAAAGGAAACTGTTTTATGATCGAAACGAATTCCTAAAATATGAAGATTATAAGATCATAGGGTTGTAGCACAAATCGATATGACGATGTGTTTCCATGTAAAGTATGAGAAGGTTAAGTTGTACCCCACATCGGAAAAATTTCATGGTTTTATGAAATGAAAACTATTAGTATAAAATGACGACAAACAAACAACAATTACAACAACAACAAACTCCAACCTCTTGATCATTTACAGAAATAGGAGTATAGTTATCATTCTCCAAATCCCTTTCGAACTGAGCACAATATTCGCTCATTAAAATTTCGTTATATTGATCTCTGAAAAAAAACTGTTTGAAGACAGAAACGGAAGGTCTTTCTGATGCTTCAAATTAGTACCTTAGTCGTACAAATGATTTTATACTTTACTGATTGAGAAACATGATTTTTCTTGAAGATCTATCGAAAGAACTGCTTGATAAAAGGCATGATAAAAATAGAATACTTGATAACAGCTTTGGGTTTGAGAGAAATGAAAATACCTGAAGTTTTGAAGGAGCGAGTACAACGGGGCAATACTGTAACTATACGATTTCATGGTCAGTGCAAATAGAAGAATGACCTTCTTCATGCGGAGCATCATCTCTACATCTGGACAACCTCCCTGGAAAACGGCCACTTGAACAAGTATTACCGGATGGACGATGTGAAACGAAATCAATATTCAACAAGCAACGTAGCAAAGTCACCCATTACCCATACTAACGGAAGTACAATGTCAATTCCAAACTAGGAAAAGAGTTGAGAACATAGACGTATCATTCACAATATTAATGAAAAGTAATCGATATGATCAACTGTATATGTTTTACAGCTGTTTCTGCTCAAATTTTATTACATTCCCAAGCATTATACTAGGAGGATATTATTTGTACAATAAGTGGCACAGGAAGCGTCCAATAAATAAAACATACGAATCGGGTATCCATGGTGTGAATAACTTTCTTCAGAGCGTTTTCCCACAACTGATCTTTGTGAGCTGTAGTTGCCTGTAATTATGAATGATTAAAAACAGAAAATGCATGAGATGAGAATGTGAAGAAAAAACCAGGTTATCGACTCGTTAACACATTGTAAAACAAAACGCTGTGAGGGACCTGAAATCGCGGTAAATCGCATGAGACAAACACGATAGCATAGCAAGACTCACCAAACTCGGTTCGGTGATTAGGATATGATCTTCAACGACGAAAAATCCAATAATTTCATCGAGGTAGTCAACGTAATGCTTCAAGGCATTCATCTGAAACCATTTTTTTTCTGTAACATAATACTCATGATATGATTCTCAGATGAATTCCGGAATACTCAAATGAATATACAGCCCACTACTTTCGAACAAGAGCTCCCTGCGATAAGCTTTTCAAGCTGCGCCATCCCACAAACCAAATGTTAAAGTGAAACCACAAACTGACAAAATTATGTTTCTTACACCAGTAGAGTTCCTTCCAGTAAAGCGAGATTCATCAATCGCAACCAGATATCTGGATACCAGGGCCACTTACTAAACTCCTAAACTGCCATTGAAGCAAACACAGTACACACCTTGCTAGGAGGTTCCATCACCAGATCACATTGTTCTTTCCGTTGTGTCCGATAATAGAGCTCAAACTCTTCTCTTGCACCGAGTACAGTGAAAATTTGACAACATCTGAAAGTGGCAACTTTTACGATGATCAGGTCACGACATGCCCCATTTTTCTTTAGCAGACTTGGAAAAGGGAACTACAAACAAAACAACTCTTACTGGATACCAACAGCAAAAACATAGAAATGCATGTTGAAGTGGTTTTTGTTCTCGAATGTGCGTCGGTCGCAACCGAGGCGGGAGGAAAATATGGTGTTGTTCTCAAAAGGATAGGTTTTCGCACTAAGACACTAACCTGTGTACGGGAGTGTAATCAATGAGATCCTGAGCTGAGAGCTGCAACTCATCACCCTGAAAATCTAAGGGATGACATGATTAATCTTTCGAGAATGTAGCTACATCGGTTGTTGATTAGTTTGTGATTCTGCTCTTTTATGATTCCGATTTCTCAACAGCCATAACATAACCAATCAGTTTAAGTCACATATATCATTTATTGTCCGGTAAACTAGGATAATAATTTTGAAGCAGACGTAGGTGAAACAATGAAGGAGAGTTGAACCGTCATTTTCAATGAGCATGGGAAAAGAAGGTTAGGACTAGAAAAAAGGTTTGGTTTCCCACAATGTGATCCTCGAAGCAAGAGTTGAGAAAGAAAATAATGTGCCTCGAAAGCCACATTTCCACTTCTACATGAATACCCACGCTTAATACAATCATCCTACCTCCAGACTATCACTCTGTGCCATTCTTCTACTTGAGTCAACTGTATTCCTTTTCAGAAGACTCCCATCAGCGGAAAGCTCGATTTTGACGTCTATAGTTGATTTTCGAGCTTCTAGTAACGTTCGTGTACGCTCCGCTTCAGAGACTCCGAATGAATGTTGTGAAGCGACCTGAAACCAACACTCTAGAGAGATGATTGGTAACTAGTAGCCGAAGAATGCACATTGATTTCTTCGTTGTTTAGGTTGAGCTACATAAAAACACACAAAAACTAGACGTTGTTATGGTAGATTGCATATAATATGACGTGTACCAGGCTATATGTACCAGGCTATGTCTTCTAAAATGCATATAGGTGAAAATAGATATTTGAAACATACATCTTTACTTGCATGACGACCTATACGACAAGCGACTTTCTTTATATTTTCCAGGAAATCTTTGAACTCGGAATATGCCTGGAATAAAATAATTGAGCAAATATTAATCAAATGTTTCCAAATTCTGAACATCGAGGTACACTTCTCTGTTCACTGCAATATCCAACCACTACTACTGGGAAGAAAGAAAGTAACACTGCGCAAAAATCCATGCAAAATGAGTAATCGGCACACTAACTGTTTGCATTGTACTGTTAAGTCGAGCATCTAAGCAATGTGTTTGCAGTTTGTCTTTAAAAAAATGCAATAAGAGTTCCAAACAAATTTATCAATATCAACATTGTTGAAGACAACTGTGAACATGAGGCCACAGAAACGTACCTTCTTTTTTATTTCTGTTCGTACAGGAGCCATACTTTTGGCCAAAATTTGAGTGAAACGATACTTCTCCACCAATGCCAAATGTGTGTGTTCCAATTCCTCGAGGACTTTCAGCGCTTGGTAATATCTTAAAGCAAACATTTATAAGTTGAATTAGAAATCATAATGTCATCTTTCTTATCGTGGTCAATTCAGAGATGAGAAAAGGAAAACAGACAAACATATGTATTTTGATATACTTCCTGATGCTTGAGACGAAACTATATCTAATGAAATAAACGTACTTCTTCTGTTCCATTAGATCTTGCAGCTTTGAATAGTTCTCAAGAACAGGGAGACATATGGAAATTTGATCCATTGCAGTAGAGGCATTCTTCATGAGTTTTCTGAAACAAGGTTGATTAAGAGAACATAAAAATCAATTGTGTCAGTTAGCTATCCGGAAAGATGAAGCTTTCATCGGGTAACGGGGTAGAACAACGCATTTCCCCATGGAATACTGCACAGTTAGCTTGTACAGTGGCTACTACAAATCACTGTAGTTCGCTCTAAATACAAGAGTATCACAGACTTCGAAGTTCAAGATAGAAATACAACTGCAGCAACGTTGGTGTCGGATACACTATTAGAATAATGAACCTGAACGGCATACCTGTATTTCACAATTTCTTCACTTTTTCGAGCGATATCTTGACTTGCACTTTGAACTTGTTCGTCGATTGACAATACATCTTCCTAAATGTGATTGTGAGTAATGGAATAGTGTTGGTTTAGAACACCGAAAACTTGAGCTGGAGAGAATGTGAGAAGAACTCTAACGCAATCACAAAAAGTACCTTGATATCTGTGCATCGTTCTTTCAAACGCAGCAACTCCTTCATCGAATCAACAAAACCTTGGTAGTGAAACGAACACACCTGAAAAAGTGAGGGATAGGATAATGGTTAATGAAGAAAGCGGAAAGTTCAAAATGCTCCTATACAGTCACAGAGCTGAAAACTTATAGTGTTAGAAAAATGAACTGATTCATGACCGTATGCCCAAAACCGCTAAAGGAGCTCACTAAACGCGAAACGCGAAAGCGCTCTGCCTGAGTTTTCATCGTTAATCGTTTGCGATTTCCAAGGAAATAGTTACGTCGAAAATACTCAAAAACAAGAACATTTCATCATTCAAAACAAAATTAACGCACACCTTTTGGATGTTCTTGTCGTACTGATGAATACGATGTTCGAGGGCTCGGCTGAACTTTCGGACATCGCCACAATCGTAAATGGCCCTGCAACATAAAAATCAATATGAACATTTGAATCAACACAGAGCGATCAATTTCCAACTATTTCAACCGCTGAGGAGAATAAAGTAAAAATCAGTCTACCTCCACAGGAGAATATTTTTCGGGCTTCGCTCCCCGTTCGTTCGGGGAACGATTCATGAATCGTTCCCCGAATTAAAGGGGGGAAAGCCTGAAAAATGGCTGAAGGAACAGGAAAAAAACCCTGAAAATTCACCGAACGAATTACGAATAGAACCTCTCAAAAACTTAATGATCTACCGTTTTATGAATATATACATTTGAATTATTATGTGTTATCTATTTGAATCAGTACCATCAATATACTCTGAAATTTTCACTTATTTTGGTTCTCCCTGGAATCGAACCCTTGGGGGTCGGCGTTCCAGGCGGCAACGCTGCCACTGCGCCATGGGCGGTTGTGACAGGGCAGGTGAACTAAAGCTTACATACTGGCTGCCACCTCGCGCGTTGGGTTTTGGGGCTTATTCCTCACTTTCTCCCCGAACATCCCCGATCACTCCCCGAAGCGTGAATTCCCCGCACATTCAGGGTTTTTTCAGGCCGTTTCCGCACCTTTTTCCCGAAAATCCTCAAGCTTTCGGGGTTCGTTCCTCACTTCTTACCCGATTTTTCCCTGTTCGCTCCCCGAAAAGTGATTTCCCTGAAAATTCAGGGGGTTTTCCGGGAAGCACGATTTCCGATGTCTGGATAACCAGTGATAAACACAAACATTAGATGCGTTTGTATATTATACTGTGTGCTAAGCCGGAAATCTAGTTATGATAGAACAATAATTGAAAAAAATGAACGTGGCACATACCTCAAAACTAGTCCTATACTTCCAGAATCGGTCGTCTCCAGCTCGTAGAGAAAAAACTCTTGTTCTGCGCTCATATCCGGTACTAGAAATACATATTAGCTACATAGTATTCATTTTTGTGATATGGTGAAATGTTTACTTCTGTCATACACAGTCTTACTTCATACTTCTTACCCCCTATTCATATGAGAAGGCACTTTATTATGTTAAGAGCGTGTTGTTCTCCATTTTCAAGAAAAACACAAACAACGTCATAATAATGACAGTCAAAGCTGACTTCTACACCAGAACGCGATTAATTTAACGAAGCTAGCTTAAAGTTAGACTAACCAGAGCGATGAACAAACGATAAACTCGCGAGCGGGGATTTATCCTTTTGAAAACCTGGTCTCAAGAAAGAGAGACTGTTGAAATTCGGGTCTCGTTAGTTCGAACAACGGATATTTCCTATTAAGGGGAGGGGGACAGGAAGTTAGGTCCCATTTTCGGTAATATGGAATCCTTGAGACTTTCCCAGTAAAATAACAGCTACTTTATTGTAACACTTATATGAATTGTGAATAGGATAGCTAACCTGGCTGATAGCTTGTGGATGCGGTGTCGCTGCTACCACCCGCAGTATCCTTGGTACTGGCAGTAGAGGACCCGTCCATCATCGCTGTACCACGACTCCAGTCGGGAGAAACCTGGAATTGGGGATATAGCCATATAGCTAGAGTGCATTTAAATAATACAAATAAATACCAAGAGCCAGAGAGGTTTCCAGGGTCAATTCAACTAACCCGGTTTTTAGGTAACCTAACCCTTTTTTTGGTAACCTTTTTTTTCAGGTTACCTTGGTAAGTAACCTCTAAGTAACCTTAAACCAAAATCGGGGTACCATCAAAATTGATAGTAAAAACAAGTTTTCAAGCCAAATTCGAGGGTAACCTGTTTTTGGTTTTATGTTACTTTCAGGTTACCATCGAAGTAACCTAAAAAAAGGTTAAAAAGGGTTAGGTTACCTGAAAAACGGGTTAGATATAGAATTCACCGGCTTCCAGGGAGCTGGCGGGGCAAGCGGCAAATTTACTCGGTGTAGGCTCTTAAGTAATCCCTATGAGAGCGAAAAGTACTTGATTTTACTTTATTTAGTCGGAACAGTACTCCCATACAATGTGGTCAATCCATACATTGAGACTAACTTCGTGAGTTGGATTGAAGATGTTTGTTTCAACGCTGGATTGAACATGTTTGTTTCACTAATGCGTATGCAATTTACTATTTTCGTGCTTTAGACTTCTTTAGTTTAAACTAGACTAGTGCAAAACTGTTTTCACAAATCCCTTCTCTAGATTATTCATTATGTGAAGAAAGAGCAATAAAAAACAACATTTGAACTTGAACACGAAAAACAACTACCAACTACGTAATTATCTGGCTACCCTGGATAACGATAACCATTTAAGCAATAGATTTGATCCAATATTTTCAAACCTATTTCCCGGGAAAACCAGGTTTCAAAAAAAAAAGGTAAATTATCCTACATTAATTATCCTACATTGGACGGGTGGTTTGCTCGCGATAAACCAGAATCGATAGCGGAAATGATTGTGAGACAAAACAAGCGTGTTTATGTCAAAATAACATTACCACAGAGACACACTAAAGCAATATAAATATCTCATTTTGTATCAAGCTGAACGGTTGAAAATAAAGTAAAAAGTAAGCAAGCAGTTAAATACTAGTATTTAAAAAAGTTTAAAAATGAGTCGGGTGGGTACTCAGACAGATTCCTGCCAATTGGCATGCCAATTTTTACGTTAGGCTGCCAACTTCTGCCAATTTCGCATTTTTCGTGCGACGTCACCTAGCCGAAAATCAGTTTTTCAAGGCGACAAACATTGAAAAATGTACACAAATGTCCATATACGACATCTTAAAGTCAATGGTTGGGGTATAAACCATACGACATGAAACCAAACCGATTCCCTACCTAAAGCAAACCATACCGAAAGGGTGAATACATACCTACCTCGAAACATACAGAGTACTCACTACTGACATGTGTTTTTCACCGTGACTGTCTCGCATTCACCATATTCCGAACAAAAAAACTGTTGAGAAGAACAGGTGAATGCATATTCGGTGTTGATTAAGGAGGTCGGTAGGGTTTCACCCCCTCGGTATGGTTTGCTGTCGGTGGGGGTCGGTATGATTTTACCTCGGTATGGTTTGTTTATAGTCGACCTCCATGGGAAGATTTATTTACATATCATCATCAGATGGAAATAGTATTTTCATCCCATGAACACGTAAGAGACAAAACCTGTTTTCTACCCTATTAATATTAAAAAAAAAGGATTTTTTCCTAAAACTTCACTCTGAGAAACCTCCTTGTGTACTGTTTCAGTCGTATTACTGCTTTTCTTTAGTTATTAATTAGTTTTCAGCAGCTTTTCCATTGAAATTGAATTTTTGGATTACGGTATCTCTGCCAATTAGCGCTAACTCCTGCTAATTGGCGCCAATGTTTCTGAGTAAGCAAAATTTATAAATCACGCACCAGTATTGCGCCAGGCGGGATGCCATGGCGCATTTCTAGTTGTGGACATGCAGGTCAAAGTGAAAACAAATAAATCTCATGGTTTGTCGTCCCTGGCTGGTTTACCATTCAGTTTTTAGAGGTAATCGAATCGCTAGTTGAAGTCTACAACAGTTTGACCGAGATACTGCAAAAAACGTTGTGAAGTTGCAGAAAAAGTAAATAGACCATGCTTCTAAAATTTGACAGAAGTATCGCCCTCTGCACAACAAAAACTATACATTTCACATCAGTTCAAATTATTGAGTCAACGAAGACGTAAATTTTTATTGTCACACTCCGGTCATACAATCAATAACAGTCATAGATTATCTACATACATTTTTATTACTTCCCACTCGATCACATGTAGTTTCCTGGAAAAAAAAAACATCATGGGGATGCATACGCGGTCGGTTCCTTGATACAATCCGACAGTTTTGGTACACTGTTTTGCGTTTTGTTCCCGAAATTTGGGGAAGTATTCGAATGCATTAGGCTTGGGCCACCGACTAATGGAATTTTGGAATAGGAGTGTGTCGTTAACAATCATCTCCATTAGGCAATATTCGTGGTTGACCAAGTTTTTCTTTTGGATTTTCAAGAATATTTGAGTACTTATTGTCTTGAATTTGGCCTTACACTGTTTATATCTGCTTCAAGTGGTTGAGCATACCTAAATTGTAGTTTGATCTGCATGCACAAAATAACGCATGAGTTACAACTACAATGAAGCGGGATCCAACTTCAAACACATCTTGCCTTGTTTTTACTTTCATGTGCCATGAGCCCAAGCATGAGCCATGAAACCAAGCACAGAACAATATCTACTATGTAAGACTGAGAAATTGGCATGATTTTATGCTATGTTGGGAAAACTGTGCTCTTAGCAAAAGTATTATGTTCTGTGAGCCTGCTTTTTACCGCTGCTGCTGAGACCGGTCAACAGCTCACCTCAAATTAAAACTTCTTGCTGGCTAGCAGTTATGATCCTTCCCAACGTGTCCTTGCATCGTTTGGAATGCGCTGCGTTTTCAGCGACAACCACAGATGGTCCTGTGGTGTGGTACTCTGCCTTATGTCGTTGGCTCCCAAAATACTTTCTGAGCGTAGCAGAAAAGCTGGGAGAAAACTTGACGTATATGACGAAGTTGAAACTGCAACAACATAGGTGAATGCTATGGAGCCATGTTCAAGCGAACTACCAATATAGCAGACCAGTGAAACAGAACATAGGATTACTTGACTGTCCCACGTTTTTCTAAGTTTTTCTCCGTCCCACAACCATCGCATGAAAACATGTAGCATCGAATGAAAACGATGTCGAACGCACACAAACATTTTAAGAGCAAGAAAATTTGCCTTGTGAAAAGAAACTATTGATCAGAATCAAATTGTAGTTAGTGTAGTTTGATCTATACTACACTTTGGTATTTTGAACCATGCTAAAGGTGCACCGGGTTCAAATCGAAACCACAGCAGAACAGAATGAAAATATAGTATGTACCTGCCCTACAGTTCTTTGAGCAAACTACCGACACAGCAGAATTGTTTATTTTTTACAACACTCACCTTGAGTTGAAAACCACAAGAAGGTTTGACAGATCCACAAAATAGTTTATTTTTGGTCCAATCAAGTGTTCAATTTCTCCTTCGAAAGTGTTCAACAAAAGTGCTGCTACATTACAAGCAATAAACAAAAGAACTACCAGAACCTGGAACATATAATACAAATGTGAAGCCATGTAAAATTCAGTTTCATGAGCGAAAACCTTACAATAATAGTGAACCAATAATAGTGAAATAATAGTGAACGGTTGGAATATTTCAGTACTGTTCACAATGGTTTAGTTTCTGCTCTAAAAAATTCGATCGCTCAAAAACTATACTGATTGATTTACTGAATTCTGTAGTTGTTGTAAACATGAGAATTACACTTGATATCATTATATTTTTTGACTCTCCCCATATTTACTGTTAATCTATAGCACAGTCACGTGCAACATGTTAAACACAGTAGAACTCAGAAACGTGCAATGACAAAGTGCACGATTCCTCATTAGAATGCTAACTTCACGTGACTTTTGAATTCATTGCTAGTATACGAACGAACCAGAGAAATTGTGTCTCCCGCACTAGTACCACCCGCACCAAAAAGTGAAGCTCCTGAAAGTGATGTCATTCCAGTTCAACACAGCCAATTGGAAAGTTTTGTATACGTTTTGTCAGCTTAAGAATATTTGCACCTATTTTTGAGTTAATCTCGTTTAGGCTGCCCACCGCCGTCTAAACCCTTTTTTGTGGTACTGAAACTCATTTCTAACAATAAAGGAAATGTTGTTGACGCCGATTTTTCATCAAAAACATGAGTTTAATTGACACCGCATAAAAATAGAACATATATTGCAAAAAATACACTCTGTACTAAAACCAAGTTTTCTTCAACGTTCATTCGAAACCACTATATTCCTCACCAATAATGAACGTGTTCAAAACAACAAGAATAACCAGTGGTCCGACCGCCAGAAAAACTGCGTACATATACTGATAATACACCGTCAGATACCTGAAACCAAAATGCAATTTTTTTGTAAAACTCCCAATAACATCGTTAGTCGTGAAGTTTTGCTAGAAGTTGGTGGAAAGCCAATTTCTAGCAAAACCCGCAGAAGTGAACAATTAACTTTTTAAACGGTGACCGTCTAACGATAACAACTGTCTTGGTAGTTGATTAACAATTTGTGGGCTTACATTTCGTTGAACCGGATCGTTTCAGGACAGACCTCCCATGAAGAGCCTCCAAAACCCACGTGATAACAGTCAATAACGATTGCCTGCAGAATTTTTCACCTACTTCGAGTTGATAATAAAACATCAATGATTATTTCAAGTGCTAGAACCTCATATCTACAAGACCTAGTAGTCGTTAACAAAACCACAGTCAGCACCACGATATCAAAACACAATATAAGTTCACGTATATGCGTTGACTTGTTCAACAGCGGTCTGATGGTTTGTATTAGTGTTATTCTCATACTACATACTACAATGAACCGATTAATATGTTCACGTGGCGCCAGAACCCAATAAAATAGTCGCGCGATTGTCATAATATGAGACAAAGCAAAAAGAGAGATAAATGTTTACCTCAAAACAATGAGGAATGTTGTAGACAACAGAGAGTATGACCACAAAAACGATGCTTCCTCGAACGAAACGAGGCCGTGATACATGGTCGCGGATGGATGCTGGCAGACAGACCTAGGTAGGAACAGTTGAGAGCGGGAGTGGACAAATTGGCATTGTAGTTTGATCTGGCCAGATTTCCGACTTCCGACCGATAAGCAACTGAGGTTACAGTATATACCCAACGGTATAGGGAGACATGCTCCTCAAAGTAGCACTTTGAGAAGAGTCATACTATTCTGGCTAGATCGAACGTCGCCAAGGTGAAAACAATTACTATCATACCTAGGAGTTTGGGCTCACAACTGTCAAATTCAGTATTGACAGTCTAATTTTCTGTAATGCTACTCTGTAAATTTTTGTTAATTTGTAAATTCTGTAAATTTTCTGTACTCAACAATTGGCAGAATTATTTCCGATTAATAATGAATCGAAAACTCCTGGATCGTAGCATCTTTAATGAATACACTAACCTGTGCAAAACAGTCAGCTCCGGCAAAAAGAGTGAAATAGACTGAACATGTCTGCGCAGTCATTCCCATCGGGTAGATAATTGGAGAGAGCGCCTACATTTAATAAGTAAACAAATTGAAGATCATTGTCGAATCGTGAGTTGATGAAACTTTTAATGAATGTTGAGCAAAAGAGTACATGTATGGCTAGTTAGCGAACAAAAGCTAGTATACTTGTTGAGTTTTATTTTCATTTGGTGCGCTTATGATTCACCTATCCTGAGGCTTCATTCGCATACATCCCGGTATTCCTATCCCGAAGTGCATCTTCTCAAACACACTCTACTTTTGGTCGTACAACTCGCCGGGATCAGCCTCGAAAAATAGTGCGCAAAGAGAGAGACGCAGGATGGGATGAGCTGCCGGGATGCTCTACCATATGCATTCTGCGGCTCTCTTCTGCTATCACACGTACTACTCACCCCGAACATTCGTGTCAAATTGAGAGAGAACTTTCTTATACTCTCTATGAAAAATAGGAAAATGCCAGTGGCTATCACTGCGCTATCCGAGCATCCCAATGCGCAAAGGTACATATTGGTGGAGCCTCGCATCTCTGAAAAACATACAGATTAGCAGAACTAACACATTTGACTACATATCTTCCGTACTTCTTCGTGAATTGTAGGGTTCGCTCTTTCCAGAGCAAGTCTGAACGATATACGTAGTTTCTTGATCCGTGAACTATAACGCGCATCGAGAACAATCTTCAACAAAGATTTGGTCACACGCATTCTAGAAACATCGATTTAGATCGACTGCGTGGATTCGCAAAAAAGGGGTGATAAATTTCTTCATCCTGGTGACAACTGAATCAGTTTTCAATGGGAGTAGAAACTGATATTTTGTGCACAATCTGGTTCTTCGTAAGTTTATTCTTGCGAAATCTCCATGTGGATATAAATATTCGTTTTTATCAATCGGGCTCGCTGCTCACCGCATTGTAAAAACACTGTGACATTAATTACCCGACATCCATCAATTGATCAGCGAATAAAAAGAAAGAGGGAAGAAAGAGATGAACGATCATGATATGAAATATATGAGAAGCGTGCCAGTACTGATATAGTACACATCATTTCTTCTTAGACACTATACAATCCAACTTCCCAATCACCTTTTCATAATGTGAACTGGTTATCGAAAATGTTTTCGAGCACTCGTTGTAAAAGAGAAGCAGACTCGAATGCAAGAATCATTGACCTGTCTGATAAAATTAACTTGATTCAAACTGGTTAGTTCTGTAGTATCACTGTAAAGTCTCAATAACAAAAAAAATTCAATTTGAACTGACCGGGTCTACTGTATACGAATGCAGATAGAGCATTGCCAATCAGACCAAGGCAACCAATTAGCGGAAGAATCATTCCGCTAAGAATCAAATTGTACAACACATAGTTGTTCTCAGTCAACGAATGCTCGCAAATACCACACTGAACATTTAACATTGCTTTAACAAAATTTTCGACACGTCGACAGCTTTTCGATAAAGTAGACCGAAACGTTACATTTGGAGTCTCTGATGAGAAAAAAAGAAACCGCTAAAATTGAGCACAGCTATGTTTGTGGTCGATCTAAACAATTCGTACTGACTTTTTGCGCTGTCGAACAAAAACGGAACTGAACATAACATTTACTGCGATTGCTCTATAAAATATAATGAAAACCTTGTAGATCGCACGCGTTGTTATAACGGGGTTTGTTAGATTATTCATCAGGTTTCACTAGGGAAACCCAATAATACATAAAGTTCGATAATATATCTCACAACAGATGCTTTCGAACAGTTGAATTGCCGTAAAAATTGAGCATTTATGGTTTCAGAAAAAATACATTACTGCAATTCACTACGGACTGTACACTGATACGGTATAGGAAATGGTTGACTTGAATTCGTTTAAGGATAGTTACAAAATACGAAGCCAGAGGTAAAGTAACATCCTAATTGACAGATTGATATTTTTAGTAAATACTTCACAAATAACTAGTACTGCCTTAACCTTAGTAACTGTTTAGTATTTACTTTACAAATAACTAACTAGTAACTGGATGCCTTAAAAATCTGCAAAAGTGTATTCTACTAGGAGTTTGCTGCAACCTCTGAGTTAGGACATAAGATTCCCAAGATGGCTCATATGTTTGTTACCTGCGGCAAACATCCAGTGAAGTTGAGTTCATCGACTATTCCATGCTCTACCAGTCTGTCCAATGGTGCAATTGACTTACAGCCGACAGGGTAAGAGAAGTTCATATCAGGAATACCTGTTGCACATCAACTGAAAACACAACACCCGTACGGTGTACGGTGGAGACTATTACATAATATTACATACGGTCATGGCATGACTGGGAAAGAACACAGAATAAGCACCTTCTCTGTAACACGGTATTTATCGTGTAATTGCAAATTTACCTCACGTTTTGAGTATAAACTATCAGATTTCTATCTGAAAAATAAACACCCTGCACAACCGAAGAACGAAAGAATTACAAGACGAAGAAATGAATGACGGAGAGAACCGAACGAATAAATCAGTGAATGAGGACCTTTCTGTGAAATTTGCGAAATCTCATCCCATCTGGTCTGCTTCTCAACTAAACAGTGCATGTCTCGAACACATGTTGAATCGAGATGAATAATTGTCTTTTCCTACGAAGATCACACAATCAGGATTGATGGAGGCCGCAAACGATTAGCATTTCCATTCCTGTATTCACACTTTGAGGGGTATGTGTACGATCGTTCATGATAGCGAAGATAAAATTTTAGGGGGTTGTGGCAATATCGCAGCTGGACCGTTACTCCCTTGTCCGTTTCAAGACCGATTTCACAAGGAATCTGTTCTTTAAGGAACCAGTCTGTTAACCAGTCCACCATTTTCCAAGTGATTCGCTCATTAATTTCGAATCGAAAAAGAGCGGAATTAAACAAAGTAGACCAGTATTGCTTGTTCTTCGAAGCTGAACAATTAACACATACACTCGTTGAAAATGAGTCAACTTTTTATAAGGTGTTTTTCTGAAACACACATTTTCAACAAAAGTAAATGCTGAAAAACGTACTTTACGTTAGTGAGTGAAAGCTTGTCTTGTTTCTCCTCCGGTGCTGAACATACATAATGCATTTTAGAAATATTCTCAAGATTCCATAGGCTACGCAGGTAAGATACTAACACTAACATAAGAGATAGAACAACATATTTCAAGAGATAATGTGGAAAGGTTATTAGAGTTCTGTTGACTTTGAGCTAGTTTCAACCAGAAATTGAGGGCTAGTATTTCCAGAGCAGCGTGACGACATATCTTTGCATTGTATCAAACATATCGAACCTCTAAATGAACATTGTGCAATAACTCATTGCGGTAGCCTTAATGTTGGTCATTAATACATGCAAACGAATGATAATCGAGAAAAAACGTTTTTGAGCCATGAGCAGATGCCGAGCCACATGATATAAAACACCTGATGTTACTCTGATGAATCTTGTATAAACTCAGTGCACATGGTCGTTTAATCATTTGCTGAGAAGTTCATAACATTTCAAAACAAAAATAAGAACATTTTGGGAATGTTTCGTTGTCTCTACAACTGGAGTTATTAAATTCTGTTATATACGAAGGCGTGGGTTTGAAGAGAGAAATAATTACTGGCACAACATAAATGCCTAGAAAATAATAAGCCTTCTTTTATATAAATACATTTAGCGTACTAAATGAGACCATGAAAGGCGAAAATGATGCAGGGGAGCCAAAGTTACTTGTGATTTCACTATGAAGTTCAAACCCGATGGTGAGCAGTGTTGGGTAATTAGTGAATATTTGGCATTCCAATGAGGGCTCTACATTTAGGCGCTGAGATTAGTTTAACAAACCCGTTTCACAAAAAGCCCAGAGTAAACCCATGCAAACTGAGCGAGTTCAATACGTTGTGGTAGAATGCGGAACGTTTCCACGGCTTTACTAGATTTATTCGTTTATTATGAACTTGATCGTGAACAGCTGTTCGCTGCAGTTCTATGTTTTTTGTAATCTTTATGCAGAACCGGCCGACTTCAATATGTGAACAAATGGACGATCGGTTAACTATAATTCAATTGTGGAAATACAATTTGAGAGACTTGAGAAGAGAAAATGTATTGATATCGACTTTATACTTCCAGAAATCTCAAAGATGAACAAAACATCCGTGATTTATTACATCAGTTGCTGTTGTTGGAATTCGGCTGTTATGTCAGCTTAGTAATCAAGTAGGTATACTTGTGTTGAGTTATTTTCAAACTGGTTACAACTGGGTGATGATTGAGAACAAGTTACAGTTGATTCGAGCAACATACATGAAAGTTCGTGCAATTACCGTGTACTTAAATATTTCCATTCACGTATAACATAAATCTTCTTCATCGACATAGACAACATTCGTGAGCAGATGAATCGTATAATATTGTTTCGAACAACAATAGATGGACCGAAGATATGAGAGCGTGACGGTTTTAAAAAGTGCTGAAGTATACTTCATTGAACTTCATGTTTTCGGCTGGTCAAAAAAAATTGCGCTGTTTAACTTACATTCAGAGGACGAATGAGAAATATCACAGCGGTCACAATTTCTTGTCGTAGGAATGAAGTATTAGTTTTATTAGATAAGGTGCTGAACATTGGCAGGCTCCGAAATGGGTTAGCTCTCACACATACACTTACAAGTAGGATTTCCGGCACAGACCGCAACGAAATTCGTGAATTGAATTAGTTAACCATCATGACGTAACTTCTGCAAGTACCTTTGGTTTCTGAACGAACATGTCTTTCGTCTTCGCACTTTTCATTGAGCTCTTTCAAAAATCAAAATAAACCAAACGCCTCCGCTAAGTAAACTAACACAATTGCGATTTCAATAGGAAAACTATACGAATTTTTATCACGGAATGAACCTTCCGTTCTCATCACCATGAGGTGGAACAAGATACGAACACTTTCATTTAAATTTTTTCATTAGTCATTCAAACTGGTTTGTGAAAGTGTTGTAGTAAGTGATCATCATCGTTGTAGTACATGGTATAGTTCACAAGTTTCAAACGAAAACTTACAGGATCGAACTACAAATTGAGAAAGATGATCAATATACACCGTAAAGTCTTTCTTAAAGAAAATCGAACCTATCGGCTATTTGACTGGGAGTGGGTAGAACGACGTGAACTACCGAAGAAGTTAGGGGAAAGACGGATTGAGAAAGACTGGCTGCGCTGACTGTAACTACGGAGGGGTTCCCAATGAAAATGAAGACCCAAACTTGACAATATGGACCTGATGTGGCCTTCTTATGATTAGCATAGTGAATGGGTGGTCATTCATTGTGTATGACACTCGATCCCGCTCCTCCCTTGGGTGTGTTCCATCAATAGAAAAACTGACTACCGCCCTTAGTTGACAGATATGAACACTTTAAGGGCATAAATAGCGCAACTCTTGGATGGCCCTTGAAAATATCCGCGATTACGTCTTCAACAACCCGTCAGAACTGTAAACTCAAACCAAGGTGGGCGGTTTGCGTGTTTTCGTTCTCTGTATTTTCAAACTAAAATAACAACTGTTGAAAAGTGGAATCCCAGTGTTGGTTCATTTAGAAAACAGTAGAAAGCAACTTAGAGTAGGTGTGGTTTAATATGCAAAATATGATGACTTGTGCTCAATTCTTGTGAAATAGCAGATGGAATTGAGATGGGGAAGGAAAATCAAGAAGTTTTCACGGCTTAGCCGCGGTGGGAATTCTTGAAATGGACTACCTATGGTATAATGTTACATTCATACGGCTATCGGTTTCAGATTGCTCTAAAAACTAAAAAGATCTGGGAGTGTGATAGTGAAAAAGTAGTCTGATAATCGCCTCGGAGATAGAACACTGCACTGAACTGAGCAAAAACTATACGTCCTTCTTTTTTGTCAGAAATGTCCAAAAACTTTGTCTAAAAAGTGATCACAACGTAGAAGGAAAATATTTGCTGGAATAAACATTAAGCTAACAGATATTTTAACACGTTGAGTGTTTTAGCTTTGCATAAAGTAATATCCTTTCTACGTCAACTTCTACATTATGCAGTGTATTGTTCGAATCTATTCACACAGAATGAGTTTTATGATTTGTATCTAAAAGGATAAAAGAACGAATTCGGAAAACTTCGAGTTTCTCTAAAATACAATATGTTGAAGAACAGATGAATAGAAGTTCATTTTTGAACTAATATTACTCGAGTATACAACAGTATTACATATTCCGACAATGCAAATTATATGCACGTTTAATTAAGAGTTTTTTTATTTGAAAGCGATGATATTTTTTCTGTGAAACTGGAAGAACTATTTGTCATCCTCGTTTGTTGCCTCAGGCAGTTCTCGTCCCGTTTGGATATCTTCATTTTCCACTTCTTCTTCAACACACCTGAAAATAGCAAAAGAGCAATTATGGAAGGTAGAAAGAACCAATCGGGAAATCTAGACTATTGGACTGAACTTGCCTTTTGATCGTTTCACCCAGCTCATTGCAATCGGGTCGCAGGGCGAGTAGCAACCATGCAGCACTTGCGGCTACTGCTCGCAAGCCACAGCAAATTCTCCAGTACAATAGTAGGGAAGCGGAAACAACTGGGCTCTCCTAAAATATTGAAAGATGTTCAAGGCTCATTGTGAAATGTTATCCAACAATCATGAAGAACCTTTTTACAGTGTCCAACTTTTACGTGGGGCACACATTTATCGTTTTTGAGGGTCGTAACTAGGTAAGACTGAGAAAATGCTTTCAAATACCACAGAATATTGTTTTTTTGTGTAGACAGAAGTGTGTCTTATTGTCATTTGTCTAGATAAGGTAAGTATACATAGGTGGAAAGTGAAAATCGAACCATTGCTGGGGAGAGCTCTTCGTCACATTTGATGCACAGGATAGACGATATTAGACCAATGGACCACAGAACCACACCAATCGTTCCACTGTGCGAGAGAGTGCGCGAAATACCTTCACGCGACCATCCATAGAATCCAAGGCTGAAGTATCAGTTTCTTTATCGAACCTGTTCACTCCGCTGACAAAATCTACGAGTCAAATTACTGTGACCTATACGAATTTTCGTGTGAAAGTACGCCGGTGTAAACAAATGACCATATTTTATTCAATTTTTGACCAAACCGACTTTTAAATGGTCGTTTGCAGCATTTTTTACAGGCATATATTCTCAATCGAAACAATGGGAACATGCTTGACTTTCATTCGGAACACGTGAACTCACCGGTCGTAAGCTGAAACACATCCGAACGTGAAACAAATGGCGAAAACAATATGGACTGGTAGACTCATCCATCGATATCCTTGCGTGAGCAACTCCTAGAATATTTTGAAATCAGGCGTTCTCATATATTTCGTTATTTGTGTTAAATGTGAGAACGATACAGGAAACTGACCGCTGTTGCGAAGTTGAATGCAAATACAGCTTCTGCTAAACTCAACCCGGACAAAAATCCTGAAAAATGTTGTATGATTGTAAAAAAACCATTTTTACAACAAGCGTGTCAGAGTGAGTGCATGAGTGCATTTTCAAAAACTTCACGTGACCCAGACGAGACAAAGTTAGCAAGACATTTATCCTCTAAACACACCCAAATTTCCGATCTGTCGCCGGCAAAAAATATATAAGTTTGCAAAAACTTCTTGGTAGGTAAGAACCTCGTATGACGCAAATATAAACAAGCTGACAACCAATACCGTATCTCTTCTCACCTTGAGTGATCAATGAAGCGTTATGGTAGGTTTGTTGAAAAACGAATGCAGTGGCGACGTCTCGATATTTAGGCGGAATGAACGTTGCGAACTGTTTGATATGTTTGGCCAATCCGGTAAGATAAGTTCTTGGTTTGGTGTTCTGCTCTCGCACGAAGGTAGTTCGATGCATCTGCTTGAAGTATTCTGGAACAATCTCACTCTAAAACGCTTTGGATGGACATACTTGATCGATTCATGCTTATACCCATAAGCACAGGTTCTTTGGTTCTTTTCTTTTTTTTACAAGGTTCTTTATGATTACAACAACGCACTTTTCTTTTCCACATGAACTGTGCTGCTTTTGGTTGGAGAGGCATCTTTCTTCAACCATTCTCCACTTCTCGTTTCATAGAAACTCTGAAATGTATACTCGGGTCAATTTTCACATTTGGTTTCATTTGTGGGCTCTCTATTTCACATCATCTGCCAGTCTCCTTATTATCTAAGAGCTCATCTAAACAGGGGATATGATGAGTGCAAATGCAAAGACACTTCCTGGAAAACGGAAGTAGAGTAGATGGATGAAACAGAGAAAGGTATCAGATATTGTGTCAGTTACTGTGGTGAACAACTACCTGTAGTTTGTCCAACGTGCTCGGCTCTTTGAGTACAGCATTGAGAAACTCATCTTCCTGTGCGTTTTCAAATTCTTGTTCATTCTGAAGGAAAATTAATGTCATATTAGTTCGTTTCAACCATCGATAGTAGTCAGCCATGCTGGCCGAGCGCACCCTATATTGCAGGCGATTGATCTGGCAGCTTGCCAGTATTTTCATTGCAAATAAAAATCCAAAAAGTGGTTATTTTGGGATTTTAGCAGATATTTCATGTTCAAAAAGTTATCACATAATCAGGGACTAACTTAAACAACTTTTTGTGCGATTAAATTAGCTTTGAAAAACGGTCAGAAAAGATGATTGGATATCACTGATTTCCGTTTTTCACCATGCTCTGATGGCCGCCTGCTTGTGGGCGCCGCGCCACCTAACACAGCTGAGTTCGATACCCAGCTTGTGCAACAAATTTTGATTAGGCTGTTCGCTGTTGGAAACTCTGGTAACTTTCCAACACAATTGACTCCGCCCACTAAAATGTACTGTAACTGAATTCTATCGATGGTTGAAACGAACAACTCAATTTCGAAGATGATATAAGTTATCTTAAATGAATTATGAACATCGAAAAACATAAAACAATTACGAAATTTTGAAAGTATACTTACTGGCATCTCAGAGGGCCTAATCTCTGGCTCCGGTTCTTCTTGATTTGCGGTTATAGCTGGCAGTTCTCTACTAGTAGACGAGTTCTGCCGAGAAATGGTTTGGGCCTCAGGTTGTATTTGAGGCACCTATGTTCGCCAAATTACTAAAATGTTACCATAGAAAGAAGAATAATCAAACCAGAAGCATCGCTAAATGGATAAAAGTAAGCTATTCGTCTTTTTTTACGAATATTAATCAAAAATCTATTATAACCGAGATGAAAAACGTACATATTGTTCGTCCGAATGTGCTGGCTGCGGAAGTGGCCTGGACCTGGAATAGTCTCATTCTTTTTTCAACCAATTGTGAGTTTACGTACTGAATATCGTTGCTCGACACATGTACAATCTAAGAAGGAGGGAGAACTTTATAGTTTCCTACGTGATTTCTGTTGAAACTGGGGTACAATTACTTATTTACTTAGTTACGTACTCATAAAATTTAACCGTGACTGGCATCAGTTTCGGTTCATATATTTCATTAATCGCCTACATGTGGATAGTACTGGTTTACCTAAGCAGATCGGTTTTCGATTGAGGATTGCAACAGATGTATTCGTGAATTATTTTTTCTTGAATTATACTAAATGTGTTTTGTCCACTCACGTAGATGCACCGCTGTAAGAAGTTACTTCAATTTCTTCGTTTGCTGTGGAGTCTTCGATTTCCTCTTCCTTTTCGGAAACGACGCTCTTTATTGACGAAGCATCTGGCTGTTGAGCATCTTCCACCTTGCTTTCTGTGTCTTCTTCTTCATCTCGCCCAGATTGTGTGGTGCCCTGATCTTGACTTTGCTCATCTGTCGCACCTGAAGTATCAGAGACATGCCACTTCTTCATATTTCATATTTCATATTTATTCATTCACGTCGCTTCGTTACGAGGCGGTGATCATCATACATGTCACAGATATTTGTAGTATACTTCTTAGTGCAACACAAAACTGTAGCGTAATTGAACACTGTTAAACTCATCGAATGTTTCATGTTTTTGTTTGACTGCAGAAATTGTGTTACTCACCAGACAGCGGTGGTTCAGCCAGCTTTTCTGGTTTCGGACGTGTGTGGAACAGGCTTTTCAACATCTATAAACATCTTATGTCTTGTTAATGGTATAAAGTTAAATTTTACAGTCTAATATTCGAGCACGCTATACAGCTCGTTGTGTACCTCTAAGAAAGTTAAGAAAGTGCGGCGTCACTTGGAGGAAAGAAATTGAGAAAATTAAATTCATTTCTGTTGTATTGTCTCTATTCAATACAGAGTAAAAGAGTAACCGTAGCATAGCTTATGATGAATGGAAAGCTTGCATCGTGAATCGCAGCCAGCAATCGGATACCAAAAGGATTGACCCCGCTGAAGCTTCACCAAGCTCAGTTTCGTTTAAAAAAACGCAGTTGGCCATACACAATGTCATGAAATTGAAAGTTTCAAACGAACGTTTACGGAAAGAAAGAAACATTGATCAAAATTACAATGATCGCATAGCATACAATTATTTAAAGATTTTATATTTGAACTTGCAGTAGTGGTGGTGTATCTAAGCTAGTTTGATGTATGAATTAGCAACAAAGTAATAAGCAACACCTTTCAGCAACTCTGAGTCTAAAACGAGAACCATTCTAGTTGAACAACAACAATATTCATGAGATTTATATTCAGTAGATGGACAACCGCCTAAAATTGAGACTGGGGTTCCCATAGCAACCTGGATATGGTTGTTGGTTGGTAACTAACCAATCTAACCAGACAGTCAAATATCCTGAGCACTGAGTGAACCATTGGACTATCCAGTATTTTTTATAAGCTGAGTAATGCTTTTCAGTAATATTTTATTGTTTGCATACCCTTCATACTCTAGAAGAAAATTCATTATAGGGTACGATTGGTGAGTATCGCTCAGTCCATAATTGCAAAATATTTCGACTAGTTTGCTATCATTAGCTCTTCCGTAGTACTACTAATAAAATAAATCTAATTAATTTGAAAACTGAAAAGACATTGGTTTTTGAAGGTTGACCATCTGTTTATCTCATGTAATCATGAGTATCAACAAACTATGGGGGATCGAGAGCAAACGAAGGGGTTGTTCGATCACAGACATATTTAATGGTTCATCAAATTATCAAATATTAGTTACATAAATGGGATTCAGGCTTCTTTGTTCTCCTCGGCACCAGCACTAACTAGTGTGATGTCTCTCGGCTCGTCGCTCAGTTCGTTGTCTCGATGTTCCTGCGGCAGGGCCTCGACCTGAAAATACGTGAAGAATAGCCGGGGAAAATGGGATGAGCATTTGGATTATCAGCATCAATGGGAGATTTTAGCTATCAGAAACTTGACCGACAGGTGCTTGTTAACTGAGCTAGTTTTAATAATATCTTATATTGGCTACCGTGTGAAAATTGATAATTCGTCAATCGCAGACCAGCACAAATCTAGGAAAATGCATAGACAACAAGTACTTCAAATTTTTGAATGGCGAACCTCACGCATCACTCGCTCTCTCACTTCTTCTTGCATTGCCTCGACGCGTTCCTAAAAAACGACATTATTCGGTGACAACGTTTCTGCAGCCGTTTGTTTGACAGCAATGAGTGAAAAGTTTAACATCGATAAAAACCTCACGAACAATACGTTAAAACAACAACAAATACTCAACCGATTCCTTAGGTGCAGGTGGCCTTTTCCCATGTGTTTTGATGTACTTGTGCGAATAGTTCTGAAATCAACAAATGAGGAAAAAATTCGAAACTGGAAGATGTTGATTATACAAACACCACCATGAAATTGAGCCGTTCATTCACGGCACACGCATTTGACCTGAATTTGAAACTACCATTTTCGTGGAGAAATAAGTTGAACCAGGTATTATTCGGTAATTGAAAACAACCAGGTAATTAAGCTTGAAGCTCTCGTAGTTGACAGTAACAAAACCATAGACTTGAGTGCTGAATAGAAAAACGTAGTTCTCAATCATAAACTGTAACCAGTTCTGTAATTTGTAATGAGTCTAATACGAATAAAAAGGTATCAAAGTTAAATGTTGCTTCTCTCTCACAAACTCACGAATTTCTTCTCTTCCGGCGTGAGATCTTCCTTTGTTCCTTCCATTGTTTTCTGGAACAGGTATGAAGTATGTCTTCGAACAACCAATAATAACTCAAACTTCTACATACACAATTTGTCAGCAGAGTACGTTTAATATAGTAGTTTTATTTATAAAAGTATGAAAAGCAGACAGGTGGAACTGTGTTTATTCATATCGATTGAGCAATCAACGCCTCTCTTTCAGTGATTCATAGTGTTTGTTTGAGATATGAATGTAGGAAAACAGCTGGTTTCAAGTTGCAAATAGTTATACTTCAAACTTGAAAATAGTATGTTGATGGAGCAAATGAAACGAATAGATATCTCATCGTAAATTCGAGAACAAATGTTTTTGAAAAAAATATTATCTAATTTGCAACCGTCGGTTCACAACATTTCATTGAAGTTAAACATAAGTCTACATTGAGCGAAATGGTTCAAAACATGTAGGAAGATCTGACTTGGTTATCTCTCGCATGTCTTCTGTTTCCACGTAGGGCTCGTCTCTGAGAACGATGCTGAAAGTTCATAGTACAACAATGTTTGTGTGTTCTGTGTTCTCTACGAAACAGACATACGAATTTATTAGGTTATTTTATTTGAACAAAATATAATTGTGTCACTAGGACTTTTGGATGGTGGTATGATTAGGTTAATGTGCTCAGTAAGTGAGGTACTCAAAACCGTTTCGACCCTGCTTCAAGACGGTTTTGAGTTTTCTCAGAGGGTTGGGTCAGTACGAACGTTCTAATGGTTACTTGTGAATAAACGGGTGAACATGTCGCTCAGACAGACGCAATTTATTCATTTCCCACAGCAATGAACCGATTTTGCCCACTCAACTGTTTGTCAAAATGATCATTGTGGTATTGTTTTCAGTGCGTTTGCTAGACAAATCTATATTACTCTCTCAAGTAAACAACTAAGAATACACCCTCGGACAGCAGCAGTGTAAGCTCCTTCTTAAAACGTCGGCTGTATTCAATTTCACATGACTTTTCTATCTATTCAAACTACTTTATGGCTTTCTTATCAAGTCAATAAAATTAGAACAGCAAGGTGGTTATGAATGTTGTTCCTATGCTCGCCTTACTTTATGTTCTTCTTGGTCTTGTCTATAGCGCAGAGGAGTTAGAATGTGCTGCCTGTACGGATATCCAAAAAATACTGGTGGGGCTCCATTCAATGCTTATATTCAATCTCAATGCAATACTTATATTTATCATTGTTTTTTTATTTTTTTTTCAGAAATCATGAACAAAGCGAAATCTCATAAGAAAAATTCGAAAAAGTGTCTACCATGCATAAAATGATGCATTATTATAGCTCATGCATAAAATTATGCATGAGGCACTGATCAATGGAGTTTTGACGAGCATGTGTAATTTGAATACCATTTTTACGATTTTGTATTTTTGACTGTTCCCTCATCTTTTAGGAAGAAAATCACGAGGAAGTTGCGGTCGATCTTGCAAAGAGGTATTTCATGAACTTCAGTTCTACTTTTCTGTTTTCTTTCACAATGTAATTCATTCTTACTCTTCGAATATTGTAATCATTTTTTTAAAATGTTTTTAATTTCAGTGTATCACATAATGTGCTCCTTTTTCAGATATAATCATTCCTGTCTCAACAATAGTTATGACTGTGGCTCGCAGAGTTATTACTTTTCTAATTCTCTCAAGTGTTTTCTTCGTATTCTGTATGTTCGTTTTTCATTGTTGGTTTCCAATGAGAAGGAAATACTTGAAAACCTACTGCACCCAGAGGGAAATAAGAATAGTTGGCAATCTCAGGTTAGCTGAACTCATGCACTCAAGTTCTATTTTACGTTCTCAAGTTTTATAACTGATTGTCACAATACGAAAACGCATAATTTTGCTTCTTCCCTCCGTTATTTGAATTAAACTTACAAATATGTCTCCATTACGAAGACTGAACAAATTTTCGCTAAGGAATTTTCGTATGTACATAAAACTATAATGTAATTTTCAGACGGCAGGCGTTGATCGGACACTCGGTTGTCTGATGGAATGACTTTCATCTTCATGTGTTCTTTGTATGTTTGACTGGTGGTATTCGTTTTCCTATTTTGTTTCCCATGGGTATGGCGTGCATTCGATTGATAAATTGTTCGGTTACTCTTATATATTCATCCAACGAAGCCTTCAAATGTATTAACCTGTCAGAGTAATGAACCAGTACTAGTAATAGGCACAACCTTGATGTCACGTGTGCTTACCCTGTTGTAACGACGTCGGCTGAATCTTCTGTTCTCTGCTCGGCGATGAATTCTTCGCGACGGACGGAATCTACGGAAACGATGCTGCAATACACGTCATTTCACTGTATGTTAGAATAAGTGTTGTGAAAATGGTACAGAAATCGTTGAACTATAAAACAGTATGTAGTGACCAAAGTACAGTTGCTGACTCTACTGCATATTTTTGTACGTATTTACGTCAGCTACTAGTTTCCGAGTTACAATAAAACGGAAACAGGGGTCATTACAAACATAGTAATCTCACAAAGTACGCTAAATACATACTGTGCTTCTCATATCCTGATGTGCACTTTTACGATCACATCACTAGCAGCTTACCGTTTTCTGCTCTGTTCCCATCAGGTTTCAATGTACCACATAATACATTCATTAAATAAATGCTAGAGGTTCATGCATAATTAAGAAATCCTACACATAATTTACTACCTGATGCGTTTGTTTGGGTTTTGTTTCCAGAGGCTTCTGTTCACCATCATTCAGCTCAGTAGCCTTAGTCAGTTGTTGTGTACGGCGAACTCGCTGAATTGTATGCCCTTGTTTTTATACATACACATACATCTTTGTTTCGACCACGAAACAACAAAAACAAAATATAGATGTAAAACAATAATATGTCATAGTATTGCGGTTTTTTTTTCAAAAAAGGCCTACACGGCGTGCCGTAACCTGCTGTTTTTTAGTTCGATCCCGTTGCTTGTCCGCTAAGTTTCCAAAATTGAGGTTTGGGTCAAGTTCAAACTACAACGACGATATGGCCATTCTCTATGTTGTACCTGATGTGTTTTTTTAGGTCGGTTCTCCAACGGTGTCTGCTCTCCGTCGTTCAGCTCCTTCGCTTTCGTCGTCTCGTGTTGGCGACGCACTCTCCGGAACATCTTCTGAGAAGAAATTGACGTGCTTTCCCAAAGTATGATGTCAACTCAGTACAAACGTGAGAATAATATCACGTCTTCAAACGTGAACACCAAGCTCAGCCAAGCAGGGATTTCACGAATTCGCGACGCACTGTGTAAATTATGGATTTTCTCACCTTAGTATGGCATAATATAGATTTAGCTTTTTTCAAAGAAGGTCTATACTATGATATGTCTGACATGGAAAACTGGAAACAGCAAGTTAGGGTGCATATTTCCCTAGTTTGCTGTTTGTAGTTTGATCCTGTTGCTTTTAGGACATGATTCCAGATGTTAGGCGTGGGTCGAGTATAATACACTACAACGAATACTTTCTCTAGATTTACCTGATGAGTTTTCTTAGGTCTGTTCTCCAATGGTGTCTGTTCTCCATCGTTCAGTTCCTTCGCTTTCGTCGTCTCGTGTTGGCGACGCACTCGTCGGAACATCTTCTGAGGATAAATTGACGTGCTTTCACAAATTATGATGTTGACTGTACAAACGCGAGAACCACATCACTTTTTCATATTAGATTACCACAACCGAGTGTTTTCTATTCTGTTGCTCACTTGACCGTGAATTACATTTCAAACTATCAATTCAAACCGACTATTCGTTCATAACTCGATCGGCTTTTTATCAGTTGCTAAGCGTAGTTTGGCCGACCACAGTTGTGATCAATTTGTGAACAGTTTTATCAAATATAAAAGTTGTTGCTAGGAGGTTTGTTTATATTGTACAATACTTAGTTAGTCATCGACTGATACCGTGTTTCTTGGTTACATTTCGAGTAGTTTTCCTAGATTACAAGAGTTGGCAACTTTTGTTGTGTAACTGTCCGATGAACATGTCATGTTCTCATGTATGTTTGGTTCGAACTGACCTGGTGAGTTTGCTTGGGCTTTGTGCTTAACGGTCTCTGTTCTCCCTCATTCAATTCTGTCGCCTTGGTCAGTTGATGATTTCTACGGAAGCGCTGAAACATGAGGCCGTATGCATGAAACATCCCGGCTCGGGTTGGGATGCTATCCCGAGCTGAATTGGCCGGGAAATAGCTCGGATTAGCATCCCAACCCGGCCCGGGATGTTTCATGCAAACGGCCTCTGATCGTAGTTGATTTGGTGACAAAATTACGATATTGACAAAAATCATCGTAAAAACAGTGAAGTGCAATGAACGATAGATGAGAATTGTCCATCAACTCACCACCGGTATATGAATTTCGGTGCTATTCTTTTCCTTGTCCTTCTCATCATCCTCTTCGCTGCTCTCTTCTTCTTCCTTTTCATGTTCTTTCTCGTCCTTGTTTCTTTCTACAAGCGCCATCACTGCGATTGTGCATTAATTTATAATGTAAATGTTGTTCTGCTTTGTTGAATGTTTCAGTTTCAAAATGTTACTTCACGTGATCTACCGGTCTCTACACACAACAACTGTTGGAGACGACAGAGAAAACGTGAGGATCTCATCTGGTACTATTTGCTACATGTTTTCAAGACCGACTTGATGAAGATTACCGAGGTTCAGGAATAAGACAGTATTTCACTTTTGAGGGACACCCTTTGCTATAAACTCTCAACTCAAACAAGACGAAAGCTCATTACTGGCGGACTCAAACTAATGTGAGTGACCATCCTCACAACCAACCTCTATCTTTTGTTTCTTTCCTCTTTTCTTCTGCTTCATTTCCTGACATCATTCCTGCAAGAAATACGAAGACTGGGCTACAAAACAAAGCAAAAATACTTAGTTGGTTAGTTTTTACTGTTTTTTGTACTGTTATCTATGTGGATTTATATTATTATAGTGTTGACTATTCGTTGATACCTTCTTCGTTGCCCTCAACGGCAGACTCTTCATCCCGGTTGCGATTTCTGTGCTTTTTCCTGTCTCTCGCACTGTCCACCTCGGCTATCAGACAAAGACAAAGGGCGACCAGCAGAGCATACTTCAACCGCATGCTCTGAAACATACAACTACATTATAAAGTAAATGAAGAAAAAACATGGAACCCACTGTCAGTAGTAGCGAACTTATTTTAAGTTCACACACGAACAAGGGTCAACAATGTTGTCAAGAGTCACACATTGTTATAGTAACCACACACATTTGATGAGAGTGGAACAAAAGGATTATCATTCTAAAATGGAACGAAACATAAAACGATCTAGAAACAAAGCCTGTTAAACAGAGAAACCGCTGCCTTAACAGACTGTAGAAAAGTGTTGGTGGTGGTGGTTTTAATAATAACTCGTTATCAGCTCAATTTCTCGGTCCTTATCAAAAGTGTTGTTCACTCAGTTATTTGCCATAATAGTGTAATGCCGGGGTTGCCACTAGAAAAAGTGTCAGTGACCAATTTTTTGATAAGTGGAAAATTATGAATACTCGAAAATTTGAGAAAATAGACTTCCCTGCTCTGTAACTATGGAACGTTTTTGAGGTCACTTGTGTGTTTACCAATGACAACTTGTGTGCTCAAGAAGCTGCTTAGAAGTCGGTGCTGAGCTCGATTGATTTCGAACGCTTTCCAATTTTGAGGCAAATGATTATTGCATCCTGAACTTAAGAAAAAAGCCACGAAGAGAAAACTGCGTAGAATGAGTAGACTGATAAACAGAGAAACTATTGGTATAGAAACCAAACTGCCAAAAAGCATAAGGATATATAGTCTCATTACTATATATATATATATATGAATGTATGTAATGATTGCAATATGGCAATCGAAGAACGACTTATTGGAAACGCATGGGTTTCTCTGACTGTTTCAGTTCTGAGAATTTGTTACTTACAAGATTCATTTAATGTGATTAACTTCTGATGTTTCGTCGCGGCACGTGAGAGCACGTGAACTTCACGTAATTTAACATTATTATTTGAAATCAGAACGATCGATTACCCATATCTACCAAGTTTCACGTCATATGATCAACTTCTGATTTTTTGTCGCGTCACGTGAGAGCACGTGAACTTCACGTAAATTAACATTAATTTTTGAAATCAGAACGATCGATTACCCGTATCTACCAAGTTTCACGTCATATGATTAATTTCTGATTTTTGGTCGCGTCACGTGAGAGCACGTGATCTTCACGTAATTTTACATTATTATTTGAAATCAGAACGATCGATTACCCATATATACCACGTTTCATGTAGTATGATTAATTTCTCATTTTTTGTTGCGTCACGTGAGAGCACGTGAACTTCACGTAATTTAACATTATTATTTGAAATCAGAACGATCGATTACCCATATCTACCAAGTTTCACGTCATATGATTAATTTCTGATTTTTTGTCGCGTCACGTGAGAGCACGTGAACTTCACGTAATTTAACATTATTATTTGAAATCAGAACGATCGATTACCCATATCTACCAAGTTTCACGTCATATGATGAACGTCTGATTTTTTGTCGCGTCACGTGAGAGCACGTGAACTTCACGTAATTTAACATTATTATTTGAAATCAGAACGATCGATTACCCATACCAAGTTTCACGTAATATGATTAAGTGGGACCCTATTCTATCAGTTGTCATCGAGCAGTCGAAACTAGTCTGGATAAATCTGAATCATCCGATACATTTGTAATAAATACCATATCCCTGATTTCTCAAAAAATGTACACCATGACTACATACGTACGTCTCCCGGTATGTGAGCGGGTTGCATGCGTACGCCGGTTCAATTACCCAAGTTTGAGGTACTGTTCGTGTTTAGATCGACCTTGAGGGCTAGCTATTTCGCAACACATTCCACACCCATTAACCATTAAAGGACTGCCAGCTGTCAATTTGGCCCCGCAACGAATCAATTACTCGCCTGTTTTGGCTACCACTGCATCAAAAATCTAACCAGGAGCTCATTTGCATACGTGCAACCACCATGAGCAGTCGCATGCAACCCGCTCTCCCCAACTTCTTTGACTCTGAGCTAAAAATCAAACCTGTTGTGAAATCATTTAAGAACACACTTCTCGTATTTGCCAAAGTCGTGGTTCTCGCAAAACTTTCAGCCGACAAACTTTATTACATCAATAATAACTTTCCTGAATATTTGGTGGACGATTGTACAAAAAAGAGGAGTCTGCTAAGAAGATCGGAAAGACGACTGGAGATAGCCGCGAGAGAACTGATTTCTAATATGAGAATCAACCCGGACGAGGAAAAGGATCTAAGTTATGAGGAAAGCTTCGATTTTCTGGAAAAGGTGGCTAAGTTTTATCCAGACTACCACATTCGAGTGCTTTTCAGGGAATCAACTATGGAGAACTACGACACTAACGAAGACATCAACCCGGAGGGATGGAAAAAAATGTCTGTCTGCTATTTCGAATGGATGTTTGATAGCGTTATTTTGAACAAACGAATTTTGGGAGATTCCAATGGACACCTCATAACTCCTCGAAAACAGAAGACAAGTAGTGCACGTGCCAAACGTGAATGGCTTTCGATGGCTTTCGGATTGGCTTCATCGTTGGAAAATCAACCCAAATCTGGAAAAATGAGAAAATACGAGAATGATGAGATGAATGGGGATGATTCAATCAACTTACTCACAGAGAAAATGGCACAACTGCGTCTTGTGTAAGATGATAGACATATTGAAACAGTGAAGAAATTTTTTTCATTTTTATTTCGAATTTGATTTATATAGTATATTTATCGATCTATTGCCATACGGAAAGTTATAATAACTAGATGCTGATTCACGTTACTTAGAGTTAGTTTCCTACATTTTTTTCCGAAATAAAACTTATGACTTTATTGTTAATCAATGTGTGTGGGTTCAATGCGGAAATCACAGTTTTCACCGGCATGATGGTTGTTCACCGACCTTTACGGCACACTTTGACAATAGTAGTTCGAAAAGAATTTCCATTAGTTGTTTTCTAATTACTTATCTCTCCTTTTCCATAGTCATTCGTATAGATTGTTTGCTTGTTGTACGTATATTCATGTTTTTCTATGTACAATACTCACCTCAATAAATATCTTCCAATCGTGATTTTCTTATTGTCAAAACAGTTTGAAAACTCCACCCAGGACCATCCCGGGAAAGCAAAAAACGCCTCCGTCAGCGGTAAAATGTTGGAGGATACCAAATTTTGGTAGTTTTTCACGCCACGGAAGCCAGGAGAAGGAAAAATTACGATTCTTTGTTTTGATCGATTGACTATGATCGTGAAAACGGTACTAATGTTGTTCAATAGTTCTTGGATAAGTATAACCTGAGCAACATTCGACTGCGCTACGACTGGCTGGAATTGAAATAAATGTTGGGGAATTTGATTTGCTACTTCGATAATTGAGATATTCTAAGCGCAATATTGTAATATTCACATGGTACGTAAATTATAGAAATTTAATATCGTCAAATAAGACATAACTGTTCCCGTTAGTAAATAATGAAACAACATAACAGTAGTAGGCTTAAAGCTGGACCACTCTTACTGAACTTCGTGATGTGTTAATACAGTTGTGAAAAAATAAATAATTAAGAACATTTCGAAATCGATCATGTTTTGATATGCTCAAATTCAATTCCAGCAACTCAAGTTATTAATGAGAATGGCTAAAAAAAATAATAAAGTTTGAAAAAACGAGCCCCAGATCAAACACAAAATGCCAGAAACGTGATGCATGCTAGAATCTATCGAAAGTGTGGTTCAGATCAACTGATTCCTCCCAAAAACTGTACAAAACTGTAGCGCGGATAGCCACCGCCTTTCTAAAGTGATAATTGCTTCTTCTCTTCAGCAATAACAGAGTTGCACCAGACGTTGGAAAATTTCCAAGTTTTCGTGAGCATATACTTTGTACAATTCCACTGTAATCCTGCGAAAGAACACAAATCTTGCGGTTTTGTTGTGGGAGAAATCCGTCGGTTTCCATTCTACAATATTTAATAGTGATTCTGCAACACCACCATAGCTGATTTGTGAAAAAAAAACTTCATTGAAATTGTTTTTTTTTTTGAAAAGGTGAGAGTTTCCTGGAAATAAACTTGATCTTTCTATTAGTTCTGCACATTATCCAATTGCTCGTTGAGGTTCGGGCGTGCACTTTCACCACGTTTGTGTTCCATTAACGTGTGTATTTTCATCTACGTTAATTTAGCACTGTTGCCTAACGATACCATCAATTAAAGAAACCGTTCCGCTATAATTTGAGTTTCATGAAATGTTTAAAAGCTCAAAAAAGTTTCTTAATGTCTTCCCATAGACCATGAAACAACTTTCTGATTGAAAATTTGTAAAATTTGCATAACATCAAGCAATAAAGAAGAGGACATAAACATTTTCACTGTGACGCAACTTGACTTGGTTCATTTACATCCAGATTTATTTTCATTTTGTAGTATCGAATTGTGTATTCGTATGTAATAGAGTGTTTTGAAATCATTTTTGCACTTCTATGGGCTATTTTGAGCATACCACGTACGTAACCCCCCTATCGGTGTCATTACGTAAGCCGCTTTCCTGAGAAAACAAAGCAAGATAGGGATATAGAAGTATATATTTTTTATAATGATTTTTCATTTGCCATAGATTGTTAACTCAAGAGTCAAAATTAAAGCGGGACGGATTCTTTAAAAGTGATAACTAGAAACATCACATATATTTTTCATGCTAGATTAAGCCCATGTTTGAGTGTTTTCTTAGCCTGCTGTTCTGGATTGCTCGCTGTGTTTCAATTGAACTTGTTAGATGCTGAATTATCGTTTTCGTTCAGTTTGTGTTGGTTTGCTAATTAATGAATGTTAATCAGCATATCTAAAAATTTAGCGCTTCCTGATATCAGTTTGAAAGTCTTGGAATTGTTCCACATTATGATTCATGATGTTGACCTTGAACCATATTTTTCTGTTTCCATCATAAGTTGGACGGACGCACATAGTTATAGCTCTTTGTTTCATTTCACCGGCTACAAAAAGTGACAATGAAAGTGCACGTGATGAGAGATAATGAATCTGCAACAAACTAAAATGAAGCGAATGTCTAAACCAGTAGATTTAGTTTTTCAATAATTGATCACATAAATCGCCAATATTACCCTTTGTGTTGAAATTTATTCAGCTAGGTCTGGAAATGCTGGGCAATATTATTTATCAGAACTTTTTTACTGCCGTTTTCTGAGTCAATCGCAACTAATCACTAATCTCACTTCTCTCTGAAAAATCTTCCTGTTTCTCATCTAGCGGGGGAATCTCTATTTTTCAGGACATGAAAGGAACTCTCAACCAAGAATTTCACTCCATGTTGGTGTTAATGGTAAACTTCAGAACCGGAGACTTACAAATATTTGAAGGTTGGTTATATAGCTTAGGTTCGATAGCGGAAGAAAATTTTGCACGGTTGGGTTACTATTATATTAAATTGTATGTAAGTGAGTTAACGTTGGACTACAATTTCCGAACAATGAATTCAGCTTACTATACAAAAATATAGAAAAAATGAATATATAGTGTACGAAAAGTATACACCGTAGTATTGAAAGACTATCCACGATCCGGAACATTAGAAAACTTTTTTTCAATATGAGCATTTGTTTCACGCCGCTCTTGAAGTTGAATTTCATAAGAGAAACTACACTGCCTTGCAGCACCTTACGTTTGTCACTGTTGAATCTATTCAAACGTTCTTGATCACCGATAAGTAAGACTTGGAGATCCAAGATTACCAGAGAGCTTGAATGTATTAAATTAATGTCCTAGTGTTGTTCACCCTTCATGAAACAGGGACACAATTACAATACAATGAACGTTGTTAATTGATTCGATTGAGCAAAAAAAACAAATTAGGACGAACAGTGAAATGAACATTGAACGTCCAAAAAAGCTAAAACCAGCTGTGCTTTTTTGTACAATCTTTTTCTAGGACTATAATTTGACTGTACTTAGAACAAAACTAGTTCTAATGAGAAATAGGAAACAGTTTTTACAGTATTTTCACACATTAAAAAAAGATGACTACATTTCTAATTCTTTTCATTTCAGTTGATATCGTATCCTGATCATTTGCTCCCAACCTGTAGACTTTTACTGATTCTGGATGTTATGCAGAAAATGTTACAATAATTAACGTTTTTGGGGCTCTAGGTTCCAGACACCGTTGCAAGTTATTGTGACAGATTGGTCGGCATTCGGTATTCGAATCTGGCATCGCTGTCTTCCGATTTCTGATCAATTATCATATCTATCTTGGGAGAAACGCCATATTATAATTTGTGCTGTGTGTCTGAACACTCTCGTTTTCTAAACTATGTAATCTTCTCTTTTCTATTAATCGATTTCAAGTGAATTCCTGCGCAGATATGTTTTCAGAGACGCCTTCGCGCAATCATCGTTCATTCAAAACATAGCAATCTTGGTCCATTTAAGCTCAGATCTTCTCCAAAGAACAGTTTTCTCCAATTTAGCTCTTTCTCTTCTTGAAGTACATTTTTGTGTGAAGCAGACCAGATTTTCTTCTATTCTTACCATCTCATGAAACTACATTTGAGAATCTATAAACGTATCAAAGACTACACCTCGTGATATTACATCAAAACTTATGGAACGTAATTTTGAGATAAATCAAGTAAGCATAGTGCATGAGTTGTACAAATTGGTTCTTCGTTATAAAGATCGTATGTTTCATGTGATGAATTTACTGTTACTTTTCTCCGACCGACATTAGGGCATTTGTAATCGTATTCAAATGTTTCGCTGCCTGCAAGACTTTTTGTACTTAGCCACGTGAAAAGAAAAAATGCTTTTATTCGTCTTTTGCCGCCAGAAAGAAGAGTCTGCACTATTTAAATTTCAATATGACCTTTCGGTCATCGAGTTTGGGTTAGAGATGGAACGTACCAGTTTCTTTCTTTCTTCCCTTACTTCCCTGAACTTTCTTTAACATTGTACCTTCATTGAAATAGTTAAAGCTTTCATTTCTAGTATCCTCAACATAAACATAATCCACTATGGCTCTATTTCCCCAAACGCGGTTTATTTGAAGAACATAAATCATGTACGAATTCGCGTTTCCTTTGCAACCTCGAAACTGTACTTTGTTCTCTATAGAAAAAAAGTTCAAAAACTCCTGGAGTAGTAAGTTGTATCGGGCTTATCCATCATTTCTTGTCATTCTTTGTTCTAATGACGAGAGTTTGGCGATTGATGTATCAATGGGCGTGTTCACTGTAACACCAACTGAATGTCTAGTTGGTATAAACTCTACATGGTTTACTGATCTCCGTAGTGTATTCTTTTCATATCAAATATTTTCATTTCTGTCTCTTAGACCTAACATTGCTGTCAAACCAAGACATTAGAGCTCCAAAATATAGCCTTGTCAAACGAAACCTACTTGAATAGTTTCATCGAACTGTTCGACTCAGAGTGTGTAATAAAAAATGCCATGTGTTTACATTGTTTTCACGTATCTACCTTCACATATTGTAGAACCTGGTAATTCTTCTTGATGATGGCGACGGAAAATGATGGTCAGAAAACGCTCACGGTCAAGGGGTTGGTTGTTTCAGAACGAACTTCGAATATGTTATGTATATCGGAAATCCTATTTCTGAACTGTTTTGGTGTTGCGCTTACGTTTACGAGAATCCCTCCTTGTCGTACCTCGAAATGTTTCAGGAGTGAATCGTTCCCTCTAGTGAACTCGGCTACAGACTCGGCTGTGACGATGGAGATGGAGATGAACAAGAAAGGAAAGGTGGGAAAAATAGACTATGCAAATTCTTATTCGTTGTGATTTTGGTTATCTCCATGTTGAGCATTCCTATGATGAATATACTAATAATAATAATATCATTGCAGTATCTGAACAAAGAAGGGATGCATTGGATCGTGACAGCCTTGTTCATAGTTGGAGAGACAGCCGGGGGAGGACTGATCGCCTTACCATCGGCAATGGTGTCAGCAGGTTAACTTAAATTATGGTTACAACTTTTGGGAATTTCTTTCATATCTAATTTTTTACGTTTGCTCTCTCTGTTTCTTTTTTTCCCTTTCCCTATTCATCTCTTCATTCCTTTATCTTCATTCTGTTTACTTAAAATAATATCAAGTACGGATTTTGTGCGAATACATCGCGAGAACCGGGCCTAAGTAGGATACTTTGGTTATGTGTGTGTTCAGTGTTTGACAGAGTATCTCTGTGTTACTGATTTGAGTATAACAGACTTGTTTGTAGCGAAGTATCACAAACTTATTTGTCGATCGGCTACAACCTCTTCATTTAGGACTGTTCGGCGGGGCTTCCATTATTCTACTGGGCGCGCTCATCTGCACTTACACCGGAGTACAACTATCACAAAACTGGACTATACTACAGAAACGTTGGCCGGAGTGGGTTACAATACACATCAGACATAATTCGTCCACTAAATTACAAACTACGGAAATATAGGAAACCAGAGCAAAACTTATTATATATTAAAAAGGGTTTTTCGCCAGTTCAGTATTAGCGGAGTTATTACAAAAAATGGAAGTTTTATTCGAATATATTATTGAAAGTCCGATTACAGGTACCGTACTCATTGCCGCGCGCCCTATCCAGCAATGGGAGAGAAGGCGATAGGAAAACAATTCTCGTGAGCTCTTTCTTTTTTCGGACTGAAACTTCACACAACGTGTGCATGCGTGAATCATATGTTTAAACAAGTAAACGTATTCTCAGATCAAAGAGTGATGGTTATGCTAATACGCTGGTGACTCGTCGATTTACCATTTTCGTTGAGTGGCACGGAAAATTTTAGATATGAACGGTTTATACAAGGTTCTCTTTCGAACTCTCCATATTCCAAGCAATTCTAATTCAATTTCAATTATTACAGGTATGTAGTCTCATTATGTCTGGATGTAACTCAGTTTGGAACCGCCGTTGTGTTCTTACTGTTAGCTGCCAAGAACATCGAAACTTTCTTGAACATGGCCCAAATTCAGGTGACCTTTTAAAATGGTTGTTTGTAACAGAGCTATCTCTCGGACAAGAAACTTCTCAACTCAAGAAGTATACCAAAGTTTATAAGGAAGAAAAGCACAGAAGAGTTATTTCAAATGATGATACCCTTAAAAGAAAGTTAGTAATAGGCAAAACAATGTTCTCAATCAAGACTGCCCACTCTCCAAAACCCCCTATTATTAAAAAGTTACAGATTGACTTCTGTCATTTGATAGCTGTGGTTGCTTTGATTATGCTACCTCTCACGCTGCTCAAGTCTCCGAAGGATTTCTGGTGAGTACGCAGCTCTATTACCTGCAATGGAACACAGTTCTGGCGTTGACGAACGTTTTCATTCATGGTTGATCGTTTAGGCAATGGTTTTATTGTTCATACCAACTCTAATTCGAATGAATAACTTCATACCATTTATGTAGAGTCAGAGGTAATTGTGATGTGTTTAGGGGTGGCTCATGTAACAGAATTAAAAGAGATTTGTCGTAACCAAATTGCTTCAGGTGGGTGGTTATTCTGGCTATGTTCACCACTGGACTGGCTGTGGTGCTGATCATTTTCGGTGCTGCAAAGGATGCTCCTATATGTCTGTCAAACGTCAACTATCCACCTCTCAACTGGAGCAAGTTAGTAGATTAATACTATACTGAATTTTGTCGTGGTGTCCACGTTTCATAATACCACTCTGTTACTCAATGTTAATATATCGGTTTTTCTATATCTATGTATTTTGATATTGTTTGTTTCTTCCATATCAATTTGTATTACAGAGTGTCGATGTGTTTTGGTACTGTCATGTTCGCTTACGGAGGTCATGGAGCGTTCCCAACTATCCAGCACGACATGAAAAAACCGTTCCAGTTCAAAAAAGCAGTGACTCTGGCTTTCACAAGTGAGGGCCTCAATGTGTTTTTATGTTCATTTCGAAAGAAAGATGCGCAACGCAACACATTACGTAATTCTGCCTAACTAACATATCTGTGATTTGAATTTTGATGCACTAGCAAACTAGCAAAAGTGAACCAAGTTTTGATATACCATTGTGATGCTTGAACTTGCCACATTTTCAGATTACTCCAAGTTAGTATCATACTGTATCATTCGAAATTGAGTCGGAATGAGGGTCTACTCGTCAAAATAACTCTCATTGTTTACAGTTATATGCTCACTCTATCTCCCAGTCAGTGTGGCCGGCTACATTACCTATGGTGACTCTCTTCTTGACTCTATCATCCCCAGTTTGCAGGTGAGGCTCTGGGACTTTTTAACTGTAAACTATCTATAATTAACAGATTTCATCTGGAATTTTTCTGTTTCAGATAGATCAGATTCGATTTACTGTCAATCTCTTGATTACTCTTCACGTTATTTTGGCTCTGACGATAGTTTTCAACCCATTGAATCAGGAACTGGAAGATTTTGCGAAAATTCCTCAAGGTGCGTTCTTTCTCCATCAATCAGTATCAGGAATTTGAAAAAAAAATGTTATCAAATTGACAAGTCCGTTCATTTTCTATTTCTTTTCGTTCAGAATTCTGCTGGCAACGAGTGCTGATCCGAAGTGGGGTAATGGCAGTGGTTGTACTGGTAGGAATCAGCGTGCCTAGCTTCGGAGTTCTCCTGGATCTCGTTGGAGGTACGTGTCTTACTCCCGTAGTGGTTGTTGACGAACTCACTAGATGATGTAGGGAGTTCAAATTATCATTCTGTAGTCCGCAATGTAATGTTTCCAAGTGTGCAGTCTTTCGTAGGAGAATACGACTATCGATTAACGTTAGCGTTTACCATGCTGACGTTTGCTTTAAGATTCAAATTTGAATTTGTAGGATCCACGATCACTACGATGGCTCTTCTGTTCCCGGCTGTTTTCAATTTGTATCTTCGCGCTGCATCCAACAAGCACGATCATCAAATGGCAGAGGATAACGAACAACCGCTCTCTCTTCAAGAGTTTGTTACCTACAATATCATAGATCTGTCTCAATGTAATACCTAAAGGAAGCTAAAAAGAAACAATGTTACACCGGTTCCAGATTTCATATATTGGACCGAAGGCTTTCCGTCAATTTTTCGTACTTCCGATATATATTGGTGTGCCTAATAACAGCCATTTCAGAGTTGTGACTTACACAAAGACGAGAGATTTAATCATCAATGGATTAGTCATCGGTCAGTTTGGATTGCTGGTTTTTTTTTCGTAACAATACACTATGCGTATTCTTCCTCGATAATGGTCACATCTTTGGCTAAAAGCTCTCAGTAAATAGTAAATGATCTCTGGAAATGTGTGAATATAGATTGTGACTGCTCTCTGTAAATTATACTTCTATCCTTTTCCATGCTCATCATCTTTTTCACCATTTTCCCTTTTGTCGATCTTTCACGTTTCAAACTTTTGCTCCGTTATTATAGTCGCCATTTTCCCCATAAAGACAGCAGAGGGTTCAATTGATTGAGCGATGCGGGGCGAGCGGTTGTTGATTATCTGCCAGCAGTTGAGAGAGTGAGTAGATCAATGATACGCAGACGAACTGGCCGCTCGCCAAACCCCGTCCCATACAAAATCGATGGTACGGTGTCCACAACGGTTTGACAAATCCTATACACACTGTGTAATAAATATTTGATTTAATTTGATTTGATGTCTGTAGTGGATTCTTCTTATCTTCACGTTTCTCCACTTCAGGTATTGCCATTATTGGAGGAGCTACCACTACCTTCACCGCGATGAGAACCATGATTCATTCGGACTATGCCACTCCTTGTTGGTGGGGTCTGTTCGCCGATATTCCACTTGAGGCCGAGAGAGCACAGTGAGTTATCGGAAATTCCGCTCTAAAAAACACTTCTCGTTTTGTTTTAAAACTAGACATCAATGACCTTTCTCGATATTTCTCAAACTCTTTCGAAAAGATTGCGGAGATCTGCGATAGTGAATGAAATGTCATCAATCATATCACGACTGAAGAATGTATTGCGCAGCGCACTTAAATGAAGTGTTTTATGTTTGAAAATGAACAAACTTGACTTCATTGTTGTTCTGTGGTATTCAAGTACTCGATTTTGAAAAAAAAACTAGATTTCTCCTATTGTAACCAGCAAAATCCATCCAGGAATTTCTGTCAATAAGTTGTGAGAGATAGGGATGAGATGAGAATGATGGAAACCAGCAAGTTTACCCTGTCATTGAAAACTAAGCGAAACACGTGAAGAATACCTGAACCCATCAGAAACGATTAAACATGACATTTCTCCCAGATCACTGGTATTTTTCATACAATGATAGACAAAATGATTTAGAACTTCTTCGTCAGTTCTATCCCTGGTGGGAACTTCTTTGATCTAAAACATTTCCAAAAAACATTCTCTGTTCACCTAAAAGTTGGTTGGAGTGGATGACATGAACTAAGTTATACGTGAGAGTACTAGGAAACGAGAGCAGAATACGACTGCCTTTCTTTGATTTGAGATATTGGTAATGTTGTTTTGATGCTAGTATGTCTTCAGGTATGATTATAAAACACATCTCCCTACATTACAATGATACGGGTATGAGCTGGTGTAAGTTCACGTTTAACGTGCATTTTTCACGACATTAGTAAACTCATTCGCATTTTGTTCAAAATGTACATGGTTGCAGTGGTAATGCGACGATCAACTGCTGTGGAATATCTCGCAACATCTCTCACATTGTCGGTGTGTGCATGGATCCCGCTACCTACGTATCAGGAGGCAGTCATGGATAAGGATATTATACAATAGCTTAACTCGGTCCCCTTTTCTCTCTTCGCGCTTCCTTAACGTTGCGAAGGCATTGAAAAGTATCTTCTCATGGTTAAAGTGAATGTGCGAGACCGGAATTTATTTCAAATTTGCCTTTTCATGTGTTGAGTAGATAAACGGGACTGTCGGTGTGAGCAGTAGATTGGTTGTTGATCAAAGTACCAGAATGCCTTTCAATACAAAAAATATAAAGATTTCCAGAAAATCCATTCGTTTCATAGTTAGTTGAAAAAGATCATTATAAACAGCCAATGTGTTTGAACAGGCTTTTTCGTATTAGGAACATATAAGTTAATTGTGAGCAATGATCTCTGTTCTATGATTTCATTTCGCGATAACATTTCTATGTACAGATTCTATGGAACTTTGCACACTTCGTGAAGTGCATTTACCGCTCTATGATTGACGTGATAGTTGTAACCTGTCCCATTTACAATGTGAAATTTTTGTTGGGAATAAGAACCCCGTGTACATTAAATATTTTAGCTATGAACAATGTTTTTTTGTTGTTCATGTGTTCGAGCTCGCATTATCACTAGAAAACTGTCGTTCTCTAGTGCGGTCGGCTCATTCCAACTTCAGAAAGTAGCTATTGAAAAACGTCAGCGATACTACGCGTAATACTTCGAAACTCACTGATTCAGTGGAGTTAATTTTTGCACAATGTTTCGGAATCCGCGAGTTGTTTCGGAAACAGCGAAGTGAATAAAATGATACTAATACAGATCAGTGACCCACAGCCTACTAGCCAACTGATTTGGCAACACAACTTCAATCCCTTCCGTGCGGCAATGATTTTTTTGGTGATGTCCGTGTTTATTAAGCTACTATATAAGATTTACTCTCTGGAAATCAACTGTTTAGCGATGTAAATCTGTCGCCACATACATCTTTGTAGTTTGATCCAGTCGACTTTTCGTCGAAATACGAAAACTGTGTCGGGTATCTATATCTAACTACAACGAATATTTGCGTACCTACTATTATGATTTTGTTTATTTTCAGCGTGATTGCGAAAATGATGAACAGTTCGATCAAGTATTTCCATATTTGTGCATGTGCGCGATGGCCAGTTTTTCATGATTGGTAATTCATTGCACGGAAACGTTTTGACTAGATTGATGACTGCAGCAAGTTCGACGGCCGCTCAACTAGTGACGTTACTGTAGTAGTGTAACTTTAAAATTCAATTTTATTGAACTTCTCTTTGAGTAGTAGTAAAATTGTCGTGAAACCATGTCGGTATTCGGAACCAAGCAGAGAACATGCTGGTTCCACGTTAATGCAATATTTTGTGTGTGATCAGTACTTGTTCTGGTTTAGTTTCAGTCTGATTTTATCAACACGTTTGCACAACGCTGTCAAGCCACTGGGATAGAGTTAGATATAGAGAAGAACGCAAGAAAGCGGCCGTCCTTGTGCTTTCTAGGGCGGTTGTTTCAATGAAGACTTACAGAGCTCCGTATGTAATCGAAATAAATTGCGATATAAACTCAGAACTACCAAAACTTGGCAACGAGCATGAGCATGGCGACAAAATGTCTTCACTCCGGCTCGAGTCATGTAATAATTGTCCGAACCACTACTCAATTGTCCAGTGATGAAATGTACTCGACTTGGTGAAAAACAGGATATATTAGAGACATCGCCTACCATCACCAGTTTGTAAAGTGCCGTATCATCGATGTTGAAAACCCTTCCTCAAGTTTCCTCTCACCAAGTCCGAATGTCGCCTATAAAACCTGGTATGAGTCCTGGTATAAATAGCGATGTATTTCTCGACCTGAACCATAGCGGCGTAGCAATCCCTCAAAAATATCATGAGACACCTCATGAGCTATTCGCATGAGCTTCTCATGAGATTCTATCGAATTCTATGCTACAACATTGAAAGTTCACGAGTAGCTCATGAGGTATGTCATGAGAAACTCATATGAACTCGCGAGATTTGAGGAATTGCTACGCCTCCTTTTGTTCCGCCTCCGCGTGTGGTGAGAGAAAGCGTTTGTCAACAACATGCTAAATAGGGCATTGTTTCTCCATCATACAGTTGTCGGTGTGTTCAAGACGATGATTTAACTATAAAACTATGTCCTCCTAGAAGATAAGAACTCACTACGGGATGCGGAGTCACAGCTTAACTTTGGTAATGGGCAACACAGCTAACGAAAAGATTCTTGCAGCCCCCTACTTCCGGCAGAAGCGTACTCCACGGATCAAAATACCCACTGGAGGTCTTGAGTTCAACTGAACCAGCACTCCTATAAACCAGAGACAATGAACCATAGAGTTTTGGGGATGATTTATTCTATATTTCAATTCGAAATGGAGGTAGATTTCGGTATAGATAGTTGACGCGTACATGATTAGCCATCGATTGGGAAACTTTACTTTAGTCTATACAAAAAAAAAACACCTGCTTTTTGAATCTAAATGAAGAACAAGTGCGAATACTTGAAGATTGATTGTAGCTGTGCTATAACGAATATTTAACTATTCAGCATTTTGATCCACAGCATATGCTAAACCAAACTAATTTGAAGAAAAATGAATCTACCATTTGCCAAAACACTTCGAGTAACTTCCAATCACACTACGTACTATAATTCTCGCGAATACGTTAAGGTTGTGTTCACGTAAATAATATATGAGTATCGAGCCAGTTTGTTATGTGCATATAAGGGTATGAAGTTGATAATATCATTTATGTTGAATATGTTTTTCGGGCAATGTGTATATAAATGTTTTTATTCTATTTATATTGGTTCTAGAGGAATTCACAAATCGTGTATATTCGTTTGTATTTAATTTAGAGAGGGTCCGACATGCAGCGAAGGATAATAACCAAATGGAGTAAATCACGTAAGTACCAGTGAGAGAAGTTCGCCCGACATGTGCTTCTTGTTTTCCCTGTTCTTTCAAAAAGTAAAAATATGAAAAATATCTTTCAACCTCATTTGCTTGGGTTTCTACAAAAAATCACTTTACCGAACTATATTAATGTACACGCCGTTATTAAAGGTCTGTAGTTGTCGTGTCGGGACTCGTTTCTTCTCGTAGTCAAAAATGACGTGGACGATTATCTTTAAAACATCTACGTCTTCTTTCTTTAACTAAGCTTATATGATCACGTTAATTAGAATATTTCCGCTGTTTTATTCCATTCACCATTGTTACCGTGTACATTACTATGTTCTTATTGTTTTGCGTGAATAACCAGCCAGACAGCAGGGCGAGTGCAACAAAGATTGGGTTTTCACATATTAATGGAACGCACAAGTAATGGAAAAAATCACTCTGATTTAGTCATCGCGCTACATTACGCCGTTGCTAGCTCCGTTGTAGGGATCTGGCCAATCTTTGCTATCTATCTGTATTCTTGTTTCTTCTTATATATTGTGGCCACCCCTACAGATTCTTATGAATAAGTGTAATGTTAATTATGCTATGCTGTGACACTTTGCAAATACTTCACTCAAATACACTGCTACATACATCATCTCATAACACGTGGAGAATAGAAACTTACAGCTGTAAGAGTGAACGTCATCATTACATATTTATAATAATGTGCATGTTTCACACGTTTGTAGCTTTACATTCGACTAGATAACTATAATTATCATTGACTAAATTTAGTTATTTCAGCTGTACACTCGGCCAACTCGTTGAGCTACCCTTTCTTTCTTAAGATTACCGTCACTACATTTTGCGCAGTATCATTGCCATAATTGCAGCCCATTTGCTAGGCGATAGCTTTTTCTATTTGTCGTTCCACCTACTTTTTGATTAGTCTGGTGTAGGCTGTTATATTAGCTAACACCGGTATTGATTGAATGACCGCCAACTGTGTTCGTTCGTATTCGGGGTCACCACTCGCATATACGCTCTCGCACCCTCCAGTCCTTTTCGACCTTCTCATTTTCTCTTGTCGCTCATTTCTTAGCTAGAATTAGTTGTATTTGGGATTTTTGAAATGAAGTAGTGAAGTTTTTGTTCGAAATATAACATATGTTTGATCTTGTCACACTTGTCAGCGCAGCATTCGGCAAAGATCTTATGTTGAACTTAGCGTGTTATTGATCTGCTGCGGTCTGAGCGTATTTCACTGTTCATGATTGCATTCGGAATCTATGTGAATATCTTCTGTTTTCAGTACTTCGGGTCGTCGAACCATGAACATTTTCCGACTATCGGCGGATTTGGCTCATTTGACGGCTATTGTCGTACTCCTTCACAAAATATGGAAGTCGAGAAGTTGCGAAGGTATGTTTATGTTATATAGTCTAGAGAGATCTGCTTAGAGTCAAATTTTAGAATATGCTTGGAGCCTTGGAGTAGTCTGTTTTCACAAATAATCATATTATTATTCAAATAGGGGAGACCACGTTCCGGCTGTAAGATTTTTGAAACCAGTTCTGAAATGCGGTCAAACTCTCCAAAAATAAAAATAAACGATAAAAATACGTAGAGTTCAATCGCTTTTTCAACAGTAACAATTTTGGCGCACAAACACAAACTGTGAGAAAAGTCGGCTTGTGTATATGAAGTAGAGGTTTAACTTCGGGCCTGGAAAGTTACTAATTATAAAACATTCAGGAATCTCCGGCCGGTCTCAATTTCTGTTCGCACTCGTATTCATCGCTCGCTATCTCGACCTGTTCACTAATTTCATCTCACCCTACAATTCGCTTATGAAGGTGCGTGGGTTTTCTATATTTCTCTATTTCAAGAGTATAGCAGGCAAGTTAAATGTGGTCGTAATCACCATCACCAATATTCAAAATCTGTCCGCGGAAACCAATCTTCCTCTTATCCCCAAAAGAGTGGAATTAAAGAGAAATGGACTAGCGGGGTGAGGGTGATTTTCATTATTTTTTCTATTTTGGTTTTTAGACGAACAGGGAACATTGACTTTTTACCCCCACCTTTCTGAGTTCGTATTGCTTTTGGGGAATTATAGTTTGACCCCCCACCGGGGGTAATAATTCAATCCATCACCTGCAATACAAAAGTTTGAGGGTAGGGGGAGTAAAAAGTAAACATTTCCGGTATTGAAGTTCAGCCCCCCACGGGTTGAAGTGCTACGGGGCGGGAACCCAACTGCAGGGGGGGGGGATACTTCAACTCATACCCTAAATGCTCAGCGTTTTGAGAAAAACCCCCCTGTTTTTGGTCTGAAGATTTGGACAAACCCCACTCAAAAATTGTCTGATTTAGCGATTTTCTAAATTAAGGGCAAAACCCCCTTATAATGGCTGAGGGGGAGGGCAAAACCCCCTGTTTGAAAAAGTCACAACTCTGAGGCATTTAGGGTATGCTTCAACTTTCACAACCAACATTTTGCAAATTTGTGTTTGGGAATTTGTTGGTTCAAAGGTTCAATTTTCAGCTTTTCAAAAAGTTGGTTCAAACGTTCAATTTTCAGCTTTTCTTCCTAGTTTCATCCTTTGGTACGGTGTATCTCATGTGGATCAAGTTCAAGGCTACGTATGACAGGTTGGATTTTTCTCGTTTACAGTTTACTCTCTAAGTTACTCTCTAAGTTGAATGGCTCTGTTTAAGTACGGAAAATTGTATAAAAATGGACTTTACTTATACTACCGATCTTTCGAAAATGGATTACTGCTGGTTCCTATTAGAAACGTTGCTAAGTTTGATGGCAGTGTCATGTTACCATAGGATGTACTCAAAACTCTCAAAACTATGGCGTTGTAACTACGAACCAGTCCGTTGAAAACGAAAGGTCAGTGACGAGGGGAGTTATAAAACTCTGAGCACACGCGTCAGCGTGTGAATAATGCACTACAGAATCTTGGTATTATCTCTGTTATTCTTAAAGAGTCATGGTGTGAGCCTAGTTTCTTTCTTTTTCCATTGGCGTTTCAGTGTTTACTCACACTACGTTTGAAAGTCCGATCAAGATAAATTGTTTTCCAGACTGCATCGCTCTTCAAGCTCGAAAATATTTTTGAAATTATATTATGAATCACGTAGGCGTAGCTCTTTACTAGACAGCTTCCAGTATCTGGACAATTTGTCAAATCTATGTGCACTGTTGTTGAATTGTTCACCTTCTTCGTTCAGAAACAATGATTCTCTTCGTGTCGAGTTCCTCATTATCCCGGCTGCTCTTCTCGCACTTCTCATCAATCACGAATTCACTGTGATGGAGGTCAGTTCTTCTGTTAAAATGGAAACTTTCCGTATTTGTGGTGATTTTGAGTATTATTGAAAAGTTGCCTTTTATCGGGCATATTTATGTGACTCAAAATCGGCACATTTGAGGGGAAAGTTCACTAGTGCAGGAATCCAGCTGTGAGAGTTTGTAGTCTTATATTGTGTGTTTACAGGTTCTATGGACGTTCTCAATCTACCTTGAAGCTGTGGCAATCATGCCTCAATTGTTCATGCTCTCGCGTACTGGAAATGCGGAGACCATCACCGCTCACTACCTGTTCGCCCTAGGATCATACCGCGCTCTCTACATTGTCAACTGGATCTACAGGTTCGACATTTGTGTAGAATATAGTAACTTAACCAGCTATCTCAGTTCGAGAATGAATTGACCATTCTGCAATGGCAACCTTTGCCTCTTATCATAAATGTGAAACAACTTGAAAACCTATGATTAATCGTGTTATCAGTAGTATGTGGCTCTGTCGCCGTATTCACAAGCTGAAATACCTTCATGCGCATTCTTTCAGTCACTGATCTTTTACTTGCTCTTATTTCATCTTTTACTCTTATTTTTCAAATTCAGTGAGTAACCCCCTTTGCGTTTCGCTGTCGTTGCCGGAATTGTACAAGTTTTTCAAATTCAGTGATTAACCTACTTTGCGTTTCAGATACTACACTGAGAATTTCTTCGACCCCATCGCTGTCGTTGCCGGAATCGTACAAACTGTGCTCTATGCTGACTTCTTCTATCTTTATGTCACTCGAGGTATGTTCAGATAATTCTCGTGTTTCTAGCCACGGTTGATTGCTCGATCATTATGATCCTAGCTCATGTTTTGTGTCATTGCGGCATCGTATCAGGTATTGTTGAGCTTCATGAAACTGCTTAGAAATGTATGTAGCTTCACCAAACGAAGGGCCAATTTGTTGGTTGCTCCATTAGACCACCCGTTTTTCATTCTCGATTTGCAACTACCATCATTTTAACAATAGTCGCATTTACTGGTGAAAACCGGCCAATTACACATGCAACCAGTTTGCATGCAACCAAAATGCAACCGGGTTGCATGTGTAAAGACAGTTCGGTTGCTTTCCAAATGCAACCAAATTGCACTAAAAACCGAAAAATGTCCAAAAATTGAGTGTTTGGTTGCATTTAAAAAGCCACCAAAAGCAACCCGGTTTCATGTAGAAAGCAACCAAATTTTCTTAACACACGCAACCCGGTTGCATTTTGGTTGCATGTGTAAACCGCCGTGAAAACCTCATTTCCCACCCAGTTTTGGTTTGGTATTGGTTACCCAAATAAACACCTGGTTTTCACATAATCTTTGAGGATACATTTGCCCATATTTCAGTTCTTCAATCGAATCGTCAGTTCGAGATGCCTGCATAAGAAATAAGAACAAAAATCAGCCAAAAGGTTACTATTTATATGTTTAGCATATGTATTTTTCTCATGTAGTGTTGGTGTTTTCTTGTCGAATCATGTCATGAAATGTGTTAGATTGTCTCTCATATAGTTCTATTCATCACAGCGGGCTCTACTAAGTGCATGTAATCTAACGTGTTTCTCTTATATTTAACGTGATGATGGTTTTCTTTTCTCATCTGTTTCGTTTGCTGTTTTTCTCTGTCATGTTTGTAATAATGTTTTATCGGTGTGTGGGTAAACGTTTGAAGTGATGTTCCCTTGATAGGCCGTATTTTAAGTTATATATAGGTTAACATATAATTAATATAAATATGGTTCAATTTAATTGTGTTTAGCTATAGTCTGCTCACTGTAGACGAGGTGAGTTTCTCTTGCATCTCGAGCAGCATAATAATAAATATTTATTTCGAATTACAAATAGGAAGTTCAACTTTCAATACTCCTTGATTAGCCGCTTCATGTTTCTTCTCTCCTTGACTACGTTTCTTTTTATTTTGCGCTGTACATCTCGAATGGTTTTCTGTTCTTCCACAAGTACAGGTTCAGGAATGTGACATCTGAAAAGGTTATGTTCAGTTTATCAAAGTTCAAATGGTAGCTTTAACGAAAAATTTCGTTTTCGAGATACTACTATGACAAAAACGGGACACGGCCGGGATATTGTCTCGGCCGTGTCAGCTTAAACTCTTGTTTATCAGCCTGCGTCTCCTCAAAACATAGCGCGGGCCGAGTCACTGAATTCTCAGAGTAGCAATACCAGATGCGCGATATTATCATTCGCCAACTGGGCGCAAAATTTTGGGGATTCTGTTTGTTCCAATAGATATATTGTTGAAGCTTTTGATAGCTCAGGTTTTTCATTCGAGAAGAAATTTTCCATTCATAAAACTCAAATTGTGCGATGTGTACAACTACAATCAACCTTGTCCACGCAAAACGATATGGGTTGTTGGCACGGAAGTTCGAGAATACTTCTTTCAAGCAGTCGTTACCACACAGTTGATACGGTACTTTTCCTTCAGCATCTTTCAAAGTTGGATCACAATCGATATCCAGTAGAAACTAAAACAGTGAGCTGGACGAAAGTTGAATAATCGGATAATGAGAATAATATAGACCGATGATTTATGGTTAATTCTATGTCGAAATCGCTTTTTGGTAACCAATCTAACCTTTTGTCTGGTTACCAGAGTGGGTGACCGGAAAGTAGCACTAAACGAAAATCGGTTACCTTTTCAATTAACCCAAAACTTTTTTTTACCGGTAGTTTTGACGGTAACGAGATTTTAGTTTTCGGTTATCTCCTGAGTAACGTGAATAAAATTATCTTATTTATGAGTTATTTGAGTATCTGCGCTAAAGATTGATCTAGCTCGTTAGGAGCAAATTTCATCAAAAGCGTTCCGGATTTTGCAAATTTTATCTTACCTCCACAGTATCACTAAGTTTCAATCGACAAGCCAGATGCAGGAAGGATTGGTGGTGCAGCTTGGGATGTATGGACGATAGATAGTCCTTCACCTGAAAGAATACTTTCACACATCCTGAAAAGTGCTATGCTTCGCAACTATCATCATCCTTCGGTGCATACGCCGTTGCTAGTTGGGACTCGAATATCAGTGACTCATATTTTCGCTCGGTCTCTGCTTCCAATCCCAAAAGTAGAGAGATTCTCGTGAAAAACCATGATAGTTTTTCTGGTAGTTTTCAGACCATTTCGTTTTTCTCTGTCTGTACTGTTTGTTGTACTGACTGACGATGACGACCGATGGAGCTGTAGTCTGATCTCGGAACACGCCATAACTCACGATTCGAGCAAAATCAGCTGACATCAAACTACAAACAGTGCATGATGACGCAACATACGATTTCGCTCAGTTTTGAAAGGGTAAATTCTTAACTTGCCTCGAACTGGTCGTTAGCGCTTCTAAACACCTCCGTGAACTGGTCGTAGTCGTCCGCGAGAAATGCTTCGTGGAGCTTTTCCTTGGTGTCGGCGTCAATGGATGGCCAACGCTGTTTTTCCGCTCTCCGTTCGGTTCGAAGGGAAGAGATGAAAAGCGGCTCGTTTTTTTCGTTCTAAACCAGTTTTCTAAGATGTTTCGAAATTTTGTAGTTTCCTCCGCGATTATTGGAAACTGGTAATTGTTTTCTGTTCGCGTCCAAAATATTCCGTATAATTTTCCAATTGTCCAGTTCACTAGTTCGATCGACAAATAGCAAAACTCTAGCGATATTGTGAAACTGCCCAACAAATGCGGCGTGGATATCTTTACAACGGAGTACATTTGTGGCCAATTACACATGCAACCGGATTGTATGCAACCAAAATGCAACCAGGTTGCATGTGTACGAAACCATTGGTGCTTTCAAATTCAAACTGGTTGGATTTCAAATGTAACCGGGTTGTATCTCAAATGCAACCAAAATCACTTAACATGACCAAAAAGGTAAATTTGGTTGCATTTGAAAAGCAACCCGGTTGCATTTGAAAAGAAACCAGGTTGCATTTGAAAGCAACCAATAGTTTTGTACACATGCAACCTGGTTGCATTTTGGTTGCATGGAACCCGGTTGCATGTGTAAACCGCCTACATTTGTTCATCAAACGTGTTCACGATTTGCATCTACTCAACTAATGACATGAAGTAGTGTGTATTGCTAACATTTTGTAACAGCTACCTCATGTAGTATGTATGCGGTACTGATTTTTTGAATAAAAAACTCACCATGGGGTATTCTTGGTTAGATGCGTTGATCTTGAAATTCTTTGGATTCTCCAAATTGGCCTCAAACTCTTTACGGGATCCACAGTCCCCAACGGAGTGCAGACGTGTATACACCCTTTTCACTTCATCCAGTGAAGTGTTTTCAGTCTCAAACGGGATATGCCTGAAATTAATATTTCAAACTGTAAATAATTTGCTCAATATTTTCTGCTTTGGAAATACCATAAGTTTATCACATTAGGTTAGAAAGAGATTATTAGATTGTAATCATTAGTGCAGCAGCAGTTAATTTACGTGTAGCACAAGAAATAGTTTTTTTCAGTAGTTGAGTCTTCTCAAATCAAGAGAAATTATTCTGAACAAACTAAAGCTCTTATGAGACCGAATCGACTTCGGATTTAGTACACTAGTAAAGGGACTATGATCACACCCGGGGAAATTTTGCAGAAGGTATGTAGTGTGGTGAGGGAACAAGATCAGTTATACAAATGTGGGGGACCTACTTGTATTTCGAATCTTTGTTCTCCACGTTTTCATTTCCGAAAAATACATTTCTCTCGTGTTTCGAACATCGAATGTACACTACAGGCACTTCATCCAATTTCTTTTTCCAAGACTCAAGTAGTGTATTTATATCGTTGACCATCTCTTTCTCGTTATACCTGAAAATTCGTTGTTCGCTGTGACGAAATTTGAGTTAAAAAACCTGTCAGAAACATGAAACTGTTTAACTGAGTCTAAAATACACCACAATCAAACTAAAAACACATCAGAACAAAACAAGCCGACCTATCTCTATGCCTTATCTAGAGCGACATATAAGCGAATAGGAGAAACGCTGAGTGTTGGTTCTCGAGACATGTTGTTTCTGAGCATTACATACTGATTGAATCTCTACTATGGTTGGCGAGGTGGTAATGTAACATTTTGACCTTCTTAGAAATTGGAGGAACGAGTTTATCTTAGACACTTCCATACTCTCTTCCTCTGTACATGACCCAATGGAACGGATGCTTCTGAGATGGATATCTATATCTGTCAGCTGAACATATTTATGACTGACCGTCTGAGTTGTGCCCCCGCACTCCGTGAGACTCCTCTGGTCGAGTCGTGTTTCGATTGTCGTCCTCCTTGTGAACGCCGTACTACGTAACGATGAAACGTTGTATGCACGGTTGGGGCACCACTAGAAGCAAAAAGTTGTTTCTCACAAATCTATTTGTTCTATGGTATGTAAACGTGAGTACATGACTGCAAAACGCTGCGTGCACTAACTCTGCACGGAAATTAATTAGTTTTGATGAAAATGAAACGAAAATAATGTGTTTTCACAATCTAGTTTAAATTTAAACTTCCGAACAGTTTTCTACAGAAAATGCAACTTGCTTCTCATAAATAGCGGCTGCAAAATCTCCCCCCCGAAAGCAAAAATACTGCACATCCTCGAGGCTCTCTGAACACGTTGTAGTTCCATGAGTATCTCGGAAAAATACACCTGCAATAGAAACGACAACAAACTTATTCAAGAAACTACCCCCCCCCCCCCCCCAGGTACGTGAAAATGGGTATCTGGTATGTGTTAACTAGTGGAAAACGTGCAACATGATATAGTAATCTGTATGAAATGACATGCACAGTAAGTCGCAATGAAATTTGCGTCGTTTGCAACGTGAAATTTGCAACGTGGCGAACCTCATTGTTTGCCGTTCTTGAATTCACAAAGATATAGTGAGTGAATGAGTTGGAATACTTGCCTATATACAGAGTACACACGATCATCGCACTTGAAGTAGATGAGGGGGGAGTTTTGGTTTTCCATAACCTCTGAAACATTCAAACTGACAGAAACAACTACTGGGAGTTCAGAAAATGTCTCTATGAAAATGTTATTTTCTCACCCGTCGTGTAGCGGTAGGTGTCAATCAACGTCCAATAGGGAAGCATTGAGTACGGATCAGCTCTCCATTTTTCATCAAAGATGGAGAGTGTTTTGCCCTGTAGAAAACCGAACTCAAATTCGAAATGAACAGTGCATAGAATACAGAGAAATATCTGTTTTTCCTTTCGTGAAAATAGGATTAGATAGTTTGGCTCATAGGTGAGATGTTTGTGACTTTTTGTAACGGTACCAGATCTTCACGAGAGCGGCTCCCGCATTTCTATAGGTTTATGGTATGTTATCTATCCAGCTGTTTTTGAATTTTACTCCCATTCCTTTCCATCAAAAAGAGTAAATTATTACGTGTATCGAGATCAAACTAGAACGAAGATGTGGTCGATTACTATAGTATACTGTAGTTTTGAAGCTACCCGTTACAAGTTTATAGGAATAGAAGTGTCCGATTCAAATCAGTTGTCATTGTCCGAGATCGTTAATTTAAATAGAGAAAATAAATTAGAACAAACCTTGCAGAATCGTAAACGAGACATCTTGTCAGAGAACTGAAAAAGGTCTTGCATAAAGCACTATAGTTGGACTCATTCCCACTGAGATCTTAGGCAGGGTTCATACTTTCTGTCGCCTAATTAGGCGACAGCAGCAGTCGCCGCGTAGCATTTTCGAAATGCTGCTGTCGCTCAATTTGGCAGCAGCAATGTCGCTTAATCTAGCTACCAAAAAGTATGAACGACTTTTTCCTCCGTTTGTTACTAATTGTCATAGTTTTGTTAAAAACAATGCTCTTTTTGGAAAATGTCAGTTTTACTTGATAATTTTGATCCAGATTGTTCGAAAAACCTTATTGCATGGTTGATTGGTGAAATTTTTTATCATGATGCAATGAGCGATGTTTCTGTACGATTCAATGTTTTATTCTCGACTAATGATCAAATTTGTTTTAAAACTCACTTAAAGTTCGAAAGTGTGATTTTCGTTTCAATAAACTTACAATTTAGAGTGTAGACAAATTGTTTTGATAGCTTTATAAAGTCAAGAACCAGATCATTTCCCACTTCATTTATCGGAAAATAATTTTGAAGGAAGTAATATATGTTTAACTACCCAAATAATCATTTAAAATTGAAAAATTAAAGTAATGGAGAAAAAACTGAACAAAAACCAATTAGCGACGCTTCATGTATTTTACTAGCTAGTAAACTACACTTGTCGCTGAATTCGGCAGCAATTGTCGCTGAATTAAGCGACAGCGACGTGATTTGGCAACAAAAAAGTATGAACACCCAGTTGGCGACGCGACGTCGCTGTAGCGGAATTCGGCAACAAGCGACGCGATCGATAATCATGATTTGTGTGTTGTCGCGCGTGCTGCCGAATTCAGCGACAGGAAGTATGAACCCTGCCTTACAGTAAACTTTCGAACTTTGAAAGGACTGTCGTATAATGATTTCTCGAGAATTTTGTAATAGGGAATAGTACCCGAATGCAGAAATTGCTAGTATTTGCGATAACATTCACTCAATAAAACAACTTAAAGTATCATAATAATAATGTGAGAGTCTCAGTAGAAATGAAAAAAACTATACATGTCATAAAGGATGGTAGGCAACAAATTGTATTGGGACGGCTCCCCGGAAGAAAGTGGAGAACTATTAAATAAATACACATATATTATGAAAAATTAAAGTCAAATTAGTAGAACATATTATTGTATTCGTTTTTGTTAGAATCAAGCTACCTAAAAAGGAAAGAAAACACAACAATTTGTGAATGCCATTCAGTACAAGATGTTCAGTTACAACTTGAGTGAAAAACTAGAAGTATTATTTGAACGAAGTCTAATATTTGAAACCATGTTGAGACTATTATATTTTAAGAAGTGAGCAGGTCGCCTTTTATATATTCAGAGGCTGGCGCGAACTCCCTGCAATATTGCACAACACGTGTCATTTATACGCAACAGGGATAACTTCATCACAGTACAAGATCAGTTTCGTTTGAGTTGCAGGGACAGAATCGAAGATTGTTGAAAGGAGAGAAACAAGTTTGTACATGAATGGCTATTTTCATCAAGCTATTCGTATTTTCAGAAGAGTCAAGATACACTTTGCGGAAACCAGGTCGTTGATTTATCGATAAGAAGGTCAAGCGAATTGAGTGAAAAAGTGTTTTGGGTTCGCTGAGTTCTTGCTAATAGATTTCTTGATACCCGTATCACCCTGAAAAATGTTAATCAATTGCAGCTCTACTTTAACAATCTGGTTCCAACGATCAGTGTACTTTTTCCAAAATGTACTTTTTCATCGAGTTTCATCGAAGTTTCATTCTCATACTTTGACGGGTTGCACGTGAGTGGATTGACTTGTAGGAGTTCACTTATCTTTGTTCCACGGCTATTTCTGCAATTCTCAGTTTTTAAATTGAGAAAACCTCCCTTTTTTAATCGAAGGAGACTGTAGAATTGTTTCAACGAGGAGCGCGAATGTTTGCTCTCGCTTCTTTCCACCCTCTCTTTCTCCCACACTCTGTCGTCAACCCTTTCAGTCGAGCATGATTATTGATCGGGTCACTCCATGACCCCTCGATCAGACTACCACATTCACGGTTGTGATTCATTCCCATTACTAATGTAAGAATTAGGCAAATTATCTCACAATTTAAGATGAGTTTCGCCTCCAGAATGTAAGTACTCGCGATTGAGAGAGAAGTGTAGTTCGGAAGAGTGGCTGAGATGTGAAAACAGAAAGTTAAACATTAGAGCCAGTTCTCGCCCTTGATTTGCACACATTCAGACTTTTTTAAACTATCCTAATTAATATTCATTCCATAGACATTTCTCAGATTTCGGAGCAATTGCAATCGCAGTTTTTCTTTCTTACCATAATCTACTGTGCTCTCTTTGTTACGGTTGTTCCCACCATAAGTCATTCACAATTAGTTGAGCGTGTTCATACAAGCACATTATTTTTTGTAAAGTAATTACAATTTTTTTGTTTTTCTTCAAATGTAATATTCGATAGTTGTTGATTCCGAGCTCACGTGAATTTAGATCCCGTTGAGCCAGCGTGAAACAATTAAATTGATGCCGTCGAACGTTTTAGCGTCAGCTGGTCTGATCTGTTAAAACACAGCAAACGACGTTCTGTTTATTGCACCCACATTTACGTCGATCTTCTTTTTCAAAAACTTATTCGACTGAGTTATGATTCACGTAGCGACCAGATTTTAGAAGAGTATACAAGGTAGTCTATGAAATTAACGATTGATCCCTGTAGGATAACTGTTACACTCTTGCATCTTACCCTTTGTATTGTGTTCTGCACTCCTTTGTTTGTGTTTTGCTGAATGTGTCTCAGAACAGTTTTAACTTCTATGCAATCAATACTTGTGGAACACTAGAAAGTTCGGGTTATCTAAACAATTTATATTATTAACTTGGCAGTTATGGGCTATTTCAATTTCGGCTATCTTATCAAATCAGAGTCTTACAAAATTGATTTATTCTCGAAGTGCACAAGTAATATACTTACTAAGTAATCTGTTGTTTAGAGACTAGTCTGCACTGAGTTTTTCGTTGATTTGTGTTTTTGTCCTTTTCGAGAGAGGCCGTAGTTCCTTTGATAGCTTATCTATTCATTGTATCATCGGGCAGGATCCTTTCAAAAGGAAATTGGAGAACCTCCACCCAGAGACACGCTTCCTCCCTCAGTTCTATTTCGCAGAAATAAAATGTGTTTATCTGACTTCAATTTGAATGTGTAGGACTCATAAAACTATACAGCAAATAAAATGAAGGTCGCAGATAGAGACTGGGACGATAGATTAACCTCAGTCCGCACACTGTTGTATCTTGTTCTTTATTTTGTTTTCTTCCGTTTGTGCGGTGTCTGAGAATAGTTTCACTGATCTGTAACCCAAAATGTGAAACAAACCCTGAAAAGTCCTGAATAGTGCGGAATACCATTATTCCAACTATTTTAGCAAGGATGTATCTAATCGCGTGGAAATCCTCGGGCAGCGATCATTCAGGTTCTGTTAGTTATGCCAGTCCATTGCGCACAAGTCAGTGTTTTTCTCGTGGCGCACTACTTCATCTGCATTTTTCCTCTGACCCGCTCTTCTCAAGGATTTTGATGTGTGAGATTTCACACATTCACAATACAGTAGCGCACACACTAAAGTTTACATTCTTGCCTCAGAGTTTTTCAAATGTTTCACAACAATATTTCCACACTCTTCGAGGGCAAAAGTTGTATAGTGCACATTGTCTCTTGTTTTCGATCTAATTTACTATTCCACTCATCACTTGTTCGATGACTGTCCCATACAATTAATTCATATAGTAACTGTCGATACTATATAGGCGGTTAAGTTTGCCTCTATGTTTTCATTCTAGCATACCTTACAGTATGCATACACAAGGGCTTTCCGAGTACGTCCCACTCTTTTTCTGTGTCATCTGAGTTTTTACATCCGAAAATTAGGATGTACGAGTGAGAGAATAATAATGCATCAATTATTACCTACCTTGAGTGACGGGTGTAGATTCGCGACCAGATAAATGTGTCTTCGCCGACTTATCGCGCGCGTCACCAGTACTATGATTATATAATACTAGTTACCACTTGCACAAAAATGAACTAAAAAACTTTCCCAGGTCTCGGAATGCAAATATGCACTTCACGTTTCAACTCTCGAATTCCATGATTTTGTACACTTTCTATGTAACCACCTAGTCTACTACGATTACCTATTCTACTAAGTATAAGTTAGCCGTTAGCGGTTGTTTTGTTGGACTTCAAAAATATATGTTCGATTCTCTCAATGCTCGAACCGGTAAAGCTTTCCTATTTTGTGTTCAATTAGTGTCGATATTTTCGGTGAAATTTCCTATTCTAAAAACGACATCTTCTTTTTCTCTAAGTTTCTGTAGATGGGATGCATTTGTGTGAATACTTGCCAACACGAGAGCGAAAAATAAAACTATCGGCAAACTAACAAACTAAACGATGAGAAGCAATACGGGAATCGTCTTCTTTTAATTTGTGAAACTGAGTTTCTTATGGAACTGCGATACTTTTCATTTGTAACCGCACGTAATGATTTTTGTGATTTTCACTCAGCAAGTGTGACTGTTTTCGAATGATCTGATGAAACGTGTTCACTTGGAAGATTCGAACAATGTTGGAATCGTGTGCGATCCAAATACTTAATCTCACCCCCCTCTCTCTCTTTCTCGGTTTTCTTGTTCCGCGCACCGGAATAATTACACATGCAGAATTCCTGCCTCTTTTGCCTTCAAAGCTGTCTACTAGTTGATTTCCCGACGAATTAGGTCATATTTCGTTCCGACCATTGGTAATACACTTTTTCTAGTAATTATCATCATGTTTTAAAATATTCTTTGTGGTTTGTAGTCTGCATAACACTTTCCTCCGTCGTAATAGAATGATACCTTTCCCACCAGTTGTCAATACCCTATTCGGTCACTATTACGTTCTCTGTGCCACAATTGATGTGTTTGATCTAGCTCTTGGGTGTAGAGCACATCGCAGGCAAACACCTAACACTAGACGCATCCGCCCTTCCGCAAGTGTGTACCTAGACCAGCTTGACTCGGTCAAAACCTACGCCATGACCTCTACCATTGTACATATCTGGTTAATTTTGTAACTTCCAGTTATGTGCATATTATACCGTCGATCCTATATAGTTTTCTCTTTTCAAAAAAAAAAACAGCCTATGCGGTGAATGTTGCCCTAGCTGTATTTGTAGTTTGATAGTGTTTCTTTTCGGGCAGAATTCATGAATTATGGAAAGTATCCCGAACACAACCAATTTTTGGTCACTTCCGATATCTGTTCAATTGGTAGCTCTTCAAAGTCCAATTACAAATGCATACATAATCATAACGTTTCTTCCTCTCTGCTAAGCGCTTGCCTTTCAAGAAGCAGAGCCAGATCGTAATAATTCATGAACGACAAGTGGTAATTCGTGGGTTCATCCTTGGCTGACAGATGCTCTTTTCTTTGTTCCGGCGACCCTCCAAATACAGCAACATATGCGCTCCACTGATTGTTATAACCAATAAGCATTCATTGTATGCAAACTGTTCTCCCAATATTCACCATTTCTGTCCAACCGGAAGAATTTCGCCACTACCTATTATTTTATACATGAAAATCAGAAAAGTCGTACATTTTTAGTTGTTTCTCTCCTATTATATTCAATACGGTAATCTCTGATATGATGACATTGAATTAATGTTTAATCTACATATTGAATAGACAAGCGTTTTTATTTCAGTTGGAAGATGGATGGGTTTGCGGAGGCAAATCTCATGTTGAGTTCCGCGTTAGAGCAACTAGAAGATGTTATTAGAGAAACAGGTATGTTGTATTTTATGTGAAGTTCGAAACAAAATATAGGTAAAAAATTATTCAGAAAAAAAAACGTCCACTGGCTGTGTTTACTATTGAACAACGTTGCTGGCATTTCAAAACGGATGGCGTTCTTATTCATCGCTCACATTGATAAAACATTCAGTTTTCACTTTTTGCAGAACAAAATGTCTACTGTTTCTATTGTGCATTAAAAAGTAAACAACCCTTTGGAGTACTGTTTTTGTGTGCATCTAATGATGATAATAGTTTCCATGTTTCTCCAAATTCGCCAGATTATTTCGAATTTGCCTGAAAGATGTATCGTCATAAGTCGAAACAGATATGAACAGATTAGAAAATAGTTGAACACAGACGGAATGCATGTTACCAATCAAATCTGTATTTGGGCATTCCAATCAATAGCGGATCGTGCCTGATGTGATTTGTTGAACGAAAACCAATCTTGAACTGGTCCTAGCCACCCAACATCACGCTTACCTTCACCCTTCTTCCAGTCCTCAACCAATGCCCTACTTTTCTACTTATTCAACTTTTTCCGAACACGAGGTTATCGAATAAGCGAAAAATTCAGTTACCCCGTGGAGAATTGCAGATTGCAAAAAGTTTGGGGGTTTGGAACAGCTGCGAACGTTATAAGATAAACAAACCAAAACTTGTTAGGTATTACATGTGATCAAGGCACAAATTGGCGTTTCTCAGAAATTTGACTAGTGAGTAGTAGAGTAAGACTCCGTACCACATACATACATATATCACTAACATTGTTCACTTCTGTAACGATTAAGTGACAGTTCTTGTTCTTCGATCAATATTCCAGATCGAGTTGAATGTAACAAATGTTTAAACTAGTTTCCTGAAAATGAATAAAAAATCTGAAATAAATTATCTAGACTTCAGTTTCTGAATGGTGATCATTCGTCGAACGCAAGATGCTTTTCTGTTTATATAACCATTGTCGATAGGTTTTGCCGTTAAAATTGCCTCATAAGCTATATTGTCGTCTTGCTTGAACCACTGAATGACAGCATTATGGTTCGGTTTCGATTTTTTTGCAACTCCACAACCTTTTCCCTAAAAAATTAAATTTGTTGTATCTCTCTATTTAAAACCATCTTTCCACCCCCAATTCCACATCTTTACTGAAGCACAAGCGAATGATGAGGTAAACAAATGATTTGTAAACCAATCGATTACTATACGTTGTTCCACATGTAAACACGTACAGTTTGACTTTGGAACTTGTTAACAGTTTAGAAGTTGAGAAATTCTCGAGTTAAGAAATTTTGTACGTTCTTGTACGCCGGTATGTACGATGATTGCAACACGACACCTACAAAAAATATAAAATGGCCGTTGGTTCTATTCAACAGTAGTCTTCACAATTGTGACTGTTCCGTGTTACAACCCACGTGAACCATATTACTCATTGAACTTTACTTTTTCGCAGGAAATCGTTCTTCTTCCACCACCAAATCTACCAGATCATCGCCCAAACTCCTCAACCCCTCTGACAATAATAACTATCAAGACAGTGAAGCACATATTATGAAAAATGTCGATGAAGGTGGGAATTGTGAAGGTTCATTTGGAAATTGCAGATGGACAGATGGAATCACTAGCTTCAGCACAATACGTTGTCCAGTTGATATATTTAGATTGATACGAAAAATAACAGTAGTTTCACCGGCTGTGTCTACTTGGGTGCTCGTACTTTCAAAGTATTCGAAATTGTACTGAACAAACTTATGTGCGAAAAGAAGCATCATCACTGTTTAATCTTGACTTAACAATAGATGTTTCCCTAGTTTGTAGCCCCTTAATTTTTGACCGCCACAGCTTCATGTTGTGTGTCTGAACATAAACTACTACAGCAAAAATTAGCATTCCAGCAGAACAATGAAACTTTATCTTTCAGTGAGCCATAGCTTTGAGACGAAAGTTTCATGGTATAAAAATTAGGGAGATTAGACAGCTGAACTACGAAATTCAGTAAATTAACACGTGCAAGTGAAACTATGGCCTGTGCTCGGGGAGAGCCTTTCATTCTCTTTGCAGTTGAGCATACGGTTGTTCACTAGTAAAAACAATGGTATTTTGGGTGTTCAGGACTTGACATGGACAACGGAAATGGTCGTGACGCAGACGATGAAAGAAGTGCAAGGGAACCTAATTGGAGGACTCATGATTGGAGAAATCGCAGAGGTATACCCATTTAGTGATCTCCGAACGAACGGTACTAGCCTCATCCACTGAAAGCACAGTTTCGTTTTTCTTACTATTATATCTCACCGTCGACTTGGCTGAATTCTGGCGAAGATAGAACATAAGGATTTATCTAAGAACATAAAAATGTCTCATGAACATTGCCAATCAATACTGGAGCTGAATATTCTTCTATAATTTCACGAAACATGACAATTCGAGTAAGTTCGCACTCTGCTTTTCATAAAATTTCTACCATACCAAAGTAGCATTAAATGTATCTGTGTTCGGATTTTCTTTTTTTGCCTAAAAATGCCCATCCTTCGGGCTGTGTTTGGTTCCTCTCAACGCGTTTTGTTTGCTCATTTCGCATTGAAATGGTTTAGTTCAAGGCCTATCAAATATCATTTAACGCCCACTTGTGAATATTGTTTCTGAATCTTCGTTCTTTCTCTATTCCAACCCCCCCCCCCCTCTCCATCTGGTAAATTCCACTCCCTTTTTTTGTCGCTTCTGTTTTCTCTGCGCTCTCTCTCTCTCTATCTTTCTCTCTCTCTCTCTATCTCTCTCCTTGACTTTTTTCTCTTGCTCTTCAACTTGAACTTACCTCTTTTTTAACTTTGTCACTGTCTATGTCTCCTTCAATTCTCTTCTCCTTTCAATTTTTCTCTACCATTTCTCTGTATATTTTTCATATATCTCTTTTTCTTTCTATCAATTCATTACTCGTCCATTCTCCGTGCACAAATCGTTTGACAACCTACACTTTTGTACAAATGCAAAAAGAAAACCTTCTACAGATCATAGAACGCCTTTTGATATGGTTAGGAAAACTACCTCCATTTAATAAACACATTAAGCTGTGACTTTTCTCCTTCTCACCGTTTGTTGTTTTGCAGGATCCGATGGTTCATCTGGAGTAGAGTCACCTCCATCTGATATTCCAACCTCCTCCTCCTCGTTGTGTAATCCCCCAAAGGTGTATAACGACTTTGTAAAGGTACAGTTATTCCTACAGAAAACAATAAGAATCTAAATTATTGAACACGGTTTAATAGCATTGTCGTAATACTAAGCAATGAATGTATTTTTTAGGCTATAGAAGATCGGACACTTTTGGAGCGACCCGACTTGGAAACTCGCCTCAAAATAATGAAATGGATGACTGGTGGTAGTACGGTGGGTAGCCGGTTTCATGCGTTGTCATTTGATCAAAAAAGATAGGAGGAGAGTAACCAGATATTGTAAGTAACTACGTTCTTTGTACGTGTTATATCTGATTTCTGTATGCGTGAATGGAATGCACTACATAGTTGCAATCTCTGATACTAAATCAACATTTCAACTCTCCTGCGCTCTTCTTCAACACCGAAACTAGGAAGAATACGAGTGTAGAACGATTGGCACCGCTAGGTATTGTCATGGAATGTGAGGAATGTGCCAGTGAACAGGTGTCACAGCTAGCCAGGCACGAGAGACAGGAATGAAGCGAGACTGCAGACAAGCAAATTATCGAAGATGAAGACAGTGTAACGCACAGCTGGAGTTTGAATAGTCAAATGGCCTAATGAAATGCACATAAACTCGGTGGGCCAATTACAGAACGAAAACTGCATTTGACGGACGGCGTACCAGTTTATAAAACACTCAACTCTTCGTAGGACACATACTATCTGAGAAGTGATAAGCACATAACAAAACATAGTTTATTTCGGAGAATCGGCAAATCAGAATGGTATTTCTGAGCGGCGAGCCGGAAAATGGAAATTAGAACTTTAAAAAGTTTTACTGGGTTGGTAAAACGAGAATCAGAGAAGTATTGAATCAAAATTGAAGCATTCTGTTCTGAAGTACTGAAGTTCTGCTCTGTTTGGCTAGTCACGGGTTCAGATGGCAAGTGGCAGCCGAATTCGACCACCCACCCCCGGGGACAAGGTAATTTAGCAGGGACTTCATTCTCATTCACTCTGGCCTTCATTCACTTATCCGGGTGCAGACAACTGATAGTTTCCACAAATGAACCAACTTTCAGTAATCATTCTGTACTTGTTCGAGTGAAAATGTTGCTTTTGAGCAGTAAATAGCAGTCCCCTACATTTCTGGAGCGAGGCATTTCAATGCTAACACAATTAGCATGCATCCGATTCCAACCCACAGCCAGTTTTTCCTCCGACCAACCCATAAACATATTCTCGGTTCTTTCATGCTGACCTCCTTAAGTGGTAATCATCCTCCGAGCGTTTCTGACCCATTTGAGATATTTACGCATGAAAAGGATATAATTCCTGTGTTTGTGGGCCAATCTTGACATCCTATCCAAGTTGTTTTCTCAAGAATTCAGAATGATATTCACCGTAGTGCAGTTGTTTCTCAGTATTTCAGGATCAAATCCACTTTTTCCCAGTTCGAACTGATGTTTATATTATTTTTATGGTTCTATGTGATCAGGACGCCTATTTCTTATACACATTCCAACGTTTCTTCCCGTAATTGCACGGTCACTACTGACTGTCACTTGTTGGTTTCGTACTAATTTAGCTTGTTTTTGTGTGTGAGAGAGGGACACTTGGAATACGACCAGCGGTGAGAGAAACGATTGATCCGCAGTGTACTCCCCTGCTGACAGTTGTGTGGCTGCGTCCAGCATTCGCCCTCTATTACTCTTTCGTCCACACCTTTGTTTTGCACTATTCCATTCCATTACTCGCAGCTTTTTCTGCACGCATAGTTATTCTGATGATCGAATCGGCCGATCCACTTCTCTGAGGAGACGTCATGTATTCCGATTCCATCGGGTCCAGCAGCGACCTTCGCCGCATGTCTACCCTGACTGTCAGCTCACAGAATAGTCAGTACGATCCATTCAGTTTTGAAATTGGATCCATTCTACACAGTAGCGGTAGCGGCAATGTGTTTCGCGAAGCTGCGAAAGGATCTAGGTGAGTGAAGTCACGTCGACGCACTTCATTTTACGTTTCTTCAATAGTTATCATCTCTTTTCGTTCTCGAAACGCTTGAAACTTTCTTTGTTTACTATACGGCTCTAGAATTCTTCACTTACTAAATTATGTTTCTTTGATAGTTACCAATCATCTGGGCCTTTTCTATTCTCGAAAACTCCTTTTAGATATTCAACTTTAGAAGATGAGGCTGATCCAAAAATAAGCTGCAGTTTTTCAACCAAAAATGTGCATCTCAAAATGTCGTGTTTTAAAGTAGGACAACAACGTCTCGACCTGTTCTGCCCTACGTGACGCACCACTCGGACTCCGGGTTCGGCTCGGCACTTTCGTCGGGCTCCAGCTGCTCCTACCTTCCACCTCCCCCTCCCTACCGAATGAAGGCCAGACACAGAATTCATCGAAGTCTCAGCGACTCCAAGTACTCGCCAGCTCAACAGCTGAACAACCTGCCGCCGCCCATGGACATTCAACGTCAGATTCGAGGAGCCAGCTGGAACAGCAGGGTCAGCCTGGTAAGCATTTTGAGATGCGCGTGACTGAAAACAAACGTATTTTAGATACTCTCTTTATGAAAACAGTCAAAATAACATCCTAAAATTGCTACTTCTTTAATTGACGTTAACAGTCTTATTTTGTTGTATCAAAACGCGTGTTGACTAAACAAACTAATAGTGAATGTATTCGTGAAATGATATTACTACACTTCTCTTGCATGTGTCTACAATTAACAAATCAGCCGTTAACTCTTGTATTCTCTGTCGTAAAGTATAACAATAAATAACGAAATACTCTAGTATATGTGCATTCATTTGTTATTGGTCTTTGCCTACAGCTCACACTCACCAATGTTTTCTTTGAAGTTAATTGAAAACAAAATTTATCTTATCAAAGTGTATATGCGAATTATACTTCCCTCTGGTCTTCTTAGAGCATAAAATGTTCAGTCTCGCGTATTGCACTTAGTCCCGACATTGAGTATCTTTCTAGAGGTCATTGTCAATTCTATTGGTTTGTTTGAGCAGCTAACAATCTGAACGAGCTTACATTGTTGTATAGGATACACAACTATTGAGCTGTATTTATGGCTTCGAGACCGCAATTCCGAAATGATACTCTACGTAAACTGCCTTTGTTCCGGTGATATGCTATGAATGTCTAATCTCTGTCCTGAACCTGCTCTAAGAGTTTTTACTTTTTCTCAGCCCATATCTCCCTTGTAAACGTTATGATTAATCTGTCTATCCTCGTTCCAAGTGGAGTGTATCATGTAGCACATAAGAAACCAGCCTGCTTGATTAGTGAGGCTCAGGCCAGAAGCTATCATTTGCATGTTAGCTCGGAAGGCTTTGTGCTTTTCACGATGCCCAATTTCTTTCTCTTTTTTTTCTCCCCTGTTCCATGACAGAAAAGTCGTTCGTTGTTAAGCTATTATTTGAAAACTGTCAAAATGACAGTTCTTGAAAGTAGTTTTTAGTGCAAAAGTAAGGACAGTAAACGCTTTTCAATCGATAATCCATGGAATCTAACCTGAACTTATTTATCGATTCGTATGTGTTTTCAAAGAATTTGTGTTGTTACTTACACGGATCACCTCATAATTTTTCTCTCTCTCACTAATTGGACCATTTATATGCACTATTCTCATGAATGAACCAAATGGGGTCTGTGAAGACACGCTCTTTTGGAATATTGCCAAGAAATTGTCCTGAAGTCAATTTGTACAGAGTGGAACCAAAATACATCGAATTGTTTCTTTATTAACACAATTCTTTCTATTGAATGCAGAATTTTCGTCTAATTCACTGTTTTTGCATGTTTTACGCAGTGCTGTGAATGTAAGAAATAGTCATTGATGGCCCAACCGATCTCATAAAATGTCGACATGTCCTCCAGAAGAACGAAGTCGAAGGTATTAAAATCATTCAAATAGGATATCAAACCAAACGTGTAGAATATACCAAACAATGAAACAGTCCACAGCAATCTGGGTGTTTTTTTCGTCAAACGTCTTTTCATTACTGGTATTCAGGTTCACTGCTCCCAGAAGTAGGCCAACATTATGCTTTCCAAAATTGGCAGTTTTTGTGTTCGATCTCGGTTTTTTAACACAAGTGTGGTCATAATATTTTATTTGTGTTAGCAAAAAGTTATGTGTGGTATTGTTTTCTAAATCCAAGTGTAGTAAACAATAATTATATCAAGTTTTCATAACAAACAGTGTTTACTGGTCAGTATTGAATGAGAGAGAGAGAGCAGAGAGAAAGAAATATAAAGTGTGCCTCATTGCAATCGTTTGGAACACGTTTATAATTTCAACAACTCCAAAACACGAAGATGTGATGGAAAACGAATGGTTGCCTATGTACAAAGAACGTTTCTCGGGTTGATCGCTTGCCGAAAGTGTTTTCTTTGAGTTTTGGGAGAATAGCTGCCTCTTACTTTTGTGTGAAGTTCGTAAAAAATCATCTCGTGCTGATAACGACACGACACTAGTTTGTCGTTAATTTACAATAGTAAAAACTTGAAAACGAATGTTTTTCTCAGAGATGATATCAACATAGGAGATTTACGTCAAAACACTTTGGTCCAGAAATATAATTTCTGATCAATGTATCATTTGCAGAGCCCATCCCCTTCTATGTCAACGGTGTCATGTCCTGAATATCCAGAAGTTCAAGATAAGTTGCATAGACTGGCCATGGCGAGAGACAGTCTTTCCCTACAAGTGAGTATATTTCCACGTTGTTTATAGGTATGAGACGCAGAGTTGAATAGTTGAAAGTAGAACTGTCAACGAACCCCCAAACATATTTATCGGTTTCCATTCAGGTGTCGGTGTTGACTGAGCAAGTTGGTGCTCAAAAAGAGAAAATAAAGGACCTGGAGGCCCTTCTTGCCATGAAGAGGAACAGTTTGACGTCTACTGAAGAACTGATACAGGAGGTCAGTAGTCGCTTCAGTTCGAGAACTTCTTGGAGAATAACATCTACAGTTAACATCAATCCGTAACTAACTCAAAAACAAACTGGAGCGTAACGTGCGTTCACTGACTACAGTGAACTATTTTCATTGATTCATATAGTTTGATGGTCTTTTCTACAATGTGTCATATTTACAGTTTCGCACCTCAGTTAAGAAGTTCTGCTTGGTGCTGGTAGCAGTTGCTACCCTGAATTTGTTTCCGTTCGGCGGATTTATAGTCACTGCTTCATGATTTCTGGGTTCCAAAATTATATTGTTTCAGAAATATCGCGCAAACGACTGCCCTGAACTCGAGTCTAAAAAAATGAATCTCATGGCTGAGGTATCTAGTTTGAAACTGAAATTCGCCACTTTGGAACGAGAAAGGAATGAAACAGAGCGGAAATTGAAAGTTTCCCAGGTGAGAAAAACCCACAATTCCATTCTCAGAATAATTTCTTGTATGCTAAATATTGTATATACGCTTCATGAAGAAACGTTTAAGTATGGATTGCACTTTTCAGAATGAAATGGATCATGTGAACCAGTCGATGCATGGAATGGTAGTTCAACATCAGTTGCACAACGGCTACCTGCCTCCTGTTCGGGAACATCGCCAAGAAAAAACAAGTGAGAACAAAGTCATTTTCATTTCGCTATGATTCTGTATACATATAAGGAAATTTGAATTGCAGTTTGATCTGCATACACAACCGATATTGCAAATTACTACGAAAATTCAGTGTGACCAAAGTACAGACACAGCGAATCAGACCAACGTGTAGCTGGTCCAACATTCGCTGAATGAAACTCTACTTGTAGCCTGTTATTGTAGTTAGTTACGCTTGTTCATATAAGCCATTATTTTCTCATAATAATTTAAATTTCCTATTTTTCTTATAATTTATTGTCATAGTTTTGAAAGGTTGGGAAATACATTTTGGCAGCAACATTCGAACTCAGCACGCAGTGAAACATACAAGTGTGATTGAATTTCGTTTAGATGATGAAATGGAGCAGTTGCGTTCCACAGTGCATCGACTGATGGTGGACAATGAGCAGAAAAACATGCAGATAAATAGCTTGCGAAATGCACTGGACGAGCAGATTCGCGTTCGGGTACGTCTCTGGAAACATTCCAAACGGAAATCCACTAACAACTTCTTTTGTCAACTTGTTACCTAATCTCGCACTAACTATGTCATGTCCATACTCAAAGAAAACATTCACGCCAACGTGAGAAGTGTTCGAATCATCGAATTCCGAAGTAATTTAATATGTTTGTTTGTTCAAAGAATTTTATGTCAAGTCTCCGATTTTTTTTCGTGAGCTCATTTGTAACCTGTGAGAATGAAACAATGCTGACAATAAGTCTTCAAATTTGTATTCTTTTTCAGCACTGTCAGCAGGAGGAGCCCTACCAGTCAAATAGGTGGAATGAACAACCATACGATCTCAACACTCAAATTCGTCGGTTACTTTTGGTAAGTTGGTTCTGTCAGTCCTACTTATTCTTTTTTCTTCGATTTTCTTTGCTTTCAGTTTTCTTTTCTTCCTTTTCTTTATTCTGTCATTTCAGTTCAAAATTATGCTAGTGGTTTTTCATTTTGTGCCTCGATTTGAGCAAAACTGCTTCGATAAAATGGTTTACATGTGAGTAAAATTGGGAAATGTGTATTTGCACTGTCGACATTTTTCATGCAGGAAGAGACGTCTGAACCAATGTCCCACTCCACCTCGTTCCCAGTCAGCCTTTCTTCATCATCTTTGCCGCCCATTCCGAGAAGTACCGTTCAGGTATGGTCCACACCATGTCTGAGAAACATTTGGCAGCGTGCCAACTGAACTCCCTGACTGTACAGTTTTTTGAGTAATCCTGTGAGATGTAGTTTACTGTACGACCTAATGATCGTTTCCCGATGGAGAATTAAAATTTTGGTATAAATGTTGTGATTTGGTTACTAAACACTGTTTTTGACTTTGCGAAGACAACTACCACATAAAAACTTTTAAGAACACTGTAGCGTTTGCGATAGTTTTCACTTACAACTAGTCAGTTTCAGTCCTCCTCTTCTTACACTTCGTCCTTATCTGCCGCTTCCCCACAACATAATTGGTCGCACGACGCTTCGCGACATCATCTGAATCCCTCCGCTCAGCTGAAAAGCGAACCATCGAGGTAACTTGTTCTAGATCCAACAGAAATATAACCTTCTAGAGTAATTTGAGCTTCCTGATACTGAAAAAAAACGTTCCGTTGTTTGCCGTTTTTAGGTCGTGTTTTGAAAATATGTGCTTTTTTTTATTGAACAGTTTCATTAAAATTACATGACCTTGTCCATATGTACTAACGTAAAATATGAGGAGAAATTACTACGACAATTGTTAAAAAAATAACATTCCATTTTAAGTTACCGTTCTCCGTCGTCGCCTGCCGCTCGCCAGCTGGCTGCCGAATTGGACGAACTGCGCCGTATGGGGGATATACAAGCAAACTCATATAGCTATTCCACTGCCAGTTTGCCAAGAGGAGTGGGAAAGGTACATTTAGCAAAGATTATCAGAGACTGAACAACAAATATAATTCAAGCGACTATGAAACAAGATACAGAAACGGTTGAGCAGAAAACACAACAGCTTTCATACAACTACGTAAAACTCCACTTCTTGAAAGTATCAAGCCATCTACTAAAAACTGAAACTTCCACAATTCAGGCGTCCTCCACGTTGACTCTGCCACCGAAAAAGCTGTCACTTGCATCTGGTGTTTCTACTGGTGAGCTCCCGCCTTCGTCCGCTTCCGTCTGTGGGGCGCCGCGACGGAACTACCGCGAACAGATGAACCGTTGGATCAACGGAAAGCTGCGGCGCAACAATCGTGCCACTAGTGCCCCTAATTTAGGTGACTAGAAATGACACCTAACACTTTTTGTCACGTCCCACTAGTCTGAAAGACTAGTTTACCAGATTTACAACAGTTGTTCTCATAACATTTTTGTCTCAGTTTTTTAACCGTATCAGCTAACCCCGCGATCCTTCGTTCTCTGTCCGGTATGTTTATGTTTAACCTCATTTTGCGTTACGTTTTTTTTATTAACAATAATCAATACAGTTTTTTGTAATGTTGCATACGAGCTAACGTAAACGTTATCCGAGTTATTTGTGATCTTTTTCACCAAAATTTCAAATTATTTTGTTTTGCACGAGAAATGATGGCTACTCTGAATATCTTATGGACCAGTCACGACGTTTGTCAGTTTCAGTTGAGTCAGATGACGAAATAGCTCGCGGTAGGGTTTCCACGGCAGCTTCCAATGCCTCAACGCAGAACTTGAAACCCCTACGAAGAGATAGGACGAGGTCATCGTTGCGGAACTTGTTCAGCAAACTTACCAGAAGCACGTCACAGGATCACCACAGCTTCCGACGTGGTAGCGCGGCAAGGTTTGTACTTATTCTACTTACCGAGGGTAGTAGTTTTTTTTCGCTTAGTAGCTACAAAAATGCATTGAACGACGATACATTTTGTCGATAACTGTTTATACACATTTTACTTACTCGTAATACACCATCATAAACACGTGAGAACGTATGATGTTTAAGTAAATACGTTATTTGTTAGGGTTCTTCAAAAGTTATATAACCAAATGTTCTCAGATCAACGTCGTCGGCTCGTCTTCCTTCCGTGGGACCACTCTCGGGTGCAATTGCCCTCAGGCCGCCCCTATCTCAGTTTGTTGACTGGAGGTTAGTTGCGGCTTAAAAGATCTTTTATGGTTTTCGCGATTTCCGGTGCTGGCTCTGTTACGTTCACGGAGAGAATCGACATCTCTTGATTATTGTAATACTAGGAACCAAACACAACACATATATTCATAGTTTGTTGTATATATATAATCTATAAAAAACATGTTCATTTGGAAATGGGTTTTCAGACAAGATCAGCTGTGTGAATGGATGGGAGAAGTCGGTTTCGCCCAGTACGTACCCGACGTTGCCAAGAACGCCAGAAGTGGCAGACATCTATTGAACCTCAGCATGGCTGAACTCGAATCCGTACGTTTGTTCTGCTATGATTCACTTCGATCAATTGTCCATGTGATTATTTTCAGAAGAAAAATTACCCATTTGTTTTTTTTATGAGGGACTTCATTCCTTATTTCCAAGATGGTAGTAGTTAATCGACATTTCATCGACTTTGTTGCTGTGTGTTTCTACGTTCTCTGAGTGTATCCTGATTCAACAGTGATTTATCGTTCATATTCGCTGTTTCAGGTGTTAAACATTCGCAATTCTCTCCATCGAAAGCGATTGCGGATACTTTTGCGCAACATAGAAGAGGATGTGAACGAGCCTTGTTCGAAGTGGGATGTACACCAGGTAAACATCTTTCAAAAATAGTTGGAGCTCAGTTAGGCATAAAAATCAGTTCGCTAAACAGTTGGCAACTCCTATATTCAAAGTGATTGTTTATCCCCAACTACACTATGATTATTTTTTTCCGTTTCCTGAATAATTTATTTTGTACTTTCAGACTTTGAAATGGTTGGAAGATATTGGACTTCCCCAATACAAAGACGTTGCATCTGAGAACATTCTCGACGGTTCCATGCTACTTGCGCTCACCGCTGCTGACATGGTTGAGGTGGGTTCTATCAGCTCCATTCGATATAAGCATATACGTCTTCTGAAATGTAAAGTTAAACATTTAAGTAAAAGTTATATTTGCATAAAACTCAAAGCTAACCATTTAATGATGCGTTATGATCATTTGAGGTCTGAAATAGTACTATCACATTTTTTTGTGAACTTTTTTGCTTCAGGATCAAGTACAGTTACTCCAAGTTTGAAGTTCGACAATTTCGATATCATTTTTCATTCAAGTGGTCTCTATAGAATGAATTCCCAATCGATAAAACAATGAACGAAACTTCAGCTGAGGATAACAAATTCTCATCACTACATGACCATCGCAAGAAGCATACAACATCTGCGAAACAATAACTTCAAAACGTCGTGTATTGCCAGCCGATTCGATCCCGTAAGTTTTTTTATTTAACGGAGGATTAAAACTACACTAACTTCATGTGAACTTTTGGAAATAAATTACGCAGCAGACTATTAATTTTACAAACTACACTCGACATATCAATGAATATCGCTATCATGCTAGCGCTGCTTTTGCTGGTTTAGGATGGAGTTGAACATCCCGATCAACCTTTTTGCAAATGATTAACAGTAGTTATTGTAATTCACACTCTGGTTCCATTTCGTGTACAACGAATGAATTTACAGTACTCGATGTTTACCAAGGTTGAAATCATATTCATGTAAATTGTAGTTGCATATGTCATTTATGATTAGAAAAATATTCTTACAATGATCCTCCTTATGTATGAGTTTTGAAAGTAGTTCTCATGGCTATTGATTTGGTTACGTCTGAGAATTTTGTATTCATTTAGCAATTGTCGTCCTTCGAGAAAATGAGTAAGTATAGAAGCAAGTATAATATTGTTTCCAGGTGCTCACCTCCAACTACCCCTGCGCCGACCACGTTGTTAGATGGTCGCACATGGCCACCTGTGAATGGCTGCGAACAATTGATCTGGCCGAGTTCACACCCAACCTGCTATGTGCCGGTACTCCCGGAGCTTTAATGGTGATTACTTCAAGGTTTTACTAGATGAAACGTGTTTCAAAGACTCTGCGTGAATTAGAATCAACAAGCCGCGTGGCTTATTGAAAGTAATCAGTGATAATAATGATAATAATATAAAAAGTATTAACAATAACAATAATGATTCCAATGTACAGTTAATTTGTAGAGAAATATGATTGAAAAGTGAGGAATCACAAAGTCTGTAATCAGACGATAATATGCCTCATGGTTGACAGTTCTGACGTTTGCCGTTGCTCTCAACTATATATAATGAGATTGGGTTTTCCAGGTGTACGAGCCGACATTCACAGCAGAGTCATTGGCGGAGATTCTGCAAATGCCGCCCCATAAAACGCTGCTCAGAAGGCATCTCACCTCTCATTTCAACCAGCTATTGGGTCAGAAGATCATTGCTGAGAAACGAGATTTCTTGGCGGCTGGTGCATTTCCTCAGCTCTCGCCTAGTAACCGAATAAAGGTGAATGTTTCCCATTGTGAATTCCCTCATGGGTCGTTTTCTATAATTTTTCATAGATTAACAATTTTTCATAGATTAACAATTTTTCATAGACTATTCACTCATAAAATCAGAAATAATACATTGAGATATTTTTCATTAAACATCATTATAAACATCATTAACGCAATGCCGCGTGAGTCCCGCACGCTCACATGTTACGTTACGTGCTACAAGAATATCACGTGAGGACCACATACTGTTATTCATTTTTCTGTTATTCATTTTTCACTTCTTCATTTTTTTCCAGACCGTCAGGAAAGGATTCTCCCTGACCAGAAAGAAGGCAAAGAACGAGATTTGCTTGGAACCAGAAGAACTGGTCTGCCCCGCAGAACAAGATAATCAGTATCTTAAAGTAAGTTATTATGATTATATTCATAAAGTATGAACATTGCTCACTCCATGCTTCCGTCGTTTACCCTGAAGTTTCAGATGATCACAAATGGCATATCCAATAACACACACGCCTTTAGAAACACTTTCCTGTACTTTTTCTTTTTCCTATAGAAATTGCCTTGTGCCACAGTTTCGTATGTTGTTTAAATGTTTTTTTCCCAACACTCCAAAATTTCGTCATGCTGTCGCTTATATTTGAATAATTTCAGAATACAGATACAACTTCAATTGATTCGTCAAACGTCTGATCGAACGCATAATCTGAATGGTACATAAGTTATGAAAATCGTTTGTTTCCATGATTCCAGATCATTGCACCCCGTGTTTGTATAATCAGTTATTTTCATTATACTTGTTTTCCCAGTTTGGTATTTTTGCTCAACACTCATATCTTATGAGTATCATTTTTATCGTCGTTTTACAAAGATTTACCAAATTGTTAATAATAATCGCGCTCCGTCTTTCTCACCTTGATCAAATCTTGTGTTTGTATTTCAAAATTATTTGTAGTTATAAAGTGTCATCTTGAGCTTGATTGTTATAACTATTGCAAAGTGCCTACTGCAAATAAACGCTATCATTCTCATGTCTATCCTGTGATCAAACTTCGAATACGAATGAAAATTTCAGTCTGGTGTTAAAATGTGCAAGCATGCTTCAGTGTTATGGAATGCAGAAGCACAACCCGAAGTCAATGTTCTGAGCTTGTTTCCGAGATCTAAAATTGTAACTGGACATACACTGGTTTAGAATCTTCAGATAAAACGTTTCTACTGTGAAATACCACGAAAATCGAGGTTCATTTCAGAAAGAAGCACTTTTTGCACACGAGAGTGGTTGTATCCTAAAGTGGTTGTACTAACTTGATACCAACCTTTCGTTTAAATTCGTCCAATCGCATGAAGAGGATCTATAATTATGTTCAAACAAATGTTTCCATCAACTTGTGGTAATGAAGTTTAATCAATTACCCTCATGTTACGTACTTGAACATATGATTTTGGACGATACTTTTTTCTTTATTAGACTTTCTGGAAGACAGGACAGATAACCTCGCGTTCACTATCATGCTGTCGCTTTCTCGTTCAAAATGTCGCAAGTGAGATTCGACCTATATATCGCGGTGTTTCACTTGAGTTGTGTCCCAATTACCGTCATTCCGCTAATGCAAATCGAACTTCTTTTATATACTTGGATGAGCCGAATCATACTCGGATATTTGACAAAAACAGTGATTTCGCTGTTCTCCATCTGTTGGACCTTTGTTGTTCCTAGTTTTCTGCTGTAATCATACTCTAAATTTCAACAAAGAAAGTGGAAACATTCTCGTACATTAAAATAACAGAACTATGACTTCTTCTCCTACCTTCCTACTTTTTCTGACTTTTGGTCAGATATTAGATTATTTGAAATATACTACGGTATTTCCCTCATTGGCGGTTACAAGTTAAACATCCTCACGCTCTAGAAAATGAAATATTGTATACTTGTTCTATCTGTACAATTGTCTTCTGTTAAAAAAAAACATCTTTAAACTATTAGTTTGTCGACTATGTACAAAACATACAGCTCAGCACCTTAGTCGCCTCATGCTTCACTCCAATAGATTTGGAGTGAAGCATGAGGCGACTCAGGTGACTCAGATTCGTTCATCTGAGATGTCGCAATTGTCTCGGTGTCATTCGGTTCATCTTCATTTTGAAATTCGCGTTGAAAGCCACGGTCTTTTCTCTTACACTGTATAAACCATATAACATGGTTTTCCTCAATGAGTCGACTTTTATCACATAGTGATCACATCCGATTGATATTTGTTCACGATCGGCATAATCTACTTTGAGATGTAATAGGAATTCAGATGAAACGCACAGAAAAACGATAAATTAGTCAGCGAAAATTGCGTTCTTGATTTCGTCGTTTCACTTTTGTCGAAGATTCGGTGGAGTACAGTTGTATTTCTCACCGGCCAAAACTCTGAGATTTAACATGTTAACAGGTCAATGAGGATCCTATTATGCACTCTCTTCTGTGGGATCTTAGCTGACACGGAGGGACCTCCGCCTCACATGTTGATAGCCCAGAGGCTGATGTCTAGTCTGCCCGAGGTCATTCAGGATGGAATGACAGGACAGAACGATGGCTTGAAGTGAGTGGTCGCTAAGAATTGCCCTATAGAAAACGGGCGAAAACTATATACCTTGATCCTGCTAAGTTTGTAGTTGCATTCCAGTGCATATTTGTCATAAAACGGCAATTTCAATGTATAAAAAAACTGCAATGTTTTATTCGTTCACCCGCATTTTGAACTTGCCACGGAAGTGTTTAACCCAAACTTACCAGACAAATGTTGTTTCGACGAATAGGCCCCTTTCATGAAAGGTATTTATTGACTTTGTTTGAGTCGGTTGATTAATGTTAACCATCTCATGACAAGTGAGCTTTGTTACAAAGTTTCCTAGCTTCAAGTTCCAAAAGTTCGATTATCTTACATATGTACATCCACTTTAATTACAGAAACATGATTTCCAATGTGTTGGGAGATGGACTGATCAGTCAACTTGTCGTCAATCCTATAGGAGTGAGTACAGTACATTACAACGTAGTAATACAAATAGATTTAAACAAATCGTTCTCTAAGATGACTAGAATGAAATCAAAACCGTGTTTTTCGAGTACTCCACTAGAATAATATGCTTTATAACTTATTGTTTTTCAACCCATTAAACACTTGGAAAATGGTTCGTTTTAAACATTGGGTAGTGATAGAAAACAAATCAATATGTCGAGTTGTTTCCGAATATCACATACGACTGGTGTGTTTCAGGTTGCCGAAGAAGTTCTGCCTGATCTGGGTTTGAACAAAACTGAAGTGATGAGCAATTTAGATGCCATGTCTGGTGGTATGGCATCGAATTTGAGAAGCAATGGAAGTAGAAGCAATGTGAAAGGCAGCCTGTTTGGGAGGAATAGCTCTCTGCTCAGCTTTTTGTGAGTTTTCCTGAAAGAAACTAGTTTCTAGTTTTTTTTGGCAGAATTCCGCGCAATAATCGACTAATTTAAGGACTACAACACCGAAGCCGACCACTGAACAAGTCATGCTTGTGGATGGACACCGAGTCGATTTTGACGATTTTATCCGGTTAGAATGTTTTTCATTTGTTTCAATTCGGAGAAACCAAACATAGTTTTCGTATTGTAACGTACAATTTCAGGAAACATCACCTGGAAGGTCAGTTTTCGACCAAGAAACCGCCTACGACTCCTGTGCCGCCTCCAACCTCAGAGAAGGTTAACAACTTTAACAATAGTTTATTAATGAACAAATCCGAACCATGATTGTGTATTCAAATGCTAATAGTTCGGTGGCACATTTCATACTTTTAAAACTAGTTTTGTAATTTCAGATTGCCGAGGAAGTGTTGAATAAGCTGAGAGGCGAAGTAAGAACAAATGCAGTGAGTTGACAATAATTTCATCAAACGTTTTTCTTAAAACAGATTGTAATCATATTTAATTGCGATAATGGACATGCCACACAAACTTATTTATCACAACAATACGATAGAGATCGGAGAAATCGACTATTCAAGCCTCAGAATTGAATTTTCTGTTTGATAGCTTCACCGATCACGACCTATGGATGATTTTGGAAGTACATTGAATATGGCAAACATCGATCCGAGCAGAGTGAACGAAGTCAACAAGCTTCTAAGAAGAGCACCTCAAAAATTCGGTTTGTCAGCATACGTTCTTCTTTACCATACAAAACCACTAGTTGGTGTTCTAATTTAACTAAATATTGAATTTGATTATCGATAAACTATAATTGATATACTTGTATATTAACGTAAAGTTAGCATTCTAATGAGGCATCGTGCACTTTATCATTGCACGTTTCTTAGTTCCGCTGTTTCAACTTGTTTCACGCGACGACTTTGCAATTGACTATACATTATAGTTTATGTTATGAAAATAATCAAAGCCTGAAGTTGCAAAAAAGTACTTTGTAGATACACTGGACGTTTTCGGAAGTCCACCCGGTTTCGTCCAGGAGCGTGCTCTAGACCCGGCAATAGATGAGGTTGTCACCAATATTCGCACCAGAGGACCTGAAGGAATGTCTGTTGAGGTAAACAATATTCAACTGGGAACTGATTTTTCTACATTTTAACCAATCAAATAACTTTGATACATATTTTCTCAGGACGTCCGTCGATTGAAAAACATTCTGCGCACCTACGAAGAAAGTCTACAAACGAAGGAGTTCATTGCGAAAAGAAAACAGCTCCAGGTGGGTGTTTCGAACATTAGAAAAAAGACCGTTTTCAACAAAACTCCTGTTTGACCAATCATTAATTTTGATTTTACAGGTTCTTCAAACCGAACTGCAGGAGCAGAGAAAACGAATTGACATGCAAAAACGGATGGAAAGCGAATTGAGGAAAAAGGTAGTTCTGAAACGATTGATTTAAATCTGTCATCAAATTGATCAGCGAAAAATGTCAGAAACTGCAACCCGTTTACTAAGCACAGGAATCATTCCGAGAATACCATTTAGAGAGCAGTCCGTTTATAAGTACCCTCCTTCAGCCAACAAAACAAACGCGGTCGATTTTCGAATATACTCAAAGTTCAAACATATTTCTCAATAGTTCACTTTCGGTTTTGCTTCAGGAACAAGAACTCGAGAGTCGTCGCCTGAAAATGGAAGCACAGCTGAGAGAACAGCTTTCCTCGTGGAATCTCACTGCGATGCCTGACGTGAGTCGTAATTGAAAATAGCAGTGGAAGTGTAAAACGTGCCGTCGTAGTACGAATCTGGACATTTCGTAGACCGAAACAATCATTTCAACAAAGTAGAACTTTTTTAAACTTTGTTAACATACAATATTTTAATTGGAAATTATAGTCGCCCACCGGGATTCCTCCAATCAATCTTCCCGAGATGAATCTTGGTCAATATCCTACATTGGTAATATCTCTCTTCCATATATTCTTTTTCTAAGACTAAGAACCGATTGTATTCTACTGAAATTGGCCAGGTTCGAGTCCAATTCATAGAGAGTGGTTTCAACAGAGTTGCATCATTTCAGCTCTATTTGGTTTATGATTTCGGTTATTGACTTTTATTTCAAGATGGAGAAGCCTACGTCGCCACCCATGGTTGTGGAGCCAATGCAGCAGGCAGTGGAAGAAGAATGGAAGACACAAACGGTAGGTTCTGGCACTGTCAATATAGAGTTTTTATTAAAGCAAGCATACTCGGTGTATGTTTCCTATTCCGCTGTGTTTGTAGTTTGATCCAGTTCCATTGCGGTCAAAACTCTGAAATCATGGCGACAATTGAGATCAAACTACAACGAAGATTTAGTTACTTTTCTACACATTCGCATGGTATATTGCGGTAGATCTCACGGGTTATTAGCAGTGTTCTGAACCACGCTTTATACTTATACGTTCAATTACATCATGGCGCAAATATCGCTAGAGTGGGGTTCCTACCTGTTCTGTCAACTCTGTGGTATACAGGAACGAAGTTTGAGTGTTGTCTTATTATCCGCAGCAGCAGTTTTCCGAGTGTGATAGCAAAGTGTCAGAAAATATTGAGAGAAAACACATATACAATACAATACAATACAAGCTTTATTTTTCTCCCGTATCACTGAGTGTTGTGTGAAGGTGTTGTTGGCGTCAAAAAGGCGCTGGGAGTTGGAGAAAAGAGTCATGCAATCACTTCTTTTAGCTGTCGCTCAAAGAAAGGCGGGGTATACTGTATATCGCACATTGTGCTGTGTAGGAACACATATATACGATTCGTCAACAACGTTCCTATCAGTCTAATTGGCATAGTGGTTAACATTCATGTCTCCCAACTTTTAGGCCCGGTTCGAGGCTCATATGAGGCGGATGTTTCATGAATTCCGCACGCACTATAAAGACGTTGACAGTTTCTTGTAAAACGTAAGGTAACACCTACTGATTGTCGTTTTTGCAGACAGTACAGCTGCCTACACCAACCACGGCTCAGCCAAGGACGAAATCAACTCGATCACATTCCCCAGCACGCAGCTCATTAAGGTCAGATTCAGAAAAAGAATATAATTTATCCGAACAGACCCTTCTTCAAATTTTGACTGTCATGTTTATTGTACGGAAAACAGCTGCTCCCTCCATAAACCGAAATACAAGTATCTCCGCACTAACCCCGGCAGTCATACACCTTGTTTTTGGTTACATACTACTTTTCCCCAAGGTATCACTAACTTTATTTTTTAGGTTTGCTCCTGTTGGCAGACCCATCATCCCTGCCTCCACTCAGATCTCCAGGTAGTATTTTGTTCACAGCGATGTCGCTGAAATATGTGTTATTGAGCCAGAACGGTCACTTGACAGTTGGCACCTATTAGATCTACACTCGTTTGATTTCTAGTTGAATTTCCATAGAAAAAAAAACTAGTTTGTTTGAAACAGTTTGAAGTTTGAGTTACTGTTTGAAACAGGGCGAGAAACCTGAAAAACAACTTTGCGATTTGTCAATTCAGACAAATGCCTATTTATAGAAGAAGAACAGTGAGAAACGTAGTAGAAAAATGAAGTTTTTTCAGTGAGGATGAGGAATTCTCATCCAAGTGTGAATGTACGCGAATCTCAATGGACAGAATGCAGGTTAGCGTTCGCAACAAATAAGCATTTTCTATACGACTGTTTGATACGTACGCGGGCAGGATACTGTATATCCCGTTTTCGTTTTCAGTGCCTAAAAACATACGGTCGAATAAGCAGCTCATCCTCTAAGGGTGGCACGTACTCGTGTCGTCAAACATTGGATCGCCGGTCGCATCACCCGTATTGAGGCTGAAAAACATTAACTCAGCACTCTTCCTCGTTATTTTCTCGAAAAGGCTGCAAAATTACAGGGTCGCTGGGTGGTAGCTCTTGCCTCGGAAGGACTGCTGGGAAGACTGTACGAAAAACTGACGGACGTCCTGCATCTCAGCTCCCCGAGCTCCCTTCAGTGCTCCAGCGTCGAAGGTACAATTAAATCATTCTCAGTGCATTCTTGTAAAATTAAGCAAGTTAAAGGTGAGCACATGACCGATGGAAAGTTTGCCGTTGACAGAGAAGAAGAGTTTTTTTTCTGTGATAGTTGACATGACAGTCAGAGTGTTGGCAGACAACCATTTTCAGTTGTATAACACACAAACTGTACAATGAAAGTCAAGTTTTGGTTGTGTGTGACACTTCTTATGATATTCTTCACAAATTCGTGTTTGGTATCATTATCAAGTTAAAATTCCGCTTGCAGTTTCCTCCCCGAAACAGTCAGTTGCTGCGCAAGAAGCTCGAATAAACATGGAGTTCCGAACAAGTGCATCAAATAGGTTGAACAGGGTTGGTTAAGTGCTACATTATATATGTGAGCATCAGTGAGGCTAACAAATCAACAAATCAAACTCTCAGAGTGTTAACACCTTTTTTAATTTCCCCTTCCGTAGGAAATAATACAGAAATAATACAGAAGTCGAAGAAATAAAATAGTGTTTGGTTACAGCCGAGAGGTAACTCGTAACTGCTCCACCTCCAAGAGAAGAGGTGTATATCAGTGTAGCCCAAGAATAGTTGTAAACCCACATAGAAAATAAAGAAAATTTGAGAACCAGATTGACCTCTGACCATTGGGCATTATCAAGAATTGTCCGTTTTATTTAATCAGATTTAACATTATCAATCCAGCTGAGAGGATCCGCACTTTCGATTGATCACCGAACCACGAGAGTACAGTTCAAGAACTACAGAGGAGAACTGTTCAGCGCCCCAAGTTAGTTTTTAACTTTGTCTAAAACAGATTCAATAGATCACCTTGAAACACATACTAAATTCGCGGGGTAGAACATATCCGTGAACTGATGAGATTGAAATGAGAAAGAAATGGTAGAAAAGTTACTGTGCCTCTACTGTGAACTGTTCGAAAAATTGAATAAAATTTATATTTTTTTATAATATAGAAAATTTACTTGTCTACTCGTTACTGCACATTGTAATGTTCTGTTTCAGTTTGCCTGCTGCGATCGGGTGGTGAAAAATCATACGAGTACATGCTGGTCACCAGTGCTGATGGTGAGTCGAGCGTTCCAATCTCAATTTTGAATTGTTGAAAAAATAGGCACACCATAACATCTTCAGAATTCATACAGTAGAACTCAAAGTGGAAGCAAATTTGTGTGATTATGTAATTCTCTCAATAAAGTAGTACACGGCTCAAATAGTTTCCTGAATAGAATATTATTGGGGTCTTTCTCTGTGCACCAAACCGCTTTTCTGAGGTGTTCTTTTCGTGAACTACAGTACACAGCGACTACTTCACATAGGCTGTTTCACAGTTATTTTTACGTTTCGAAAAACATCACTTTAAATGACTTCACTTTTCCTAGGTCCGTGCAATGAAGCGGCGCTACTAGTCCGAGATCCGCAAACGTTTTTCGACAAGAGCAACACCGATCTCGTGGACTACCTGAAAGAGGTGAGTGTTCAGTTATTTATGTTATTTGTTTTTCTTCGTTGACGCAGAGGAAAATAGATTAATAGAAAGTTTTATTTTTCAGAAAATCGCTGGAAAAGAGTTGGAGTCACTTGATATGGTGTACTTCGCAAATGCATGCGATGAATAACCAGGCGAGGATCAATAATAGCCCATAACGTTTTATAGTAAAGTTAATGAATCACTTTCTCAGGAGTTGCAGAATAAACGAGTTTATATGATTCAGCTAGCCGATATTCATAATAATAATAATAATAATAATAATAATAATAATAATAATAATAATAATAATAATAATAATAATAAGACTTAATAATACTCAATAATAATATTAATACCAGTCCCCACCTGCAAAAATGATAATGTTAATGATAATTTCGACTTCTGAGTGTGCGTAGATCTTATTTTATGTCTGCGTTAGCGTGTATATAATATTATTTGCTTCAAAAGTTCTATATAATATTTATAACACTACTCAATCAGCTTTCCTCACGGTTGTTCACATCGCAATATGTCTTAATCTACAAAACATCAATATTTGTAATCTATATTTTGACGATGAAAATGTGATATTCTTGTGAACTTCGTGGTTTTCCAAGTATATTCAGAATTTATGTTTAAAATATTCAAATTGTTCATTTTCTCCATTTTGTGCATGTAATGTCAAGCATTTAATGAATACAATGCAACTTTATCATTTATTTTGCAAGCACGGCACCACGAAACATTTAAACCAGTTCAAAATACACGTTGTGTGATAAGTAAAACCTATTTCAACAAAAATAATCCAAACACGTGATGAATCTTGCACTCGTCATATTTAATATGACAAAACAAAGTTCATGCCTCAATAAACAGGATAGAATTACTTTTAAAACACTTCTGCAATGATATTGAGAATGAGAGAACTGTGACTGTGACTTCTAGCGCCTTTGCCCTTTCCGTCCACAGAACTATATACTTGCCAGAGCATCTTAGTTCGCTTGTACTCCCTAGCAACATTTGCAATAATATTATTTCTTAGTCTAGAGTACGTTCCGTGAGCTGCCGCCTGATTTTCACTAGAAGTGTCCGAGTAGTTCTTCAGAGCACTCAGCAACAGGTAGTTGCTTGCGATTGAAACATCGCCACTTTCTTCCTGAGATGAACCGGACCACCCCATAGACCTCACACCGAAGTTCGACCACAGTCCCTGAATAGTACAATTCAGAAATAGAAAAAACTCAAACACATAACGTTATGTGTAGACTGCGAATATTAAGTTTTAATGATGAATTATGTATGCAGATCATAATTGAAATGGTTTCAAATTCTTCTACTATCGACTTAACTGTTTTCATTCTTCTACTATCGACTTAACTGTTTTCATTCTTCTACTATCGACTTAACATAACTGTTTTCACCATTTTCAGTGTTCACCAGGTATTACACACTGTGTATTGAGTATTTTTGATTTGAATTGAGAACATTTTCGTAGTAAGTTCCGTGTCTGCCCCACGTTGTTTTGGATGGAGAGGGGAGCAGGTCAGAATATACTGAGGCGATGGAGAACTATGGAGAAAGCGAACTGTAGCAACTTTCTGCTGTTAAAGGTCAGGTTTAATTGAAGACACCACTCTACAAATGCAAAGAAAAACTGACCTCTTCCGCGCTCAAAAGTTCCAACATTTTCGTCAGCTGCGGAGAATTAGCGGGGACCAGTTTGAACATCAACGGGAACAACGAAACTGATGCAGATGTCTCGACAAATGTTTCTGTCTGAAATTGTTAAGTGTAAGAAGTTTCATTTTGTAAGGATTTATTGATTGATCTAACTATTAAAAATCATTAGATAGTAAGTGTGGGGTCGAGATTGTGGTGACTATCGCGCATGTTGTTTCGCATATCTCCTGACTCAGCGTACTTAGTTAAAATTGCAACCAACAGATGAATGTCTAACACCAGCGGAATTATGTGGCAGCTTGAACTACACCAGAGCTGAATATACTAGAAGTAAAGTGAATAGCCACATAAAGTTATTCTTATGAGGCATCGTACACGTTGTCATTGCACGTTTATGAGTTCTGCTGTGTTTGACCCAGCTGCTCACCTTTTTTTGGCTGTCATAAGCTTTGCTTCGGAATAAATTTATGTCATTGTCAAGGTAGTTCGTATTCAGGAAATCCACATTGTCAATAGCCGCATTCCAACGGACAAAGAAGCCATCTTCACCGAAAGAGGAGAGTTTCTTCATTACTCGGGAAGTCACCACCATCCAACAGTGCAAATCAACATCGGCTGCCTTTAAATGATTGGATGTTTGATCAATAGATTGAGGGCAAACTACAGAAATTATGGTGAATGTAAACTCGGAGCATTTTCAGACACGCCGTTTTGAAAAAACATACATTGGTAAGCGTGGTTTTTTGGTCCACAATGTTATAACTTTGAATGATGCGCTCGACTTTCATCAAACATCAAATTCGAGCACGCAATAATATCTACATCACATTCTTCCGTTAGAAGACATGAACAGAAGACATTCGATTATGAGCTTGAAGGGAGCGGTCATACCTCCCAAATTGAGAGGCAGCGTGAGGAATGTGCATTCGATATAAATCGTTTGCACCAGCCTCCCAATATTACTAGATACGCTAGAGGAACATCCCGACCGTCTTTTCCTTATCTGCGTCTTGCTTTGCGCACTATTTTGCGAAACTGGTGACAAGGAGTCAGAGCAGAAAAATAGCGTTTAAGGAGGGGCAAGTCGGGATGAGCGTCAATACGACCTCTGGGCACCCACCTTTGCCAACTGTCCTTTAATGACGTTCTGTGTCGAGTTTCCCCAAGTATAGATATTTTCTCGATGAAAGCCATAATAACCAATCATTCGCCGAGCCATTTTCTCAATTTTAGGGTAAACTTCTTTGAATGGAGTTATACCAGTCTGAAAAGTACAATAATTCTCCATGAACAATACTAATTCATTGAATTAATGACTTCGAGCGGTGTTTATTTTATTCATAGAATTACGCCGTTACATTTCACACTTTTTCACACAATTTTTCAGCTAATTATCTTTCCAACCTCTTTCGAGGGAAAACGAAGCTCTTGCAAATTTGATCATTATTTTCAGCCAGCAGTTTTGAACTCATTTATGGTTATTCACGCTCAACGTAGTGCCAAATTCGTCATCAAAAGACAATATACGGAAAATTACCGAATACGATACAAACAAAAAATTGGAAGAACGAGTTGAGTTTTTTGTTTGTTTTATATCTTCACAACTCTTATTTTTCGAACAATAGTGTATAAATTCACCAACTTTCTCCATAATGGTATCGAGAGCGAGAAATATAGTTGGGTCAGGATTGATAGAATAGTCCAGTTGCTTTCCATGTACTACCGCAGGCATACTACCTTGGCTGTTCATCGAGTTGAGTTGAGATTTGAGCACCTATAACATTTCTTTAGTCGCAAAACCACCGAGCAACTTTTTAAAAAAATTTCGATTTCTGATATTCATTCAGTACGACTTGTAATCATACTGCTAGAGCTTTTCGAAAACATATTTCTTCACCAGGGTTCAAGGTTTTGTAAATAACAAAAATGGGTAACAGCTAATGAAAATATGAGTAATCCTCACCTCCACCAAGTATTCAGCATCGAGATAGGCCATGGTTAACATGTTGCAGAGTTGGTCATTCAGGGTAACTTCCAACGTTTCTGGGGAAACAGGCAAAGACAACACTTCCATCGAGGTCAGTTTGTACTGTTTGTTGTATAGTCCTGTCGCATTCAAAGTTCCGTAGAAGTAGTTGACAGACGATAACAATGTCGCCATAGCTGAACGACCCATGGCTTGATAGAATTCCGGCATGTTCTAAACATAAGTTCAATCGTTTCACTCCAGTTTCAGTTTCCTATTTTGAGTCAGTGTCTTCTGTACAACACCCTGTGTTTCGCTATAGGTTGAAGATTGTATTTATATGAGAGCAATGAATGTATGAGAATGTAGTTGAAGTTGTTGATGATAACATTAACACTCTAACCTTTGCTGAGAGCAATGAATGTATGAAAATGTAGTTGAAGTTGTTGATTTAGTTGAAGTTAAAACATTAACACTCTAACCTTTGCTTTCAAATCGAATGCCTCTTCGAATCTTGTTAGAAACTTGGATTTGTTCACTTCATATTGCTCTTGGAAAGCATCACCGACTATGCTCTGTAAACGAATTATTTGATGACAGATGTCTGTTTCCATCACGAAAAAGGAACATACATGAAAATTTAAGGAATTTCAACATTCGATGTTTTGGCTTCATCTTGAAACTAATCGCTCTGTTAGTGGATGCGATGTGAGAAAAAGGTCAAAACTAGTTTTTTCTACTATGATAACCGTATGAGCTCTATAAGATTTGATAAATCACCTTATGGTCCTCTGTGCGAAACGCAATTTCCAGACCGAATTCGTTGTTGAAGACAAACGAGGCAGCCCTGTTTCTAGCTGGTTCATTCGTTTTGTCGCCATTTCCTAGAGATGTGAGATCTTCGAAAGACAACACTGAACTCTCGAGGGAAGTTGAACCAAGGCTGTTGAAGTCCAGAGAATAATTGCCCACTAGGCTGTTTGATCCACTCAGCTTCAAACCATCTTCGGAGCCATTGATGATTGAATCCTAAAACAACAGATTTTTTGAGATAACCTGACAACAATATGAAGAAATAAAGTAAATCATATTATTGTTATAAAATCTAATATTTTATCCGCGATTAAACACGAGACACTCCACATTGAAGATAAGATGTGGTAATCCAATTGGGCGAATGGAGAAAGAGTACAGGAATATCACCCACCTGGGATGTGGCGTAGACGAATATACGGTACTTTGAATTGGTATTCCGGCTAGGAATCGCAGAAGCATATACCCGCATTGACCATATTTCAGCCTTGACCACGTATTGTATGGTGAAGGTGGCATTCAGATCTGCACGAAAACGATTATTAATGAGTTATGAAGGATTTATTGATGTTGACTTCATCCATAGAATTTTCGTCTCACGAGGATTTCGAATATCAAAATAGTTAATAAGTGTGATAACCAGTGTTAACTGTATATCCTTGTTCAGAGACGTTACAGTTCAATGTATACCTTCCACGATCAGTTTTCCAAACGATTTTCCATCCCCCTCTTCGAATTGATATGAGGCTACCGAAGACTTCGAATAGTGTACCTGAACAATATGAGTTGGATGACGTTTAATCAGAAGCTCCTGATTTGGTCGAGAGTAAATGGGTACATTTTTTTATTTATTTATTCAATGCACTACGAGGTGCGCTAAATGAAAAAAAGAAAACTAAACAAAGCATAACTTGAAATACAACTGATCAAAGTAAAAAAAAAGTAACATAGAGAAGAACTTCAACAGTAATCAGGAAGGTACACGTGTAGAATTATAGAAGATACTTCTGCAAAGTCCGCTAACTATACACACAGTTGTGGTTATGACTAGATGAATTCAAAAATCAGTGTTTTGCCAATCGAAGCTACATGACATTCTTTTCGTTTTTCTTGACTAATAAGTGTTTTTTATTCAGTTCACGCGTGAAACCGGATTTTCATAGCTAGATAATACAGAGTTTGATATAAATCCCAAACCTCCGAGCAATCTGGCGTACAATATTGCCAGGCCACCCCAAACCGCAGCGCATCTGGATGATGGGCCCCCATGTGGAAAATCGATTCCGGAGATACTATTCTCCAGGCAAGCTGCAACTTTGTGAGGTTATTTCGAACTCCTTCACGACTCAAGGAAGTACTCATGAGAAAAAAAAACAAAAATGGAAAGTCACGTAAGAAACACCGAGCCAACATTCTATTCTACATTAGCGTAGTATTCTCAATGCCGCCGCCACTAATTTAACGCTACAATCTGTCGAAATTTTCTTCAAAGTTCGACTTTGAAGAAAGTCGAAACTTTCTTCAAAGTAATTGACCTCGAAGACAGTGTTTAACTGAACCGGACTCACTCGATTGATCTCTAGCTTTGTCTGTGGTAGAAGAGTTCTCTCCGCCAATGGTAAAACATGGAAGTTGTGGTAGAAATACTGTACAATAAACGCTAGCAGGACAGAAATGGGCACTCCCGCTGAAAAATTGCATTGAACATTCATGTCATTCTAAAAATAACATTATAGTATTTTATTGTACTTTTGAGCCAGCTCGGTAGGCGTGAATCTACGGTTGCGAAAACAAGTTGAGTCAACTTTCGTAGGCGACCAAAATCGAAAGTTAGTTTCATTCTAAATCAAACATGCAACGTGGAATTCCATGAACTTTACCTATAACAAGCAGTTGTCCATTCGTTAATAACGGCGTTCCTTTATCCTTTAAATTGGTATTTTTTGACTCAATTTCCGTTTTTCCTGAAGTACTGGCGACATCCGTTTTAACGGTATCTGACTCTTTCGAACTCATGGAAGACGCTGAAAAGGACTTAAAGTTCAGCTTCCTTGAAGTATCTTGATATGGGAGTATGGGAAAACAAATCGGATGAATCGGGCGCAGCGCGGAGCGCTCCGATTTGTTTTCGGAGCGCGGAGCGCTGCGCAGATTAGTGTTTGTTCAGAGGTCTGCAGACATTTCAAAACAGTTTCTTACATTTTTCTTCAAAGTACGTCGACCATTTTCCTAGATATTTGCATGAATCACCGACAGGGCAACACGTCTACAAGAAACTGAGTTCACGTTCAAAGTAAAATTAGTTGAGAGAAGTTAGAGGGTCAAACGTCTCGCAAAAATGGCTTCCGTGCTCGGCGGCGGCGGCGACAAAAGTGTCCGCCTCCTCAAATCTCGACATAGTTTCGCTCAAAATTACCTTATTCGAAGAATTCTTACATTGTTAAAAAGCTATAAAAAAGTTGAGGTATGCGTATTTTTCAGGTATGTCTGAAATTTGAATATTACGTGTGAACGGGCCGAAAATGTTCTCGCAAAAAAATCATGGATAGACCGCTTTCGTGAAAATAAAAATGAAAAAATAGTTTAACGTGTATTAGAAAGACGTTTCCAATGAAGACCTCATGACAGGCGGGTACAGCTTGGTTTTCACTCCTATTCACATGTATGAATGGAGACTTGGATAAAAGCTCTATTCACGCACGGCGAACGAAGGTTCGATTTCTGCCTGGGGCACAAAGGTTGCTCTCACTTGAAGGAGGTTATAACTACGTCAATTGTTCTGAACTACGGCGCTGTTAAAAACTCCAATAGAACCTCATAACATTCCTTGTTGAGCTTATTGTTCAAAAATATCATTTTTTTATCAAAAGTGACCGTTACTTCGTAACTATAGAAAAGGAGTTCAATTAGTTTAAAAAAACGGGTGTTAAGAAAGTAAAGATTAGTTTTGGATGAAACGTGTGCAAGAAATATGAAAGAAGTCCAATAAAAATATTTTCAGGAAAAGGCTAATCTCGTTTTTCTTGAAAAAAAAAACAGAGTGTAACCAAGATAATTGTGAGTCGCAGTCGGAAGTTTTCTTTTCGGTAAAAAAAACTCGGTATTCATTTTTTTCTGAAATTTTGAACCGAGCGAGATTAGCCTTTTCCTCAAAATATTTTTATTGGACTTCTTTCATATTTCTTGCACACGTTTCATCCAAAACTAATCTTTACTTTCTTAACACCCGTTTTTTATACTAATTCAGTTGCGCTTTCAACTACACTGATTTCCAGGACCATTTCATTATTCCACGAATGACAACTGTAGGTGGAACAGAAGACACGAGAGACGATAGAGAAGACGTTCACAACTAGGGCTTTGAAAGAATCTGACGCTTGTTTGTAACTCTCTGATATGTTACAAACTGAAGTTTTGTTCCACGCAATCGCACAGTTCGAATTGGGAGCTTCTCAGAAATGTGAACAGAGAATTTCCTCATATGAAACTATTCAAATCTACGTGTTGCTGCTATTATCACTCCAACAGGTTAGTTCTCTACCCAGGGGAGTCAATGTTTGCGTTTGAAAAAAGTTCTTTTGAGTTCAAGAAGGAGTGCAACAGAGTAAACGAGCAAAACTTTGTGGTTGAAATGCGAATTGGCATAAGAGAGGGAGGAAGCTGGGTGAACAGTGCATCGAAAAAAGCGATGGGCAGTGAGTGTAATGGCTCGACGCTGCCTGCTGACCAGTTGTACGTTTGAAAGGTCAACAGAACGCTATAAAAATATATGTTGCTCTTGTCTGGTACAATCATTCTTGTGAAACACAGAGATTTGTTTCATCATTGAAATGAAACAATACCTGCAGCGGGATGTGATTCCACCAGTATATGTGTGTAGTCAGTCCCTTGTACCGGAAGTAGCATTGTGAAATCTATTTATATATCTCTCAGGAAACAATAATCAGAGAGTTGAAATGCACGTTAACTGCTAAATCGAGCGTTTCCCTATAATATTCCAAAAAAACGTTTTGAATATAGTAAGTTTTAGGGTAACTGGGTTTCTACAGTTTGAATTCTAATCTGATTATTATTTTCTCAGAGAGGCAACTTCTTCTGCTCCCTGAGCTGGACAAATACCTTCACATAATTTAATTCTACAAAGCTGATTCACGTATTCTTGTTTCACAGTGTTTGTAGGTACAGAACAAAATACGGATTTCTCACACTTTTCCAAAAATCATTAGATATTTGAAATAAACGCCTGAAACATGGCTGTATATGTCCACGTACATGCATTGTTTTAGTAATTTTTTTAGTACCGAAATTATAAATATGAATCGCTCCTTGAAGTTTATTTGTTCTCTTTTTGTAATGTTTCGTTGCCACACAACGCTTGATGAATTTTTCTAAACAGGACTTTCTAAACAGGTCCTTAAAATGTTCAATTTCATCTAAATACCATACTTCGCAAAGCCGGAAAATACGTATGAAACACATCAGAACTTTCAACGCAAATGCGAAGGATAATGTCCACATTTCTAGGTTTAACTTTTGGGTGCACTTGACCGTTTGATTTACTTATAGTATAGTTTATGTCGCGTACCAGAAGAGAGCGCATACATTGGAACACCCTGGTTTTTCTTTCAGACACCACAAAACACAAATCTAGTCTAAAACATCAACGGTCATCCAATTCCTATCAATGTTCTCTTATTATCTTTCTATATAACAGGAAAGGTGTTGATTTTTACACATGGTTTCCATCTGTATAGTCCTGTTTCCATTGTGACATCGAACCAATTTCCATGTGAATATCACGCAGCTGCCTATTACGCGACACTAAATCATATCGGGAATGTTCGTGAAAACCAGTCCTTTAGTTATAAAACGAATCTGCACTCATGACAATTTGAGTTGATTGGCTAGAGTTTATTCCCTTACCATCAACGCACTATAACAAAACAATATTTTACAGAAAAAACAGAATCTTGCCATGACCAATTCCCACATGACTTGGTTTCGTGAATGACTTGAAAGTTGATACATTGCTTATATATTCTAATGCAAGATTAACAACTATCTAGAAAAGGCAGGTTTTTCTGTAATCTATCTAGAAAAGGCATGTTGTTCTGTGAAATGCGATGACGAATTCGCCCACGGTCGTCAGCATGCCTGAAAAAACAATCGAGAAAAATAAAAAAGCGACCTATTTTTGATCACCCAATCACACTGATTAGTTTCGTGTTCATGACATTCGATGGCTTCCTGGTGTTACAGGAAACATATCCCATATGTACTTCATTATCACACCGTTTATGTGGGAATTTTCTCACCAGGAATCAGCCATTCAGCTACCTGAAGAATATCTAGAACTAGTGATATCGGAATGCTTAGCAATTTCGGTGAATGCAGTTCGGTCGTATCTCTACTATCACACAAGATTGGGAAGAATTTTTAACGCAGGACCTCGTCGCACGTTTTGCGTGCAAGTTTTGTTGGTTTATATAGTTTTCGTCATTTTTAATGAGACTTTGACAGCGGACCAACGAATTTCCAGGTCGTCTGGCATCATGCTAGAGTATTTGAAAAATCTAGAGATGTTTGTAAGAGATTGTTCATCCGTGTCACGGCATGTATGGAAGCAAACACCTCTTTTTTCTCAGAAAACCTGTGTTTTCTATGGAAACATTCATCCCAAATTACATCGACATATGTCTCATTGACAATGACGAGAACTATGACAGTCCCACTAATCGCTAGGGAAGTGCACGCCAAATGCGCGCATTACTCCGAGCGCTTTTTTTCAAAATCAGATGGATACGGAGACAGAAAGTTTAAAAGTACGTCAAAAAGTGTCCATGAACCTCACAAAAACTGTGGTAATGAAATTACATAATGTGGTGAACTGGGATCGTGGTCCGCCGTCCTCAATACCTTCTTGAATGTACTCTCTGGAATAATCTTATTAGTGGGTCTGCACTTATGTTTACATGGTTCTCGAAAGCTGCCACAAGGTGAACTATTACGTGACCATGGGAGAAGGTGGCAAATCGCGAGAAACTCATAAACCTCCTTGAAACCGAACACCAGAAACCTAGAACGTCGCAAGCAACCAGCACAGTGTGCTAGTTATCATTTCAGATATGTGGTTAGAATGATGTGTGTTGTACATATCACGTCCGTTTTGATAAATCACCTTGTAATAAATTATTTTTCTGATGACCTCAAAATGAAGTTTCCGATGAATAGCTTATTCATGACCATCAACTCAATATCGGAATGTAAACATCCGGCAAAGTTTATTTTTAGTCTGAGATGTGTTCCAGCTAGAGATTGCGAACAAGATCAAGCGACAAATGGCAATGACTCATTATTCGCCCCGTTCAAAATAGATTCTTTGAATAGGATGCCGCAGATTTTCAACGTAAGGTACAATACAGCAGCTGCAGTCCTTCCTGATTGTACTTGTGTTTTTCAACATCTACAAATTCTCCAACAACCTCGCATGTTGCGTTCGCTTATGTTCTTTGGCAGAACATCTGCTCCCTGCTCCACATGCCCACAGCACATATACTCACTGATCTAGACCCGAAAAGTCTATAGAAAGCACAAAAATAACAGACAAACCATTTAATTGCTTTTAACTGAAAGCGCTTAAAACTGTGAGGGAACTCTGTGAATTCCCCACTTTCTGGGAAATAGTCTGCATTAGAGGTAAGTCTCCCATTTTGAGCGGTGTCTCGATCAAGCACGAACTTGCACATATACGTATTTGTTGAAGAAACATTTTTGAGTGGGGATTAATTGCAGCCGTTTATCGAAATCCCCTCCCCCCTCCCATAACGATTAGCGTCTGCTAGAAATAGACGAATAGATGACGTGCTAATCAAGTAGCAAGAATGATCCTATGGCGAGTCCAAATGCACACGTAGGCGATAGACGGTAATCAAACTTCCGCTAACCTGCACGACTCAGAGAATCAGATACGTGTGACAACGCTCACAATCCCACACATAAGGACAAAAGAGTTTGAACGAGGAAGAAAATGTCGTTTGCTGATCTCGATTGTCACTTGCAAACGTCGTTCCTGCAAACGCGTTTGTAATATAATCTTGTAGTTTGGTTAAGTTCGGGTGCGACTAGTGTGGGTGATCACTAGATTTGCAGTCAAGTACTTTTCATGATGACTGTACTTTGAAGAGACACTGTTTTGCCAGACTTGTGATGTCTGCAAAACAGCGGGCAGAGAGAGAGAGAGACATATGACATTCCTGTATTTCGGGCCCAGTGCATCCGCCTGACAGCTGTAGTCAACATCTATTATAGTGGGGGGTGGCGGCGATCCACGTGGGCCCCCATCGCCTATCGGTGGTAATGCGGTGCACGTGGGATGCACGTGCGCGCCCGATGGGACAAAGTCCGCCTCGCCGCGAGAATGGTCGGTGAGAGAAGGAAAGAGAGAGGGTGCGGCCCGGAGGGCGCAGACGCACATGACGTATCGAGTGCACTGCGACGGAATAGAACAACATGACAGCGGTACATAAGAAATTCCAATGTCTTCTAGTAGTCTGCCATGGGGAAACTGCGAGCTGGAGCTGAGAACAGGTGGTAACCAGTAAACTCCCGGAATGAGAAATTTGCATGTATTTACTCAGTTCACGTTAAACACCTAAGCAGCTTTATAATTAAGTTGCGATTAAAGAGGAACTTCGACCATTAACAATCACACAACCAAGTGAATGAAACTCACATGTACAAGAACAGAATACTCTATTTAGAAGTCTTCAACAGAAGAACGCTGGATTGAATGATAAATGATTGACCGGAGTTTTACTCGGCATTCAGTTCACGTTTTGAAAAAAGGTGAACACGAGTGTTGGGAATTATACATCACTATTACCTCCCATTTGTTTTGTGTTATTTTACTGCCTCATCACAAACCACATTGTACCTAGTCATTCTTCAATCACACAATGAGTAGCGTAGATAGCAAGAGATATTTCGTCACCGAAGAACTGACAGCTTTGCGCTGCAAGGATGAATAACACATTTCGGTCATAGGAACACAAACCATTACTTTTATTGATGTCTCGACTGCAAATCCTCGTTGTTTTCCGAGTCTCTTACCCCGTCCCCCGCGGCACACTGCGGCCGCAAAATCATTGTGCTGGGGCCGGCTCTGACCAGCGCCCCGCTTCTCAATAACAACTGATGCCAGCTCACCATCGGGATGCACAATTATGTGTACCGAGCCACAACTATGTGGCCACCATGGCCTTGGAACGCATACTTCCAACTGGTAGAAGAATGAACAACTTTGAGTTGTCGTATGATCAATGAGCACAGCAGCACTGTCGAAACACAACAAAATCCACCGTGACCAAACTACAGTCACAGTCGAACAGAAAGAAATACATTTTTGTCAGCCTTTCCTAGAGCGACTTCTACAGTGTACGTAATACAATAATGCAGATGTTAGGCCACTTCACATTAACGAAATATGGTCAGATCGATGTTTCGTATAGATCAATGATCAAAGAACCTGCAAACAACATTTTCCACCGCCAAACAACGCCTGCCTCTGATAATAACGGATGGTTACTGCACCCTAACTGGTACAAGTAGGAAAATAGATATTGTTCTGTAATGCGTAAACACATGGTGTGGTTTTTGTTGTGTTAAAAGTACAACTAGAGTGTAAATATTGCATCCTTCTCCAGATATACGTTTTCATCAAATCTGAGAGTCTAGCGAAAATAATACTAAATCCCCACCCGCTGTAAGCCACCCCATGATATTTAAGTCCCATCAGGTACAAATCTCAATTGCAAAAAACGAGGGGGTTTAGTTAAGTAATATGCAATACCTTAAGATGAGAGAAAATGGTTTTGGAAACAGGGAATGAGGTCATATATACATTGTGCTTATAGCTACCCTCACCCTGAAGTGATTGGATTAAAATGTCGTTACAAACACTAGCCAAGTTTGAGTTTGTAGGGAGGGGGGGGGGGGGGGGGGGTAGTAGATAGTAGTTCACGAGCCTTATACTCCTTACAATAAACTAGTTGTCAGACCTTGTAACCTATCTTGAGCGGACCGGAAACATCCAGCTATATGTGACGTTTAGATAGTTTCGTGCTCCCCGGATTGACAGGCGATTGTATGCGTCATGGAATCGACAGCACACCAATTCACTCTAGTCAGTGCGGGGCCGCTTGCAGAGAGACCAAGACCGGATGAGACATACGTCATTCGCGTTTGACACACGTATTCCCTCGCATTAGACTCGAAGATTACGTGACTAAGGAAAATAAGGAGTCTGTGAAAGCTCATTTTCTCCTGCAACACCTTCCCCAAAGACGTTTTCGTCTGATTTCGGACGTCATGACATTGCACATGTTTTCGTCCCAACCTGTCAATAACAACTCGAAACGACCACTAGTAACCTGTTCATATTACGCGTAACTAAAAAGCTTGTCTAATGTCAATGTCAACTCTCTAGAGTCAGTTGTTCAAATACCATTTTACCTACCCTTGTGTATCTAACTTGAATAAAAAACGAATAGGTATATTTCCCCAGGCGACGGGATCCGCTAAATACAAATATGAAATGTTGAAAGGTTTTCAGAATCGTACAATTACCTTTTGTCAGTTTATGCGATCCAACGGAAATACACCCTAGTTATGCTGTCAGCATTGTCGCCTGTCGTCTGACGCTCCTCGAAGACACGCTCTCTCGCCGGTTGCCTGGTCGCCTGGCCTGGTCACGCCCTCCGCACGTGCGTCGAGCGCCGTTCTCTGGTGCCCCGGTCCGCCTCCCTTAGTCTAGCCGTTTGTGTGTGAGCCGCGCCTTGCGAATGGACCCCCAACTAAGCATCGACTCTATTCTGACCGCCGCCCGACTTTTGGAGAATACTCAACTCCTATCCACCTCCCTCTCCCTCGGTCACATTTCTCTACCGAGTGCCGTTCCTCTCAGCATGACTATGCCCGTGAGCACCGTTCCCACCGAAGCTATCTATTCAGGTTGGACATTATTCATTCTCTACTTTACCCTTTTTGGGCGAAACACACTGTATTATATTATATTGAACTTTTTGTATTCCATTATATTGATATGTTTCCAGATGTCGGCCAGGCCGAGTTCCGCGATCTCATTTCTGGTAAAATGCGTGTGGAGCGAAAGTGTCCTGCGTCAACAAGTGCCCAACCTTATTGTACCGTTTCTCCTCTGCGAAAAGGATCAACGAAGCACAGCCGGTTCGTACATTTTTCTTTCTCTTTTCGGTCTCAGTTTTGGCTCTCCCACTCATGTTTGTCATATCTTCGTCGGTTTCGTTCTCTCTTTTGTTATTTACATTGCAGTATGTTGTTTTGAAGACAAAAGAATCGTTAGTGTTCGAAGGACTTTGTCCCCGCCAACCCCTATCTTTGTCAAGCGCATGTGATCTTTGATAATGATAGCACTACCACATGACAATTGCGACTTTTCCCGTTCCACATGTTATCCTGTTCATTTTAGAGCTGCCCACAACGAGCTGGAGAAGACACGTCGTGCCAACCTTCGAACTTACCTCGAGAAGCTGAAGACGTTGGTGCCAGCCGTTTCGGATGCTGCACGCAATACCACTCTTGCCCTGCTCACTCGCGCTCGAGATCACATTAAGGTATGTTCTTACTTGTGTAGCTTCATTGCACTGTTTTTTGCACCATTTTTGCATCATGGAGAGTCGAAATTCCGTTGTATTTTGCACGGGGTGGGCGATAGGCTGGCGGCTGTTTACGACCAGTTCGCGCCGCATGCTACGCACGTGCTCAATAGTCGCGCGACCGTGACTTCCCGGTCGCATGACATGCAAAGAATATAATGGGGGTAGATCAAGAATGTTACGATCGACACGTAAGGAAACTGTATCATTAATTGAATTATTTTCAGCATCTTGATGATGTGAACGCGGAAGCTGAGCGAGAACTACAGCTGCAACGAGAAAGAAACGCCGAGCTTCGAGCGGAAGCCGAACGTTTACGAGAGAGTGCTCGTGTGGACGACTCGAGACCTGTCAGCTGTGACCTACGTGTATCCCCTATGCTCTTAGAATATTCCCCCTCCAACAAACCTTTCCAATCGCCTAGAGCTATTATCATAGATCCTGTGGCGGAGGGCTTGCTGCCTGCTTTGCCTGTATCCTTCCCTCGCCCTTCCGTTTATCCATTTTATGATCTCAATCCACAACCTGCCTCTCAGAGGCCATTCTTGCCTATACATCTCAGTGTATGATCATCAGTCGCACTCCATAATTATATGTGTCATTAATAAATTATTCAATTCACTTATTTTCCTTTGTTATTTGACTCTTACCAAGATGAAAAGATTTGGAGAAACCGAAAAGTGGACCATCTCCCATTTTGCTCATGAATATTTGCACAGTTCTTGCAAACATTTAGCAAAGAAAAACCAAACGAAGGGCTGTGGTGAATGTCAATGAAATAACATGTGCAAGCTATATAGTTGTGCTGACAAATGCGCTACTTTCGTGGTTTTGCGGCATCGTTCTACGGTTGGGGGCTAACCGGTTGTTCCCCCCCCCCTCTCACCCATCGATCTCATGAATGCCACGTGAATAACATGGGAATAGCACCACGCGGCCCTGCCTGTTTGTGTAAACAGCGGACACCCTGCCTCGCATTGACCGTCACCGGGCAGAAAAGACTAGCATTCGACACGTCAGCCCAGTTTGCGAATAAGCAGGTTCTGCACCCACGAATGTTTTCGAATGACAGCTTCTTCGCCTACAAAAGTATGTACAGTGGCATTCGAAAAACAACTCTACCCACCCTTACAGGAAAGGGCTATTACAGGCGCATTAGTTTCCATGGCTTGTGTGGGCCAGCCAGATAAACGCATTTGATTCGGCTGAGCCAACATGTAAGCAGCAATTTCATTAATAAATCTGGCTCTTCAATGAATGTGCAGGCTAAGTAGAAGCTGGATGAGCTTACTGCTTATCGCGGGGGAGGGAGATAAGTAAATCAGTTGATGAATAACACCTCATGGAGTTCTCGGACAAAGGAACGCAGTACAATCCTTTAGTTTATTGACAATAGAGTTTTTGATATGTATATCGTGATGAAATACACATGCTACCGTACGCTACGGTAGACTACAGACAGCCGGTATGACCTGAACTTTTAACGATTTTCTCAAATGAGGAAAATAACGATCATTTTGGTGCATGGAACAACATCCCTATAAGGTTCCTTTTTCAGAAATAAATGCTATACTTTGTATGTTGCCCCCATCCCACTGTGTTTGTAGTTTGATTTCTGTCGCGTCCCGTCAATTGGTGCGTGCATCCAGATCAAGCTATCTTAAACAATGGCAAAAAATAACACAATTGAAGTGTTATTACGATTGTAAAGTTTTCCGTAGCTTTATATATATTCATCTATCTAGTCAACGCGGCATGTGCATCCATTAACGAGGGACATGATTTTCACGTGGATAGCGAAGCGTGTCCCTAATTTCTCCCATGATGAAAACCATACATCAGGGGCGGATATCATAACATTACAGGGAGAGCAAGTAATGATTCAACAATTGCAAATATGTACGATACTCTAACATTTGGTGAAGATTCAAGAGTGGAACTTTTTGAGATGACCATGTTTACCGTAATCGTCAAAAATATTTAGTTGCAACTATATAAGCTTGTTGCATATGCCGGCATTATGAAATGTTGGTTCGACTTTAACGTACAGCGCTATTTACAGCTGACTTGAGTGTCGGTCGTAGAGACAGCTTTTGTAAATGCAAGATGTTTCCCGCCAGCGCGCTATGGACTCCGGACTGCACACGTGGTGCACCAAACAGCGTCGAGAAATCGCGGGCGGAAAAAAGTGGTTGAACCGCTAAAAAGGGTTCTCCACACCCATCCATTGCAACATTCGTGGGTCGAGAAATATTGGTTCCTGGTTCGCAGATCGCACATTTAGATAATGATTTGGTAGTTCAATTACTTTCTGCGCTATTGGAGGGGCAATTGAGTGACAGTAGAAGTACGATTACACCACTTCAACATTTGTGCAAACCACTTTCATTTTCTTCTACACGGTACAAGAATCAAACTGGAACCTCGAAAAATTTATCGAGCACCTGGTAACCCGGCGAACATTGGTACGGAAACGACCGTAAATTACATCACATGATACAAACTTTGAGAAATAGAAATTTGTTACTTGATATGTACAGCAATCTGAAAAATCTGAAACAACAAACATCTAAACTACTACTAAATCTAAACAGGGATCGCAGTCTTTCCATAGAAATCGACTTCAGAGGATTCTTCATCTTCATTATCCTCCGCCTCGCCATCCAGCTGAAATTTTAACCACAATAGCACTTTATGTTGAAAATAAGCAGCTATGAAAGACTTTCCTGTACTTTATTCTTTGAACAGTGTGAATCACTCATTATTGTTGTCATAATGAACAGCCAGCTTGAAAACGGAGAGAGAACCCTCATATTAGATACGATCCAATAGATACGGTTTATACAGTGAGCGACTACCAACGTTGTGATCCGAACATTCAGTAAAAAACCGTACTCCATTTTCGAGACGTACATTACTTTTACATAGCATTATTCGATTTGTATGAAAGTGAGACCGTCATGCACTACACTTCATACAATATACGAGAAACCGTGACTGTTAATATATAACGAGCGAAAAAGGCACGATCTGTATTCTAATTCTTTTTCTCTGCGGCGTACGTGCTGAATTTGCTGGTCTCTTGCCCACGCTCCCTATTCGATACTGCGCTGATGTTTGATTCGTTAGACTAAATGAGCAAAAAAAGCCACAAAGGAAGTCAATTTTATTGCAATGACTGATGTTATACGTTTGGGGGAAGTGTGTACGAACCACCATAACACAGTGATACTGTTAAAAAATATGATAATGAATGATTGGAATCTCATAGTTCACCCTAACCGAAACAGAAAACTCGTAGGGCCGAAGGAAAACCGGAAATACTGTAAGAGGATTCTGGTAGAATACTCGTTATACTATTTCCTTTTCACTCTAAGGGAAAATAGACATGAAATACCATTATAACACAACAATTTGCCAGCGGGCTGCGTGTAGTGTACTCATAAAGTCATTCGCAGTACTTATTCTATCAAATACTCGTTAATATTTAACTGAACAGAAATCCAATTCGATCTCGTAGTGAACAACGTGACGATTGTTATTTTCAACTTTCACAGCAGAAATCGATGATCCAAAACTATTCCCGTGTTTTTCTTGGCCGCAGCATCTTTGTCTATGAGATATGACTTGAACAGCTTCATCATGAACTATTTTTTTAAACATCATCATTATTGCTAATGTATAATACATGACTGCAACGGATAAACCAACATACCGCATCTAGTTCGATGTCAGAGAAGATACATGGCATCACTGTGTGCCGAAAAACTATGAAGAGCATCAGCGCAAACGGAAACCCAACTGCGGTAACTAAAACAAACTATTTTTCAAACATAATTCATGAATTCGTGGGCAAAATAATCACAACACCAATGATTACCAAGTCTAAAAAGTACAGAATAGATAGAACAGACCGCAACCACCTCAAACATATAAGATATACTCACCTTTGAAATGCTTCACAATATATACTACTGCAACGAGTAACAGCTGAATGAGAGTGAAACAGTGTAGTTTGCTGGTCTTCACCTAAAAAGTGGCGATATTATTCAGATAAATTCAATACCCACCCCAGAAGCAGCACGTTCGGGGTTCCTAAAACAAGTGAGCATTATATTGTTTGCGGAGCTCGTTTTTAAAAGTGACAGTAGTTCTATGACACCATTCAAGTGCAGAGTTCATTCGCTTCATCAACCGCTACCCGTGACAAATATATAACATCCAATGTTCCTTCTACAATATCTGTCTAATTCCTTACTTTATAGAGATTCCATGAACGGACGGAAGTAGTATTATAATATCTTATTGGTAGTACCATCAAAGCCCGATTGTATCAAAACCCGATTGTGCTAATAAATGAACAGACTGATTATTTTTGTAATTCAATTCAATCATCTGTACCCGTTAGTTATTTGTGTGGCTGTTAACAGGACAACCAAAAGTAATAATACTGACAATGGTGACCCTCCCCTCCTCATTCACCCGCGTCATCACAACCCAACGTAAACAAGCAAGACGTCGTGGTCGCTAACTATAAACAGATCATAACAAAACCACGTCACGCGATGAACGTCTTACTACCGAGGGAAAATGGAAGTTCTGGTATATCACGCTCAAATTACTGACTAAGAAAAGAAACCAAGATTATTGGCTAGACAATATTCCAGACCAATAATAAATGAATGAGGAGGTCACCATTCAATGTGCGCAAACCTGAAATGGGACTATCCGTATAGGCCGAGGTTCACAGCTGGCATCATGAATCCAGGAAGATCAACAGTCACAGTCCCACAGTTATAACTTTTTGCATGACACTGAATGCTGGTGGAAGGGATGATGCCGACAGTTTCCGCGATTAGTCAAACATTCAGAGAACGACCACGTCACAATTGATACGTCACTCGCGTCCATGCGACGACCCCGAATCAGTGCTTTTTCTCAACGAAATGACGCACAAAGACAGTTAAGGGGGAGGGGGACACCATTGCGAAATGCAAACTATTTATAAAAGAGCACTTATCTATGTAAAGGGTTGAGATCACCAAGTTGTGTAATAGTGGTAATTCATGTCGTGTCAATTGCATCCGCTTCTTACATTTGGACATTCCAGTATATTTAGACATACTTATGTTTTGAATTGAAGTTTGACCCCCCCCCCCCCCCCCACGGTCAAACTTGAATTCCCAAAAAACCATATAAACTCAGAAAGGTCAGAGGTGAACAGTCAATGTTCCTATGAAATGAGCTTGGACTGCATTTTTGTTATGTAATAACAACATACCAAATGCTCATGACTCATTTTGCCCACATTCGAGAACTAATTCAGACATCTATCCGACAACGTGACTTACAAACAAAACCACTCTTACGAACCGATATTCATTTCGAAAAGATTCCATCGCGTGACTTTTCATAGAACTGTGCCAGGCTGCGCCGAACAGAGAACAACCACCTTTCTCTGCGCTCTATCAACCAAACCACGCGTTACTTGATTGCGAAACGAGATCTCCGTTCAAAAGAACCACATCTATTTGCAGCTGGCGCCGCGTCTCATTCACGCATGACGGCAACGGTGCTGGTGAATCGAGTTTATACTTCACTATTTTTTAGCTGTGTACGCGTGAATAGCCAAGATATAAGAACGCCGTGAATCCAACCAAATTAACCCGTGTGCTAAGTATTCCACTACAAATAAATCTCATTCACTTTGTGATAATATAGACGTTCAGAAAAGTCGAAAAAATATGTTCGAAATGAAAGACTCACCGAATTGACATACGCCTTGTTTGGATAGTATTTAACTGGCAGGAAAAAGAGCATTGTTCGATAGATAAGTTCGACACCGATCAAATTCATGATACCAAGGTAGGTGAACACCTGAATAAACAGAATGACGTGAAGTCAACGACACCTCGACAAATCTAGCTTCTCGTTGGTTGAACAGTCCAAACAATTACAGGGTAACCATTCACCGAAAAAGAAACATCTTTTCAACAACTTTTTGGTTCAACCGTATGAGTTTGCACAGAGACACCCCAAATAGACTTACCCCGAACAGACTTGCTGTCGGTAGACGCAGATATCGACCCCCAAATGCGAAAAGTCCTGTGAGTAGAGCGTTTCCAATCGTTGTCAAACGCTGCTCGATCACGCGCACATACCCTGTAAGGAGCAGACTGAGCATATATAATCCAATAAAAATGGCTCTTTTTCGCCAAACTCGGGAAATGTTGCCTTTTATCCACAATCTTGATTTTTGAGAAAAGGGCTCATTTTAATTTTCATAGAACACAAGCGCTAGCGAGCTAACGCGTCAAACTCACACGAGCTGCACATCGTTTCATAATAGCAGTCTTATGTTATAATTACTCGAAACAATTTTAGCTGCAGATTTTTTGGACCAATGACAACTGCAATTTCGGAAATAGTACCATCTCGCTCTCCAGGTGCTTTCTTCTCCTTAACTGTGAGAGAGCTACAATGGGCCAGCGACTGAACCGCAGCCGCACACATCCAAGGAAGTCCCAAAAGAGAGCAGAGAAATGCACAAAAACCTAGAGAAAATAAAGTATGATTGCAACAGAATTTGTTGTATGAGAGATATTTGATAAACACACCTCCCATCCTCCCAACTTCGAATTTACGAAGAACTAGTAGATTATCATAACGAATGTTTCAGCCTTTAAAAATAAACTATTCCAATAGTCAAAATCATTGGAATAAAATCGTATGCTTGAACGAGTCAAACTACAGATCCTACCACTAAGCACCAAGTCCCAGCTCATTCCACAACCCTTTATCAGTCTTCGCTCCTTTCTGGATAGAAGCAACCTGTAAATACATATTATTATGATTAACAAGATAGTTTATCACACACAAATGAAAAAAAAAACTATGTATGTTCATGATAATACCAACAGTGTTGTTGCTCGAGTGAGAATCGTGGCGTACAACCAGATTGTTACTAATCACATTGTACCACCTAGATGCGAGACCCCGGTTAGCCTACCGAGGTATCCTTAACTATCACTCTGCCTGGGATGGGACCCGAGCTAACTTTTCGATTTGTTCACACCACCTATTGTGTAGCTCATAACTTTTTGTTATTTCGGTGGGGAATCCTCAACTCTTCGAACCACCCACGTGAAGCATTTCTATACAACCTACTCAGTGATCTCCGTTTCGACGAAGATGAGAATGAAGACCAAGAGCGCGGCCACTAGACCAACCAAGACAGCAAACGGGTCCGTATTCGAGGGCCAAACCAGAAGGCCATGTCCTCTGGCCACCAAATTCGTAAAGGCCAGCGTGGATGGAATTTCTAACCTCTGAAACAAAGCCTACATAATACGGAATCTTCAAAGTTAGAGATAAAACGGTAAAGCCTGTAACTGATTCCTCTAGAACATTTGGAAGGTTCGTTCGCTTTTTACTCCTAGTTTACTTTTTACTTTTTTCACCTTCACCTATCTTATGCTATTGTATTTAACCTTTTTTCCTCTTTCTAAGACGGGCAAACAACAAAAGTTAATATTCAAAAAAAAGTCGACCCAAGAACAACGATGATGACAACTGAACGACGCAACTAATCACATTCGAACTCCTCTCTACTCAAGCACGTTCAAAATTCAACACCTGTTCCGAATGAAACAGTTTATAATTTTACTACTTCCATCACTTTTTGTAGGCTCCACCGTTCCACGTGACCAGTGGCAAAGGTGTCACAATGCATGTGCGAAGCAATAAATTGAGAGACCGATAAGCATAAGAGGGTCACGCGACCTTTGCGTAAAAAACAAGCCACGTGTTTCCAAGCATTCCCCCAATCTATTGGATCGAACAAACAAATAACCCATATGACACGCCTTCGACAGCAAACTACAGATGATTCAGATTGCAATAACGTGTGTCATCTGACATCAATGATAATGAGAGACAGGTGACACCGTTAGCAGTTCTTAAAAACAGTTCAAACAGTTTACGAGAAGCGCTGAGTAGGTGAAGGTTTACCGATCCAACATTTTAATTGAATTGGATTCAACCAATTCAACTATAACCTGTTATTGTTTATACAGAAAACTCGAAACTCCTCCACATCCACTTGTGTTATCTGAACGCTTAACCTAAAACGAGTGCTAGATCAGTCTTGAATGACACTAACCTGTAGATAGACATCATCGAAGAATACATGCGTTATCAATGCGACGACAATTAGAGCAATAGCAACACCGAAATCTCCAAAGAAGTTGCGGAACTGAAACGAAATAGTGGGTCAAAACCATTACAGAAAGTTCAGATAGTTCTAAATTTTATTTATTTTTGTATGTTCAAGTAGCCATTAAAAAAATACGGGTAGCCTATCCGAAATGGTATATGGTAACTCAAGTTGTGCTACTTGATTTCATATCAGCGACCTTTCTTTCCTTCCCGTATTTTGAGGCGCGGGGGTAGAACATTCACCGTGCGAGGTTATTTTTAATGTTGTTGGATACGGTGATAAGAGTCACGACGAAAAATTCGCCTACCGTACCGTTCGCCCGAACCAAAAACTGTGTCTAATGGCCCTCATGACACAGGCGATGGCGAAAGTTGACAGCATGACGATGAACGTTAGAAGGGCTGTATTAGGTTCAGGCAGACGACTACATGTTCCTGAAAAACACTCAACTGAACTACTCAACCTAGATTTGAGTATTTGAACACGTGCGGTGTTGGTTTTTAATAATCAATAAACGCTACAAGATGTTGAGATCATTGCATGGGAGGCTCACTAGCGATGGGGAAAACTCCGAAAAGAGGAGTTACATGACTTGAGAATGTTAAAAAAAACTTACTTTTAACAGAGTCGGGAGATAAACCTAAACTAGTAGCATTTTGCACACAGGACAGATGTTGATCGAGATATGCCTCATAATTCTCCACCGGATTATCTCGGAAAGTCTGCAAGCAAACTACAATACGGATAGCTGGGTTTTATTGACAAATTTTCCTATAAAGCGCAAAGGTGTTAAAACAGCGTGGCAAACCGAGCAACTTATGATAAAAAAGAGAGCTCATACTATCACTATTTTTATTATGTTTGTTTCCATTAGGAGGCCAATTAGTGAAGTGTTTAGCGTTCGGCTGTCGCTTCACATGACCCGAGTTCAACCCCCGCCTGTCACGATATCTTCAGGCCACCATGCCTATCTCCACCCTCTGCGGTTGATGTGTAAATGTATGATTCAGTATGGTGGAAACGGATGGAATAGGCAGCACCCAAATGTGTTTATCATAATATCGCAAAAGCTCACCCTTATTATGAACTTGATTCCTTCGGCAATGAATATGGCAGATATGAGAACAGCGAATATTTCTTCGATGAAGGCAGTAACGTATTTGAGCAATCGAGAGCCTTCTAATGCCACAACCACCAAGGAGATGAGGAAAATCCAAGCACCCGCGAAGAAACGAACCGTCAGAAAATCAAAAGAGAACATAGTACATATCTGGAAAATTGGCAAGTGACTTAGTAATTAAGAGATGGCATGAGACACACAGAAAACCGTGAAGGTAATGAAGAGATTGGAGGGAAACGAGTAAACAAGTCGCTATTTAAATAAAATCAGGGTCTTGGTAAGGTTATCATTACGCTCAACTGAACCAAAACATAGGGAGAATCAGTCAAATACATCTCAGGCGATAAACTGGCTGCGAGAAGTAACTAGAATTATTCATTCTATCTAGTTGAAGTTTGTATGAGGTTTAAAGAGCATTGTTGTTTCTCCAAATGTTCTCGGGCCAATTACACATGCAACCGGGTTGCATGCAACCAAAATGCAACCAGTGGCCGTATTCACCAAGGTCCCGGGAAGCTAAAATACCTTCCCGCGGGAAGGTAGAGCACGAAAATAGTGTGCTGGTGAGGAGGGTCTAGGGGCGCGGGAAGCTTTTTTAACTTCCCGGGATATTGGTGAATACGGCCACTGGTTGCATGTGTACGAAACCATTGGTTGCTTTCAAATGCAACATGGTTGCATCCCCAAGCAACCAAAATCACTTGACATAACCAAAAAGAGAAATTTGGTTGCATTTGAAAAGCAACCCGGTTGCATTTAAAAGCAACCAATAGTTTTGTATTTTGTACACATGCAACCGGGTTGCATTTTGGTTGCATGTGTAAAACGCCATGTTTTCACCACTCTAAAAATTAACGGAACTGTCCTTCTTTTGCACGAGTATAACAAAGAACGAACATAAGTGCGTGTGCGAGTTCAGTTAACCAAAAAGGTAAACAATAATATAACCGTACCGTGAATAGGGCGCCTTCGAATATGAGAACTGGTCCAGTAGCCGAAATAATAATAAGAGGTTGGGCAGAAAACAGGCCCCAAATCACCCCACATATGCACTGAGCCATCAGAGTTTCAATCATACCCATGGCTTCCCCTGTGTAGTCTCCTGTAAGGCTTCGTTCATACTTTTTGCAGTTGCAGCTAGATGCAGCGTAAATCTTGTCGAAATGACACGTATTGATTTTTACGCCAATGCAGTCGACTGCAACTGCAAAAATACGCTGCAGTTGTGTTGGTCATACTTTTTTAAGCCAGCTGCAGCGTTTTTTACGCTGAATTGAGCGTAATTTAAGCTGACTGCAGCGTAAATTGCAGTATTGACATGACCATACTGCACTGCAATGTAGTTACCCTTTTTATGAATTTTTTATCGTTATCAATCTTTTTTCACTATTTTAGGGGTGCCATAATTAAAATCCAATATGTAGTAGCAGTTGACTAGGAGTTTATTAGTCTAAAAATAAAAAAAATCCTGTTGGCACCGGGCGCTGGCGCCAAATTTGATAAAATATCAGTTGTCGTCAATGAAATTGTGGTGAATTCTATATGTAACCGTTTTTCCGGTTACTTCGATAATTAACCGGTCGAAAACCGAAAATGAAAAACCGGTTACCTGTTTTTCCAACGCAAAATGTGGTTTTCACCGTTTGTTTGTACGGTAACCGGATTTAGTTTCAGGTTACCTACCGGTTACTTGTGAGGTAACCTGAAAAAAGGGTTACCAAAAACCGGTTAGGTTACCTAAAAAAGGTTAGGTTACCTAAAAACTTGGTTAGTTGTAGAATTGGCCTAAAATTGTTTCAAGTTAAGATGTTGAATACTCCAATTTGAAATATAGATTCACTATTTCCGAATTGAATTTTTGGATTATCTTGAATTGCGTTAGAAATTACGCTGGGTTGCTCATACTTTTACGCTGCGTAAAATTGCAGCTGCATCTGACTGCAGCGGCAATTTGCAGCAACTGCAAAAATGTTGCAAAGCGACTGCAATTGCAGCCAGATGCAGCGTAAAAAAGTATGAACGTAGCCTAAAAGGTTACATCCAACCGAGTCATCAAAGCACACCGCGACTAGATATCTGACATCCTCTGATGAAAACGTTAAACGGAACAAAATTCGTACGTACGAGTTAAAACTAAACGTCATGACATTATTGTTATGCCGAATAGAACGAACTTGAACAGAATCTCACCCATGAGACCTCCGAATGTGATAGCTGGTGTGATACTGGCCAGAAATATGAAAATAACCGAACTCAGGCACTGATATGAGAAACCATCTGTGAAATCCGACCTGTAAATAGTTCCAGTTTGTTCAGATTCACCCCAACTCCAATACCCACGACACTAGTGAAACAATACGGCAATAAGATATGAAGCTCTTCTCAAAAATGACAGGATGTTTTCCGCAACATGGTAAATGACGCAATGAAGAAGACCCCCCTAGATTTCATACTGCTAATTGTGACACCCGCTGTTTTATTGATCAGGTACAGGTCAGAAGTCATATTTCGCGCAAACTTATGTGACAGAAACAAACCCAAAACCGAAGCGTACACGCGTTTGACAAACATGCAACGTGATGATCGAATCTCCGATTTTCGGTATAGAGATTAAAACGTACCTGTAATGTTTACCACGCTCGTACAAATCCTGGAACATTCCGTTAAAGAATCTCCATCCCTGTGCTTCGTTAATGACATCTGACTGCGCATCATTCTCAGCAGCAATTGCACGAACTGCAACAATTTTCCAAATACCATGAACAGTTCATATTAGGAATATACAAGGAACATACTATTTTACCTAACAAACAGCTTTTCTTGATTATGCACACTAGTAAGTTCGTACTTTTCTTTGTAAAGGAACTCATTTTTCCTAATGAAAACGCTACGCAAAACGTTATAATTTCGCCGAAGACAGTCGAAGTGTCTTGAAGTTGTCCGAGAAAAGAATGAACCTTTTGATATTTCAGTCTTCATCTCTCGCAAATGCTCCCTGCGGTTGATTATTCGTTTGATGTCATCCACTTGAATTAGTCTCCTGCTGTCAATCTCTCCAGGTGGCAAAACGACTGACTCGTGGAGGAACCTGGAAAAATAACTATAATGATAAATATGCCTCTTTATTATAGGGGGGTGATCATCGAACGGCTTATTAAAACGGTGCATGTTGATTGCTCTGACATGCTGCGTTTGCGTCCCTGCTGTGAAGTGAGACTGCATATTCCCATAGAACTACACATCAGATAATTTCTTATTACTTCGAGAGCGTAAACTCACGCGTCAAGACCAGCTGCCAGCTGGGGGCCAGTAGCTGCCGTATACGCCAGATTCTTGAAGTTCTGGAAATCAGAATTGAGAGTACCTTTTTAGAACTTTGAATTTTTCTCGAGAAAACTGGAACATCAAAGAAATTGAAATAGAGTAAACACTTAATGCGAAGCAGTATATTAACTCCTACAACTGTACTTAGTTGATAGTTTGTAATGGTATATGGTAAACCGTTATCGGGATACATCTCTACGTGAACCAGCCAAGAAACTAAAACAGTGTGAATACGGTACCACTACCGAATTCCATATCAATCAATGAATACAAAAATCACTAAGCCATGTAGCACCATATGTAATCACAAACTCCCCTATGCAAAACATTCGGCCAAATTATCGCTTGATATTCGTAAATGTCTACCTTATTTGCAAGCATGGTACACAAACTTCTTCCCATTTCGTGATAAACAACTTCACTTGGTGGGCCGAGCAGAAAGAGAAAAAACCTGATCGGAATCGGAGCCTCGACAACCTGTCAAAAGCAAACTATAGAATTCCGCAGTGTATAGGGGCTATATATATATTTCGGTAATAATTTCTTCGAATTCAAGGTAAATATTGTGAATCTGGTGACGCTGTACACAAAGAATCTCGACAACCTTGACAAACAAACGCATGCTGGCCAGAGCAGGGGAGGGCAGATACAGTCATTAAATTTTTCATTTTGCAAAAAGGAGGGTTTTTTTTCTGTGTTCTGCCCGCACCTGGACCGAAGTCTGACAAATAATCTTCAAACCTCACCACCGCACGACCATCATCCACCTGAGGGAGCAAAGCGGTTTATTTCTTTATTGTGATTGTACGAATGAACAACATGTTCTAGTAACTATGTGTATGTGCATAGGTTAAATACTCAAAATTAAAAACACCATACTCACGTGTGCTGGCCACTATCCTGAACTTCTTTATGACAATGTGAATTGTGAATCAACACTGTCCAACAGACCAACACTAACAAGCGAGATATTATCTCTTCTGTATGGTGTACTATCCTTTTCACGATTTCGCGATTCCCGCACAAAAATACGTACCTCAGGTAGGAGCATGGCAGAGGAAAGTCGTACCAGAATAAGCCTCGTTGTTTTCCACTCGGGACACTCACCAACAAACACCTTCAAGTAAGCTCGAGTTGATTTTTTTTTCCGGCGGGCGAAGAAAGATTAGTTTGTTCTCCTTTATAGTATTCATAGATCAATTGTGGTTCGCGCTTTCAGTGATATAAGCACATTGTCATATCTTATGCAAGTACTACCACTACCAGTAGAACAAATACAACTCAAGAAGTGCCGAAATGTAATTTGAATGTGCGAAAAACCACCCTCAATCAACATCTAGTCCAGTAATATTTCTAAAGACCAAACGACCTGGCTCTTGTTACGTAGGAATGTCTAGTACAGTGAGAAGCTGACTAATCTACGTACCTGGGCAGACTCATTCGATTCGTAGTTCGGTATAACCCCTGCACTTTCCACTTTCAGTAGATCAGTACTGGCTGTTCGCAATGCGGAACTATAAGAAAAATTAGTTTTGATAAAACGACAGAAAAGAATCGCGACAAAAATTTTTCCAAATCCAATAAATGCTATTAAAAATCTTACCCGTCTGCATTCAACTGTCCGGTAGGAGAATTGGTGAGTAGTTCAGGAGTGTAGGGCATCGAAAAAGCATTTGGGAGGCGAGAATTTTCTGAAAACTAGTTTTGAAGAAAAGAACGAGAATATTCTTGAAAATATTAAAAAAAACTTGAAATAGCAACGCGGTAGCGAGCAAGCATAGGAATTTCGTGACCAGGGTTAAATCCGCAGTAAACCCGTAGTAAGGCGAACCCGTGGTAGATCCGCAGTAAACGTGCAGTAAACGTGCAGTAAACGTGCAGTAAACCCGCAGTAGATTCATAGTAAACTATTCAAAAGTGCGTGCTTCGTGTGGAAATGCAATATTATGACTCAAAAACTGAAAGGATAAACGTATCGGAGATTATACAAATCAGTTTCGAGAAAATGAGCAGATAATTTTTTCAAGTCTGACAGTCCAACTTTTTTTCGATCGTTATGATGAGTCCCTGACAACTGCATTTCTACAAAATGAGTATTCAATCGTTTAAAATGGAATGAATTGACGTTTTACTTAGCAAATCATGATGGAAAACCATATAATGGAAATTTACGAGAAGAACTTTCACAGTTATGGCTCATAACTTCAATTTCTTTACCAAATCATGATTGACCAAAAATTTGTTCCGATATCCTGATGTACAACTAATATTCATGCATATTGGAAAATTGAATGCATTTTCACCCTTAAAAACGAATTTTGAAAAAAATATTTTCCGCCCTTACTTAAGTACGGACTTCTCCATCACTAGTCGTTGAGGTGTGAGTTGATTTCGGTTTAATTACCCAAGTTTGAGGTACTTTTCGAGAACAGAAAGGTATTCTATTTTCCTTTGACGTTGATAGGGAGCATGGAGCGCTCCTATTGCGTTAAATAAAACTATTTTTTAAAAAAGTATTATTTTACATTATTTGTGGTAGATTTGAATATCAATTAGTTTACTGCGGGTTCACTGCAGATTTACTGCCGATTTACCCCTGGTAGTACCGCGGTACTACCAGCGGTAAATCGGCAGTCAAACCGGGGTAGAACTGCAGTAACTTTGCTGTCAATTAGCGGTTTTTATTTCCCTGTGACACGTACACTAATTTGCGAGGTAGTAAGAAACCTACTGAAATGTATGAATGAGTATTATTTGGGGGCACATGTATATTTGCTCATGCAATGGAAGTAAAAAAGTAAACTTACGATTTACACGAATCGGGACAGATGACTTGGAATAAGGAAGGCGGCTGAGACCCATAACTGTACTGCTACGTGGCACACGGCGGGAAGCAACGTGGCTGTAAATGTGAGTTTGACAAACAAAATTTCAACTTTATTCTGAAAAGACAAAAGAGTGTGTGGATGGGGATTTTGTTGATTACTAGAAAAACAAGCTATGGTAAATGAAACCATCAGCGTCCTTGTGGTTCATTGGATTTTGTTCGTTGAGCAGCCAGATATTCTGATACGTAAAAAAAGGTAAGATTACATTTGCCGGAGCCGCATTAGTTCCAATATTTTCTCTTTTATGTGAGGTCCTTCCGTATTTAGTCGACCAGCCACATTCTCGATCAAACTCGTGTACGAAGGCACGTTCAGATCGGTGATCATTATGCCTGCAATGATTTTGCTTCCCAGTGTTTCCACCAATAGTGGAAAGCACAGTTTGACAGCCTCGACTAGATTTCGGTTACTTTTCAAAAAATAGAGTATACTGAAAAGGTTGGCATTCATATCCTCAGTAACCAGTCTTCCATTTTGCAACAACATGACGTTGTCAGTGACTGAGCGTAACTGACTTGGGCTGATTCTTCTACCCTTCAAATGAATTCATCAAAAATGTGTTTTTCGCGATGTTTGATTAATGGTGTGGATCTGGATAGTCATAGTATAGTATGTTCCACCCAGTTATAACCCTCTACAGTAATATGTCACACTCTGAAAGTTTGAAACTGAAACAATGAATTATTCATTAGAACAAGTCCCTGAATGTTCTTCGGATTACTGTAGAAGAACATGGATTGGTGAAACGGATTATACATTAATAACTAAACTGACATCTGTTCAGAATGCTCCTCAACACAGTTATATTGTCGAAGAAAAGACAGGCCACGTGAGGTTGTCCCCAGTGATGATCATAACCTTCCACATCCTGAAAATGAAAAACACATAAAGACACCGGTTTATTCATGCAATTTATGGTCTTATCCACAGCACAACTTCATTCTCATGATTCCCCATGTCAGCAAACCCTTTCTAAAACATAATACAGTTTGACTATTTCAATTTATTCGAATAATATTTCTTTGTAGAATAGTGAACCTAGCTGGTGGATATTACAAAACTGATGGAATTCATTATTCTCTCAAATTGTGACCAATCGATGTTTCGAGTTGTTCTCAGTATCAATTTTCGACATGTCTTTCCGGGTAAATTCTATGGTATAAATGTAAATTTTGACATAAAAAACCAACCTCCTCGTATTTTATCCACCGAGCTGTCTCAATCCACCTGCCTTCCGAAGAGCCGCTGTAGTCGAGATCATACAGTTCAATGAGCAACTGAAAATGTAAATACTGGGCAAAGAAACAATATACTATTTGTTTTATAGTAGAAACAAATGTTAATCAAAACAAAATTAGATGCCATGAAAGTTAAACGTAGACAATTTCTGTCACCAAGTTTTTTTTTAAATCTTAGATCAAACCAGCCGTGTAACATATATCTTGACTGGAGATAGTACATTACTCCATACCTCATGTTTTCTCCTAAAACAAAATCAGACGGGCGGATAACATTTGAAATTTCATTACGCTGACAAACCATTGCAGAAAATACAAACCCAATCTGATAACGAAATAAGAAAGACACATAAACTGAAATTTCTGCATACCTTATCTTTCAGTTCCGACGTGTGCTGCTGTTTCAGAACACCATGCGGGGCTGAAAAGATAGGTGTAAAACAAACAAGGAATAAAAAGTTTATTGAACTCGAAACATTTCATTTTAAACCGATAGACCCGTATAACCATCTTTCTTTGAATCAAAAAAAGTGACACCCGACACATTTAGAACATGTTTGATTTCGGTTTCGCAAACAGAAAACCAATGATGTCATGCGAAACCAACCTTTTGAACTTGAACTCCCCTCGGCGTGATCCAGCAGCCGTAACTGAAGCTCATGATCCACATCATAGGATTTGGAACGTTTCGGGGAACCTTGAAAACGAAATTACAATTATTCTTTTAATGAAAATGCCTGAAATACTCACTAACGCCAACTATAACTTAAACTAGCTATCAACAACACTGCATTGTTTCGGCGGTGCCCGGTGCATAATAATAATACAACTCCGCACATGAACGAGTCCTTCCTACAACTTGACTAGTGAACAGCCTTGCTTGAATGTCTCAGTCAAAAAAACCAGAGCAAAGAAATGAGGCCGAGGATGATCGCACAAAGTCTAAGAAACACAATCATAAACTCAACCAACCGCAACGATAGTCGTGACATGAATATCAAACAGTAGAAGTTCCTCTAACTCTAAATACATCCGTTTGATTCAGGAATTGCTATTCTGGTGGGAAAACAAGGAAGACGGTTATCCTTACAAACAAAAACAAATTGTTGGTACCTATTTTGAATGCAACAGAAGCTCGATCTCTCTGTTCATCATCACTATTAGTATCCAAATCAGAGGATTCCTCCTCCGGGATACAGATGGGCTGTAGCACCATGCAAAATGCTGAACATTAATATAATGAATTTCGTTCTCATGTAACCAAACAACCGACAATGTAAAAAATCGGAGAACATTTATACAAATAAAAGTTCAGTGATAAATTTTCGAAAAGCTGATAAGGTGCTAAATTTGGCGTTATCGGCCAGACGTGATCATTGGGTTTAGAGAAGCAGAGAAGTGCAAATTCGGACAATAAATGTAAATAAGGCCCCAATAGTAGAGTCAATAGACCATGGGAAAAATTAAATTGTAAACACATTGAAATGACTTCGCAAGCTGGAGATATATAACAAAAAAATGAATACGCTCAGTATATCATGAACGAACTTTTTAGGTGAGGCATTATTTTTCACTGATGCATGGCAACTGAAAAACATAAAAAAAACTACCTGCTCGCATTGCGCAAAAGTAAATCCATGCAAAAATATGAAGAAGGTCAGAAAAGGTCTAATAATCTGGCAGCCAAAAATATCAAATTTCTGCCGGCTGGATGGTGGACGCATTCATTTTTTTGAGCAGTGATTGGTTTCCCGCCATTATTCAGAATGGGGCGCGATATCATATGGCTCTGCTCGCGACAAACCTGATATTGGATAAACTGACAAAAAATACTTATCTACAGGTCCTTTTATGATTCAGTTATGATATTATATACCATACGTGTGTACGTTCTTTTATGAAAATAGTAAATTCAAAACGCAGTCCTAGTTTCTGAAAGAAAGATGATGAAAGTAAAATAACTCTTTTTGGTTAATAAGAGATATTAACGTGTCTCTTACAAAGAAGACTCGTCCCATAGGGTAAACTCGATTGTACTTTAGACAAAGAGGTACCGCGTACTCGGATGCCAGATGTGCGAAAGGCCTCCTGCACAGTCGGGGGTGCATCCCATATGAATGGATCGAATTGGAGCTATAAGTGGGGATGCATGTTATCGTATGGCACAATCGAAATCATGAGACAGTGTGGAATGACACAGGCAGATATGACTCACGACCGGTGAGGAACCTCCCACGCGGACAGCAACGATTGTTTTTATTACCTTGACGACTTGGGCCAATTTACAAAATTGAAGCCTCAGAGCGGAACGAACATTCACCGTCAAGGCCTCTCATGGGAGAGATAGTGCGAACAACATTTGGCAAAAGTAGCAGTGGCTCACGACATTCATGGATAATTCACTATTTATCAACAAAACTAGGTGAAAGTCGCCGGTTTAGAGTGATCGAGCCTCAAAAAACATAGAGGGGATCGCTATAGACCTTAAAGTCTGATTGCCTTGGCAAAAAAGCAATTAAGTGAGAAGATTGAAATACGCAAAAAGGTGGCAAGTCTACCAGTTTGGAGAAAAAGTTGTATAACTACCTGTTTTCTTAAGTCCTGCAAGCAAATGTACCGCGAAAACTATTTCGGGGTTTACTTTGACATGAATGCATAGTGTTACACTTTCCCATGAAATTTCTACAATTGATGTTTTTACATATTTAGTAAATGAGACATGTTAAGCAGGTCATGAATTGCTGGTCGGCTGTGAGAGGACGGCGAGTGTAAATACATTCACCTAGAATAACACTTCCCCATTGTTTACGTAACATAATCCCAAACCACACTAGGTTTTATGTGTGTTTCCGTGCGACTTGGTTTGAAACGGTGAACTAACAGTTTGACTTTTTTCGTTTCCTTTAGGATTCTCGTTTATTTCCTTTGGGATGATTGTTGTTAATTGTTGAGATTTCTTGTATTCTTTCCGGTTCGCGTGACGTATGTTGTCTTTACACATTCATTTACACCAACAGAAATAGCGACTGTTTCATGAACATTCGAGAATAGATTCACAAAATAGAAAATTTTAACCTGCTGTCATCTCCATATGACTATTGTAGATCTAAAATTGTGATGTGTACAAACGCAGATGTTTCTGCGATCAATCAGTAATCAAACTGCAACAACAATCCCGTTTTTCTATTTTAATTTATTATTCGAACAATCATGTGAACAATTATAAGGAACGGAACACAAAACCTGACTGAAAATCAGGTGAGATATGAAGACACGTTGCATAATACACGTAATTTTACCCAGAGGCAGAACATAAATTGAGATCTATTTTCTATTCAGAGAAAGAGACCTGGAATGTTGTGGAATTGTATTCTTAATAACTCTCGAATCTGTACCCGTTTCAAGAGGGAAATGGTTGTTGTTAGAGAGACTCAGAGTCTGCATTGCTTATAATTATCAAAGAGTTCGGAGGGGTCGTAGAATGGCTGATCTACCACGTCTTCGCGGGGTTCTGAAGAGGGCTGGGTATGGTCGAGTCGATTGCGGAGAACGCATCTACGCTGCCACCGGGAATGCTTCGACTTCGGGTGATATCGGGCCGGATCGGGGAAGCAGTGCTCCATCATCTCCCTCTTGTAAGAGCAGAACGACTTGTCTCTGAAAAATTATGCTTATTTCGACCACTTGAACTCTCGTTTTGTTTTATACTTGTAATCAATGTAGTTAGTTACACGTTATGGAAATAGTTCCAATAGAACAGGTCTGCTGTTGTTTCTCGGTGATTTGGCAAGAAATATTAGTTTTTGAATATTGCATTTGGTCAAATTGCTTACATTTACTCAATACAAAACTTTATCCCATGTGATCGCGGTGGATCGAGGCCAAAACCATATTTTCGACACTAGTAATGCCGGAGAAATTCAGAACTAGTTAAGACGATGATTAGTTACCTGGTCCAGTCGAATATCTTCACTCTCTCGTTTTTATGACACCGGTTAATATGTTTCTGACCAGCCGCATAGGTTGCGCCTTGATACTCGCAATTCGAACAACGAAATCTGAATAAGACAGCAGTTTCACATGAGGGACGGAGATATGTTGGACGCAAACTTTCATTTATGTAGCGGTAACAAATCGTTATCTAGTCTTCTCCGTCACATCTCAGCACAAGTTGCGCTCAAAATACATTGCAATCAAACTACAAACGCAGTATACCGGAATGCTTCAATTGTATTATTGTACGGCGAGGAGAACTCATTGCAGTCTACTCCGTTCTACCGATCCGTAGACACATACTTTTTGAATTGCAAACTGCAAGGCAGTATTTTAGGAGAAAGATTGTTCGGAAAATCTGCATGTTCTGTAACTCAGTTTTCTGACCTTATTACTGAGCTCCAACCCAATTTCACTCTTGTACTCATACTCACTGGAAAAATGACCACACAAGGTTGGACTAATGTATATGTGGACTCTTGTTGACTGAAATTCACACAATAAATTCACCCAGAAATTATACCTCTGCTGATCTCCGTGTTTGCAGGCGTGAGGAAGAAGCTTATTCCTTTTAATCCAAAGGGAACACTCCTGAAAATGAATTTTTATGTTCAGAAAGCATGACACATCATAGGAATGCACCACGAGCTCCATGTAGAGAAGTACGAAAAATCACCCAAACACAATTATACATACCGCATTGATCGAATAAAAAAACTAGAATTAGAAAGATTTGTACTTTCCTCGCTCCTTTTTTAAACTCTTCGTGTAACTTCCTCTCACGCCCTGAGGCGAGAACTCACGTACCTCATTTCTCAACTTAAATCTAAATTGGAAAAACGATGAAAGTAAAATGCTCCATTGAAATCCTACAAACTTTACAGAAATGATGAGTTTGTACCTTGCATTGCTGACAGGGCTCGACTGCCATCTCTACGAGTTCGGGTTCTTCTTCTGACTCCTCGTCATCTTTTCTTGCCCTTTTCCGAATGCGTACCCTTCTCGCGGGAGCGAGAGGCACATTATCCGTCAGAGTGTTGAGAGGAAGGGGGCTGACACTGATACCTGTAAGCCCAACTATACGTTGAAAGATGTTGAAAACGTTTTACACCCATATACAGTTATCTAGTTGAGGGAACAATTGGTTATACTTTTTACCAGAAGGTGACTTCTTTGAACCTTCCTTCAACCTTACACTTAGAAGTAAAAAAGTGCATCCCTCTATTTACATGCAGAATGTGTTCTATTTCTGAATGAAGGCTTCCATAACTGCTCACCACTGTCGGACGACTTTCTTGTTTTCCGATCAGTCGGCCTGATTGTGTTCGCCACAGACGGAGAAGACTCCGCTTTGGCCTCTCGCTTCTTCGAGTTCTCTCGCATCCGCTCGAAATCAGCCAGCGTTAAGATAGAAGCTAATGTATTCTGGAAGAGAAGTGAATGATTTTTACTAGTTGATGGGTCTAGTAACATGAAACACAAACTCTGTCTGTAAAGAACCGGAACCACACTACACAATAGCATGGAAGGAACAAACTCTTTGGCATAGGTTCAAAGAGCACATCACACGTTTTGTCATCAAATTTTCTTCATTGCGTTTAGCAATTACGTTTAGCAAAGCAACCATACCTGGAACTTGATTGCTCCAAACTCTAATCGTGGTAATCCATGTTCAATGCGGTTCCTCACGGCCCCATGATTGCAACAGTCTGTAGTGAACGGACAGAAACAAAGCTCGCCCTTCACCTTACTTCTCGCCATCTCCAAGGTGGGTTTCGATGCCTGAAATGACATTTGTTGCTTGATCCTCTGTTTGTAGTTTGATTCTTATCATATTTGGGTCAAGTCAAGAGTTATGCTTCGCTGAAATATGTTCTTCCGACCACAGCGGTTTGCTACAAACTACGGTAGTCTATTATCTGCAGCAATGAGCCACGAGCGCAGTATTTGCAACGGCGTCCAAAAAGTGGTCCTATGTTACTCGTTACTCTCTCTTTTTTTAATTTCACAAGAACAGGATTTGAAGTTATTACCGAATTCCGAGAAGGGTAGATTTAACAATTGTGCGATTGTGCTCAGATATCCAAAAGGGATTAAAGCTGCAGATTTGAATCCAAACGGTGGAATAGTGGGGATCCCTGTTATAGAAGTACCCCACCCCCTCCCTCCCTTCTTAGTCTTCCGCTATTTTTTCCGAGATAGCAAACTGAGATTAAGGTGAGGGATAGAGACTCGGGAAAAAGATTGTACAATTTCCCCCATTTCTTCTCCGACTCACGAGTGATCTGTGAATGGCGTCTCGCTGGGCGAGACTCGCGACACGACACATTCCGAAAACGGCATCTCGCGGGCTCAATGACGAGGAACATTCAGTCAAATTGCCAACTCGTGTCGATAAATTCAAACACAATTTGGCCGCTTTCTGAAACGGATGGTAGACATTTATATCTTTCACAACTACCAGCTTAGCACGTAATATATATTTAATAGTCAAAAATTCATCCAATTGTAACTCAATAAAAATCAACTGTTCCAGTATTTCAGATGTGAGCACTGATCACATTCCATCTGCACGTCTAACATTAGCAATACATTTTATTATGAACGATAAATGCGAGAACTGAGATTTAGAACTACAAAAAAATTACACTTATAACCACATCAATCAGACTTTGTATCAGCCTTAGATTTCTTAAAAGTCGAACATGAAAACGATTATGTGGGCTAACAAACCAGTTCAGCAGCTAACTCTTGGAGTACAGTTTTCTCAGGAGTACGGAACACATAATATCCCAACTCAGAACGGGACATCATTTTGGATTTTCACCAAAATAATGGCTGAAATCTGCAATGGTGTTTCTACATAACAAAGAAAGAGAGGTAACTCAAACAACTAAACACAAAATCAAAAAATTGTACATGTGTACTGTGCGCTAATATATACTTTCTTGTTTAGTGAGAACACAAATCGAGAATGAGAGTCAACACTCGGTTTAACAACGAATAATCTGAATGAATCTATTTGACTTATTTGCTGGAGCTTAGCCAAGAAAAGGTGTTTCTCAGAAATAAATTTCGAAAAAAGCAGAATCTAACTAACTGAAAAACGACACTAAAAAGAGATGGAACCCATCCAAAAAACAACTTGACTATGAGGATCAAGATGGACAGTTTGAACATGTTTTAGCAGAAGTGAAAACTGAAAAATACGTGAAAGGAAGTATATGCTTATTTTCACAAGACTACAGTTTTGAGCACTATCGCGCGCGTGACTCGCTGCGCAGATTAGACTCGCGAAGTGGTTTTGCGCACTTCTCTCGAAACTTTTGGATTAATTTGGGGGTTATCGTAATATTACCATAATGTGGATCGAAGCGGTTACTTGAAGAATTCTTCTGTAACAAAACAGAATCGATGAAAGCACAAGAATGCTAATTATATTCAATATGAAGTTCAGAAGGTATGAGAATAAAGAATCGATCGTTGAGTTCTTATCGAAAAAAAAACTACCTCTGCTTCAGATGTTGCGTATACAATCATTGTGGAGTAGGAATCCAATAATTTCAAGAGAATCAAATAACTACAAGAGAAGGTTATAAACGCGCAAATGTGTCTTTCTAATGAAATCTTCCAAATACTCTACATAGTTTCTGGTTCAAAAATTCAAGTTCGTTCTTCTCTCTTATAAGCCTCTAACTCTGAGATAGGCTTTGTCCCAAATCTCTAATTTGTTGAGATCCTCGTTTACTTATCTTTTCTGGTAATTCTCTAGTCTTCGTTTAGTGGAAATGTGCTACTATACCTTTATTGCTTCAAAACTGAAGTGCATTTATATTCTCTAGCCTAAGAGTTAGTTTCATTTAATCTATGCTCAATGATCGGTGTGTAGCTGTTTAAAGTTCCCGCTACCTGTACATTCGGTTTACTGAAAGTGACTAGAAAATATCATATTGTGAAACATGGCGTTTTACAATAAAACTTTGTAACAATATATTATCAACGAAATGAGTCATTACTTTTATAGGAATGGGTGGAGCAGGTATGATACTTTCCAACAGTCCAGGTGAAAGAAAAATTGAACTGAGACAAAATCGAGCGTTTTTCTCGAAATATAAAAAAAACTTGCGAAACGGTCGAAAAGTTTCGCAATCGATTGTATTGATCAGGTTGCGAAGTAAACATTAGAAAATCAATGGATTCATAGGATCTAATAGGAACATTTGAGTTTTATAGTTGATAATAATCTCAAAAATCACAAGCAATCCATTCTCGAAAACGCGCTGGCCGTTTCTATTTGGAGTACCTAGTGGCAGCCGCTGTGCCCCAGCAATCAATACATATATACTGGATGGACCTGAACGAAAAAGGTCATCCTCGAGTATGGCACAAATGTTTTATGCACCTTAGTTTAACATTGCCCTCCTACACCAAAATATAGTGTGAGCGCGAGGAAAGAAAAACGGTTTAAAATCATGGTTTTTGGTACTAAACAATGGCACACAGCTCAGTAAGTATCAAGTAAGGGGGCTTTGCGCACATTTTCAAGAGAACAAAGTAGATGTAATTGTAATTTCGTAGTTGAGAACTTGAATACTCGTGCTCTTATCTGTAGTTTTATAATAATTTTTTGCCCAGTGAAAAATGCAGGTTTGATACTCTAGATGGTTAAAACCCTGGCATATCCCCCCTGGAACCAATGATGTAATTGTAACTATTAAGTTGGTGGGCGAATGGTAGGACAAACTTTGACCTAGTTAGGAAACTTATGGTTTTTCTCAAAATCATGGTTATTTGAAATGTGTAACATCTCATGTTTAGCTAACCATATATTCGTGCCAAAAATTAAACAGAGGGCGGGACGACTCGAGCTCAATCCGAGTTCATTTGAGAGGAACTCTTCTAAACACATATGAAACAACAAGAAAATAACAGTTAGAGAGGCAGTTGTTTGAAACAACACAGCAAAAATTAATGTACGGTTTTTTTTGGAGCCATAACCTGTACATAACCATATGTTTTGCGTGAATTTAGTTTATTACGAGTATGTATATGTGGGGGTGGCGTCCGACCAATCGATATTGACAGGGCGTATGGCGGGACAAGCAGATTGGGTATTGGGCGGCAGCATGCCTGATAATATAAAATAAACTTGTTCTTATAAATACATGCAAACCGTGGAAATGGAAAACCTCTCGTTTTTATACTACGCACATAGGATTGATTTTCGACTAAACTCAAAATATGATAAGTGAAGAGGAACGCTGAAGAAGTATACTAAAAAGTCCAGGGAAACCTGTAAATATCAGAAATGAGAAAATTTACAGCTTTACATTGTGTGAAGAGTTGTTTAACATCCATGTGTTTCCAACAATATTCCGATGTTTTGGAAATATTATCCATTGAGATTGTGGATGTCGAATCATTCTGGGAAAATTGCTGCAGGTAATAACACCGTCGACCTCATAGAATGGCAAAAGGACACAAAGTCATTTGTGTTCCAATAAGCCTGGATTTCAAAATTTCAATATAACTACCTTCGAACGCAGAAATATTTTTCAAGTTTGGAACTATTGTCTGAAAAAGACGTTTTTGTCCGTGGAAAAATAATATTCTCATGGATATTACTTAAAAAGTTTGTATGGCTTTTACTTAAATCCCACTCACCACACAGTATTCACGAGCATGTGACGCAGAGACTCAACCGTTGTCTAGCGTTCAGCGTTTGAAAAAGTTGCATTATATTAAAAACACAACTGCCTTTTTGGGTATCCGTGCTCCGTCCTTCTAGTTTCAGACACCGGTTTATGAGTCCTCTGTTTTCTACCAGGTCATTCCAGAATGAATGTTGCCAAACTAAGTTGCTTGGTCAGATTGCAACCTGGCAATGGGTTTTCGATCCCAATCTCGTATTGTTGGGGCCAGAAGGTTTGTTCGTTGCAACCAGATGTTCTGCGAATGTGCACAATTCGCAGATAGTACAACAATGGTCGCATTTGTATATTGTGAGAAAGTAATGCTACGTCTTATCGTCGTAACATTGATCAGATAAATGAGAGAAGCACAAGAGTTTTCGCTCACATTGTTGAACAACGCAGTTCATTTCTGTCTGAATGAAGACGTCTACTATTTCAACCAACCCGTTTAATTTAATTCTGTTGAATGTACAAATGTCTTTTTCACCAGTAATCGAGAAGCCAGAGCTGATTTTCGAACCATTGATGCATCACGTTTGCGAGAGGAAATATTGCTGCTCAAGACTTCATATGACTCAATTTGGTGAAGGTCCCTTTCTTTGAAAAGAGGAGGTCACCGTGGTCCCTCGTAAGTAATGGAGATCTAAACAAAGTTGTCTCAGTGAAGAGATATTGTGGTTGCAGAATTATGGCTGAAACCGGTAGCGATGGCCAGTCGGTGCATGAGATGATGTATTCTAACAAAGGAATAACGTTCAGGTACATTTGTGGCAATTGCTAGAGCATTTCCAGTGCGTGATCAGTCTATATCTTGGAGTTGAATTGGTACAGTTGTGCTTTCAATGGAAATCTTCTGCAGTTGAACAATGCACATATTCACAAAATTCAGTTGCACCAAGTTCTCATAGTTCTTGGAGGTTTCTTTTCCTGTTCATTTCAGTCTGTACCATACGAATAAGTGACAAATGATTTTCTCAAACCGTCAATCGAGCTGCATGGTTTTGACTATGAGCTACAACATAAAGAGACAGTTCAATTTTTGCTGTTTTTGTGTATTTTTTGAATATTAAAAAATTTAAACAGAGCAAATATAATGAGCGCAATCCGTTTTTTTTAGTGATTTCAACGTACTACCCGGTTACATTGACTTTTCGGTGACTTCGGTTGATCTGGAAACTGAAGTGGCTCGCGGACTGAAGATCAAAGCGCCACTGGTCTCATCTCCCATGGACACTGTTACTGAGAGTCAGATGGCGATCGCCATGGCGGTACGTCACAGGCAATTTCAAAACTTCGTGGTGGATCTGTGAAACATGTGAAATAAAAACTTTCTCTGATAGTGAAAGTTAGGATGTGAAGATGATGGATACTGCTAAGCGCCATCAATAACTAGCACTCATTACACAACAACTTTCAAATTTTCCGTTCTGCAGAAATTTGGCTCAAAGAGTGGATGATTGCAACTTTTCGAAATCGGTGGGATTTTATAATGAATTGTTCTGCTGTTTCCAGTTGCACGGAGGACTTGGCATCATTCACAGCAACTTTGCTTCATACGAAGACCAGGTTGCTGAGGTGTTGAAAGTGAAGGTGAGAGATACTTTCCGAAGTTCCATTATCAAGTTTGCCTCTTCTTGAAGCACGTTGCCACGGTTATTAGCGGCCTATCCCGCTGTGTTTTAGTTTATACCGTTAATGTTTGAGCAAATTTTGCAAACAACGGCGTGTATCTTCGTATACGGTGTGGTGTGTATCCAGATCAAACGACCATGAATATTTGGTCTCTTTACCCTCTGAGAGAACGGTAGTGTTCCAGCGTTTCAAGCAGGGATACATCATGCAGCCGCACTGTCTCCGTCCCGACCAGACTGTGTTCGACATGATGCAGATCAAACTCAAACATGGCTACACTGGCGCACCTGTTACATCGAACGGTCATGTGGGATCACAACTCCTGGGTGCGTGTTTTTCTGGCTGTCAAGCCCTAAATGAACGTTATTTGAAACAAAAAGGTTAATTGTAATCTTTTAAAGTTTAATCTTCACTTTTGTCTTAGTTTCCAGGCATCCAACCTTCACGTTTATTTTCAGGCATGGTGACGAGAATCGACTTTGATCTGATTGAAAAAGGAAAACAGAAGACAACCACTGTGAGAGAGGTAAAAATCAATACAACTCAGAATTTTGCGGCAACACTTGTTGATGGTCGGAATGAGTTTTGTTTTTAATTAACCAACTACGTGCTGTTGTCTGCTAGTTTTCTTCATTTTAGATCATGAAGGATGTGAAGGAAATTATTGTTGGCCATATATGTGACACCTTGGAGGGATCACACGAGATCATGAAGCAGAAAAAACTCAGTGAGTCGACTTCTCTATTGATAAAGCGAGGTATCACTCGTTCTACGCACTGATACCTCTCCACATTATGATTCCGAAATTCCCAAGCAGTTTCTCAATATTTTTCGGGGGGGGGGGGGCGTTTGAAACTGGCACTGTGATCTTTACCACTACTAGAGCTACGAAATACCAAACATAGTTTTGGAAGAGACGGTGTTCAAATTAGAAAAAAAAACCATTCAACTATTGAAACCCGTAACTGGTGAAGAGTTACGGTGCGTTGAGTAGAATTTAGACGAGGTACTATATCTGGTCTAATTCAGGGAAGTTGCCTATTGTGAACGACAGGAGTGAGCTGGTTGCTCTCGTCTGTAGATCGGATCTGATTAAGGTGAATACTATAAACATACGGCTGTTTCTCTTACACGTGCAACATAGTTATATATTTGAATGTTCAGAAGCCTCTTAGCTTTCTCATGGTTTCGGCTCTGGACTGTATCTACAACAAATTTTACTCCTGTCATGATCACTACAAATGCCTTCAAATTAGAGTATTTCATCAAAACTCATTTTTGCCGAGCCGTATTTTCAGTTGTCTCAACAAAACTGTCCAAATATCAGGAGTTTTCACTCTGCCATGATCTTGAGTGTGTTCTCATACAAAATGTTTATCAGTATTTAATTTACGGACGTGTCTGAGTATGTGTGCTTCACATAGACTCCTTAGTCCTGGACGTTCTTCGGAAGAGATGTTTTGCTTTCATTTTTGTTTAATGCTACATTGAAACCTAATTTGTTTTTCTCACAGGCGCGAGATTTCCCGCTAGCTTCTTATGACTCGAAAGGTCAACTCCTTTGTGGGGCTGCAATCAACACTAGAGAGGAGTCTAAGACGACTGTCGAAGCTCTGGCTGACGTTGGGGTCGATCTCGTAGTTATAGTGAGTTTATTGAACGTATTCAAACAGAATTTATTTTCAAATAATCGAACATTCTTCTTATGATGAACCAAAAAAGAGTTTTCATACTTGCTGTAAATGCCGGCATTCAAGTTCAGTTAAAATATTACTGTTCTGCAAAAATTGAACGAACTGAAATGAAGTTTCAGAATATTCAGAATATTTATTCAGCAGATTGTAATCAACACATGAGTTGTTGTATGTAATCAACACATTAGTTGTTTGAATGGAAATAGTTAAACTATAACTGTAAATTTTTTTAGTTACATAACCACACATTTTTACTGATTTAAAGACGGTAGACAAAATTTTATTGAAGGTGAACTTGAACGTACTGTTTTTTGTCAGCACATTTGTACAAATCTAGGATTCATCGAACGGCTCATCACTTTATCAAGAGAACATGATTAGATACATCAAGAAACACTGGCCACATATGAAAGTAATTGGAGGAAATGGTTGGTTTCTCATGAGTTATAACTTTACTGACATTGCAGGTTTCTTGGAAGTAAATAATGAACTAAGCGCAATAAGTAACTCAGTAGTTTGAATAGTACCGTAATCAGTGTAATAAACTCGTGTGAGGTCGGCTAATTGAGAAAGTTGTAAATAAACTTCTAGACTATATGACTGTGTGAAGTGTTCAACCTCATTGCAGTGCTACTGAAACTGAATGAGCCAGTTGGTTCAATATTCTTGAGGTAGGTTACGCGGATGCCTTCTCGGCTACACGGCTGAATGATCGTCGACAGCAGCAATTGAGTTATACCGTGTTTCTCCGTCTTTTTCGGCATTGGACCAATGATTTGTGTTGTAGTGGTGACGGGGGAACAAGCGAGACGTCTGATAGAATGTGGCGTAGACGGGCTCCGCGTGGGAATGGGAAGTGGCTCCATATGCATTACGCAGGAGGGTGAGTTGGAAATGCACGTGATCGGACCCGAGGCGGTATGCATGAACATCCCTAGCCGGGATGTGAGCCCGCCGGGATGTAACCCGGGCCCGTCTCGGGTTGGGATAACTGGTATGCAAAGGCATCCCGGCCGGGTTGGGTTAGATCCCGGCGGGATGAGGTCGGGATAGGCGATTTTCATGTAAACAATGCACTTTTGTTACCTTTAAGTGTTCAACAAAGTAGCAAACGATGTTCCTTTTGATTATAAAAAAACACATTAAGTGATGCGTATAGTATTACTCTACTATTTTATTAAAAACAACATTGATATCCGATGTTTTTGTGCTTTACAAATAATTGAATGTTTTACGAAATTTGACTAATTGAAGGTACAAAAACCGTATTAGAGTTAATAGAGTAGACTTTTGAAGTGATAAAGAGACATTTTTGATAAATAATACTATTTTTCAAACCTCGTCCATATAAACCAAATTTTATGTTTACGGAAACTACTTGGCTTACTAATCTCATAAATAAGCATTTGACATATATAACGTTCGAAAAAATAGGTCAATTACAAGAAAAACCATGTTATTTGGCTCGAACCCGACCTCTTGAGCTCGGGATGAAATTTGCCGCCCGGGATATGAGCCCGGGCGGGATGCTTAGTGCATACCGGGGTGGCCATCCCGGGACAAATCGAGCCCGGGATCACATCCCAACCCGGCCCGGGATCTTTCATGCATACGGCCTCCGGAATCAGTATTCGTGTGTTTTCGGCAATTGTTGCAATATAACCTTTTCGGCCCAACAGCGTTTACCCATCTTACCGTGGTTTACTTAGTTTCGATTATTCCCCCAACTTTTACAGTCAAGAACCAAGTTTCAAAGCCTTATTTATTTCATTATTCAACAGACTAAAACATCTGACTCTAAATTACATAGTGACGAAAGTCTGGTTCAATGATGGAAACTATGTAGTTCCTATCGATAACTAAGCTTTCACATACATACTTCTATAAATTGCATTTATTCTATATTAACGCCATTTAATAATTTGCATTGCTCCGTTCTAGTGTGTGCCGTGGGTCGTGCACAGGGAAGCGCCATTTACCACGTGAGTCAAGTGGCGAAGAAGTTCGGAATCCCCACCTGGGCTGACGGTGGGATCAGAGACGTCGGCTTCATCACCAAGTCGCTGTCGCTGGGCGCAAACGCAGCCATGATGGGTGGACTGCTGGCCGGAACTCACGAAGTTGGTTTAGTTGACCATTTCCCGAATACAGCTAAAGACACTGTTATTTGAACAGTTAATTTACTTCAACATGCGAACAAAACACAGATTGTAAGCTATCATTATAACATGGCTCTAACGAGTAGACTATGCTCAATTAGTAAAAAAAAACGGATGTAGAGGAAGTTAAGATTAGTTTTGAATGAAAAGTGTGCAAGAAATATGAAAGAAGTCCAATAAAAATATTTTGAGGAAAAGGCTGATCTCGCTCGGTTTAGAAAAAAATGGATACCGAGTTTATTGTTACCGAAAAGAAAACTTCTGACTGCGACTCACAATGATCTAGCTTACACTCTGTTTTTTTTTCAAGATTTGCCTTTTCCTCAAAATATTTTTATTGGACTCCTTTCATATTTCTTGCACACTTTTCATCCAAAACTAATCGTAATTTTCTTTACATCTGTTTTTATACTAATTGAACTCTTTTTCTACGAAGTAACGGTCACTTTTAATAAAAATGATATTTTATGAACAATGAGCTAAACGAGGAATGTTATGAGGTTCTACTGGAGTTTTTAACGGCGCCGTAGTTCAGAACGATTGGCGTAGTTATAACTTCGTTCAAATGAGAGCAACTTTTGTGCTCCAGGCAGGAATCGAACCTTCGTTTGCCGTGCGTGAATAGAGCTTTTATCCAAGTCTCCATTCAGACATGTGAATAGCAGTGAAAACCAAGCTGTACCCGCCTGTCATGAGGTCTTCATACTTCACTGGAAAACGTATTTCTACTACACGTTAAACTCTTCTTTCATTTTTTTTTCACGAAACCGGTCTATCCATGATTTTTCGCGAGACTATTTTCGGCCCTCTCACACGTAATATTCAAATTTCAGACATACCTGAAAAATACGTACGCCTCAACTTTTTTATAGCTTTTCAACAATGTAAGAATTTTTGGAATAAGATAATTTTGAGCGAGACTATGCCGAGGTTTGAGGAGGTGGGCACTTTCGTCGCCGCCGCCGCCTTCGCCGCCGAGCACGGAAGTCATTTTTGCGAGACGTTTGACCCTCTAACTCCTCTCAACTAATTTTACTTGGAACGTGAACTTAGTATCTTGTAGACGTGTTGCCCTTCAGTGATTCATGCACATATCTAGGAAAATGGTCGACGTACTTTGAAGAAAATGGTAATAAGCTGTTTTGGAGTGTCTGCAGACCTCTGAACAAAAACTACCCTGCGCAGCGCGAAGCGCTGCGCAGGGTAGTCGCAGGGTAGATGATATCCATCTCATTGTCAGAATATAGTCACACGGTGTTCTCCTTTGGCACGGGAGAATTACCCGTGCCAAAGGATCTGGTTTGGTCTAAGAAGGGCTATAGTTTGGTCTATTTTCCACATCATCTGTAACTTCACTTACCTAATTTTTCTAATTTTTTTGAGAGCAGCTTGTTGTTTCTAGGCTCCAGGAGAGTATTTGGTGGATCGGAGCGGTGTCAGAGTGAAGAAATATCGAGGAATGGGATCACTGGACGCCATGGGCAGCCATTCCACCAGCAAAGATAGATACTTCACAGCGTTGGTTGCTACTATCACACATGAACGAGGACTGTAACTTCTAGCTGTTAATGAACTAATTGATATATTTATTCCACAAAAATTACACATTCTATCTAATCACTGGCGAAAAGTTATTGGATTTGTCGTTTTTATGTAGTATGCATAGTACAACTTTCTCATTAGTGTTTTCATGAAGAAAAATAATTTCACAACTCTGGTTGGGTACAAATATTGTTATACAATAGCATGTAAAAGAATAAAAGTCCAGAAAAGTTTCTAATATCGAACACTTTATGGAGTTGTCAATTTCATACTAGGTATATCGTGGGAAAACGGGTATAAATTTTGGGGGATCGTTTTAAAAGAGAGTGGTTTGAAGGGGTAGAGATAAAACGTACCACTCTTCTGTCATTCGCTTTCTATTGCTAGTTTTAGTGTGTATATCATAGCTTTTCCTTTATTTGAGTTGAGTTGAATTGTTTGCAGGGACGGAGCGGATGTGAATGTAGCTCAAGGTGTCTCGGCAACCATGAAGGACAGAGGTTCTTGCCACCAGCTCCTTCCCTATCTCATCAGAGGAATTCAGCACGGGTTACAGGACATGGGAATTAGTTCTCTCGAACAGCTGCAGTAGGTTTCTCACACTTTTTCCACGGTTAGCCGAAAAGTTCCTCATTTTCCAACAATTAGCAAATGGGAATTAGTTCTCTAGAACAGCTTCAGTAGGTTTCTTAACACTTTTCAACGATTAGCCAAGTAGTTCACTTCGTTTCTTTGTTCTATTGTTCAGAAGATGCTTTGCGTTTCGTGAGAAACTGCGAGTAAATAGCTAATTTTCATTCATCATAGTTCTTGTCCAGAGTTTTTCTCTGAATTTTCAGTAAGAGCATGTGGTCATCGGCGCTTCGCGTCGAACTTCGCTCAACAAACGCCCAAATGGAAGGAGGAGTTCATTCCCTTCACTCGTGAGTTGTTCTCAATTTCGACTTTCACTCTATACTATACCATTGTACTTCAGCTCAAATGTAACACAGTAAACGGAATAGTACGAAAAATGATGTATATTAACACGAAAAATGTTGTAAACGAAGTGCAAAAAGGTTGTATTGTAATGAGAGTATAATGATCGAGTATGTTGATTTCATCCGAATTTTATCTAAGTCGCAACAAAGTAAAATGTTCAAATCAATTTCGTTGATTCCTGTTCCCGAAGCAAAATAATCTGTGTTTTCAGATACGAGAAGAGATTGTTTTGAGCCGTCACTCACAGAGAGCATGAAAAAATAGGCTGTTTTTAACATGGATTTTTCATTGTGTCCCAGTTGTTGTTCAATAAGTAATAAAGTCTTTAACGATTTCACGCCCGAATGCGCCTGGAATTGATTGCCGGAATAATTAGGAGAAGATATTTATTCTTCATAAGCTGGCAACTCGGATACTCATTACTGCAGTTGAGACTACCTCCACGAAATCTGTTTCATCTTTCTGTCTGATCGGAAATGAGAAATATTCTTCGTACAACCGGAACTCAGCGCGAACGTGACGCACCGTTTTTCTAAAATGCGAAATATCCGTAGAATTGAGTACAAGTGAACGGACTTTGAAATTGACAATGTTATGCGAATCTCTGATGATAATGGTGTGTGATTCTTCAACATCTCAGTAGGTTCTTTTCATAGCACATAGTTTTTGAGTTTTATTTCAAGCATAGTGTCATATGTCATATCCCTTTTGATCTGAATACATCGATCGAATGATTACCGTCGTCATCTGTTAAATGTGTTCGTGAGTATACATTCCGTTTTTGAAACGCTAGGAAAAGACAATTCGATTGTCGTCAGACGTTTGTATCCGAAGTAGGTCAAACATACAATTTCGTCGTTCAAGTAGGGAAACAATTCATCACGTTAATAATATATAGTTCACACCATTCCTACTGACACTCCTACAGTAACCTTACCAACTTTCTGAAGGCTGTTATGAAGCTGAAAATGTAGTTCGTGAAAAATTCTCTCGTATATTTACTCTACGTGAGAAGAAAAAGAAGGTACTGAAATCCTCAACCTCACCAACCAAAAGTATGTGAGCAAAACGGCTTGGAAGTTTCGAAATCTTACTGTAGGAGTCTCAGTAGGAATGGAAAAGACTATACACATCCTTTGTTCTCGCTTTTTGTCAAAAATATATCGAATACTCATTTCGAGTATATTAGTCTTGGGCTCTGCAAACAAAGTGAAGAGTTATATGTTATATTATATACGTCATGAAAATGTTCGACGGAGACTCAGCCACTTTGTTTTGTTTGTTGATCTGGGTGATTTAACACATTTGTTTGTTAAAATAATTTTGTTCCGGTAACTTGCCAAGTTCTCACGTTCGTGTTTACCGCATTCACACGTTTTGATAGGCCAACTTCGGGCCATATGATTACTCGTTTTATAGATTATTATAAATTTAGTTGAACTGAGCAAAATTAATATTAAATATATATGAGCGGAACAAACTAAAAGTTTAATAACTTATCGGGAAATGTTTGGGTGAGTTGTTTCGAAATGGCTTGCGCTTTTCTCTCGATTCTCAATCTGACGTAGAAGTTATGAGGGAACACAATATCGTGATACTTGAGAGATACTACAAATATTTTAATAGCATTTTCAGTGGTGTTTCCATGTTTTCAGAGAGCTTTTGTTTCGATCCTCAAGTATGTCGTCCTCTTCTTCATTCGTTCTTCACGTGGACAGTGGCATATCGCAGAATAACCTTCTCGCTCGCGAGGAAGATATCACCCAAAGACAGCGAAGCAGGTTCGACCTCTTTTATGAAAGTATAATGTACATTCAAGCTTATATTTCATGCAAAAAACATGACGGTTATTTTAAAACACATCAAGGGCTTTGATGCGAATACCAAGTATATCCGAATACTAAGTATATTACGCACAAGTTCCCATTTTCCCTATTTTAAACTTGGTTACCACTCTTTCAGTAGCAAGAGTTAAGAGCAGATTTTTGTCTTTTAAATTTTGTTTAGTCATCGTCTTTCGGACGACAAACTGAGAAGCACTCTCAATTTCATTCTTCTATGCTGCACAATCGAAGTTAATTGCCTCTAGACGTCGCTGCAGTTAAAAATGCGCAAGCCGGACAAGGCTTTTCAGTCACTCATTCAGATTTTTGCGGATGTTAGTGTACCTGTCAGTTGTGTCGTTCATATAGGAAACAGATATGTAGTTAACCGGTTTTGGCACCCTTCGATTGTAAATTTACCAAAATTACGGGTTAGTAGTGTTTTTTGCGAATTTCTGGTTCCACCTTATGAAATAGTTCACGACTAGTTATTTGTTTTTTTCAACATAAAATTTGTTATGAAAGATTACTTGGACAAGTGATCAATTTTCAGAGTGGAGATTCGTTACATATCATGTCAATAAGGCACAACTTTTTACTCTCAAATTCGAAATTTGTGAAAAATGTAGGAATGCTTACCGTTCAATATACCATTGTTGTTCTATGTTTGGTACAAGTTAACACAATTTAATTTTTCGGAAAGTTGAAACAAATTGTTCCTGCGAAGTTTACCTTCATTTATATTTAGTTCCACGATATATCGAACTTGCAGATCATGCGCCGCAACTTCAAGGAAGAAAGAGGGAGAAAGTGATAATAAATCAGACACTCATGAACCGGTGGGCGTTTTATTCTTTTTTCCATTCACGTTTTCTTCTAGTGTCAGGTTTATCCAGTATCACACATCATCAGTAGTTTTTTCGATTGAGTGTTCACTTTGCTAGCCAATACAACAGTTTTTTTTATTGAATTACTGGTGTTTCTGACGTCTTCAACCATCTGATATCTTAGTCAATCTGTCATATGGAAGGTAGTACCAGTGTGCCAAAAACATCCGGCATAAAAAAATTTCGGAAAAAACCGCGTGAAATGAAAAAACACTGGAATACCTAAATAAACATTGGACGCTCGAGATGACTACAAACATTTGTGATGTTTTCGTAAACTGCTATATGTTCAGGAATCTACTTGTATTTCTGATATCTCGATTTCACTCGTTGACAAGCAAGAACATGAAGAGAAGAAGCCGGCACAGCGTTTGGGAGTGAAACGTCAAGTAACTCTGAGCCGATCAAATCCCGTGCTCAATCGGTCTACGGAGGAATCTGAGCAGAGTGTGCGGAAAACGAGCGACTGTCACGGGGCCAACTATCGTGGTGATGAGAGGAGATCCTCCCGTCCCGTGGTGAGCAGGGCCTCCTTCCTGCGACTCATCAACATCCCTGCCGCTGATACTGAAAACATTCGCAGAAGTCTCAGTCCATCCATAGCAGTCACACCTGAAACACGACAATTCATCGACAGCATTTAAAATGTGATGCTGATCATGTAATCTCTTATTCCATAAAGTAAATTTTTGAGAACCTTTCTTCCGTCGTTGGATAATTTGTGTTGGGAAACAGCTTGTTTTTTGAGCACAAAATTTTCAAGTTCAGAGTTTGGCTTTAAGTCCAGTATCACCGCTGTATAACTTTAAAAATAACCAGAGACAGTGTACACTATTGGTGAGGAAACTTGAAATAGTAGTGGAGCTTTGTGCCCAAAAACATTTTTGTCAAGCCCCTCATTTTAGTAAATCTTTGCTCTTTCCGTATTTCGTTTTGGACTCAAAACTGAACCCATTACACGTACAAGGCTCATTGAAATCAAGGCTCTGCGTTTACTCTACTCGTGCTCTGTGAACGTTTCAGATCTTTGTGCTCAACAATGTTGCAAACTAATGGGAATCTGCTGATATCTCATGTGAACAGCTAGCAATGGACAATATTCTCACATCAGAACACATGTGATATGGTGGTTGCCAACTGAAAGGCGGGAGGGTACTGTATGTCTTACTTTCCGCTGTGTGCGCACACAGGTCTTCTATTGCAAAACGTGCACGTTACGTACTATAATAGCGCAGTGGTTAACGAGCGGCTACGAATCGTTTGCTCGCAGGTTCTATTCCGAGGAGAGACAGAAATTTATGAATTTGGCACCCACTATAGCAAATTTACGCCTCTCGGAAAATGTAAGATTTGATGACATTTAAAGATGTTGTAACACATCTTTCACTATCTAACAAATCAACTTCAAATGTGAAAAAATCGTAGAACACGTTAACTTTCTCTAATTAGTTGCGGTTGATTCCCGTAACTGTGTTTCAGAGCAAATAAATTGGTGAGCGTGAGATCTGCTCTCATTTGCAAATTTCCATGAGAGAATACTTTTGTAATCCTTGGACTAAAACAGGTAATTTCACTTGCATTTGAGAAAAAGTGAGACCAGAAGTGGTCGCCCATACGATGCAGGTTTCCTCATGATAGATGTATGACTTGCAATCCAATCTGAACAACATCTTCTCCCAGAATTACTTACTTTATTTAGTCTTACGACTGTTTCCGAAAAAAAAGTTTGATAATTGGACAGTGAAACCTTCCAGTCAAACACTCGAGAATTACCATAGAATACAAGGAAGGCTCAGTTACGTAGCTCATTTGTACGGTAGATTATACCTGATGCGCACATGTGTATTGTTCATGCTTTCCGATGCACCATACTAAAAACACTGTACAGCAAAAACTCAACGTTTCTGCAACATGTTTGAAACTACGAAACGTCTTTATAAGCTCAAAGCATTTCCTGTTAGATAACGCGTTTCGCGTTCCATTGTCATACATCTGCATCCAAATTATCTTGTGAAAGAAAAACATTAGGCTTTTAGATTGTAGGTAATCCGTTCCTGTTGAATGTCAAACAAGCCCCCACTAAAGCTGTTCTACACAATTGCGGCTTATATCAACATATGATTGGCATTAGTCTATTGTGTGAACTATTATTAACAAACTTCTCGGAAATGTTCAATCTGCAACGATCTTTTTTCCTGATAAAAAGATCGGTGAATGCACGGTAAAGAGCCAATCGTATAAGCTGAAAGAGTTTGCATATCTCGGCATTTGCCCGGAATTTCACCCGGATGGGATATTTTGTGGTATCTCGAAAGATATTCATAAACATTAAATCTTGAACACTTTTTGATCTTGAACACGACACAAGAGAAAAAAACTCGTCAGTCCGGCAAATAACGGAGTTGGACTCTTAACGATACGGAGCAGTGTCGTATTTCCTGATGAAATACAAAATGAGACCATTATAGAGAAGCGGAATATACTGAAATAGCTGCCGAAACGAGAATTAGTTTACCTTTCACGTAGACGGAACGGTTCATAAGGCTACACAAAAACAATGTTCATGAGAAGGTGACGGAAAAGAGGACCATTTCTTCAATGTGGTGCCGCCACACTCCTTATTGAAATTAACGTTCACTGATATGTATTACTGTCTCAAGGTACAATCGAAATAAATACTGGGTAAATATATTTCACTCTTCATGAAACCCACTGCATCAACTCAGTGGAAGTATGAAGTTGTAGGAACATTCTGTATGGTGAACTACTTTGCGAAACATTTATTGAACTACAAGAACGAAAACTACTCGGAGATCAGACAACTTTGTAATTCTAAGCCAAATTTTGTTTGGACAGTAGACTGAGCAAATACCAATTATTATTATTATTATTATTATTATTATGATTATTATTATTATTATCATTATCATATAACATGACATCGATATTATTATTATTATTATTATTATTATTATTATTATTATTATTATTATTATTATTATTATTATTATTATTATTATTATTATTATTATTATTATTATTATTATTATTATTATTATTATTATTATTATTATTATTATTATTACTATTATTATTATTATTATTATTACTATTATTATTATTATTATTATTATTATATAACATCACATCAATATTATTATTAATATTACTAGTATTATTATTATGATTATTACTATTATTATCAGACTAACATAATCCTTATTATTACTATCAATGTTATTACAACATTCACTTTTTGTAGTGTTTCTGAATATAGTTGAACTGGTGCGCGACCGTGTCGGTTTTTAACTGCATGTGACTGAGTCCCTCGAACACGTGATGGTATTCCGTGCGAGGCACCAGAGACGTAAGACGACCCCAGACACTATTGTTGTTCCCAATCACCTCGTCACCTGCAAAATACATATCTTTGTTGATTTTCCCTCTCAAGTTCATTGTGTATCTCTGATGCTTCTATATAAACGAATCAATGATCAACCAAGACCCAATTTTGGTAAAGAGATTTTCGGGTTAGACTTGATATTCAGATTATTCACGTAAACGATCGACTCGAAGTATTGTTGAACCATATTCCATCAAGTAAGTTGCTACTGAAACTAGCGTTCTATGAATGTGAGCTCACCATCCGACCACACACTGATCACGTGCACAGCTTCTTGCTCGTAGTCGTTTAGAGAGGAGAGGAATGTGGCGTACGGCGAGGAGAACTGAACAAGTAGTTCGTTACTCGTACGAGTTACGCTGGTATTAACCATAGTATTATGAGAAAACGACAACTTTGGAACAAGTCTACTGATCAACACCTTTTAACGTGTCTCATAGAACTATGAGGGTTTATTTTCGTAACGTCTGATTTCAATCAACTCACCTTTTCACACGCCACTGCGTTCTCATTGCCGCAAGCTGATTCCGGATTGGATTCACATGTGCCGGGAAAGAATCCGCTCTGAAATCACTAACTTAGATCAAACTACAGAAGACTAAGATAGCACTCTGTCAAGTTGATAATGAATTTCCATGTGTACTCATTCAATCCAATCCTCTAAGTACTAACTTGTACCAACTAGTCCAATTAGATTAGCTCTTTCCAGAGCGAGATCATTATGATGGTAAGGTCCTAACATATCCCTTTTCTTTCAAGAATCGAAAAATAATGAGGTGAATCGAGATCAAACTACATTTAAGATGTGGCCATTCCTTATACCTACCACAGGATTGCAGGCGTTCATGAAGGGCAGCTGCGAGCAGACGCACATTCCGTAGTTTGCACCCGCGATGGCGACCAGAGTTTCAATACGAGTGCTGAGGGAATCTCCCAGATCGCATGTGCCGTCCAGCAGAACTGCCTGAGAAACGACATTGTGTTTTTGCTGTTACGACACGTTGCACAGTAAATGTAATAGACGTTATATAGCGTTTGTTCTTTCCATAGCCAGCCTTTACGATGGATCTTGCCCTACCTCTATGTGTTTGTAGTTTGTTCCCGTTCATTCTCGGTTCAAACCCTTGATTTGAGTCTGTCAAGATCATACTACAATAGGATTTTGTTCGCTCTTATTTCTGCATTCAGATTATTGTATTTAGTTATTTGCAGGTTACGCCACTCACTTTCCCTCCCTTGATTATCTTTCTTGCCAGTGTGACGCCCATCGAGTGAGCTATGATGTTGATTTTCTCACTGCCAGTATAATCGAGAATAGCTTCCAGGAAACGACGATGTCCGAGCAAATCGGCGCAGGTGACCTGTCTGAAACATTGTCAAAGTTAGAATGATCTGTTTTTTTGTATTTCAGATGCGTTGTGCTTGTGAACATATGAAATGAAGTGGTTTCTTCAGCGTAATACCCACCTAGTGAAAGAGTTGCTGATGTTTCTGTCTCCATAGGTCATCCCATATAACTCGGCCGAGGTGTAGCCCTCTCCCTTGAAGTAGTCAACTTGTTTGTTCCATCCAGAGGTCCAGTCCGAATCACCGGTGTCGAGGGCAGAGTCAGAGTTACCATGAATGAACAGTATAGGGGTGCGGACGGGCTGCAAAGGTCGCGTTGCTTCTCCGAGAACTTTCGTGACAAGATTCTAGATCATTTGTCAAACAAAAACACGCAGGATTTTCGAGATGTGAAAAAAAAGAGGTTGAATTTTGGTGTTAAAGAACTTCGGGAGCTCATTCGTTTAGAGAATCCAACTTACACGTTGTTCTTTGTAAGATCGGCCACCAAACGATCCAGTTTTGCCGTAGTTCTCCACGCCCGCCAAACTGTATACGTTGTGCTCGCGATTTCTGCAATTAAGGACCTAGACTGTGTACCTCTACACAAACAAAATCGTGGGATTGGCTCTAGTAGTATGGTGAGAACGATACATTGTTCCGAATCTTTGTGTATCTGGCACGCACCGTAGTGAAGGGATGCAGAGAAGGACTGCAACCTGCCTACTGAGCACCAGCTGACTAAATAGTCTCCAACTTCCTATGCTTTAGCATGGTTCAGTTCACCGCAGCCTCAGTCTAATGGAGATCACACGTATCAGCTCAAAGGTGAGATGTTCGTTGATACCTAGAAAAAATCCCAGTTCACCTTTTCAGCCAGTGCTGAAAATGCTTGCTGAGTGGTCCGTGACTGTTTGCGGACACCATCATCACAACTGCGATCAGAACGATAGCCAGGGAAGTCATTTCTGGAAATAACCCGATGGTGTATCTTGTTATTGACGGCATTGTGTCACTCTGAGGACTGAACTGGAAAATTCTACAATTCAAAATGTAGTTTAGGAAGCATTCGATACTAGAAATCATACTGGATGAAGCATTCTAACGAAAAGGAGAAAGAAGGATTGAGTGCTTCCAAGCAAAGAGATGCAGAGCAGGTACGGTAGTTGCGATGAAAGTCTCGCTTTGTTAACACGGATTACTTATCGGTATTTATACTAACGCCTGTGGGAATTTTCTCACTATGGGCGTGGCTTTCAGGATATCCGTTGATCAACACACAGTGGTTAAGCCGAGATCAAACTTTTGTGTTCAGTGTGCTCTGGAAGCTAATCGCTGTCAGGAATATTTTGCACAGTTCATTACAACAAATATCAGACTTCATATGTGGAAAGCAATCGTTCTAGATATGGTGTTAGGTACGGGAAACAACTTGAATTCGAATTTTTTTACGCGGGAGACACGCACACACCTCTAAATGTAAAACTGAAACTCTTCAAGTAACTTTTGTTGGTATCTGAACCTGAATACGTGAATCTTGAGTGAAATACTAGTCCTGCTTATGTGTCAAACAACTCTAAATAGATTCAAGCAGCCTGTTTGGAGCGTTAACCAGAGTGACCAACTTTTCTCTCGTCAAAGTCTTGTTTGAGTTCAACAACTTTTGATTTTACGAACTTACTACTGCATTCTTATGCGCGTAGAGGGTAAGGAAGTGATCGAATAGATTTTGTAGTTTGATATCGTTACACGTCATAACTAACGAGTTTTAACCGAAAAGCAATGGGTTCAAACCACAAACGCAGCTGAAAACGGCAGAGAGCGCCCTATATGCATTTCAATCACTCTAAAACAAGCTCGCAGAGTACGAACGTATGGCGTTGTTCTTGACAGTATGAACGTACACCCATTGCAGGAATCGGCACAACTGGACCCAGTTACCCAGTTTGATTTCAGATATCATTGTCAATAAATAGTGACTGACCAGTTCTGCAAGACTTTGCTCTGGCACGGTTTTTGTCATGTTCTTTCTACCTGGAGTTTTTTACAACAGTTATAAGATAATGTATATTTGACCCGAACTTGTGTGTTGAGTTTTAGCAAAACTATTCTCACTTGGCTACCGTACCTTACCAGGAAACTATGTGCATGCAATCTTTCTCTGACGTTGTGGTTAATTAATACGTATGGGAGCTGATAAACGTGACAGATGAGGAAAGTTCCCATACTCTTTTCCCTAGTTCAATTGAAAATCAGATGTGAGAGACTGCACTTTTTGCATGCGCAGAGATTCTAGGAATAACGTCAGAAAGATCAAACTGAAAACGATCACATGAGCAAATGAACCTTTTTGTTCGTTTGGTCTTATGGTTTTGTGTTAAGATTCTCAGTGTTTTATGTTGTGCCCGCAGAAAACGTTCATGAACCAGAATATATTCGTTCGGAAATTATTTGCAAATCTCCTCCAGATTTCACTCATACAAGAGCTACGACTCCAAATATTCGTATACGAGCTATGACCTACCTGGAGATGTTCATTATCACGCTTAGTACGCTTCGCTGAAAACGGAAAACATGAATTTAAGCTTTCTCTTCCCATGTAATGTTTGTAATTCGAGTTTCACAACTGCTCCGTTCATCTGCGAGCAAACCGACTTTTTCGATCACTCGACGCGAAAAACAAGAACAAATGGGTATTGTGTATAGTCTTATTAGCTTACAGACAACACATGTCTCTCAGAGATCATTCAGAAAAGAGTGAGCACACACGTGTATCAACGAATCGGGTGAAAACTACTATGTAATTGGCAATTAAGGAGAATTGCTACAACTTTCAACAACAAAAAAAGTAACTCTCTATTGAATAATTTGCATAGAACTAGGGTGACATAATGGAACATACTCAGTGAAATATAACATTTGATGCATACTATTTGAATCTATCCATAAAATGTGTTCATAATCTGCACAGAACTTCAAGCTATGTAGAACTCTTTCATTATTTTGATTGCACGTCAGCAAACTGCCAGTGGTTCCGCTAAAGGACTGCTTGTTGCAAAGATAGACGATACGGTAGTCTGGGGTTCGGACAGGTCGGTCGACGGGTTTGAGACGCGGCGCAGGCCGAGTTCCTCTTGCTCCATCGATATGAGCTCTGAAAACAAACGGTTATTCACTACATTTTGAAGTATAGTGATAAGCAAATACCTAAACATAGAACTTGAACCCCAGAACATATTTTGTAAACGTGCAAAGTACACTGGGTGTTGGTGATTGTTTTGAATTTTTACGTCAGTTTTCCTACATCAGATACCTACATCAGATACCCCTAGCACCATTAACACCTGATTTGTGAATTGTGTTCTGTCGTAGACGTGTGTGAAACCCTGATGAACTAATGTCAATGCACTTTTATCCTTTTTGTCGCTGATGTTAGATGTGAAATAATTTTTTCAGTCAGTTTTTCTTAGGATTGGGTTCAACAGAACAGATAGATAAAAGTACAGAGGAAAAGTGTAGCAACCCGAAAGAAAAAATCGAGGAGACACGGTAGTTTGGTGTTGCTATGTTCATCGTTTGGTTCTGGTGTGTTTTTGACAAGATTCAGCTTTATATAGAGTGTTGGCAGATCAGAATACAGTTAAATTGTCAATATTCCTGTAAACTTCACAATTGCAATGAGATGATACATGATTGAACAGTGGTGCATATTCAGCAACGTGATCAATGGAACCAAGATGCACGAAAATTCACAATGCAGTGGGGACTATAGTTTGTTAGACGCTACTATATATGATTTGTAGTTTTTAACGTTGTGTAAAATCTACGATAGCGTTTGTTTAAATCACGACCAAAACACAGCAAGACCAAACTACGATCACAGCAGTGCGACACAATGTTCAGTTCAAGTTCGGGTTCCTTGAGTGACCAGCTATACTTGCAAAAAACTATTTCCCCAGTTTCTTGAGTACAAAATTCACTTTCAAACCTTACCCTCGCACTCAATAATGTAGTACTGGGCTCGAGACTTGTTCTTCGCGTTTGACCATCCCGATTTGCTTCGAAATCGCTGACTATTTGCCTGCAACTGTTAGTATCAGAATGAAAACTAATTTCGCAACAGGAACCATTTGTATGCAGAAAGGTCAAAGTATTCCAGGAATTTTGAGCAACTGCAACTACCGTACCACTGGAACTTATAACTAGGTTCTCACGATAAAAGAGCAGTGATCTATATAACGTCTCACGCTCTAAATTTATGGCGGTTGCACTATCTCGAACGGAACTCAGAGTCACCAAAACACAGCACAATGTTTATGCTGGTATACTGTATGAACGTACCAAACCATTAGCACGAATAAATTATGAAAAGTATTCGAAGTTTGCGAAATGTATGATGCTAATATGTTCACTACTATGCCCTGACATGTGTGACGTTTCTTGGGTTCTGTATGATGCTACCCTACAAAATGTGAAAACATTCGTAGCGCAATAGTGAAAATCACGTGGATATCAGTGTAATCATGCCGAAAACTATAGTACATTACCTTCCTGCTTTCAACCAAACCATCCAGCGACTTTGACGTCCGCACAACATCAAAACACAGACTTGTCGGAAACGCGCTCCGAACAAAGAGTAGATGACAATGTTAGAGGCACTGAAAAACGAAATCGAGACCGAATTTGAGATTGGCAAGTAATATCGAAATTTTTTACTCTGTTTTCGCATAGTAATGATACTGCTGCAGTTAGTTGGGTTGTACTATTTACAGCAACAATAGAATAGTGCATATTTTGTCTTTTACGAAGATCTTATAATGTCATAAAACCGCCAGAAGCTTCTTAGGACATACTGTATTACTTTTTCCAACTACTAAGGGGAATGGCCATACTGAACACATCCCACTATATATGTTCTCTTCGAAAACAACAAGAGAATTACTCTGTTTCAGCTATCTATACAATCTAAACTAGTTGTTTAAAGGACAACTTGAAACTGATGTGTCATCAAGTTAAATGAATAATAACATAAAAGCTGCACTATTGATGTAGCAAAACAATCACGTTTTCTTCTTCCAAATAGTTTATGGTATGCTATTCCCCGTTGCTGATCGGAGGTCCTGACCTGTTCAAGCAGACCAGCAGGTTGGCCAGCGGTATGAGAAGACGCATTATCTGAGGACTTAGATCGATTTCGAAAAATTCAATGATGTTGTTCAAAGCTGCCAAGGCATTGAAAATCACGAAGGTCGATATCATACAAAGGGCCATCACCGTGCACCTGAAACTGGAGTTTAGATATACCTCCACTCGTTTCAAAGTTTGATTTTAAGCTCGTCTACTCTTTGAATGGTACTACAGCTTAATCTAACGCGATTTCTCTGATTGTTCACTGCGGCAGTTTCTGAGTAGTCACCCATTCTTTTATAATTCAAATGAAACGTTGGGTTTTGATGATTGCTAGAAAAGTTGTTCATATCGCTTACACACGTATATGAAAATGACAGTAAGTTGCATCAACCTGCGTTCAAACAAGTGATATGGTATCACGGTATGACAAATAATCAATAGTGTAATAAGGATACTACTACTTTAAATCGAGTTATATGTCTACCTTCTATCTTTTTCTTCTTGATTTTTTGAGCCCTGTAGAGATCTGCGTATTTTGTATGCTTTGTGGACAGATATGACGACGAATATGTTGAAGATGATCATTATGCTCCATGGAAAGATGAGCATGATCAGAAGGTATCCGTAGTTGATGTAGAGCATGACATAGATATGATCGCGACGGAGTTCTGTCTGAGTTAGTTCTCCACAGTCACTCAGCGTTAGCTCGAACACGGAAGGAACCTGCAAGACACAATTTACAATAGAAAATTTCTTATCACAAAACATTTCATAGATTGGCGAGATAAATTGTCGCACTTCACTTACACTTCTACGTACCTCTGTTTGTTTTATTCAATTGATTATCAAAAGTTTCGCCTTTTATTTATTTTTATTTTGCCCAGATTTAGGATTCAACTGGGTAGGGCATCTTCTACTGATGAGACGCTACCGGGACAGACGTTAAAAACCCGAAATGTCTAGGGAACGCGATCCTCCATTTTTTAAGTTCTTTGTTTACTTTCTTTGTTTACTTTCTTAAAACGTTTATGATAATCCTTATATTTCCCATTCTAGTCAACAGTTGTGCACATTATTATTGCAACTCACGATTGCTATAACTATATGATGTCATTATGATCACTTGTTATTGTCCAAAAATTCAGATTCATCAGCAATGTGTAACTAGTGAGATGTTTGTTTCGGTTCATCTGCCCAGAAAATCAATCATCGCAGGAAGTTGTCGTTTTGACGTTTCTCAGCAGACTCATTATATCCCGGGTACTGTATTAATTATCGAGGAAACATTGCCACTATCCGAAACGTCACAATATCTGGGCCAAGGGTCATTGCCTCACCCGGAATAGTTATCGTGTGAACAAACAATTCTCTCCAGTTTGAATAAAAAGTTGCACTTTTGTTCTGATTGATTCTGAACAATAAATGTAAAGGTTTTAGTAAAAGGGGGTCCCAGACTAACATAATTGAGACAAGGAATATTGATAAGACGACATCATAAATTCATTATTAGCACACTCACCCGGTACATAACACTGAGGAGTGTGATGGTGCACAAAATAGAAAGTGCACGTTTCGGCGTACACCAAATTTTGCTGTGTAGTGGGTACGAAACTGCCAGAAAACGGTCAATTGTCACCGCAACGCAGGTCCAAACACTTCCTGTCTGAGCTATCAGCGAAACCGGATACGTCAGCAGAGTGGACTTCCAGAAAAAATGACAGATGTTTGAGCCAGGAGCTCCCTAGAAGTTGAGTGTTCTGTGTGGCACGAAAATTCGAGAAGCTCATTTAATCATTTAGTATTCGACAATTTTGCTGAATGTCAAAGAAAAACAATGACCTTATGTTTGAGTTTACAATAATACTGCTTGGTGGAAAACTATTACACTCTCCCAGAACGTGAGGCAAGTAAAGAAAAGAAGAGAAAAACGCTCACCTGTTCCACACAAGTTTGCATTGGTGTGTATATAACAAGACTCATTGTCAAAAGTATGAAGTCGAACATTGAAAGTCCAGCGAGATAGACGTTGAGGGACGATCTGGTAAGCATGTAATTGTTCACAACGTTCTACAGGTAAATCGAGCATGCTAGTTCCTTCAATAGTATGTTTCGCGCTACCTTTGAGTCACAAACTGGAAAAGACAAACGTTTTCAGTCAGCTTGGATGGTACATTATGTGGTTATATCTGAACAGGTTGTCTTAATACTATTTCACGGCTCAGTATTTGAATAACAGGGTATTCACTGTTTGATTTCTAAACATTTTTTGTGAGTTCAATCTTGTGATGCGTTTTGAAGTGAGTATCTCAGAGCGGAGACAATATAGGGAATCGAGTCACCTCATTTGCTTTTTAGAGAAGACGATAACACATAGAAGGGCTGCAATAGAACCGAACCCAGATACGATGGGGTTGATGTAAATGTTGATAGAATGGGACACAATGTCCAAAGGGGGTGGAACAATGGTCCGATTGCACCACACCATCACCGGAGTTGACATGATGACCACACTTGTCAGAAAGAAACACGATACAAACTTCACTGAAACTTAGATAATGGTATTTCTGGACAGAACAAAAACAACCCCAAGAAATATCCCCAGGCGAAATGCAATAGCAAACTAGTTAATGGAAGTGGTATTTGAGCTAGAAGGGAGGGTGGGCATGATACATCCATATTTGGTAGGAATGAATAACATGAGCGAGAGAGAATTATGAGAGTATTTGATGATCCTGTTGAGTCCAGTATGATAAATAACCTCAATTTATTATTCAACACTCATGCCATCCTCCGGAGAAGCGAACTAATTCACAATGTCGAACACTGGTGGCACGACTTTTGCTTTTACAAACATAAAACATTACAAATATAGCAACGAACATAGAAACCAAGATGTATTATTGCTACTGGTGGCTGTATATGAAGTATAGCAATTAGCAGAGATAATATTTTCGGAGAAAGCAACTGAAATAGAGCGTTTACTAGAACTCGATATGATCGAATTATGCAACAACTGCAAGGAAACGTACTTAAGTGTTCTGCAAAACAATAATTTATCTATTTCAGTTAGTGTAAAAAGACATAATTTATTTTCGTCGCATTTGTCATTAATCCAGCACTCACTATCATGAACTTATGGCTTTAACGGGTGCGACACAGCAGAAAAACACAAAAATCGAAGGACTCTGTTGAGTCTTGCACGCAATACTCAGAAAATGTTCAAAATGTGACAAACTAGCATCAAGTAAGTTTGACCAAATATAACCTGACGGGAAAATGACTAGTTGATTTAAATAGTTCCGATGTAGAAAATGGTTGGTGAATCACATGTTTTGTTATTTGAGCTTTTGGGCAATTATTGAAATCTATGTTACGAGCTAATTGCGATGACATCTACCCTCATTCACTTCACGCATGGACAGCCAGCTACATCATAATGGGAAAAGCTTAACTTCGAAAATAATTCAGCAATTTATTGTCCACTCAGTTTCCGTGAGTTTTTCTCCCTCTCTTTCTCTCTCATTCCTTTCCAAGTGCTAGAGAGTAATTTCAGTAGCATTTTATGACTTTTCGAACATCGTCGATTCCACTTAGAAAAAGCATACAGAATCATTCTGAATTTATCGTAGATGGAAATTGAAAGCAACAGTATGTTTAGTAATTGAATTTAACGTTAATGCTCTCGTTCACCATGAGAATGAAATGCACGTTTCATCAAAAACAAAAAAGTGCAACCCACAAGTGTTTCAAGTTTTGACAAAATTGAGATCGGCGCTGTACTTTACCAAAAAAACCGAATCTACATCTAGCAACAACAAATTGAATACGAACTATACAAAAGTGAACATTGCTCGCGAGAATAGTGAACGCGAAGTTGTCCACCATTTGGGCTTTCGACCTTCGTAGAACCCAAAACTCAAACACGCACCTCCGGTAATGGGGTGTGCTGCATTGCATGCAAGCATAACGGAGTTGGTCTTGCCTCGCAACTTCACATGCACACAAATTAATCGACAAATTAGGCGTTCCTGCTGATTTTTCTATTCAACGTTTCATTAAATGAATCTCCCAGTGACATGTGAGAGCAAGCAATAGATGTGACTAGCACTTCGAAGTATGAACGGCAACTATCGGGTAGTACAATAAGTGCCAGAAATAATTTTGAGTAACCTTATCTATTCACAGTTTCGGAATAACAACCTCAGCAACAATATGATTTCGAGAAACGGCCTATTTATGGAATGTGAAGGGTATCATCAAACAAATTGTACGGTTGAGCGGAACCATTAAAAATTATCTCTATACAGAAAATTGGAAAAAGTGAACAAATTCGATAAACTCGTCATGCTCGTGAAACGTCAGCATGTATCGCACCTCTCTTGCCCTGTTTGTGAAAATAGTATTCCGAACATAACTGCGAGAGTATCATGAATAGGCGTATGAACAATCTTCCTACATCTTAAATATACCTAGTAAACGGATGAATAAAGTCTCTGAGATAAGAGCTCACGGGATGAAAGTTGAGAAGAGCTCACGGGATGAACGTTACCTTATATAGAGGAGATATGCATTTAGAAAAGTAAATATACGCAGTATTTGAGAAGCTAGCCGACGTAATAATTGTTTTACAATCTGAAGTTTCCGAAGTTCGGTTTGGGCGCGTTTGAGGCTAAGATTGAGAACTATGCTGAAGATCAAGCTACAAATCCGAATTGTTTCGTATCGGTTGCGGATGGAATTTGTTCGCACACCAGAGTGCTGCATGATGTCCCGAGTAGGTAATGGTATTCATATACGCCCACTCATGATAACTTGATAAGTCAGCGTCTGGTTCGAAGCAATACGATATCTTAGAGAACCTCCAGCTTCACAGACATGCAATATAACATTATATTAAAAACTATGGAATTGCAAGAATTTAAAAAATTCAAGTACTTTACGGAGCACTGTAAGTTTGGTTCCGGTTTTCCAGGAAACGTTGTGCAATGTTATGCCACCGTAGTGACGTATTGCGCTCTCATTGTGAAAGTATGTGTTGAGGGGTTTGCATCGCAAAATTGATTTTTACTGTTTCAGATTGAACCTATTTGAATTGGTCTCGAAAAAATTCAATGGAAGGAAATGTGTAACGTAGTCGAAAAAGGTAGCCGGCTACGGTATATCTCTGATTACCATATCCAAAAACACGCAGTGAAGTGAATAGAGTATTTGAGTTGAAAATGATTAATAATTAGGTTCCGAAATAAAAAAAAGAAAGATGTCATACATTGACTTCGAGTGACTCATTCTGATCACAGTTGTGATGTTATTCAGTTGCATAATTAAACCAAACAACAAATGAAATTCGAACTAGTTGCGAATCGTGTTGTCAATTGTGGTTCATACTCTCGCTGTCAGTGGTGACAGACAGTTAAGAATCAATGAACATGTTCGTCCTCTCTTATGAATTAGTATTCATTATGTAAATAATCCCTTAAACACCTCTTATCATGCGATGCTAATTGCAATTGGATGTCATCAAACTCATAGAGAAAAGGCAGTCGCTCGGAAAATCTTCCAATTAGAAGATGAAACGAACTTTGCCAATATTTTTCCATGAATCGGGCTCGGAGAGCAGCTTATCAAAATCTGATAAAAACCATGTGACGAGGATGAAATGAAAAAAATTAACCGAAAAATGAAGGAGTAAAGCCTGTCCATGGTTCACTTCTTTGTTGCTTGTTACTATGCAAGAGTTTCTGTGCGAACCTGATTAGAGGACGATTCGTTCCATAGGTTAATGATAAGAAAACTGTGTGAACTTATCAAGAGTTTGGAGAAACGATTACCGTGTCTGGTTAATGGGGGTGACCGAGAAAAAAGCATTACAAATGGTAGGTTACTGGTCTGCTCAAATTAGCATGTATCAAGACGTTCGCGACGGTTTGCCTCTCAGATCAATTCATTTGAAATACTGCTAAAGGAAATGAAATTTGTTCGCAAACAAAATGGGCAAGAAAGCAGGTAGCGAACTTGGAACGAGAATGAAAACACAAATAAAGTGTCCATACTATGATAAAAACAAATGAAGAAATAGTTGTTAGTTTTCATTCACTAGAAGAAAATGTGAATGATATGTCGAATGTCATACTTCTTTCTCAGACGCTGAGATTCAACCACCCAACGGTAATCATTGAAACAACTGTGACGTGGAGTATTATGGCGAAGTGTGCAAATCCCTGTTTAATTGCAGGTTCCAACATTCGCTATGCAATCGTTCAGCAGTTCGATACGATCATGAAAACAACTAGTAATGGCAATATTGCAACGATAGTTCTAACATCAGTAACAGTAGGGAAGTGTTCGATTCGGATAATCAGAGCAGCAAAAGTCTGCGTTGTATATAAGACAGGTAGTTCAAAAAAACATAAAAAGTGGCATGATTCCTTTTTTTCAGAGCAGGGTTCAGTTTTCCAATACGAAAATATAACGCTTTGTATTTTGAAATTTACGCCTTGTTCACTTACAATTTGTAGAATGACCGGGTCTTTATACCAAATGGGAGAAGTGGAACATAGTTTCCTCACTTCCGATATATGCATGTTTGATGAGCGCGGATAATGAGCCGTTTCATCAATACTCAATACATACTTGCCAATGCGACAATTGTCGTCACCACGTTTGACATGTTTCGGCCGCAAATAAAGGGTCCGCTCAGGGGGTCGATCCTGTGCACCTCGTTTATGACTGCTGTGTTTGTAGTTTGATCCCGACATATTTCAGTCGTAATTCGGAAACTGTGCCGTACATGCTGATCGAACTCGATCTCAGATGTCACTTCCAACAAACTTGCCAGCCACTGTTGTCTGCCTTCAATTCTAAGTGGGTTAGACAGCATGCAGTTCACAAGTGGCAGGTAGAATCAGCTTACCTGCCGATCACGTGGGCTTTTTTAGAATGTCATCAAAAAAATAACAACTTATGTAAACGGTTATTCACTTTGATTGGTATCCCTGATGAGAACAGTCACTTGGAAAAAGCCTATAGCCAACAGTTCTTTAAAGACAAGTTATATGACTCATTTCACAACTTTTTGACCCGTGTTTCGTCAGTGTAGATATTAGTACTTTTCCGCCGTCAGTGTAGAATTTCGATTTGGTCCTTAGGCCATCTTTATTTAGCTTCAACATCTATAATATTTTGATCTGTTCCTCCTAAGCAAATATTTGAACTAGGGTTGTTAATCGAGTTGAAGAATCGAGTTTCGAGTTACAAGGTTTTCGAGTTTCGAGTTCATTTTGAGTATCAAGATTTTCGAGTTTATACAGTTTTTGTGTTTCGAGTATGAAATCTAAAAATGGTCCCGGTCTCCGACTGCAATTTTTGAGTTAGTTTCGAGTGGCACTTTTTTTTACCAAGATATGGAAGATTTTTTCTCAAAGAGCCTTTCGCATCAGCAGAGTTCAATACATTTATTCGTTCCCTTTTTCAATTTTCAAATATACTCATCCTAAAAATAACCCTATTTTGAATATATCTCGGTTCGAAAGGAACTCGAAAATTTAGAGTGTGAACAAATCGAGTTTCAAATTTCCAAACTTTCCCTATTTTCGAGTTCCGGGTCGAACTCAATATCGGAATTTTGAGCTTTTTTTGAGTTTATGTGTTTCATTCCAACAAGGAGTCAACGTTTATTCCAAAACACTCGAAGAAGTTTCTAAAGGTAAAACCATTTCTGCAAAACATGAAGGCTCTCGTAAGGAGGAATGTTTTATAAAGCGACTGTGAGTGATGAATCCGTTTCTTCCAGTAGATTGATAACATTGTTCTCGTTGCTATCGGCTACCTGGAAGTTTTTATTATCTAAAAGGTACATTTCATTTTTTTCACGCGATTTATAAATAACTATATACTCGTCACTGAACGATTGAAGCAGTTTCACATCGACAGTCGAGGGCGAAAAAAATATTCGAGAACACGCAATGATAAATGAACCTTCAAAGATATTCTCGTGAATTTCATATTCCCTTCTGATTGCTTACAGTACAGAAGGTAAATTAACCTACAATTTCATCCAGTTCAATCTTGGTTGCGCCAACTGGAGGGAAGGGAACCGAATGCCACCAACCACAAGGCAGTTTAACACCATTCGTGAAACTAAAAAGAGAAAAAGGATTTGTTATGCACCTTATGAACTTTAAACTTTGGAGAGGGAAAACTTATATTGGTGGCGAGACGAGAATGTGTTATAGTCGCCATTTTCCCCATAAAGACAGCAGATGGCTCGATCGATTGAGCGATGCGGGGCGAGCGGTCGTTGATTATTTGCCAACAGGCGAGAGAGTGTGTAGATCAATGATACGCAGACTGGCTGGCCCCTTGCCAAACCCCACCCCCTTCAGAATCGATGGTACGGTGTCCACAACGGTTTGACAAATCCTATATCGGATGCGAGAAAAACGTTGGTACGCCACTGTAAAACCCTTAGCAGTAGATGTCCCACTAGGTTAATTTCACAAATTACATAACAGAAATAACTCTTAGTAAGATAGAGTTCTCTAAGTTACCTGCTGTAGAATGTCTTCTCATGGTCGGGATTTCCGTCCTCATTGGGAGGAGCGACCACCATGCAAAGTGTATCGGGAGTAGCAATCACGAAAGATCCGTCGGGTCGCGACATGAGTAGCTGAAAACGTGAGATCAACGCTCCCGACATAAGACGTGACGATACTTGAGTTGTAGTTTGTCAACTTCGATACAAGAAGAAATCGAGCTACAAGCCTAGCAGATCAGACCGAGGTCTACAGTTTTCACTTGCCCTTCCCTGAACGATCACGACAACAGTATTACCGCGATAATGTTTGTTCGACTTTGTCCATATGAAAAACATTCAACTCAGCTGGTAAGTATTAAAACGACTCGATGAAAAACTCAGACATGCTCGGTATAGTAGTTTGATTCTTTTCCAATCTACCAAATAATTATAAACGCTAAAACTCACGTTCACACGGACGACCTTTTCGGTCGGAGAGTAAACAACTCCTGGCTTTCCGGCCTGATCCTTCAACGAACCAGTCAGGCCTAAAGGTAATGATTGGATGAAACCGATATGCAAATGAGAAGATATCAAAATAACGTGACAGGAAAGAATTTCTAGAAGCTGAAAAAAAATGGCTGCAAAAAGATAATTGTTGCCTCTCCGTTGAATTTCTATTGAAAACTGTCCGGTCTGTGCAATGTAACCAACTGACCAAACTTAACTGACAAAAAAACCAAAAACTACATCAAAAAACCACCAAGATTGATAATATCAACGAAATTAACGTGTTTTCAGATAATTAATTTGTATCCTTCGAAAATGGTTCAATCACCTGTGAAGTTGATCTCAAACGAGTCTCCACTTTTTTCCCACTCCATCGTAAACTTTTGGTGCAGTGTACCGATGGACGAAGAGGCGGATTCAGGAATATCGAGCTGAAAATGATTTAATTTTTATGAAAATTTCTGTTTTCGAGTTGACTTTTTGACGCAGAAAAAATCAAATTCAACATGTGAAATCCTCTTACCAGAGAACACTTATTGTTCTTTTGGTTGAGAAACGTATTCTCGGGAAGATTCATCGATGAAAACTGGACCGAATCCAGAGAGGAGGGCAGCTGGCTCACACGTTCTATCTGGGTAAAATGAAAACTTCTGGGTAAAATGAAAACTTCTGCTGGTAACTGCAGTCTTCACTCAGTATTCCATCTCTTTACAGGCATTCGTTCAGTTAGGAAACTATTGAACATTTTGATGACCCGAATAATGGTTCAATTTAATATGTAAACACTTTCAGGTTGATTGAACCTCTCTTTTTCAAGATCAAAACTAAGAAACAAATTACCATTATTCTCTATAGCTTACCAAAATCCTGACACAATGGTAAATATACTCGCTCATAGTTATTGTTAACACTGTCGAAACTAATTCCAAATTGAACGTGAATTAAAGTACCGGTTTTGAAATAAGTTTCTTCATTACTTCGATTTTTCCGGACATTGTGAACAACAGAATAACTGAAAATAAACCATCATTCGAGAATACATGTTTCGATTGCGCGAAGATCAACATTTAGAGTGATGTGTTTTTTTCACAGGTACAAACTATGCGAAAACAAAAGTTTACAACTTTTAACCAAAATCTATGAACAGGGAAAACTGTCGATTGCGAGTGCTATTACCACCAAGCCAATGTAAAACATCCGCAAAGCGCGGTTATTGATTGACCTCGAAAACCATTGTTTTCAGAGGTGTTCTTTTTGTCGAAAAGGATATATCAATATTGATCTATTGAATGTCTACATATTTGTCAAACTCCTCAAGTTGTTGCCTTTTCGAAAACCTTGCTCAGATAGGCTACAATTAAATCGACATATTTTATTTGATTCTGACAGTTTGTGAAAATCGCAACGGCAAGAAAACTCAATTTTAACCTGAACTGAAATTCAATTGTGACCCTAGTTTTTTTCGGATTACTTTGAGTGTTTTTTAGATTTTCGTAACAGGACGAATGAAAATAAAAGAAACAAGACGGCATCAAAACTGTTGTTATTGATTTCAAAAATCGGAAGGCACAAACAATACAATGACGAAAAATGTCAACGTTCAAAAATATAAATTGAGATCATACTAACACCTAGTTCACAGTTCTAAGTAGTATACTAGTCTGAATATTCTGAGAAGTGTTTCAATGACAACTTTCTTAGGGGTTGGAAAAGAAAACGATGAGACCACGTATTTAAACTGAGGACTTTTGATTCGAAAAGCTCATAATATTTACAAATTATTACTTGAATTCAGCGAATGTCAACAATACTAAACTATGGTCGTGAAAAGTAGAACTACATTCCGAGAAATAGCTGTGAATTTCACTGAAATTACAGCGCGAACCGAAATCGAAACTGAGGCTGACTAAAATTGAGATTATTGTACTTGCTTATTCTATGGTAAGTATTGATTTGATCAGAGTTATCAATTGAGAATTATGCATATAGAAACCGGAACTAGCTCCAACGGACAAACTACGCGGTTCATGCACAGAAACAGCTATTTTGTCTGAGAAGATATGTACTTTCTGTTTGCGGCAGAGAGCGACAGTCTAATGATTGAGAAATATCTGGACAACAACATGGTAGTGAAACAAAATGGTTATCTATATATGACACCATGTGCGACCCGCTTAGCTCCTTCTAACTGAATGTGACGTAGACCTCTAGGAGGCACGCGTTTCGGGTATTTGTTCCCTTCTTCGTTCGAAGGTGTTCGTTAGAAAGGAGGTGGTGTTGGGAGATGTTGACTTGAAGGTCTGCATTGGAACGATTCTACCATCACTTGAAGAGTTTTGACTGTTTCGTGACGATCCCCCGCATCTGATGCCCTGATCGCTTCCATCCGTGCTATAAACACAATGTTCAACAAACCGCATCACGAAACATATAAAGAATCGTAGTGGACAACTGTTAATTCTGTCAAAACAGTGACCTTAATAGCGATTTCGACTTTAAAGAGAGAAGACCACTCACGGTGGATTGTTAGGGGAATCACAGTGAAGTCGGGGAACGTGCGCTCCACTGCTAGACGTGTCAGCTATGGATGAGGTGGTACCAGCTGGAGAATATAGCAACGAGTCGGGTCCCTTGTAGGCGGAAACCCTCTGAGGAAAACACGACATCTGGAAGGAACGTATTGAATTTGACAATAATTATAATTTTTCGTCACAGAAAGTCCTATCTAGCAACTGCTCTTAGAAAATTGTGGATTGAGCGAACTCAACAAATCTCGAAATATAACTATTACTGTTCACGAGTACAATTTTAAAGTTTCAGTTGCTTTCCACAGTTAATGTTTCACATTTTGAAGAAGATATGAATTCACCTGTGGAGAGGCATTGAATAGCAGTCCATTAGTGTGGTTCGAATACGGAAGTACCATCTCGTGGGAAGTACCACTGTCTGGTGAATAACACCTAGCCGTCGGAGTTGACCCATAAATGCCCGATCCTAAAAATGTTTTGTAGAGGTGAAGCTAATTGTGCTTGTACCCAACAATTCCACAAACGTCCGGAACTACTTTTTTATAAACGTGATTGAAATTTGATTAGCGGCACTACACAATGTACTGTGACAAATAAAACTCCGAAACTTGAAACTTGAAACCCCGAAAAAACCGACAAACCTATAATCTTGTTGGCACTCGCGTAAGCCTGTTCTATAGTGGGCATTTGATCGTCCATCGGTTCATCGGTGTTACCGTATAAATTTGGAACAGTACATTCAGGTTCTCGGCGGAACGTGAATTTGGAGGAGCTCATTGACGCTCGATCATCAGAATCCTAGAAAAAAAAACAAGATGTTGAGATGATAAGCAAACTCCCTGATTCAGACCCCCAAGAAACTATCTAACTACTATTAAACAAGCAACTCATAGTACTAGTTAAATCTATAAACTTACCGCTTTCAGGGGCGACATTTCGTCAATGTCTTCTGTAACGAAAAGGTTGTCATCTTGAACGATTCTCGATTTGTGAACTTTCTGTTCATTGAAGATCCTGTACGATGTATCCAAGAACTTGCCATTTGCTTCTGAAATGGTAAAATTTGTAATATTAGTTGATTTATGTTTTACTAGAACATAGAGGAAAACAGAATTTTGTAACACCAAAGAGTCTTGGTACCGATGTGTAGTTAATTGGAACATTTGGTAGGAAAACGTCCAAGCTCTTTTGGATTGAAATAAAAACTTACTTTTGCTCTGTTTTGTCCTGACGTTTCCATACACAACGCAGCAGATGAGAATCATTAGTAGAAGAATGAAAAAAGCAGCCAAAGAGATGATTATGGTATGCCGTACAGGAAGGGTGATTGCTTCTCTCAGAGAAGAGATAAAACCCATTGTTGGAGCTGAAATGACACAATAAATATCAGTTTACATTCACACTTGATGAACAGTAGTCGAACATATGAAGAAATGTGCTAATTGGAGTAATTCGACAAAACGTACGATTCCTGCATTCAATTAGGTACTCGTTATTTACTTAACCAATTAGAAGTAACAAAATGCTGATTCCGAGATACCACATGGAATCAACTCGGAGCGTTGGGGTTTAAGCTCTCAAGCAAATAATTGTCTAGTCAGTATACCGAGGTAGTAGCGAGCAAATAGGCTTCTTGATGTTTTAGTAAACAAACGTGAAACATGAGAAAATTGTAGTTACCGCTTGTGTTCAGGTGTTGCGATGCACTCATTGCACTTTTTCCGGCGTTGTTTTCAGCTACAATTTGGAAGGTGTACAGGCTATCTGGAGCCAGGTCCCCGATTTCTGTCTCACTCTCATTTCCATCAACTTTGCTCTGTAATAAATAAATCATTGACACTCGAACAGTTTTAGTTCCCGAGTTATGAACTCGTTCGGAAACAGCAACATCAGGAAGGTTGTCGCTAGTTTTTGCGAGCAAAGTCGAATAGGAAGTATATAGGAAGACTTCTTACAGAAAAAATACACATTAAATGGTTATTAGAAACGGTACTTGAAGAAATTGGTGTTGGCCAATCGCTATATTATCCTGGTTGGAATGTTATTTCCTTGAGAATGGTGATGAAGTTTTAGATACTGGAACCATTCGCAGAAATCCTGTTCCCTTTCAAAAGAATTAGGTATGAGTGTTGTTTTCGGTCACAATTTCGCTATTGTAGGAAATATTTCTGAAACTGACCACTTGTGATTTCTCATTTCCAGATAGAGTGAAAACAACCAGAAAGTGGCGAGCATTTGCATTCGCGATAGGCGCTGTGTGATTCCATGCGATTCGAGCGGAGGAGGAAGAAATTAGCTTCAGAGAAGTGATCTAAACCAAACTTGCTATATTTAATTCAATTTTTCTGTACGATTCCCGTCCATACTGCCTGTTTCGGTAAACGTACGATAATTCTAAACAGCAATTAGTCTAGGTGGAATTAACAAAACAGTATATTATAGTTCGAAATAAATGTTGACAGAAGACAATGTTTCCGTTATTGACTCTTTTCTATCTGGGGTTGTTTACAGAGAATATATTACCTCAGGGGGCGACGGTATAATGTCCCCGAGTGGTAGGTTAACCGTCATCCATTCAGTCGAGTTACTAGTCACAATCGTTCCCTCGTCTAGATGCATTACTACCCGCAACCGATACCTGAAATTCGGAGAAACTAGTGATTCAACAGAAGAAATGTGATATGTAAAGAACTTACAGTTAGATGTGAGCGAAACACTTATTTAGATAGAATTTTTAGGGATTTTCTTTTTAGGGATGCATTCGTGTATGGAAAAAAACATTTAGCTTATTGCAACCTACGTGTCGAACTTGTATGTGTTGTTCTCAAGTTGAGCAAAAGAATTGTGCACTGTTTAAGTAACATTGAGTCTCCGAAATTAGTGCGAACGAATACACTTTTTTATCAATCGTGCTTACGTTTCATTCGGAATGAGTTCTTTGATGGTGGTTGCTCTCACGTGACTATCCACCATGTCCACCATAAGCCATGAGTCTTCCCCACTTCCCTTTCTGAGTAGTTGTATTCTGAAAATTTTAGTTATGAGAAAGTACAGGTATATTATTATAATAGTGTGAGTTCTGATGATGTGAAAGTAAAACCTATACAGTATACCTGCGTGAAGGCGTATTTTCTATGCATTTCGGCCCATTAAGAAGCGATCCACTTCACAAAGAAAATGTTCGGCTATGTATATGGCAGTACCGTCGATATGAATGCAAAACACACCTGAAGTTGGCTATTTTGGTGAGCGCCTCGGTTTCGCCCAACACGGACCACTGTATCCTCACATCTGTACCACTAACAAATCCACGGATGTCTTCCAACCTTAGGTCTACGCTCTTCTGAAAGGAAAAGTGTGTATAAGGGGTATTTCAGACTGAGAAAATTCTCCCATAACCTATGTTTTCCATAACTATTAAGTTAACTCACTGTAAAATAAAATGCAACCAGCCGTCTATTACTTTATTCCGATCGAAACTTGTTATCATTGATTGGAGTACGTAGTGAGGAAGTTAGGTAGATATAGGCTCAATAACGCGGTCATAAGTGAATACTGTTTTGACGTATGTATATTCGAAGTATTGATAGACGATAAAATGTTAAGGTTGCAAGCGAATTGCAGTCTCGTTTACCTTTGGCAGCTCGAATGGTTCAGTAGTCGTTTCAACAGGTGGTGTGGGGAAAGCGAGTACCTGAAATAATGACCAGTCAACTCGATTGAGCATAAAATGCTGATCAACTACTTCTGAAACGTTGTATACCGTCAAGTATGCGCTGGCGGCGTCAGTAATCGAGCCTCTTCGAACATTGCACGTGTACCATCCCTGGTCGGACAACAGCACGTTTCTGATCTGGAGACTGTTCGTGCCTTGCGGAATTGTGATTCGGTTCTCCCGGCTGTACGTTCTGATCGTTTTGTTATCTGAAATTCATAATTGAGTGGTTATTCAGTTGGTAACTGGGAAGATATACTTTGTAAATTTGAACAAATACATTGTCGATTACATGACGAGAACATAGAACATCTGCATGTATAGAACATCTGCATCATGTGGAAATTGAGCAGAATCAAAACATTTGAAAGACTCGGAGGAAGCTATGACACCTATGAAAACTCAAAGCTGAACTGATTATGAGAATCACCTTTTGACCAGAATCTGCTCTGCACATTTTGAACAATACAGGGAAGGGTTATTGTTTTTCGAAGAAACGCGGTTACATTCTGCGGACCCTGAAAATATAAAAAATCATAGAACGTCGTAGATAAAACACATTCGAATTTCAAAACTATTTTGTATGAGAATTGGAATCATCTCATTTTGACATATAAATGCTGTGGGAAAAATGGGTTACTCCGTTGTGTTAGCGCAACACTTAACACTTAACATACAGCAAATCGGTGAAACTCTTTTGTTTTCAAGAAAGGCAATCACTAGAAAGTTAAAATGTGTACTGTAAGTGTTCACGAACAGGCTAAGCCAGTATGAAGCCGAACTGGTCCGACCTGTTTTATGAGATCACTCTTCGACGACACAGAACTGCTGACAAATTTGTTCTGCGAGATACCGCGATCAACTCCGCGGCCATAGATCTCTGCCTCATCCATAGCTGGACGCGAGATACACTGGAATTCGGTTTGGTTACAATACGGTCATTAATCCAAACTCCGTCTTATCTCAATATTTCGAAACTTGTTTATAAATGCATCAAAATATTGCTTCATTTCGAAAGATTTGAACCTAGTTTCACATTAAATCGTCATCTTTTGTCATCTTTTCAAGGCTGCGTCTAGGAGAAGTCGTGCTAGGTTTAAAACTGATTGTGTTCAATTTCAAGTATGCAAATTAATGTAGTAAATATAGCCGTTTTACTTGTCACTAACCTGTACACTACCGCTGAATGTGTGCTTGACTTTGATTGTGGCATTGATTGGATTCGTGAAGAAATTGGTCGACGATGGTACTCCCATTTCGTGTATTGCATCAACCAGAGCCGTACCGTTTACAAACGCCATTGGAATCTCATAGAGCAGATTTCTCGCGAGACAAGATAACTGAAAACATACTTTCCAGACAGAACGTGTAGAAGGTTTCGTAGCTGATACTAACGTGACTTTCCTGGCGTCATTTGAATGGTCGCCGTATTGAGATCACAAATGTCATTTTTCATTATTACTTTCAATGAATTATTTTTTCAAAAATAGATTCGGACACACGCAACGTGACCTTAGCGAGAAATTTCAAAAAGACTTAAACTCAGAGTGAGCACCAATAATACGAAAATAATGAATACTAACCTCCCAACTCTTGTCATTAGGATTTTCGTTCAAGGTAAGTTTGACGCTTGTTGGTTGATGAACGACGAGCTTATAGTAAACTTTGGGATGTTCTCCATCGGTCAAATTGGGCTCAGATTCAATAGGAGACACGCCGTGACACGAGTAGTTGCCTTCGTCTCCTGAACAACGGGGGGTTGTGTCTAAGATAATATTTACGTTAAGAAACAGAAACTTCGTTTTCGAGTTCCAATACGGTTGACGTTTCCTGCATCTAGATGGGTAGTTGATGCATCCCAGAGACAAGTGTACGTTTGATACATACATATAGTGAATGAAGTGAATGAATGTAGGTTCGAGAACAACATACCTATTCGAATATTACGAAACCGCAGATTCCCCCAGAGTTGTTGAATTCTCGCACTTTCATCGTTGAGGGCCACTTGTGGGGTCGCGTCGTTTTCCTAAAACAAAAGTTACTTTGGAAGTGTGGGCAACGAGCACAACACCAGCATCTTGGAAACCACCATATAGAATGACTACTAGTATTCCGTAGATTAAACCAACAATATTGCCACTATACTCACCTTGATCCATATCACCTTTGCATTTCTGAATACACACTCGAGCAGGACATCTCTTCCCACAACTACATCTACTACGATTGGCTTATATCTGGCGGATTTCTGTGGAAAAACTAGTTCCGGTGGTGGCAGCACAAAATCTACAGCCGACGGGACGTTTTCTGCCAACTCCTCTGACGGTAAAACCTGTAAAACTGTGTGTCTTTGCTGTTTTCAAGTGCTTTGTTTTTTTTAGTTCGTTGTTAACTGGTGTTGCTGATCGAGCCCGTGTTGACAAATTACTTTTCGCAGTAAAACAAGTTTAGATTTCATGTTTTGATTGCACATCACAAGTTGTTAACACTTTAATTACGTATTCCGGATTATTATTTAGAACGAAAGATCAAAATGAGTAGAATAAAACCACTCACGAAAAGAGCCACTTTCCGATGAGATTTTCGTGTTTGCTTGGTAAACGGGTTTCTGACCACACAGTAATAGTCTCCGGAGTGAGATGGTTGGACAAGAGCGATTTGCATACCAGTTGTAGTGTAGAGAATATTTGAGTCGACAGTACCTGAACGAAAAAGAACCTTACAAACTGTTTTTATAGGTTCGTTTTCATAATGCTATTGTTTCTAATTACAAAAAAACAAAGATAATCATAACTTGGTCTATTTCTGCTTCCGTAGTCGTGGAATTTTATAACTCACAGGTGTTTCTTATAAAATGAACCAAGACGCTTACCTTTACCAGTAAAACAAGTTATCAGAGTTGAGGAGTTGTCTCTTTCGAAGCAGACTTCGGGCGGGCCGGGTATAACGTCGGGCATTCCAACGCAAGGAAGACGTGCCACTTCGCCTTGAACCACATTCACCATCTGTAAAATATTCGAATGGCACGGGAAATCGGACAAAGTGTATACAATTGTGCACTTTCTACTGCATGTTCTTGAACTCTGATATGCTAAACATGTTGCACGGGACTTCCATCATCTCAATAAATCTACATGCGCAACACTTATCGAAAAAAAACTTTTAGTTCATTGTATTTGCTTATTGAAATGAGCCGACTGAACTGAAATGTCATCGAACACTGGTCAACACATTTGTCCTTATTCGGGTGTCCATTGTACTCGTATTACAACCAGCTTGCGCATAATGGGCACCGTAGGCGTATTGTGTGTCAGTGTGTATTGTTCGTGCCAATTCTCAAAGGAGCCGACAGATGGTACACGCGCGCGACCACTGCCTTATGTACTGGGTGGGCATGATCGAGTTCCTCCTTAACAGTCTTGCTCCAGATGCTCACTCACAATTACTCAGAGGGTTGGTTGAAGATTGGGTGGTAGTTTGATCTATGAACACAAAAAGAAGCTCGAACCATAACCACAAAGGCTTGGAGAACTTGCTCAACACGTCGACATATAGGTATTTTTAACCAAGTATGATCTACCATTATCTGCTATGCCTCAGGTGAACAGCATTAAAATTTTGTTAGAAAGTTCAAATTGAGCTGGATGTGCTGTTGAATGATTTCGCACAAAACATTCATTACTCACAATCGTACAACAGTCGTAGAAGTGCCCTCAATTCGAGGTTACTAATGTTCTCATGCGTGTACTTGCGAAAACAGATCGCGTGAGGGTTGTTATGTTATGTCCGAGAAATCATATTCGCCGGCCTAATTTGACCATATATATGAATATCATGACACATAATTGTCTCCGGTGATGAGCTTGACAAGACAACGAGGTCGTAAAACAGTCTGCAAATTATTTGCCATATGTCACTAGATTTCCTACTATAGTGGAAGGTTATAGCTGGGTTGTAGTTTCACCTGGGCGTATTACATTATAAAGATTTCCCCAGACCCAGTGGTAATCAAATACAAACGCTTCGAACCAAAACAACATGTTTTTGGCCGTTGCTTAAACGAATCCCCTGTTAGTTTTCGTGCCCACTGAACGTGAACAGTGGACTTACCAGTTCGGTGATGTTGTCGAACTTGGTAAGCCTGGCCCTCCTAATCATGACCGGAGATGAAACAAGTCGCGTGTCAATGAGTTGCTTGTTTGATAATGCTATGTTGACCACATCAGCCAGACATTGGTATTCTCCTTCACTAACTGCTTTCGCATCTCGAATTGTGAGCCTGAAAAACGATGCCCTGGTTGTCTAGCTCGGTGAAAAAGTATACAGCTCCATTCTTAATTTTTCTAAACTACCCAATGTTTGAATAATAATTAGTACAAAACGAACGTTATCGATTGCTTGATACCTCAATTCATATACAGATGGAAAGTAGATGACGATAATGTAGAACTCACCAAATATATTAACAGAAAAAAGGCATATGAGTCGTATGAAAAAATATAAAAAAAATTACGTTTGATTGATGCTGGAAAAATCTTCCTCGTAGTTTTTCAGTTTATCAATTGTCTCTCCATTTTTCAGCCAGAGAACATTGAGTAGTTTAGCCTGTAATGAAGGATTATGTGAACAGTGTTTACATGTATCATAATCAATCGTTTTCGTACAGGTATGGTACAAAATGTTGATATTTTCAGTGAACTCACCCCACTCCAGCCAGCACTGAGTTCACATATCAAGGATGTTTTCTGTTTCCGAACCAAGTAGGGCTGCTCTACCGACACTGTCAGCGACGGAAGATCGAAAAGCTCTGAAAAATGTTCTCGTTCATCAAACAATCATACAAAAATACTGTTTTTATACTGTTTTTTCGCGAGTACTTCAGAAAATACAACTGTTATACGGAAGATAGCCGTTTGAAAGTTTACTCGTTAACATAACGCCCAAAACTCACTTGAAGGTAAATCTGCCTGAACCAAAACAGACGAAAATATGGCATAAGATAGAAATCCAAACATTTTCGGTACTATCGTCGTATCATGAGTTTCTGAAAGCAAATGCAATATTCCGCTTAGTAAGTACAAATTGACACGTGATACAGTTTGAGAATAAACAACATTAAACACACATATTACCTACAGAGAAAATTTAAATATTACGCGATGTAACGGCTCAGAAAGCATTCCAAGAGGATCATGGCAAAAGAAAGCTCGGGCTCAAATTACATCACTCAATGAAGCAGAAAATAACATAGCAGAATTTTCTTGTCTCCACACGGAAAATGGGTTAGAAGATACGAATGAATTATTATTCATATTCTTACAATATGTAACACATAGGTGGTTTTGGATATATCCTAAATCATGGGTTGTCTTTCCTTACATGCGATTATCAAACAAAAACCCGTTCAAGAGAGAAATGGATAATTTGATTATCTTTCACACATTCAAATATAAAAGAAAGCAAACAAAGAATTTGAGAGGGTTTAGTAAGTACAGTTCAGAACATTTTAAAGCGATTGAATAGGTAAAACAAGCGAACACTTAGGAAGAAAAAGATAGTGAGGTTCTGAGTAGACATTTCGCTCACCAATAGGTAATCTCGACATTTTAATGATCTGATATACTAGTTCTGTTTTGCCAACGAAAAAAAATGCTAAGCTCACAATAAGAGAGAAAGCGGAAAATCACAAACTGGAGGCTAGCACGCGTATTGGCCAGCTGTATTTAGTTGAAGAAAGTGAATAGTGCCAAAACAACCGGCCGGGTTACGGAAAACAAAGATTCACACAGAAAACTATTTCGAAGCCGAATATGCAAACCCAGACCCATCGAATTTCTAAACATACCACACAACAGTACTTCCATGTTGTAGTTACTGAGAAAGAAAGTAGAAAAACAAACAACTACACAACAGTATGTCAATGGACGTTCGAACTTAAAATTCATGAAGGAGAGAACATTAATTTGTCGAGCGTTTGGGGGAGGGTAAGGTGAACCATACCGGTTATGCAAATACAATGTGCGCCTAGCGAAGAGCTGCCAAACACAGTGCGGCTTGTGTGTACCCCAATATATGGGGTCACTCAATGATACAACAAATGATATCATGACGGTTCAAGGAGCTAACCAGACCCCTAACGATATTGACGCACTTGTGAGATCATCTCACGAGATACCTCCCGGACTTTTGCAAGTTGCAACAACGAGAATGTTGGAAAAGGTTGACAAACTATCCTACAGACTCCCAAACAAAATGTAGTTGACGTGAGACATTGGAAATATTACTTCAGAAATTGGTTAATTATGCGACAACGACTGATTTAAACGAGCGAAATTAGACTTAAACTTCATCTGAAACATGAATAAATAGTATATTGTAGTATTTCGACTTTTTCGTAATTTCTGTGCAAGTGTATGAATTCCGTTGTTTTCTTTTTGTGTTAAATGAATTGTGTACGAATTCAATCCTCCAAATCAAAGGTGTACAGTACTGTTACAACAAGTTAGCTCATAAACTTCACACATGTGACCAATAGGTAATTGCAGTTAACGGATAAACGTTTTTCTGGCGTGCCAGCTGTACGGTCAAAGTGGACAAAGACCTTTCTCCGGAAACTAATTTCGAATCGCCACCATGCGTAATCAATCAGCCGCGTCTTTCTTTGGAGGCCAGGCGAATAAGTTTCAAGGTTTTCAAAAGAGGTTGTCAACGAATTTCTGGATTTATCACTAGCAAAGAATTGTGATAAAAATTGTTGGCCTCTACCAATAATGCAGTAAAAAGTTTAACGGACCAGAAAAACGAATCGTGCAATATTAACAAATATTGGTTTTTCACTACTCATTTTCTACAGGAACTTCTCTATTTTATAGAAGGGTAAGGCTTGTTGATTAAAGTTTCAAACAAAAACTAGGAATAGAAGTACAGCAGCATGTAAGAATGTGAATAGGTGACCTCCGATCAGAAACAAACAAGGGAGCCTGATGCGTAGTTTAGGGTGATCCTGGGTCATAAACGACTAATACGACAGATGTCTAAGGTGCGGTCCTTGTGAACGACCGCCCAAGATGGGAACTCAAAGGTGCATGGGATTAGGATTACAGCATAAAGGAATTTGGGCAGTGTTTTGTGCAGATACGAAAAGCGGTTGAATATTGCGAGCAAATCGAGTGGATAAGTGATGCATTGGTACGCATGCGCATTTGAGGTTAGATGCTATCTAACTTGGCTGATTTAGGAGGCTAATAAGCGATATGCTAATGTCGCTTGAAGATAGCTCCGCTAGTGGTGAATAATCACTGCAGGGACCGCACATTTGAAAAGGGAAAACCAAGTACTATACGAAATCGAATATAGACATTCAATAGCTATGAAACGATTTCAGAATAAAAAAAGCTAAGTTTCACAAATAACCTGAACATAAAACTCGAAGATTTTTCTTCACGAATCTGATAACATCACTAATTTCCTTAGCCATGTCTAACGAGATTTAGTCGATTATTAATGCGAGTAAGTCGAAACGGAGAAACAAACAATTTATCGCCAGCTGATTTTCTCACAAACCTCTCAAACAAACGGCGTGCAAGAATCATCAATTCATATAGGCGAATCTACTTCAAAATGTATGAAACTCTGTGCCACCAATTCCACTCCTGATCTTATTCTCTGAGTTTTCGAGTTAAAAGGAGTGAAATTTTTTGCTGATTGTCATAAATGTTAAAGGTGGAGATCGTTGCGTGTAGCATAAAAGAGGTCGGTGGATACAACGTAATTAGGAGTAGGTAGATGGGTAGCTCCGCTGCCACCAAATCACCATAGAACATAAGACAGAGAGCAGTACCTAGAGTAGTTTCAATCTTTGCTATGAGGGCAAAACTAAAATGTATATGAACTATTCACCATCCTTTACTGTTACGAAAACTGTGTGTTACAATCACTAGAGGCAGCAGAGAATATGAGTGAAAAAAACATGTAGAACGTATTCTACAGAGTGTATCACTCAATCAAAATATGTACTTGAAAGAGTTTATGTCTGTGAGAAGATCTCTCTCTCTTGATGAGGTGGTCAAGCACCCCGACCAGCATGGTGGCTCAGCCAGAAAGACTCCGCTGATTTATGTTAAGAGACACTGCCGACAGGGCTGTTGATCAACGATGACACCGAGCACTATGACTAATTCTTCCGACGGTTGAGGAATCTCGGTCAGACACAAAAATGAACCAAATGAATGAATGAATGTAATACGAATAACGATATGCTTTTTAACAATAATCCTGCTTTTCTACGTACAATAAAGGCAAAGAAATCAAGTCAGGATATTTTGCTTGATTCAATTCTTGTTATGTTACTTTTTTTATTATAATGTTTCTGGTTAGGCTAAAATAAGATACACTGAATCAAAGAATCTCATACATAGTTTGTTTAATAAGACGGTGTGAAACATGTATAAACTAAAGATGTTACCATAGCTCAGTCACATTTTGTTACCAAACTGTTGGAATGATTAGAGATCCGGGTTTTCAATCAAGGTAGTCTTGCACAGGCAGAAATGTACCACGGAACGGAGGGCGGTGGGCCCGAGTTGGCAATAGCCCAAGCACAACAGACCGTAATTGAAGAGGGTCAAGCGGACACTTGATACGACCCATCAAGCAATGTTCTAAACACAGGCCGCACTGCGAATTTAATGAACATTCCGCCTTCTTTTTATTCCGCCGCAATCTACCGGCAAAGTTATCAGAGATACGTCACTGAGTTTGAACATGACGTTTGGAACAGATGCAACCATGTATAGTTCGAGGACGGAACACCAACTTCGTTATGAAACATGCTCAATCACACAGTTTCGAGCGTTTCCGAAACAAGGAATTTCTTTCTCAGCATATTCATATTATTTGTTATTGAGAGCCAAAATCAAGTGCTGAAAACAGTTTGGAAATTTTGATGATCACAGTATGAATAGAAAATTGAAAGAACTCAAACACAGTCTGTCATCTAAACGAAAGCGAAAATCGATGAGCATTGTTCCAAGCGTTCTGTGTCATCATTTTAAGATCGTATCACGACTGAGGTTTCGTCCCTATTTAGTGTTCGGGGATAACAAACACAATATTATCGATTTGCAGCATGAAAGGAAAAACTGATCAAGTGGTTTGGGTGTGGTTTCCGAAAGAATTTTAAGGAACGGTTTTCCCGGCTGTAGAAACGGTCACGCGTGTCATAAATTAGTTCTTGTGAAACGTAGAGCGAACAGTCGAAGATGGCTACTGTTATGAATGAGAAAGGTTACATCAAAACAGACAATAGGATAAAATAGATGACAAATTTGTGACATTTGTATGAATACATAGACCTTAGGAATGGAACAAATGGTGGTAAGAAGTATAATAGCTACGATCATTTCTGAGGTTATGAATGTGAACTAAAGTGTTACGGGTCAAAACACGAAAAAGAAGACGCGTATTCAGCGGCATTTTCCTACAGTGACTGGATGTACATGGGGCGAACGTAAAATAAGACGAAAAAACTGCTGGGAACAAGTCAGAAGGGAACCGCGCATCCTATTTCGAAGAAACCATAACAATAAAGGTTGAAAAGTGCAATAATGTTCACTTTACACGCTAAGCTAAATGATTCGGAATATAATTCCGGGTTGCTAATGCGGTGATTTGGACACATGTTTTGTTTCATTTACTTACAGAGAAGAGAAGTTACCAAAGTAAACAGTGATTCTATTCTAATTTTGTATATTTACGCAAATAGTATTGTTTATTCTATGAAGTACTACCAGTATCAGATATGCAAATGGTGGGTATACTCTCTTACATGAAGTGTTTGGAGACAGATGGTTGAACACTACCCGCACAGATAGTATCCTTGTTTTCATCAATCACACCACATCACATTTGCATTAGGATTAGAGCACTCGGCTGGGTGTCTGCTCGGGTTTTGTGCGCAAAAGTGGACAATTGCATGAATAATGGATACTGGTTATAAACCAGTCACTATCTGATTGTAAACACGTCGAATGATTGGCACAAACACGAGCAGTAGGGAGGAACATTATAAAACTGTGGCATGTTTCAGGCCGACCAGCTTACCAATTTGAGACCAATTTACGGAGAATAGAGTCGTCTCAGGCGTTCCATTCACCACTAATTTGATTCAAGAAGTGAAAGATGAATGAGGAACATATACATGAAACTTGTGCTAAATTAAGCCCAGCACAGTAAGTGGGGGATGAAACAACTTAGGTTGTAGTCTGATCTACAAAAACATAAAAAGTTCGAATTACGTGTACACCGAAATCAAACTACAACCACAGCAGAAATTTAGAAATCCTGTGTTTTCTATAGGGACCGCTATATTAAAATGTTGGTCAGATCGAATGGACAATACAAATAATAACAAACATAACGCGCAGAAGACATCGAATTTCGCTCGGAGGCCCGCCTTGACCAGTCCATTACACTGTGCAAAATGACATGTACTCAAGGGCGTAGTAAACTGCCCACTTATAACTACACCTCACCGTCACGAAAACACTACATTATACCTCAAACTAAAAATACACTAGGCGTTTTAATAACATTCGGTTCCAATAAGAAACCCAACATTGTACAATATGCCGAGGTTTATCGACAGCGGAACATGAAAACCGTTTTAATAACAGTGAGAAACTGTGCTGGGCTTGTGGAAAGAAGAAATTTGAAAGATCATTAAAGAAGTAAGTTCTCAGTCGGTTGTGATTTTAGAGGGGACAAGTTTATTTGCAAATCCACCACACGCATATTTAGTGGTGTCTGCTTTCAAAAAATTGAACTCTAGATAGTAGCACGTTCATTCCAGCTTAGTTCATAGTTGGTTCAGCCCGCTAAATGACTTATATATTCGGAATCTGTGTGGCAATAACAAGATGCGCACTGGCTTCCGCTACTCATTAAAGAGGCAATGATTACACATCCCATTAGTCCTGCAAACCACATATCTAATGATTTGACAAATGAAGTAATCAAACTCGAGCTAGTTATGGACAGACGAAATACGAGTATAATAACCATAGAACTCCACAGTTGGAAGTGAACTTTAAAGCTTATCACAACCTATTCGTCACAGAATTTTGTTGGAAAAGATGGAGTTAACGTTTCAAGATGAAAGTGTAATACTTGATCACCGACGCAGGTATTTTTGACTCAAACACCGCGTTTTTTGGAGAAGAACACCCGCAATTCAATGGAAGGCAGTGGCGGAATGAGATGCTGATTGTCGTTTTTCCAATTCAAGATTCGAAAAGGGTGAATAGAATCACCAATTTAAAAATTGTTAAATATACGTCAATGAAAAAAAAACATTGTATTGGTAAACAGTTAGACTACTGTTATTGTTTCTGAATCGAAAACTGAGAACACTGTAGCTACTACCCGTTTACGTTTTCTCGACTACTTGCTAATCCTCAAATGTTTATATATAAATATCTAAACAACCACAAATTGGTTGGGTCAGTTGTTTGTGAGAAAAGAGAGGGCGGAAGCACATTTATCACAGGTAGAGCATTACTCAAGCAGGTGGCTCGCGAAAATGCACAAATTTCAGCCGGAACAGAATACTATACACTGGGTGATTGACAATTGAGAAACAGTCCCAATTGAGAAAATTTTCCCTGATTCGCGAATTTTATTTGCTGAATTATGATTTGTACTTGAACAAACAGTTCACGGAACGAACTCTTGGTTAGATCTGGATTTAACTACTGGAAACGGTGTTAAATTCGTGTTTCTAGTCTATATTCTACGCATTGGAACAGTTATCGGATAGCTCGTGTGTACCTACACATTAGGGGGTCGGGGAAATATCCGACAAACACTATTCAGGCGACACCTGTGGGGCTCAGCTGATCAAATGACCGTCTTCCGTCAACAACTTTGGTGTCAGTAGGGAGAGACGCGATCTGAAAGACTTGAAAACATGAAACCTCGAATTAGTTAGTGTCCATCCACAAGAGAACGATAAAACATTATTTTCGTAATACTACTTCGAAGAGCATGAGAGTGTGATTGCTCGATGATTATTCAGTACTACAAGCGAGTTGAAAGACGTATCGCCGACAACCACCACATTCTTAAAAAGAGGTGAAAGATAGTTTAGGAGAAGAGCACATGGTTTTTACATGAGATACGATGAAAATTAATAAAGGTCTATTTGTATTCATCTACGACGTTGTACGTGTGCCAGTATACCTAGTAGCAGTTGGTAGGGCGATAAACAAACTGGTCGACAGCGAACCCCTAATTACGCAAATGCGGTAATGTGCCAACGAGAGTATTCATTATTTCTTGCTAACTGGATTTGCGCACATGTGGCGATTTCCGCTTTGTTAGTGCCAACTCACAAAACTGGGGAGATTGCTAGAACGCAAACGGAGGAAAGCAATTATCATTATATTCACAGTTTGTCAAAGAGAGAACTTGCATCCAAGTTTACTTGAAGTGGAACTGATTTTGCAACATGCCACTTGATACCAAAGAGCAAGTGCATGCACATTTATGAGAAACCAATATTTGTATTTTCCGTAATCGAAGAACAGAAGAGAAGTGTGAAGATACTTTAAATGAATGGAAGTACTTTAAATCGTATTACTTACACACCTACTATTCCTAAAAAATCATTTCATCGGGTATCAATATCATAAATGTTGACATACGTTTTACAACGGTGGCAGTATAAATGAATAATAACCCTATGGGCGGATAGAATACCTGCCGGTTAGAATACCCCGTTTATGGCATACTTTATTCGAGTCTGTAACAATAAAATTAAGGCTAACGGTCGGTTTACTATAAAGGAAGAGTAGAGTTACTAATCATAAACAATAAAATACATGCTGACGGTTAGTGCAGGTTTTTTACGCAAATTTTTCGAGCAAGTGGAAAATATTATTGCCAGGGAATAGTCAGGATATAAAGTAACAGAGTGCTATGTTGAATTCTTGTATGTCTTGACATGAAAGGTTCAATTCCCCGTGCGATGAGCAGATACAAACATTGATACCTCGATATCTAAGATGAATGAGAGTAATAGGTTGCTAAAGACGGCTATATTACTAGTAACTAATTGAATAGCTAATGTGAATGTGTGAAAAGGCGGCAGTTTCCGCTGAAATACGCATCTGTTTCTCGGGGATAAAAAATGCAGAATGTACTGCCCACCCTCAAAACTTATTCCGTGATTTTTTTACATGTGGCATGTAGAACACAATTGTTTTGAGAATCTGATGCCTAACAATAGGGATACATTGAAATAAGTTGTAAGCGAACGATTCCGTGAGTTCATGATTCAGTTGTTTTCTTGTTGATGAACGTGATAGAACTATTCCTTCCGGAGGAACTGTAGCTTGTAGTTTCATTTGCATTCACATCAGATATTTCGAAAAGCAAGTAACCGCAGCGGTATCAAACTCCTTTTCGCAAAGCAACCTTTTCGCCAGCATTTCCTAGAACAACTTTCATAATAATAGATACAGCTTATATCTTATGGTTTGCCGACGAGCATTTCAACAATACTAATGAATATTTTGCACCTTCGAAATTAGGTGAACAATTAGATTCCTAGGTGGTTAAATTGCAATATGAGTTGTATTGCCGCGCACTCATTCAATTAGCGAAACTGAGGGAATTACAGCAGAGTAGGACACGAAGATGCTTACTCAACTACACAACTTTCAACCAATACAAATTTGCTTTCTGGTGCTCATGAATGGTTTACATAAAGAACAAGCATTGAAATGATAGCGTGATAAGCGAGTCTTTTCACTACGACCCCATCCGAGAAATTAGTTTAACTCATAAATTGTAGCAGTTTTCTAACTTTTACGAAAATCGTACGAACGCAAAACCGATAAAACCGGACTCGTCATGGACCATTGTTCGAATGAATACTTATGCATGCACAACGTTGCTCAGCTCGGTTTGGGAGTGAAAACAGAATAAACAATACAACATTTCTAGTTTTAGTGAAAGTGAACGATAGTTCTTAGAACGAATATTCAAAAACTGAACACAGTGTCTTCGTTTAGTGAAGAAACTTTTTGCATGCGTAGTAGGTTGTTCATGAATTCTCCAAATCTGTACGAATTTATTAGGTATGGGAATGCTACTTCAACGAACGAAACAAGGCCACAAACCCTTTAAAGACCATTGTGTCTGGCTGAGAAAGTGAATCTTCTCATTACTTTTTTGAGAAGTCGAAGAAGTTCCATGTCTGTAGAGTCCATCTCAATTTATTTCTCAACTCAATTACCATCCTATCCACGCGGGCAATATATACTACCTACGCTCCATTTTCGGCTTCACTCCATGCTAATTCGATCACATTTGAATATTGAGTCTGCTGTGCCCCACCGTTTCGAACAATTTCTCACCATCTTTTTGATTTGTCTTTTTTATAATTGGACCAACAACTTGAATCCGACATAAGATCTAGAGAATTAATCCTCATGCAAACTGCAATTCTTTCTTTTCTTGGAAATTGTTCTATTACAGAGGGTTTAGTGTTTCCCGTTAGCATTGCACTAATAGGAAAATGGCGCTGCGCACAATTGTTGAAGAACCCAGTCGACCCGGCCAGACATCAGCTAATATGGCGGAAAAAGTATCTAAGGTAACATATTTTTGTCTATCTTTGTTCGTAAAATTACAATTCTACAAATACTGAGAAAATATCAATATTTTAAAACTGAATATATACTGTATTTTGCAGTTCATAATTGAAGCCCGTTGTACGGATAATATTCTTTTCTCTGGAGCGGCCACAGTGGGAGGTCTTGTGATGGCACTGCAAACGTTTCCTGTTTTCATGAACAGTTGGGTACTTCTCACCGAACCGCGACAGATCAACAAAACCACTGAGAATGGAGAACTTATGGTCAGTCAATTCAAGAAAACCTAATTGATCATTGTATTTGAGTTGAAATGATTCGTTAGTCACTTTGACATCACAGTTTTCATAACTATATCATAATTTTGAGCGAGAAAAATTGTGGAGTTTCATGAGAGTTGAACAAATGAAATGTTTTTTGAGTATGTTACACTGTTAATCGACATATCTCAAATTTCCAGGAAACTACTTTTCACTACAATATGGGTTATTTTCAAATTTGTCGAATGCATCGTAGTAACTTTACTGGATCAGTTTACAATGAATTGGAGCTGCCCGGTGAGTTTGTAATAGGGCAACTGGACTTCCTGACCAAATCTGGAGTATTTGGAGTGTGAGCGATTATAACCGATATTTAAGATTATAACCTGTATTCATCCAAGAAGTTTCGTAGTGGAAAATAAGTACTCATAGTTCTGTTGAACTTTTCACTATCACCAAATGATAATATTGTCAACTTAGAGTTTTGTGTTCCCGGTACGAGCTTACAAAGTTATAGGTTCTGGTGGATTAGAAAACCTTGAATGGAAAGACATTGTTCTAATTCTATAATTTGATAATTTCAGTTCATGAAAGTGAATACCAATGTTACCTGAATCCTTTGCTTGCCCGAACAGATTTATCTGATTTCTCAGTCGCATCGTTAGCAGTCATAAGTAAGTTTTTGAATGTTTTCTTGCAATAATCATTACAAGGTATTTCAACTAAAAATCACTAATAAAGAACTTGAATATTTTCCACATTTCCGAGGGCATTAATCCTTTCATAATTTTTCAGACGACATATTTTCTTAAAGAATGAACTATGTCTTTTTCAGTTCGTCTCGGGTTACCAGCGCTGCTTCACGTTACTGGTGCATTCATTTGCTCCCTCGCATTTTTACTGGGAGTAACTGGTCATCTACGAAAGACCGCTTACACTCTGTTCTCTGCAGTGTCCTACATTTGTGGAAGTGAGCTACTCAACGTTGTTTTCCCGCTAACTCCCTTCCAGCTGGAGAATAATCCAAACAAATTCGAAACATAAGTCATAGGTTTCTCTTTTTTCAAATGCAGTTTCTCTTTCTGAGTAGGAGTATAATGCTGAAATAGAGCGCTAGCTCGTTCTGAAAAAAACAATGAAATCCAAGTACGAACACAGTACAGCGGTGCGACTTGGCCCGTTTTCCTGATTTTTCGACCGTGTGATCGCTCTTCATTTCCAAATATTATTTGTTTCCTCCATTTAGATACAAATCATGAGTAAATGTTTCTCAGAAAATAACGAACGATACATATTGATTTGCTGATCAATATACGGGTCTTACCCTACTTACCTTCAGGCATCGTTCTCTGCACTGCCGTTCTCATGGTGGTCTGTGTTGTGGACGACGAGTTGGCCCCCAGAATGAAACCGAATGCAGCCGGGGAACCAAGTCAATTCAGCTATACGTACGGTCAGTAGATTGGTTCCAGTTACACCATTCTCTTCGGGATTTGAGCAGCAGCAGCAACTCGTTCAACTTCTCGAGTCGAGAAGTTTACATGAACTTTCCCGTGAGTAGTTCATGGATCGACAATCACTTGCAAACTTTCAGTGTTGTACCTCGCCTATAACGATATAACGTTCATATCTACACCCTTCCGCACTTTTTTTTAGCTTCTGCAAGCAACAGTTCGATCAACTGTTATATTTACGTACTTAACGCAAAATTCCAATGTTACGTGGTCAAAAATGGATAAAAAACAATAAAAGATTGTCTAGCTGATTATTTGTGAACATTTTAATCAGTCAATTTTTCAAGGGTATCCATTTTTCTCATCAGCTCTCTCATTTCTCCCGGTACAAATATGTGCATGTCTTCAAGCCTTCCTATACTTCCGGTAGGTTCCTTACAAAAACAAATGCTTCCCAATTAACTTTCCGCTTTTGACAGTTGAGTAATATGCACTAAGTTGCGGTTGACATTATACTCTGGACGCTTTCAGAACCGAACTACTAAGCGGTATCGCAGATTAACCCTTTTTATGAAACAAAAACAAAATTGTTTTATGCCGGTAATTATGATCTATTTCAGTCGGTTTCCATCTGTTGTGGCCAAATTGAAGTATGTTCCTGGATTGGAGGCAAAATGTTCGTTAGTTCCACCTGTATCATCTAATTCGTCAGCACTCAACACATCTATTTTTGCTCGGAGTATTTTTAAACTGTAATTTGTCTGGAACTCGTTTGTACCTGTAAATGTTCGAAAGGCACGCCCGCTTGATGGAAAACACTTAATTTTAGCTCGATTTCAAACTTATTTTACGGGGCTATCGAATTTGTGTTGTTTAAAATCCAAACTAGAATACGTATATTGTTTCGTATGATGCACAACATAATCGAATTACGAAAAATGAAAGCACATAATCTTTTTTTTTGAAAAGAAGAAGATTATTGTATTGAAGAGAATTGTATTGTTTACAAAACATTCTCTGTTAATTGCAGTGCGTCATGCCCAGTTGGATAAAGAGCTTGGAATTCCGCCAACGGAGGCTTGGAGAAGAGGGTCCCTAGCATCCTATCTCCCACTACCCGCTTTCAGTTTGACGTCACGAAGAAGCTCTAGACAAAGTAGTCAGGCATCTTTCTCCAATCCTAATTTGCTCATTGTACAAGAAGTATAGACAGTCCCATTTTCGTCGCCTAAATAAAACAACTTTTTTCTTTGTATTCACTGATCAGACTGAATAAGATAATTACTGGAATGGAAATGTCTTTCGGTTCAACAGAATAAACTGCTGATAATTGGAAATAGTCTTATAACAGACAACTCTTACCACAGTAATGTGTTCATTAGATACAGCTTTTTCTGCAAAGAGCTATTACGTCTTATCTTGAGCTTGAAGGCAACGAAAAGACCACATATGAACTGAAACATATGTGTTCCAACTGTGAACTTCAATTTCATGCAAATTAGTCATACTCTTGACAAATGAGGCCTTAAAGGGACCGTTCCTCTTCAATTTGGAGGTTTGAGCTGATTAGTCCATATTGTTAACATTAAAAAAGCACAATCATTTATCTAGATCTCAACGTCCTGTCTTGCTCCGTGTTCTCAAAAATAAGGCGCGACCACGCGCAAGTACATACACCGCCAAGTTCACCTACGTACAACATTTTCAAAATGTCCATAAAAATACAAAACCATACCCAAAACATTGCCGATATTACCAAAATCAAAGCTGTGAAAGAAGATTTGTAGATATCACGAGAACAACAAAGCAGTGATAGATTAAGGATTGCTACACTACAGTAACCCAAATTCTGTTGGCTTCTAATTTTCTCCGAAATAATGTGATTTTTTGCACTTTCTGTGTGTAACGTGTGAAGCTTTCATCTCAAAACGAAATAAATTATTTTTTTCCATTTTTCAAAAACTACTTACATTGCACATTATATAGGTACGGTCCCTTTAACTCCCAGGTTTTTATAGAACTTCTTTGTAGATTGTAGTTATTTTGTACTACACGAACATTCCAATCACGTTACATCATTATGAGAAAAACTTCGGTGCAAAACTCGTTTTACTTCCACAATCAAATCAACATTTGTGAAGACTCTGAGTCGGACTTTCGATGAGATCCTGCATCTCAAATTTTCGATAATCAAGATCAATTATAACATCGGTAATCCATTGTATTTTTCACACTGGGAAGGTTAGTTACCGGACAAAAGTGTCAACCCTTGTCATTGAATCTAACGAATCATTCTCGCAGTCCGTTGGTTCAAATTTCCATTTCTATCGCTCTTATTTCTTGAAGCAGTACTTCAATGCAAAATGGCCCAATTATAGCGAAGTGATAGCCCCTCATAGACGGAGAAATCCTTTAGGCGTTGGCGATATAATGGAAGAATGGTCCATCCGCACGATTGAGTAAGTTCGATACTACGAACATCTTCTTCTAGAACATTTATTCAACGCATTCAAGTATTTGTCACAATGTACCATATGTATTACACATGTTCACGAATATTATATTGTGTATTAGTTCTCATCATCACACGTTACATCTTAGTAGAACCACTTGCTAGCATTAAAACCTTGTTTTGATCATTAATTAGTAACAACTGTTATTTTTGGGCCACGTGCCGACACTTTTATATCTATCAGATTCACGACTGGTCTAAGTAGTGCTGTTGTTAAACGTTTCTTTCAAATATATATTTCTCCTGGAACAAACGCAAATCCTGGAACAGTCTTATGTTATTATGTTATTGTGTACGAGAGTACGTGAAAAAAAGCACTTCCGATCTTCCCCTGTGCGATGTATGGAGTTTTTTTTGTTGTCCGGAGCCTTCACGGTGTGCGTTCCGCTGTCTCCCACTACCTCTTGGCCAAAATTCAAAACTTCAACATGTATCAAGATCGGAGTACAACCAAGATTTGCTCACAGCTTATATCTATTGTACTAGGAAACCGGCCGTGAGCTCCACATCTGCTGCACAGTTTTTTCTTCCCCTTTCAGTGCACTGGTCTTTGTTGCCCCATAATTTGTTGGTCGTCTGATTGCGCCTCAATTTGGCATCTCATCTCTTGTTCATTCGAGCATTTCATCCACCCGAATGATTAGCTCTTTAACCGATACCGCGCCACCAAACTCATGTCCACAATCCCCCTCTGAACACAAAACAGACGGCTGCTGGCGGCTTTCGAACACTTCAAGTCATCAAGACTGTTCATTGTTATGTATGCTGTAGCTACTGACAATGAACCTATTAAAGATATTAATAGGCTCATTTTTGACTACACATTCTCAACACATTCTTGGTATTACGTTCAGAAGCTTTCTCAACGCTTTTGATGTTTTCATAGGGTTCGCATGCGATTACGAACATGTGTTTTCTGACAAATGTACGGATATAGAACCCTGACACGACAAGTGATGAAATATTTAGCCCTTGTCCTGTGTCTTTAGGCTAATCATTGGAGGACGAACAAATTACTCAACATAAATCTTGATTTTCCAGTTTGAAAGTAGGATGGGTTTCGTCAGTTTTCACCAAACTTCACAACTTACTTCTTTGATCTATATTGGTGCGATTTGCTTATCATTAGTTGTTTTTAAAATGGGGTTTCTCCAGCAATCAGCCAGAATGGATTATGTTAAACTGTTCCAAACAAATACAGGAAATACGCCTTGAATCCGAATATCCGCTATTTAGCTATTCATCCACACCGAAATGAAAACTCAAGTATAAACTTCCAAATTAAAAAGAGATTTTGCCTTACCATCGTTGAATGACGCATCCTAATTTTGTTGCATTTGTTTATTGGCGGAACTGCAGTCACGTCAACGGTTAATCTTGAGCCGCCGTTATTAGTTAATTATAATTTGTCTCCTTGATATGTATTTCTACTGACACTGGACGTCTAATCTGGAATTCCACTACGAATAAAATAATATGTAACATAAATTGAGCCAATCCCAGTCATAATTTAATTCAACTTTGTTTGCTTCTCAACGTAGAGTATGGCTTGTGTACTATCTTATTTTGATTGAATGACGATATCATCATTATTTGGATGTTGTTCTGATTTTGTTCCAATTAGATGTAGAAGCAACACTGAAATAAGCTCTCATGATTCGATTCTATGTGCCACTCCTTTCACCCATCTATAACCGTTTACAGTAGCGGCGCCACCCACTCATATTAACGTTGAAAAGGAACATGGAAATTTCTTCGACTTCTTGGATGGTACAGATGAACATCACACACTATGAACCCCTACATCTTTTACATATTACATCTATCTATTGAAGTTTCCACATCACATGGTAGAGTGTGAATACTTTCCAACATCTTTCACATGTTATGGTCTCTATTGAAGTTCCAACAACCCATGATAGAAGGTCATTTTTTGGTGCGAACAGACTATATAATATTCGTGCACTATTGTGGCACTCGTCATTCCACCTTCATTTTGAGCATGTATGATTACGCGGTTCGAGGTCGATAGTGGCCTTCAAGATGGCTGCGTGTGTGGAGTGCGTCAAGTAGGAGTCAATCATGTCATCCAGCATACAAAACATCTTCATCCTGGCTCCAATTGTCATTCCTCCTCCATCTTCCATTGCACGGACACAATGTACAACTCACAACACTACCATAGCCCGATTCACTCTTACTACAATTTACAGTTAAATGTTCGAGCACTTCAAACAGAATAGAATTAGGAACGTACGTAAGAACTTAACGAACTGTCTCTGGTAATGTACTCAGTACACGCTTCCTTGCAGTAATGTTGCCGTGAATGCAGCGTGGAGGGAGTGAGACTTGAATTTTTGCCGTTTTGACCAAAATATTCCTTTTGTTTTGCCGAACGTGGGCTCTTGAACTGTTTCCGACTACACGCGATTTTATAGAAAACTGAGAATGTAATACTCATTGGCAGAAAAACACTCACGTGAAATGCAAAATCTTTTTTTTCACTCATTCAACGCACTTTGACCTCTTATTCATATTAGTTTTCAGTTGCTATTTGTGTTTGTTTTGACAACTCTCAGCACGTCGGATGTATGATTTTAGATTCATGTAATTTCTGTCTAGTGGAAAGAGTCAATCACTTCTGAAACTTGTTTTTGTGCCTAGCCTAGGCGTTCGAATTGTAGGGGAAACTCATTTTAATTGTTTGAAGTACATACAGCGAATCATGAGAGTGTCCTCATTGAGGAAACAATTACCCATTCCAATTGGGAATAACTGATACACCCACTTTACGTACGATCAACGAGAAACATTATCATTCATCGATAATAATAATTTTTTTTGGATTTTTTTCCCCTTCTCTGAATCAATCTCGAGAATAAAATGAGTATAACGTTCTTTTAGTATAAGCAGTAGAACCATTCGTACTTTGCTCCCCATTATTTTTATTCAACGTCTTTATTATCTCGAGGCGCGTGTTCTGTTACTAAATACTAAATTTCCCTTTTTAGAGAATTTTGAAGTTCTTACGATGTTCATGACAGATCTCACCTAAATTGGTATATCGAGGGGGCAAACGATGAGCCAGGATCCAAATTCAACTACACTTTATAGAGTTCGCGTGATAATATTTCATCGTCAGTACAAGTATTAGTATCTAAAATATCAACATACTAGTGCTCATCTCGTGCGATGCATGAAATTAACATATATTTGGCCCATTCCACAAATGAATAAAAATGTAAATTTCTGTAATGCATATTTGTTGATTGTTTCCGAGCGAAGTTTCAGCACAATGTAACTTTTAGTCCAAACACGATTGAAAAATAATTAATTTAATCAATATTTCTGAGTATTTGTTTTTCTCGAGCTCATTAGCAAGTAAAACTGTGCTATAGTATTTTCTGAGTGAAAAAGTGCATTCAAAACAAAATTTAAATTGACGTATTCGGATTATGGGTTGGTATATTTCTGTTTCAAATTCTCCCTTCTGTTTAATAGCTGAGGGAGAGGCAGTCGAACGACTCAGGACTTGTTTTCGCTTTTTGTAGGTATACGGTAGCATCAGATATCTATTTGTCATTCATCATCACTTGTTTGTTCACTGTCTTCAATGCTTACAGGAGACTTCCAGCTGTCTTGCCATGTTTTGCCTAGCAACCGAAATTTTACTCAAAATTCGGCGAATTCTCGAGTTCCGTTCTGAAAGAACCAGGAAATATTTTAGTTTTTTTTAGTTTGGCATCGTTTGTGGCCGAATAGGACGAGTTTTGTCAACTATATATTCCTAGAGTAAGTTACCCAGCGATACTTAAATACAAATGTTTTCATATTTTAACGCCTACAGTTATCCAAGATTCAACTATCTGCTAGAAATACATCAATCCTAGCTTGATGGCTTGATAGTATGTCCTTATTGTCGTTGCCTAGTTCTCCCTCATAGTAAAACAGCAGTAAACTATTTATTATAGATTTGGTCGGTTTCGTCTGCTGTTCTAACAAATTTTACCTTCGAAATTTATTTTGCCAAAATTAACCCAATTACTCTAATATGAATAGGACAACGTTGGTTCAGAAAGCAAAGGGTTCGAAGACACTGTACCTACTTTGTAGCTAACCGTTCTGAAAATCAGTGCATTGTGGGGTAATTGAATAATTGAATCACACTTAACGATTAAACCAATCGGAGAAGAGTACATGATTGCACACAAATATGAATACAGATGTTTCATTGTTTCGTTTCTTTAACGATGACGTGTGATTGTAATTAAAAAGGTCGCGAATAAAATCAGATAATTCGACCTGTAATAACTACGTTTACCAGAAAGTCACACTCAGATTCCTATTTCTGGAAATGGGTTCCAAACTAGAATGTATATTACACACTGGTCTGGAAATATCGAGCATGGAAAACAATTGTAGGAATGGATTGTGATTCGATATGTCTCCAAGCTAAATGGATTTACGCCGAAGATTCATACTCATAAAGCACATGTAGCCTCTCAGTTTAGGAATAACTTACATAGCTCAGCAGCAAAGGTTTGTAGCCCATACAACAACTGGTCCTGAAGTTGCCATGTAATTACAATGAAATTAACTGTTTCTAAAGTTTGATTGAAAGTCTGTTCATTTTTCGAAATTTTGTTGCATTTCCTTCCAATCATATTTGTCAAACGAAACGAAAAGATGCAAGGCGAGCTTGTTTTTAACATTCGCCATGTATTTCATGTTGGTTTTAATAAGAGATGATCGCCCTGCCAAGAATGTTTTCAGTGTGGGAAAATAATTAACAGGAAACAGCCTACGTATCCATCGCATTGAAGGCTGAACAAAAAATGCAAATTTCATGTTCGGCTCATAAGTTCTTTCTCTCCTCATCGCATAAAAAACTGCTAACCCATTGCTTCGTCAAATGTTTTCTTCGAAAACACCATCGCTTACAAATATAAGACGGGTTTAGAACCAACTTTACTCGCAGTGCTGCTAGGATATCTTAAACTTCGGTTCCCATAAAACAATATTCTCAATCCAAGTGTATAGTAACAATCAAAAAGCATACTCGGACACTTGTGTCTGCGATCAGTTAGCAATTCTGATGATAATTTCCATATTCTGCTGCCCTCGCCTATACTTGGATGTTTTTTAATCAATATTACGGATATTCTTTCTATATTGAACTGTTTCAATGTGCAAATTTTCTGTGTATTTCAGCCTCAATTCGGGTAACTGAACTGAGATGAAAATTAACAGAATGGAAGGATGTAGCTGATATGGAGGAACTCGCCAGTACAGATTCTCCCTATGTCGCCTTCGTCGGAGGATCGTATTTGACATTCGGTAAAAACCACTGTTTCTGGCGGAGTTTAATTGGAAAAACTATAGAAGTTCCTCAATAAAAACTGGCGTATATGCTTAGCTCGATTGACGCTGCTAGGCTGGTTTACTCTTGAAACATCACAGTCTATATCATTTTATATATATCCAGAATACACCTAGGCCTCCAAAGAGATTGAAGTACGATTGTTTCATCTAGTGGTCGGGGGGAGCTTTCTAGGATCTCATTTGACTTTTCGCTTCTGTTGAATCTCGGTGCATCTACCGGCACTTTCCAACTCTTATATTGTTGTAGTTAAACCTACAACAAAACAGTAGTTATTTTTCTACGTCAACTTTCCAGGTCTTCTCGGCTTTCTGTGTAATGCAGCTACTGTGCTAATGATATGTACCAACCGGGTGTACCGTCTTTCGGCCTACACCCTCATGGCCAACGTAGCTCTGGCCGACAGTATCATCATGATGATTGGTGAGATATCCATGAAATTTCTCCAATGAATTACTACATGTATGGCATGGAGCATGGTCTACTGTAATGGTAGTTGTAATGTAACTTTTGTTGCACCATTGGATAGACGCAGGCCAGTTTTCGAGTATTTGGTTAGATTGTTGCTTTCGATTGCTGAACCAAATAGTCATAAGGTATGTAATTGGTACTGCCGACGTTTCGGCGGGTGCACCGTCTTCAGAACCTAGAAAATGCATCGGTAAACAAATTATAATAAAGTTCGATACAGTTGCGCTGAAGTTTACTTCAAAAGTATTCACTCAAAAGCATTTCTATAACCAGAGTCGAAAGGATTTTGAGTTCATCTTCGACTGAGCACATTTATATAACTATAACATCCAAAACGTCCTATTGACACAATAATAAATAACCTAATTGATATTTTGGCATTCCTCTACGGTTTAGTCAACAACAAGTTCTATAAACTATAGTCGTTAATATGATTGTTATATACTATGTGCATACTTTCATGAGTTTTCTACCACTGTATTTATATATCCTAAATTAATTGCTCGCATGATTAAGAGTACCTCGTTTTTGATTGCGTTTGACTATCACTCGATCTTCCAATGGCAAGAAAAATAGTGTCATCGTCGATATTACGCCAGCTCGCGCACGGCGGCCGTTTCTCCCGACCCAATTAAATGTTAGAGGAGTACGGTATTGGGCAAGTTAATCAACGAGCTCGTGAACTCTCGGTTTATTGGTTTCTAATTTATGTAATTATATTAATATCATTGAGAAATGTAGACTGGTTAATGTCTATCACAATATTCAACAATTGCAGCCGGCGTTGTATGTGGAATGGACGTGCTCTGGCCTGAAAGTCTATACAAAAGCTCCTCCTACCACATTAGGTCCACGCGAGCCTCTCAGCTGTTAAGTGACGAGAATCTAATAGTAAGTTGAATTGCAAACAAGTCTTCTCTGAGTTACAATGTCATCTACCATGCCAATAATTGGTAGAGTTGACACGTTCAACGTGAAAAAGCATCAGAACATACATCAGTTTCTCTATTTTAGAATGTGTACGTTTTGTGTACGTTCTAAGTTCAACCAGAATCATAGTAGTTGTGAACATTTTCAGAAAATACTCGAATCTCTTAATAAAACAAGCAGTCCAGAGGTGTCCCTTCCTATGTTCCACTATATTCTGTCCTTTTCGGAGATTTCAGCTTGGACTGCGGGCGTCGTGAGCTTTTATTTCCATTAGTAAAATCCTGTAATAACTCGATTAGTTAGTTCTTACTCCTTTTTGTCATTGAATGTATGCATGCGCAATGAACTTTATTTTAATATTATCAGTATAAACCACATATACAACAATCATTTTTGGTACCTTTATTTTGAGGACGATTCATTTCAAATCAAGATATTATTTCCAAATGAGAGGCTAATATATAGGACAGTTTAAGTTTCATGTTTCGACAATGTGAAGATGCTTTTACAGATTAGCTATGCACTATTGGGCCTGAATCGCTGCATCGCAATTTGTTACTATGGGACGAGAGCTAAAAACCTGAACAGGGTTTCAGTTGCGGTAATTGGCTCAATAACCACCTGGATAGCGGGGTTCGCTGCCGGTTCGTGAAATTTTCCAGTCACATACAGGACAAATTACTGCTTTGTTGGGCTTGCAGAACCAGAAAACTTTTTCGATTCTCGACTAATTCATGCTCTGAGCCGGATATATTGTAGGTAATTGAGATAATTACTATACAGTTAAGATGGAATTCTAAACAACGTTCTTGAAGTGTGAACAGAAGGCATGGAAGGAAATAACATAGAATTACAAGCCTAGCGGAAGTTTTGAGAGGGTTTTTTTCTTCTTCATGAAATTATATCACTTCAATATGAGAAAAATTGATGATAGTTGTCTAATGTAGGTTTCAACATATCGCAGCAAATACAAGTTTACAAAAATACATGTAGGCTTACTGGATTGTTCTTAGAAAAGAAATGCTAAACGTAACTTGAAACTACTCTATTTTACTTTTGTTTGATTTATTGTAATATCTAAAAGTAAAAGTCACAGAGATTTCTGTTCCGTGAATCAAAAATACGAAATACTTTTCTAGCAACATTAGGATCACTACCTGATCCACTGATCGGAATTCGACGAGATATGTGGACAGTCAGTCTCAACTACGCCGAAGGTCAAAGAGCAAGTAAGAATTTGAGAAACAGGTCGTTGAAGAAAAACTAGAAATAGTAGTAAGAAATACAGTGAGTATGTATCAAACACTGTGAGGAATATTGCACCGATTGGTCATGCATCAAATAGATTACGAGAGGTTCTAAGCAAAGTAACGTATACTAGAAGCCAATTGAATAGTCACGTAAAGTTAGCATTCTAATGAGACATCGTGCACTTTGTCATTGCACGTTCCTGAGTTTTTCTGTGTCTAACACTTTTCTGTAAAAATTTTCTGTCAAATTTGTGACTGTGAACTGAGAAAATTTGGAGAGAGATAATACACACACACACACATTTTTTTTGAAAAGAAATCCCGACGGCTGCGTAGCTTCCAGTATTTCAGCTGTGTTCATCACGTTTGTCATTGTGCTGAACGTCTCTGCCGTGGGCGCACAGTGGCTCTGTTCCACTCTGGTTCTCCTTAAAATCAGAGAAGTCAAGAAGAAGATCAGCAGAAACAAACTGAATCAAAACAGTGCGAACCGATTTCGCAAACAGGTGACTATAACTTAACAAGGAGTTTGCTCTCTGGTGAAACAGAATAGAACCCGCAGAATCTTCAGTGTTGAGCATTTTATCGTACGAGGCACACTTTGGTTCTAGTTTTCTGAGAAAAAAAAAAACAGAATTTAGTGAAAGTTTGCCAAAATGCAAATAAACGTTAAAAGAACGAGAATGCTATGAAAATAATCATTGTTTTTTGTTACATCGGCCGTAGTGTCGATAGATATGCACTTATTGGAGAAGTTCCAGATCTCTCATTATTGAAGTTCACACCATTTTTTTCAGATTCACTGGGTACATTTGTATGAGAGGCATTTCGACCACTCTTAGGGTAAAGTTAAATGTTGAGATCAGAAACAAGCTCATTTGAATACATGATCCATGATGCTTCTCTCTTTTGAATCTGTTCCTTCGATTTCCGAAACGGTTCTGAAGCAGGTTTTGTTCAGGCTCGACTCACGTTTCAATTCTTCTATCCCTCTCTTCTATGTACCATTTCCACGCTGCTCTATGTTATTAAGCCGTTTTTGTTTCGATCATCGCCACCATGGCTCATGATACTTTTACATTTGGTGAGTTTTAATTCGAAACGGAGTTTTGAATCAATCATGTGACGTTTCAGATTTTCATATGAGCCGCATTAGATTTATACTTTGCTTTTATCTCTTCTACGTCAGACATTTGAACGGTTTCGTAATTTGTTTGAAGATTGAGTAGAAAATAGTGGTTCGAAGGCATTAATATAAGCAAAATTTCCACACTAGGATGATCAATTGTAGGAATATAAAAACACCTGGTGACACACCATGACAAAATTCTCTCAAGCTGCTATTTCCGTCTTATTTTTCAGGTCACACTATTTAACCACGGGTGTAATCCGTTTATTTATGCCTATTTCAATGATAGAATGAGGCTTACATACAAGGAAATGATGATGTGCACCGCTCTGCGGTTCGAACTTAGAAAAAGGAAAACGAACCGACCATTCGGGTACAATCAACGTCACAACGTATCTAGGTGAGTTGTACTGTTATCAGAAACATGCGCTACAGTTTTCATCGCAAAACAGGAAGAGGCTTCATCACCAGACAAATGATGTTGTTGTCTTAGATTTTTAACGATATCAGGGTGTTGAACCGTTTTGTGTTTTCTGGTACATGAAGGTTTCAGGCAGAAATAGGTTGTCGAATTCCCTCATAACCAGTTGTGCTTATCTAGTTGTGTTACTCCACCAGATGAAAATACCCTGAGTGATTCTAGCATTCGAGAGTTACAGTTATTTTTACAATTATATTTTCTGCAGGAGATCGAATGCAGCCGGAGCTAAGTCGACTCGTATGTCCGCCCGATCAGTTCGAAGTAGAGATAGCAACTTCGTCAGAAACAGCTTGCAGTTGCAGGTACGTGCACGGTCTTTGTCAAATCGGCAAACCACAAAAACGTGTTCGTTTCTCCTTATATTATATGTTAATAAAAAAATTAGGTTTTGGCTCGAAATCTTAACACATATAAAATACGACCATAACTAAATTGTAGATACACGCCATAAATTATCATTTTTGACCGAAAACAACAGGATCAAACTCCAAACACAGTATGACAGACCAATACACACCGTATTTACACACCGTACGTATTTCACGCTTTGTGAAGCGCGAACCCTATCTTCCATTTTCAGTGAGCTATCATATACTTCTATGAAAGTCGCATGTTTTCAGAGTCGAGACTTCGAGCAATTGTGCGAGTTCATTATGCGCGTGAATCCCCTTTACGATTCTAGTGAAGGCTGGAGAGAGAGCAGTGACGAGGAAGATTTTCAACATGAGGTACGGTATTTATCGGTTTAACGTGACTCGTCTACATTTTATTTTCTATTGAATAATGTTTTAACCCAATGTGTGTGACTCTTACGGAATTGTGAATTTGCGACAATAATTTTTCGTGAATTTATACTTGCCGTGCTATCGGTATTACTGCATATGAGAGTTAAAAGCACTTGATTGCAGGTTCGAATATAAAAAATGTTACAGATAAAAAATGTTACAAATTGAAATAAGAGAATTGAGAGACAATTTCCCTGAATAAAAAAACGAATACCACAAAGCTGATATACAAAGAAGTAGAAGTTTATAACTGCATGATTTCTTGAAGGGACAGCGGCGTTCCCATATAAAATAATTATACGAGGTTGTAACCACTGAAATTCAATTCTTGCACCTTTGTTGCTCCGGGATCGCTTAGTACATTGTATATGAAATATGAAGCGACTTCAAATACTTTTGTAAAAAGTTGGAATGTGAACTTATTGTGCCTTGTAGGAGAGCAAGGAGTTGGAAGCCATACGCGAGGTGAACCACGCCGCTCGAGACGATAGAGAATCCAAGTCAATTGTGTTCGATATGGGTCGTCAGACTGTGGAACACTGGGTCAAATTTGCCAAGAAGGCTAGTATTTGAAAAGACTAGCAAGAAGACATTTTCACCTCCTCTCTTTTTGTATCCTTTTGGCTGGAAGTAGACGTGTTGTACTTTCCGCCCCGACATTGGAGGGTAAAATTTATCATGGAAGCACTGTATTTCACCAAACGTGCGAACTGTTATGTGGTTGTAGACAAATGTTTTATCTGTGATTAGTTTCCACCATATCTTCGCGCACTTCTAATGTGTTGAATATTTTCTGGGAGAAGTACGGCGTTAAATAAAATGTTCTTGTTCTACGTTAAAGTATCATAGAGACACAAACACAGCAATAGAAGAGTTACAAAACCACAGTTTATGTTGTAACCACAGAAAACACAATTTCCAGTCTCATTTTTTCCTGCATGTTGTACGATCTCATGAGACGAAACAGATACTCAGAACTATTGAATTTTTTTTACAACAATCAGCAGAAAAATGAACATCACACGTAAAAATTACGAAGAAGGTTCGTTGCTCCATCCACTTGGTGATGACAGCTCGCGTGTTTGTTATTTCCAAGAAAAAGCTCAAGAGTAATAACAGTCATTAAGAAAGGGGAGTAGTCAATGATTCTTAGAATGAACAATTTGGATAACATGCAAATACAAAGAAAACGAATGTTTTACAAACAGCTGTTCTTGATATATGCTAAAAACTCTACAATGTGCGAGTTATTATTTTTCAAAAACTAGAAAAAGTACCGGTTTGTAAATAGACATCAGACTCATGACAGTTAACAAAATCTAATGGGGTTGGCACCTGTATAAAGTATGAGTGTATGCGAACACATACACTCCGTTTCAGTCATCCCTCGACACTCCCAGTATTGTATATTTGCTTGTAATAGTGTTCACAGTTTGAAAATCACTGATTTTCTCGCCGTTCGTTAATAGTGAAGAAAACTGATAGTAGTTTACGAACATAGGAAAACTTCCTAAACACCTGAAGACATCAAAATACCACATAGGCGGTTCAAATGTATACTGTGAGAGAAAACGGGAGCGTGAGAGTGAATATATATGACTTTTTCGATGAAACAAACTGACAACCAGCTAACATAGATAATAAATTATAATAGTGATGAGTGTAGTTAATCATCTAGATTCTCCAAAATATGTCTAAAGGGACTCAAAGTGCACAAAAACACGTTGTATTGATATGTCGGAAACACGGATTGTTGAACTGATGATACATTGAATACCAAACCACTGAGGAGAATAGAGTTGGTACGTGGATGAAGTTGTTCGATCTGTGCAGTGTACTCATAACGACGTTGTGCTCTCCCTTTTCGGTTTATGCACGGGAGGAACCTGAACAACAGCAATAAAATGGGCGAGAGAAATCTTGATTAAACATTTCCGACAGTTTTATCAGTGAATTTAGGAGAAATGAAATACCCTACTCCGTACTGCACATAGTAATTAGCGTAGTTATTCGAAGGCCGAAAACAGAATAATGACATCATGGGTTGTTTAAACCTCCGCGTTACTGTTATATTCTCTATAAATTGATTTTGAACTTGTGACTTGGTGTATAGTGAAAACAATAATGGTAGTTGCTCAGAGAACAGTCAAAATTAACGCATGTCATCCGTTGTTAAAACTTTGCAGTAATCGGCGCACTGTTGCAGTATTTCAAAAAAATTCTGATGTATATTTAAATTCTGATGTATATTTCCGTAGTTCACCATGACCCACCACGACATTATACAAAAAAAGAAACAGAGAGAAGTTTAAGAAGTTTACCAACTAGGAAAACTGACTTGCCGGAAATAAATGAAACAGTCACAGGCGAAAAGATAAAATTTCAATAACCTAGCCCTCTTTTCTCTGAATCCGATGGAACTTTTTCAACGAATTTTCATCAGAACCGCCTTTTGATTCAATGTATATTTGTACTATTTCACAGAATTTGATTATTTTCACTATATTTTATAATGTAAGATACCTGTAACGTGGGACCAGAATGATCCTGCTGTGCTTCGACCGAAGAAGATTGAACAGCTGATGGATCACCACCAGCTACCGATGTCGGTTCTATCACTGAAAATAATAACAGTTAGGAAACGGAGTATTCAAATCATCTTGTAGTTTTCTATCTCGAAACACGCCGTACTTAACGAACTTCGACAAAGACCAACGACATAATACTACAAATAAAACGGGATGAGGCAAGCTTCATCCTGCTTACGGATAAGCGACACCTAAATACCGAATTGATACAAGGTAAAGAGACGACTAATATCGTACCCATTCTTCGTGACGTATCATAACGTGAGGGGGGGGGAGCCCTTCCTACTGAGACCTCAGGATGGCGTTTTACTTAGCGCGTTTTAGGGTATTGAGCTTTATTATGGTTGTTTGTAAAACATTCACAACAAGCGGCGTGTGTGGGGACACAAAGTCACGATACTTCCCAGGGTGACAGAAATGAAAATTTAGTTTCACCTAACCGTACTGTCTGTGTTTCCTTCATGTATTCGATTAGATACGAAATGTCATTTTGCAGAGTTCGTTCTCAGTAGTACGATTTGAACATATTTAGAATGTCTATAGGTCGTCTCGAATGGCTCCGAAATAGATTAATTCGTCGACCAAGAAACAGTTTGATCTCTGGTACTTTGTTGACTGCAACTCTACAATGAAAACGCGAACTACAGCTAGGAATCAAAAACCTACCATGTATTTTCACATCTGACTCCGCGTCTAAAATCATACGGAGACATGAGCTACAACAGCCCATCAGAACTGTGTAAACGAATACAATGCGAACAGTTATCTGGAATTGATCATAAAAAGCACAAATTTTACCAACATCAAAACTGTCAAAACAGACGAAAAGTGAACTGCGAACAGCGTACTGATTGATTCGATGATACTAGAGATACATGGGCCAATTCACTGGAGAACCGGGTCCTTCCCGAACCTAACCGCGAACCAGTCACTGGAGAACCAAACCGAACCGACCGAACCGCTATTCGGAACCGACCGGTTCTCAAGTGAATGCTTCGAACCGAACTGGGATTCGCTCATTACGACTTGATCGTTTAATTCATGATTAATGTCGGTTCGGTTTGAAGCATACACTGGAGAACCGGTCGGTTTTGAATTCGGTTCGATCAGTTCGGTTCGATTCTCCAGTGACCGGTTCGCGGTTTGGTTCGGGACCGACCAGGTTCTTCAGTGAACTCGCCAGATAGGCTAGATAGGCCCCAGATACATGGGCTTTTAGTTTTATACACTTACTCTTGACTTGTGACTAGGATAGCTATGCGAGAAATCGAATGATCTACCAGATAATATGTGTAGTTAACATGAACACAATTTCAAAAAAATGAATGGGTAAAACATACACGTGAAAATTCGGAGAACAAAATGTATGAACTGTTTGGAGACAAGCAATTTAGATTCACACACAGTTCTATCGATGGATTTGTGGGTATAAATGAGGAAGGAATATTTGAGTTTGTTGTTTCGATCAGTATTTTCATATTCATGAAGAAAGGTGTATTCAATGATACGCGTCAATGGTACCGTTTCTATGGTGACACTGCTTGTAACTTAGCAATTTACGTCAATTCAACATTTATAAAATGATGAAAGATGAAGACGCCTGAACACCTCGTATGTATAACAAATACCTGGGTGAAAGCTCAAGCTCATGCTATTTCCGTTGTTCTGTTCCGCAAAGCGTACATGGTCAAACCTTTTTGATTAATCTATCTATACCTCAAAATGTACTGCTACTATTTGTAGACCTCATACAAACTCAAATATGGTTAATCCTTGTAATCATACAAACCAGCTCAGTTCTATTGAACATGATAATTTCATCTGAGTTAGACTCACTAACATCAGAAACCATTATAGTTCTACTCATAAGAAACACCTGTACTACTTCACCAGGGATTACTACAATATCTGGCCACGTGTGGGTAGGCAAAGTTAGGGGACAACTACTCATTTCGGAAGCGCACTGTTGTTACTTCTTGATACATTTGAGTTTTGTCATTTCTGACACTGGTCCGACAACAGCCAGATATACTTGACCAACTGAGCTTGTTTAGTTAACTCTATACAGTCAATATTAATTCCTTACAGGTAACTTTCTGTCGGCTCAGAAGCTGGCTCGACCAATTCTCAGCTGCCAGCCTAGAAAAACTTAAGCTGCCACGAGACACGTACAACTTGATAATGAAAATGAACTGAAGATGAGAAGAAACTGGTATAATTGAACAATTTATTAAACTACTGATTCGAATTTCTCAAAGATCTACAAAAGAGATCACAAACACATGTTATGATTGACCCGTGCACATTTAACAACTGTTAAGAGGGAAAATCAAGATAATCGAATAGAACAAAATTGAACAAAAAGAAACATTTTGAGCACCATACTCAATTATTTGACTTTGAAATAGGTCATCACAGGGCAAGGTAGAAACCTTTACATGATTTAGAGGAATTCACATGATTCCCCTGACAGAACATGGTTAATATAATTAAATTTGATTGCCAAATGATTTGATAATATGAATAACAATATGTAATCTGTGTCTAACCTAGCTAACCAAAATAAGCAGTTTATCCATGATAATTTTTGCTGCGTTATCTTCTCGTGATTGATCACTAACAGAAAAGAGGAGATCCCAACAACGACGCATCATTCTCACAACTTTCTTAGCCCAATCTTCTGAAACAGAACAATAGATTCAAAAAGAACCGAAGATATCATTTTCTGTCTAATAGATGCAACAAAAGGGAACAAAGTCGGTGACTGGGAGCAATCGCTGAACTTTTAGCTATTCCCTAGCTGTCCACTGACTGGTCATTAAGGAAACGAATCAAAAAAATTGTTAGATTATTTCCATGCGAATTCATGAAAGGAGGAACATTAAGAGATATGTACGAATTTCAAAAAAGACAACTCACTCTCACGCTGTAGTTCAGCTGAAACCACAACATTGTCCAACAAGAGAACTAAATTAAGTCGCGAATTGACAAGACGATTTGCGGGATTACACATTTTGAAATGGTGTTCACAGAACTGTTTGGAACTGGGGATCTGAAAAATGGAAATTATCAAGTTCAAGAACTAAAACTTCATATGTATTTTTGGTCAAATTCTTCAACCTATATTCAGGAGTTCAAGAACGGCAATTATGTTTTTGTTCCAATTCTCCCACTTATATGACTACCTATTGATAAGTTGAAACTCACCGAATCTGGTGGACCGTTCGCGGGTACGATGATTGACGGGCCCCCTATAATGTTCACTTCCTTGAGTATGAATCTTTCGGCAACGGCAAGCGACTGTTGGTATGATTGGCTGAAAACACAACAATAGTAACCGGTTAACTCACCCTACAAATTTTTTTACTCAGAAATGAAATTGACCTATTGAAGCACAAATTAGAAAGGAGTGTAAATTTTTCAGTTCAGTAGTTAGTATATATAGAACGTATACCTCTTAGCTTCGAATTGTTCACTTTTGTTAGTGAAACCACAAAATATTACACTAGTTACGATAGAAACGTCTTATAGTGACACAATTGTCATGATTCCTATTCAATTTTCAGGAAATGTAACATTTCTCCAACCCGAGCTCGAGCTTGATGGCTTAGTGAGAAAATTAAGTCAACCTAAGAAACGATCTACAAAGTTAACTCACAACGTAGAGGAAAACATATATTGAATATAATAGTGCAGCTTGTTCATCGCTTAGTGATGCGAGGTGGTGTGATAATTAGTACATATCCTCCGGGGTCTTAAACTCTTAAATAATCAGGAAAGTTACTACCAAACAATTTTTACGTCACCAAAAGTAGAAAATGAGACGATTTAAAGTATTATAAAATGTATACACTACACAGTAATCTTGTGATTGAGAACGATTGTTTACTAACCTTGATCTCTCCTCGAAGGGCCTACATAACTGCTCATAGTGATGCTCTATTGAGTAGCTCGAAGAACCATGCGAGTATGGCTCAACAACCTGAAAACTTCACTGGCTATTGTGTTTTCAGTTACTCTAATCACCATCATAACAATTCCACCGCCACCCACGCAATGCCCACATCTAATTCTGACTGAATGAGAAGGTAAACTGATGAAAACTGGACTTGAACCGTGTCATCGAGAGACTGGGGAACATTTTACTTTCGCCCCACTTTCTTCGTTTCAGCCGAAAGAAGTTCCGTGTTACTTTCACCCCCCCCCCACCATGGGGGGGGGGGGGGGGGGTGAAAGTTACATGGCTCCGTTTAAACTAAGAATCACAAGGGTGGGGGCATACACCTCCAGGGCCTCTTATGAGATAGAGGGTCGCGAACTAATTTTTAAGAAAAGTAGGGGTAGCAAGTTGAAACCCAGCGAATTTCATGCAAGACTAGTGAAAATTGAGCTACAAATTGATGAAAAATCATAGTTTTAAACTATTTCGGAGGAGCGATTGTACGGTGGGGGGCGAAAGTAAAATTCTCCCAGAGACTGGGAAATATACGAAAGTAAATACGACCCGCATACCTGTTCAGAGCTGCCCAGACAAATCTTCTTTGAATGGCCTCCATTGCCGTTGCTGAAATCAGAGGCGCTGAAAACACATAATTGGCATAGCTACGATAAGGAAGTAAGACGGAAAAGCTACAATCAATCACCACACTTGGATTTGTTTTGTATCTTGTGGGATGCTTCGGTATAATGCATGATAGTTGTTCCTAACACAACTGAACATTTTGATGAAACGTATGTGGCTGTGCTGTGGCTGTTCAATATGTGGCTGTTCAATATGAACCACAAATAAGAGCGTAAAACGTTCCAAATGAACAAAAAGAAACATAATATGTACTTATCAAGTATTTTCTACCTCGAATCAACGGCTCTTTTGACTCCACATGAAGGCACCGAACGAACATCGGAAGATTCGCTGCATTTACTTTCAGACGCCAGACTGAAAAAAATGAATATCCGATAAATTGCATGGGCTTTCCATGAATAATAGATAAATATATGAACAAACACACCTGAAAGCGCAATAACTTCAATTCACTAGCAACTTCTTCTCTCTCTCTCTCTCGAGCCAACCTGTTATCCGAAGTCACTGAATCCGAAACAATGGAACCACGGCTAGATCCACCGTCACGTGAAGGTTTCACTATAAATCAATTTTTATGAATAATAGACAAAATGATATATAATTTCAATAAATGTAATATATGGAATACATCAATCAATTGCAAACTGAAAATGGAAAATGTGTTGTACTCGAACCAGTACCAGATATTAAAAACAATAGACTCGAATGAAACCCCAAGCCCCGGAAAGAAACTTTCCTTACTCCTACTACAAGGTTGTGATTCCGTAAACACGTATTACCTTTCTGTGTACTATCCGTAATACGATCGTACTCCATTGTTTTTTCTTGCTTCGACTCCATCTGAGCCAAAAGCGCCTCTCGTTGTAGGCGACGCTCCTCTCGAGTCTACAACGTGGTTACAATAATTTGATTACTGGATCGGCAATCCCCGTCTTGATATATCATGATCGAGAAATAGAAAAATAGTTTCCGTTTCTTAGTGTTTGCGTAATGTATGACATCAACAAATCTATTCTAATTATATCTGAACCTACAGTAACAAATAACCAGAAACGAAACTGAACTCGTAATACACAAATGAACTACAACTGTTGTGAAAGGAAGAATGGTTTGAGGAAATGATTTGCACAATACCTTTGATAATAACGTGAAAAAGATGGGAAACTCTCGAATAAAACTTCACTCACCAGCTGTTTCTGTGTTGACAAACTCATGCGAGGTACTCTTCCATTTCCTTCGGCAAAAAGTTTTTGCTAAAAAAAGTGTCAGTTATCAGTCATGTTCATCATTTTGGATAAATTCCGACCTTTGTGCTACAATTATATCAGTTGGAATTGGAAACCGGTTGCACTACTTATCTTTACGATTTCATAGTACACTTACCCGAAGCTCTTCCTCCTCCTTTTCTCTTTCCTTTCTTTCTTGTTCTTCTCTCTGTCGTCTTTCTTTGTCTTTGGCTTGAATACGCCCACTGGAGCGAACGATACCTAGCTCCTGTAAAAAGAACCACTGGAAAACCGTAAAATATATGGTAACGAAGTGTATGGCACGTATTTTTCAGCGTGAAGTGAATGCAAAAGAAAGACAGCAACACATATGACAGTGAACGAGAATTAAAAAATAAGAATATAGTACCTTTCTAGCCTCCATCTCGAGCTTCGCCAAAAGCCGACTCTCGTCACTCTTTAGTTTGGCCCTTCGATTCAATTCCTAAAAGTGTAAACCGCATGATAACAACTTGCATTATTTGCTTTCAGACTTCGGATTGTGAATCAGTCATTATATTTACTAAGTCACTAAGCGGCCAACATGTTGAATGCGAAATTTGGAAAAATAAAGAAAAATTCCAGGGATGAGTAAAAAGAACCACTCACCGAGACAAACAACTTATGTTCGTTGTTGAAAAGCTGACGAATTGCTAATCCGATTTTCTTCTCGTTCGTGGAGTTTGCAAACTTCTCCAGAAATTCCCAGAGGACTTTCCAGTGCTCTCGAGTTTCGGCCAAACATACAAATTGTGCCTAAATCGGTGAAAACTGCAGATCAAAAAAGTTCTGTTCTACTCAGCCTCAATCGGTAGCTGATTATAATTTACGCAGTATAACGCATCATACTGAATGTGATGGATAGACATACTTTTCCAACACAAGAGCCACCATGCATCAGCATTCAATACGTCATCGATAATGAGACACTGATAGAATAATTCGAAAAACAAATACCTCACTAGTGCAGATATCGTAGAACTGGCACCATGGGGAGGCAATACGCTGATTTTCTTCTATATTATGCTGACTGAAACAATTTCGAGCGTGAATATGAAAACCAAGTAGGAATTTCAAGCTATGTCGAAACCAAACCACACAATAAAATTAGACAGAACTAATTATAGCAATGATGAAGGACAAAAAGTGCCATTCACATTAATAGAAAAAAAACCCGGATAAACAGACAATTTAAGTGCTTCAGTCTGATCTAGACGGAACCCAAATAAACGGTAAAACTCACTAGATCTGTTTTTCTTTGAGCTCCACCACAAGCCGAAAGTCTCCGAAATAGTAATATACATTATGTAGGGTGTCCTCGCCCAATCGCAGTACTCTGAGTGCACTGGCGTCGCAGAACTGAAATTACTAGTCTGATATATGATATATAAACTACGAAACGACCAAGCAAAAATATGGATTTTAATTTTAGCTAACAAAAAATGACTATATAAACATGCTGTTTGACACTTTTATGCTAAACTGAAAACATTACTGGAATTCAAACGGAGAATGACCAACATTGTCGACCGTTTCGCTCTCGTCCTTTCGCATTCGGAGGTCCATTAGGAAATGCAGAAGATACAGCTTTACCTGAAATATCGAAGTAAACTAACAACTGTAATATAAATAAGAAATTAATTAGTAATTATGTATACAGCATCATATATTCATATCAATATCATGATATGGCCACTAGGAAGATAGGGAGAGCAGATACCGTACAAAACAAAATGTGTATCCTAAGATAACGTAGGTTTGAGAAAAAGTCTGAGCACTGATGTATAGATTCGAATGAAGAGAAAGAGAACCACCTCATTCGGCAGAGAGTGTACATTGGCAGTACTAAGTTCCCCGAGTGGATTCGGTGCACCATCTTTCACCAGCTTTCGTTCAAACACGTTGTGAAGCACTTCGTTGTAATTACTGTCACTGAAAAGAAACAATTACTTACTTAAGCTCCAAAATAAACAATTATATCAAATAAAACAGAAACGCTCGAGTGAGAGTGACACGCCGTATCACGTAACTGTGTAGGTATGAAGAAGAGGAACACCCTCCAAGAAAAAAACATTGTTAAAAGATTTGCTTCGATACAAGAATTAACAGATAGTCCCTTCATTCGGCAAAATTGAAAATGTGAAAGATATGTCCAACTATATGTCAACTTACGAACTGACGAATAAATATCTTCGTAGAATAAAACGACCAACTCACTTGAATGATCCTTTCGCAAATGGCTTTCCCAATGCAATGAACAGCTTTTGTATGAGGTTCGATTGATAAATACCTTTGAGGCCTGAAACTACAACCGTCTTCAATTCGTTCCATACCCTAAATGCTCAGCGTTTTGAGAAACCCCCCCCCCAGGCATTTAGGGTATGATTCGTTCACACAAACTATTTCAAATCAAATGACATGAAAGAATACATCTAATGAAACGACTCAAGTTCTTGAACGCTGAAAACAATACAATGAGAGCACGATTATGTAGTTCGGTAGTACAACATTATTGAAGCAAATATGATCGCCCACCTGCTCTATAATTTTGGGACTCCAACTCTAATGCAGAATCAAAATCTCGAGCACCAAAGTCCGGCAGCTTGAAGACATCCCTGAAACCGATTACGTTCGACTGTATCACTTACTCAATGGATCGGCACAACACCGTGTAATGAAAAATTCAAATGGAGACAGTATGAAACAAATATAACGAAAACTAATCAAATACGAACCTGAACCTATCACAGCAGAACAGCAATTCGTGGTAATTGGAAGTTGATTGTAAGTTGAAGGCATTCTGTAACAACGAAACTTCAATAAAATGAGAGTAAGACTAAAACTGTTCTTACTAAGGATACATTAAAGATTACCACTTGAGAAGGAAGGAATGTGTCTTGCTACAATTCCAAGGATTACTGTAGTTCTTGAGTCTGAGTTTTTGTACGACAAAACACCCTGAGGTTGCAAGCAACGAAATTTTGGTTTCTAATAAAAACTATCTTTCGGTCGACACTATACTTAGTAAAACACCAACATATTACCTTTTTTGAGCCGAGAAAGGCTAGAAGATTGGCAGCTTTGGATGCATCACGACCTCGTGGGGCCATTTGAAGCAAACTAGTCTGTGTAATGAGACGACAACGAAAAAGAAGCAATAGTGGAATAATAACAAGAATTAAGGGAACATTGAGTTCTTAAAAAAAAACTATAGTAATTAATTTTTACCGCGCGTTTAAATTCAGCCACTTGCACGGGCTCGAACTACGGTAGCTTAGAGCGCGTCCGCCCTTTAAGTTATTTGGCACATCCCATAATTTTGAGTGAGAGCAAATAATTTAATTAATTAATAGGTCAGTATTTGGTATATCAAAATATATTACTTTCGTGAGTCTAGAAAGACTAGATTTTTTGATAGAACCTTTACCTAAATTAGCTTGTAGTATTCAAGTGGTCATCAAATCTTGGTGTACTAGTTTAGCACGGGGGTCTTTCTCGAGACCAATTGTCTAAATTTGCTGATTATCCCAGGAATACCTTACTCGCTATTATGTTCTCTAAATCGTAATGACTTATGGGAAACATTCAACAAGAACTCAATTATCTCAGCTGGATAGATAAAGCTGCCCCTCATCACCTACTGGGAATAATAACGAATAATCTCCAGCGGTAGGCTAAGTGTTGTTGTAAACTGGGTAATTTGAAGGAGACATACATCAGTTCATCACTTCATTGAAACCACATGATCTACAGTACCTTTCAGACATACACATAAATTCTTTAAACAACCACAACAAAATGTTCGACAATATATTTCTAGTTTAACGGTTAGTTTGGCCAATTCCTTTTGTAGTTTGAGTGATTTACGAATGAGTTATTTCGTCTCCTGAGTCTGAGTGGGCTCCAGATTGGGATAGGATTGTGTGTGCACGACAGATTGCAATGTAGGGCTCTCTCCAAATCGACCAGTGTTTCGATTGACTTTCATATATACTATGTAGGTCAGGAGTATCCCCATAGCGATAATGAACGGAAAGAGTAGAATCAAAACTGAAATTGCCACTTTTGAAGAACAATAGTTAATGAAAGGAAGGTACGTTTTTCATTGGAGGTGCTGTTTTTTTTTTTCAAACAACGTTCGTCATCGTTACTATTAGCGGACTCGAACTTAGCGGAAAAGGTGGATGTTTCGTATTCATATCATTCAGTGTGATTCTACTTGTTCAAAATGATTTGAAAATCATTCAGTGGGAGAGGGATGACTTAAACTCCCTTTGAACCAGTTTTCTGAGCCGCACCCAACCAATATCCCAACCTACTTATGACGGTTTGTAAGTAACACATACTAAACAGCCAAAAGGAGTAACATCACCGTATACAAACATCTGAAAGAAAAAAAACGTTCAGTTGTCGAAACATTGCTTTGACGGTTCAAGTTCATACCGTAGTGAGGCACCGGTGTATGACAAAAAGAAAAGCCCAACATGACAAATTAAAGTTCACCTGTTCCACTGTGCTCATGGTAAATAGATCGAGAACAATCGACTCCGTACCACTCCGCGTCACAAGCACATCTGGCATGGTAGGCTGTCAACTGCAAGCAAACTTTCGAAACTTGAACGTACCGTACCTAAACAATATTCTCCATTCATGAAAAAGTGGGGGCCCAACGAATGTAAGATTTGTCTTCTGCTGTGCGCCCCTTAGACAACTACTCTCAAATGGAACAGCTACTGCTACAAAAACCGAAAAATACTAATATACTCAAATATAACTGTTCATTACAAACATACAAAAGTCGTAAAATATTTTCTCAAACCTGTGAACTAGAATCTACAAGTCACAGCTGCGAAAGAGAGAACAACTTTTGAATAATATGACAAACGTTATAGCACCTAGAATTGAAGTAATGACAAAAAATGCCAACCATTGTGTACAAAACCAGGAACTCTATAATTGAGTAGGTTGAGTTAACATCTGTGATTTGTAGATTCTAGTTTACAGGTTTGAGAAAATATTTTACGACTTTTGTATGTTTGTAATGAACAGTTATATTTGAGTATATTAGTATTTTTCGGTTTTTGTAGCAGTAGCTGTTCCATTTGAGAGTAGTTGTCTAAGGGGCGCACAGCAGAAGACAAATCTTACATTCGTTGGGCCCCCACTTTTTCATGAATTTTTCTCTTTTTGTATACATGCCGTAGGTATGTGGTTTGATCTGTACGGTGCAGATAAAAATGTTTTCTTGATTAACCACTTGTCAAGTATTACCATCATTCGGAAAAAAATATGACGTCAACATTGCAGTTCTAGAAACTTACTTCATCTGCCCTTCAGAATCCCAGAATACGTCATGTTTGAATGAAGTTTCATCGTGAATTGACCATTTTTAAGAAACTTCCAGCATTCGAAAACATATTTCACGTCAATTTTTTTTTTAAAGTTGACGTCATCTGGCCTTCTGAATTCCAGAATAAGTCATATTTAGATGAAGCTTTATCGTTAATATACCATTTTCAAGATATTTTCAGCATTTGAAAATATATGTGACGTCAACTTTGCACTTTTCAAAAATGACGTCATCTGGTCTCCAGAATCCCAGAATACGTCACTCTTAGATTGAGTTTCACCGTTAATTGACCCTTTCTAAGATATTACCATCATTTGAAAATATATGTGACGTCAACTTTGCACTTTTCAAAAATGACGTCATCCGAGCTCCAGAATCCTCTATGACGTCATCAGTAGAAGACTTACATCTAAATCGATGTCAGTTCATGTTGTGGTATCATACTTCTAATTTTACTTGAATTGGTTAGGACTGAGCTGAGTTATAACGCAATTTGATTTACCCCGACAGAGAGGGCGAGAGAGTGCACGAAATGAAGAGACGCAGAGACATTTTCAAAGACCTATAACTTGATGAAAAATAATTTTTTTCAAAAAAAAGTTTGCGCCCCCAAGGTTTGAGTGGGATATCTATCGTCTCCCAAATTTTCAGTCAAATCGATTCACACATAAAAATTTCTCAGGAGTGCGCACCAACACACACAGACACACACACGACGGAAGTTGGCGGTCTCCTTGACGCGCATAACGTCATAACTCGGCTCAAACTCAATCAATTTCGTTCAAATTTCGAACATAGCTTGTAAATGTGCCATAGAAAATCAGCAAATCATAAAAAGTTCTGATTTGCACAATTGGACCTTTTAGAGAGTGAACTAAAAAAATGAAAGCGCGCATTAGCCGGACCAAAGACAAATCTCGCGCAGCGCTTCGCGCTGCGCGCGATTCCCGGCGCGACTGTATTGAGTTTGTAATTAAACCTTTGCCTGGGCCCTGAAGACGGTAAATTTACCGAAACTTCGCCACATCCACAAAAAACCCTTAAAAAAAATATATATATATATATATATATATCTGGCGGCAGAGATTCAGAATTAAGCGCTTACCCTCATGCAGTATCCGTGGCCAGAACATCTACCACCATGCTCGCACCAAACGGAATTCATCACGTTGTACATCTGGAAAAAAAGTTTTGTCACATCCTAAATGACTTTATACTAGAATAGCTCCTGAATCTCACTGCACGAGCAAAGTATAACAGTCTGGTACTCGTGTTCTAATACACTTTCCGCGAATTGGGCTTGAACCCGTAGAAAATCATCACATGCAAGTCAACACAGCAAAAACTTGAAAATATATTGTTGTTCCTCTCCAGACGTGGATACAGAATGAGTTTACAGCTACCAGCCATTGCTAACATAGACATTTGGGAATGTTCTGGGAAAACTCATATTTGTGTGGCCGATCAGGTACTATTTTTATAAGCCATAAGCATAAGAAGTTTGAGCGAAAATGGGATGTAATCGTATGAAAACAATAGTTGGTGAGTTCACATGTGTTTTCTTTAGAAGTTCAATCATCAGGAAAAACACCATATTCCCGGTTTTTATACGAAACCGAGTGGGGTGCCTGAGTTTGCATTACTTTCTGAAGTATTACACCGATTGGAAAGATTACGGTAGTCTCAGTATTAAAACCACTTTTAGACAAGTTCTGACTACTGTATTTTCGGAACTCACACAAGAAATGCATCAGGTTTTGTTGGTACATTATACATACACTGTTCTAACTGCCTATGAGAGCATTTTAAAGATGGTCTGGCAGGAACCCAATCTCATGCTTTGCGCTCCACGGCTAATTCCGTCGCTTCAACGCGAACGCGCTACAAAAATTAAGTTGTTGATGTTTTTCGAAACATTTGATCACAATTCATTTGCGGATATTCGAAAACTTGGTTTTTGTGCGCATTCGCCCAAGGGCGACTGAATTAACCGTAGAGCGCAAGACATGAGATTGGATTTCTGCCAGACCATCTTTAAGTGTAGATATTGGAAACAAACTGTGATGCTGAATCTCAACTTTTTTTCGAACAGAAAATATCAACGGATAAAATAATATGGAAGTGATAGAAGCTTCGAATCACCCTTCAGTGAACTGATGACTTATGCGAATGTCTAGTCAACTGTTGTGAACGATTTTCTGAATTGGTTCATTGACTTTTTGCTGTTGCAGGTGCAGCAGCCATGTGGTTCACTTTCTGGTAAACAGACTGTCCAGAAACTCGCAAGTGTACTGTCTCAGAGTCTTCCACTATCTTCATCGATCCACAGGGAAGGAACAAATAGAATCAGAACTAAAGTACTTTCTCTTTATCTCATCGCCATCGGTCATATAATCATAGTTACAACTCGCAACCGATAATCGATTCTGTAAATCCAGATTGTTGTTCGGAATGGAAACGACCAAAACCATACAAGTATAACTTCCGAATATAAACTACTAGTAAGAAGATGTTTGATTGCGTCTATCAGATGAAGAAGTCATGAAGCAACCTCCAGCTAGGTTTACTCAAATCTAATGTCTAGGAGCATTGAACATTCGATTGTCTTTTTTCTGTTCATGTAAGACGATTTCAACAATACACCTATGAATAACTTCCACTCTAATACAAATAGTACAAGTAGTATGTCTTATCACCACTCCATTTTTTCGTTATACAAGTCGTATTCAAGAGTTCATAATGAACATATTTTGGTTCCATTAAGTTCTGATAACGAACCGCGTCATTGACCGAATAGTGACAATGATTTTTTACTCGATGGCGAGTTTGCGATTTTTCAGACTAACAGTGTGAAATTCGTGCCTGTGGCGTTTGTTTCAAAATCGAATAGAACGATATTCGAGCACTCTTGAAAAGCTCCTAGGGACACTAAGGTTACAACAATTCCTAGATATATAATTTTATCAACATCCACTTGGTATTATGCATTGTTATTTCGTCCTCATGTTATTGAATAAACCGCTTGCACCAGTTATCTTGTTGTTGTTTTAAGAGAACTGTTGTAAAGTTCGGTTCATTTGAAAAACAAAACTGTACGACGTTCATTCTTAGATTAGTGACTGTAATCACTGGATTTTTTGTTGTGGTGTCTTCTTCCCCTGCGGTGTTTTCTTTCGTTTACATAAAATGGATTGGAAATAGGTTGTTGGTATGAACCGGGGTAGTAGGGAGCAGGTACGGGATCTGAAATAGGAAATATTAATTGAATTTAATTAACCTGATTACACTACTTATGTTAGTGAATATGTGTCAAAAACGGTTTTACGGTGGTTCAAGATGATGTTGAGTTCATAAGTCACCAAGCAAATTCCCCAACCTACTACAATATGATCTTCTTCAATTGATGTAGAACTCACAAACTTGTTGCATGGGATAACCACGTCCATAGCTAGGATATCTCTGGTAGCGATGACGTCTTCCTTCACGTGAGTACGAGTCACTTGAATCACGTGAGTCACGTGAGTCACGTGAATCGCTGCTCACATCGTAGGCGAATCCGTCAAAGAATTTTCCATGACTGCGACCTCCTCTCACGTTCACGAAGGCTGGTCTGAAACCATTTGATTGTGATATAAAGGTTTTTCTTTATTTTTCTTTCTTTCTTTTTTCTTTATTACTGTAACTCAACTTACTCGTTGTAAGTGGGTCTTCCATAAACTGGAACTTGGACCACTCGAATTGTCTGGGTATCTTGTACAGGGGCTTGTTCCTCTTTTCTATACTCACTCGCAACTATTCCGACCACCGAAAGAATCACAATTGGAAGAAGCATCCTGAATTGTTAAAATATTCCGCTAGTGGCAGATTCAATTATTCACCTTCGCAGATGTTCAACGTGAGATCAACATGACAATTGAAAAAGAAGCAGAGAATGAAGAAAACTTCCAAATTAAGTAAAAAGTTCAAACCCAGTCAATCAAACCAAAAACCGGAAACTGCCCTAAACGTAATATAAAACAAGTGTTTCACGAAAATAGGTTATAGTGGGAGCCAAATTCATGAATTCCTGTCTCCGCCGGGATCGAAACTGCGAGCAAAGATTCGTAGTAGGGTGCTGACCACTGCGCTATCAGAGTACATAGCCGGCTAGCTGTGGAACCAAAGAAATGTGTGCGTACACAGCGGAAAGTGAGATATACAGTACCCTCCCTCCTTACTGCTGGCGACGACTATAAAACTTGTTCACAAGACTGTATTAATAAGAAAGTGTTTCTGAATTGATGTTACATGTGACGTGGTGGCTATTATATACACGAAAGTTGCTCGCTAATTAGAGACGTCAGTCATAACATAACGACACACTGTTTGGTTTTAATTATGGAAACATCACAAGAAATTTGATAAAGAGACATTCTACAGCAAAGAGCTGATGTTTAGTTAGAGAAGTTCATAGTAAAAATCAAAATTATCGATAATAGTACCCGAAAATACGTTTCTGCTACTCCCAAAATTACCGAACTTAATCAAACGCGCGATAATGCTCATGGAGACTCATGAAAAAAACGTGATTATATGATTCGATGACGGCGTTATACGTGTTCGAAGCAATTATTGCAACTTTCGCCGCTTAATAATATTAGCAAAAGTATGGAAAGAACGTATTTCGTGTTATTACTAGTTCATGTTACGCTAATGAAGTTTAATAATACAATAACAGTTTCTCTGAATGAGATCAGGACTGAATCACATTTGTCGGAAATTCTCCGCTGTTTATTGTTACAGTTCTTTTTATTGTTTTCAATGATATCATGATATCACATTTATTGTGACTGTTTCTTTGTTAATTAAAAAGTGTGTCTATTTAACAAATCGCGACGCTAGATGCAACATCAGCTCCCACAACATCTGCTTTCATTATTTGGAAAATCTTCTTTCCTTTCCTTTTTTGCGTGGTGTACTTTTTGTTCTCATGTATATAATAACTCAAATAACTCAAATCTGTATACAATAACTCAAATGTGCTGACTTCAGAATGTTACTCTCGATTGTGATTCTTTCGGTGATCGGAACAGTTGCGAGTGAGTATAGAAAAGAGGAACAAGCCCCTGTACAAGATACCCAGACAATTCGAGTGATCCAAGTTCCAGTTTATGGAAGACCCACTTACAATGAGTAAGTCAAGTTACAGTTATAAAGAAAAAAGAAAGAAAGAAAGAAAAATAAAGAAAAACCTTTATATCGCAATCCAATGGTTTCAGGCCAGCCTACGTGAACGTGAGAGGAGGTCGCAGTCATGGAAAATTCTTCGACGGATTCGCCTACGATGTGAGCAGCGATTCACATGACTCACGTGACTCACGTGATTCAAGTGACTCAAACTCACGTGAAGGAAGACGTCATCGCTACCAGAGATATCCTGGCTATGGACGTGGTTATCCCATGCAACAAGTTTGTGAGTTCTACATCAATTGAAGAAGATCATATTGTAGTAGGTTGGGGAATTTGCTTGGTGAGTTATGAACTCAACATCATCTTGAACCACCGTAAAACCGTTTTTGACACATATTCACTAACATAAGTAGTGTAATCAGGTTAATTAAATTCAATTAATATTTCCTATTTCAGATCCCGTACCTGCTCCCTACTACCCCGGTTCATACCGACAACCTATTTCCAATCCATTTTATGTAAACGAAAGAAAACACCGCAGGGGAAGAAGACACCACAACAAAAAATCCAGTGATTACAGTCACTAATCTAAGAATGAACGTCGTACAGTTTTGTTTTTCAAATGAACCGAACTTTACAACAGTTCTCTTAAAACAACAACAAGATAACTGGTGCAAGCGGTTTATTCAATAACATGAGGACGAAATAACAATGCATAATACCAAGTGGATGTTGATAAAATTATATATCTAGGAATTGTTGTAACCTTAGTGTCCCTAGGAGCTTTTCAAGAGTGCTCGAATATCGTTCTATTCGATTTTGAAACAAACGCCACAGGCACGAATTTCACACTGTTAGTCTGAAAAATCGCAAACTCGCCATCGAGTAAAAAATCATTGTCACTATTCGGTCAATGACGCGGTTCGTTATCAGAACTTAATGGAACCAAAATATGTTCATTATGAATTCTTGAATACGACTTGTATAACGAAAAAATGGAGTGGTGATAAGACATACTACTTGTACTAGCTTTCAAGATTTTAAACATTCTAACAATAACAAAAACTCATAAAACTTCCTGACCTAACTTTAATTTGAGTGAAAAATTAAGATATTCGTTGAACCAAAAGTCGGACAGCTGGCAAATAAACTTTTGTGGCAAGTTTCTTTTCTATGTTTTTCGCCATTGTTGGATTGTACGTGACTCGTGAGGGATAGTTACCACTAAGAGTTTATATAAGAACGCGAAAAAAAGATATGTTCAAATTTTGGTTCCGGTCAATGTCTTTGATTGTTATACGGTCGCAGGAACTTGATTAGCTGATTTACCACCCTATAAATAATCGTGCTATGTCCAATAACGTGGAACCTCATGACATCATGACAAGATGCTCGATATGCCAAACCACGACAATGACTCCAAAGCGTTGCATTGCGCTTTTTTAGTTTGAAATATTTACAATTAGATTTTTAATGATCAAGAAACGATTTTCAAAACTCGCTAACTTCACACTTTTAACCTATTCAACGTGTACGGATCTTCTACATCGGCGTTTAAGACAGAGTACTAAAATTCCCCTACTTGAATACAAATTCCCCTAAACTGCTACGTGTCGATGAATAAAGTTACTCTACCCCCGTGCCAATCTTGGTTTTTGGAAAAGAGACCCGGACCTAAACAATGACGACTAACCAGTATGACTATAAATTGTGTCACCAACATCTAAGGTATTCGAGCCTAAGCAGAATCGATAATATTGATTTATTGTTTTTTAGAATCTCGAATGTCGGAACAAAATTGTAGAGTTATCTTCACAGAATGATCTACTATCAAATCACACGTAGTATACGAATGCAAAATGAAGCAAAACTGAAAAAAAACCTTCTGTGAAAGTCAAATTTTCATTGTTCATTCACTCAACATTACTCTTCAACTTGAAGGATCTCAACTTAACCGGTTATATTTCGGATCTTTCATATTATTTCCATCGTTTTTTATATCGTTGTGTCTGTCACTCTTGGTCAGTTCACGGTTAAGTGTGTCTAAAGTGCCATACATACTTGGTGCGTCTGCGGGCGGCTGCGGGCGTCTGCGGCGCGGGTAAACTAGTGGTTTGCCCGCAGACGCCCGCAAACGCCCGCAAACGCACTACAATTGAAGTATGTACGCGCGTCTGCGGCTGGCTGCGGCGCGGTTCCCCTCATTTGAATTTCAAATAGAAAGTTCGAACTTATTGTTGAAATTATGATTCCCTCCACTTATTAGGAATATTTGTCATTTATCACATCAATGCTAATAATGTTTATCCCTCAAAATTTGTAAATCACTTGATTAGCATTGCCTCCAACTGTCTGTTGAAAATGCATGGAATATCATTATTAGATTATTGCTTACCGAATCAACTGAATCTTCTTAAACGTTTTTTTTTTCCATTCTGAAACTTTTTTTCGAATACAAAACAAAAGAAAAGGAGACATTCACTTTAAACTGATTAAAAACTGATAATAGAGTGCAGTGAACATCGAGTAGAATACAAACATATATTTAAATGAACTATACTAAAGTAACTTGATGGGTTTAATAATGATTTTTAGAACATTAGTGATGATATGTCGAGAATGATCAATCCAGACGCAGAGAGCCGCTGCGGCAATATTGAATTGAATCATTATTGCCGCAACTGCTTTTGCGGCTGTCTGCGGCCCCGCCCGCAGACGCCAGCAGCCGCCCGCAGCCGCTTTTGCCCGCCGAAGTATGAATGCGCGGCAAAACGCCGGGAGCCGCCACCAGCCGCACATTTGATCAATAATCAGGGGCGCCATACTTATATCATATGCCGCCCGCAGACGCCCGCAGCAGCAGCCAAGTATGTAGGGCACTCAAAAACGCATCCGAGAAAGTAGGAAAAACAGTTGGTGAATATGTTCATAGTATGTAAGTTGGCGTTATTCCACAATATTTGCTATTAGTACACATAGTCCAACTAGTATTAGACCACCTGTTACAAAAACATTAGTTTTCCTAAGCACTTTGTTTTCCACGAATGTTACTGTAGTTGGATCCCGTGTTACTTGTGAAGAGATCGAAGTCTGTGTGAATTACTGCAAAGATCGGCAAAATCGTGGTCCTTGCAAGGAAGCGCCGTTCTGGCTTTCGTATTATGGTATTCTTTGTTCTTGAATAGTAGCTTGAATATACACAAACTAAGTGTTACTCATATAGCCGTTGTTTTCAGTACGTTTACTTTTCCAATACCTTCATCGTCATGGCTGGGCCACCAAACAGTAAATTCAGCAGGCTGTTTCACTCAACTCAAGAGGCTGGAAAAAATTCAAAAGAGCCACAGGGAAATAAAAACTGCTAATTGACAGCAAAGTTACTGCAGTTCTACCCCGGTTTGACTGCCGATTTACCGCTGGTAGTACCGCGGTACTACTACCGGTAAATCGGCAGTTAATCTGCAGTAAACCCGCAGTAACTGCGCAGTAAACTAATTGATATTCAGATCTACCACAAATAATCTAAATCAATACTTTATCAAAAAATAGTTTCATTTAAAGAAGGACGATTATGTGGTCCAATCGCAACGCTTCAGTCCTTTAAACCGCAATATATTTTTCAATTGCAGTTTAAAGGACCGATGTAACGGGATTGGTCCACATAATCGTCCTTCTTTAACGCAATAGGAGCGCTCCATGCACCCCATCAACATCAAAGGAAAATATGATACCTTTCTGTTCTCGAAAAGTACCTCAAACTTAGGTAATTAAACCGAAATCAACTCAAACCTCAACGACTAGTGATGGAGAAGTCCGTACTTAAGTAAGGGCGGAAAATATTTTTTTCAAAATCCGTTTTCAGGGGTGAAATTGCATTCAATTTTCCAATATGCATGAGTATTAGTTGCACATCAGGATATCTGAACAAATTTTTGGACAATCATGATTTGGTGAAGAAATTGAAGTTATGAGCAATAACCATGAAATTTCTTCTCTTAAATTTCCATTGTATGGTTTTCCATCATGATTTGCTAATTAAAATGTCAATTCGTTCCATTTTAAACGATTTTTCCATTTTATTTTCCGTTCCATTTTAAACGATAAACGACTCATATTGTAGAAATGCAGTTGTCATGAACTCATCATAACGATTGAAAAAAAGTTGAACTGTCAGACTTGAAAAAAATTATCTGCTCATTTTCTCGAAAGTGATTTGTATATTTTCCGATACGTTTATCCCTTCAGTTGTTGAGTTATAATATTGCATTTCCACACGAAACACGCACTTTTGAATAAGTTACTATGAATCTACTGCGGGTTTACTGCACGTTTACTGCGGATCTACCACGGGTTCGCCTTACTACGGGTTTACTGCGGGGTCACGAAATTCCTATGGCAGAAGAGTATTTGTCAGCATATGACTCCATTTTGATTTTCATGTTGTTTTTATAATTAATATTCAACAATGTGTCGTTATGTTATGACTGATGTCTCCAATTAGCGAGCAACTTTCGTGTATATAATGCCCACCTCGACACACGCAACAACAGTTCAGCTACATGTTCTTAGCAGTTACCTGTTTTTCGGTCTGGATGAATGGATTGTTCGAACTTCACGATTTTACTTAATTTGAAAGATTTCTTTTTTCTCTGCTTCCTTTCCAATTGTCATGTTGATCTCACGTTGAACATCTGCAAAAGTGAATAATTTAAGTCGTCATAAGCCAACTGGTCTAACAATTCAGGATGCTTCTTCCAATTGTGATTCTTGCGGCGATCGGAATAGTTGCGAGTGAGTATAGAAAAGAGGAACAAGCCCCCTGTACAAGATACCCAGACAATTTGAGTGGTCCAAGTTCCAGTTTATGGAAGACTCACTTACAATGATTAAGTTGAGTTACAGTTATTTGCAGGTAAATAAAGGAACTAATAACCTTTAGTACTACAATCAACTGGTTTCAGGCCAGCCTTCGTAAACGTGAGAGGAAGCCGCAGCCATGGAAAATTCTTTGACGGATTCGCCTACGACGTGAGCAGCGATTCACGTGACTCACGTGACTCACGTGATTCAAGTGACTCGTACTCACGTGAAGGAAGACGTCATCGCTACCAGAGATATCCTAGCTATGGACGTGGTTATCCCATGCAACAAGTTTGTGAGTTCTACATCAATTGAAGAAGATCATATTGTAGTAGGTTGGGGAATTTGCTTGGTGAGTTATGAACTCAACATTATCTTGAACCACCGTAAAACCGTTTTTGACACATATTCACTAACATAAGTAGTGTAATCAGGTTAATTAAATTCAATTAATATTTCATATTTCAGATCTCATGCCTGCCTCCTATCCCGGTTCATACCAACAACCTATTTCCAATCCATTTTATGTAAACGAAAGAAAACACCGCAGGGGAAGAAGACACCACAGCAAAAAACATCACAAACCCAGCAGTGAATCCAGTGATTAAAGTGAATGGGTTTTCGAAACCAAAATTAAATTTATCCCATACTGTTTGTCGGTCGTGAGTGATTAAAAGGTATTTCCTATTCCAAACTCTGATATTTCACAGATTCTAACAATAACAAAGACTCCTAAAACTTTTAGACCTAACGTTGATTTCGACTAATTTTTTACAGCTCTGGACGAATAGTTGCACGGCTCCGGCGGGTGAAAAAACTTTTTTGATTCTTTTCTATGTTTCCCGCCTTTGTTTGACTGTACGTGTTAGGGACAGTTACCACTGGAGACTTCGTTCAGTCAGAACAAATAGAACAAGATATTTTCAATTATATGTTTTGTTCTCTGTTTTTCATTGTTGATTACGATATAGCGAGTTCAATTAGCTGATTAACCTATAGTAGGTGAAGCTCCTTTATGTCTCCTTGAACGGGAAATAGGCCCGGTTCAAAGCACTGAGAAACATTTTTAGGATCAGCATGGCGTTAAGGTTATCGGATGTAACTAGTTATTTCCGATATTCACCTATCGTAGTTCCGTTAATCCCATTGCAAGTGTGTATTGTGTTTCTGCGGGAGAGACCAGTGGAAACTGTAGTCTCCGCCCACTATGTAGGTGTCAAATCCTTGTCCAACTTCTTATCAACATCTACTGCTGATTATAAGCATATTCATTCTAAGGAAAGCTGTCCGGAATATTTCCAAGCTTGTTCTTCATAATAATAGATGCTCTTTATGTGTGTTATCTAAAGTTAACTGTTTTTGTATGTTCTCTCTCTCTCTCATGCTGGTCCGACTCATGTTGGTTGCACTCCGTATTGCTCGGTTGAGTTGAACACTTTTTTTACTTCCAAACGTGTATTCATAATGTAAAGTTGTTATTACAATATCAGTAAAAACTCACGTTTTTATTGTCTCTTCATTCTGGTTTTTTTTCAATTCCCCAGTCACATACACGAAAAACTTGATATATTAATAGTTTACAAACCGAAAACGACCGCATCCTGAAGCAAACATATTCATACAAAAAAATACTTCCATTCAATAGTAGTTAGTTTTCCAATGTTCACTCTAAAAGAGAAGAACTTTGGTAACGAAAAGTGTGCTAAGTATGAAAAAGTTCTCACTTTTTCGTTTCATCGTTTTCTCGTTCACCCAATTAGCTTTCTGCGTGTTGCACGCATGGTCTGCGAGTGTTTGAAATGTGGCCCTCAACTCATTTTCTCACGCTCAGGTAAGACAATAAATAAGAGAGAGAGAGAGAGAGAGAGTCACCGATGGCGAGAATAGCCCAGCGCCGGTCAACTATGAACTGGCAACAAAGAAACTCGAAGATGGAGGGTTGTTTTCCTATATTATAAAGACTGCTTCATAAAATTTGACTCAACTTCACGTCAATTCTGACATTGTTCCTTTGCGCTCTGAACCTTGGCTTTTCCTCGGTCAAAAAGCACACGAAGCAAGAAGTTGAGAGAACACCATATGTTACATTAGTTTATGTTTGTTCTATGTGTCGAACACATGAATGTGTGAAATAAATATTGAAATTTTGAAATATAAAATTTGGAAACTATTACTCATCTTTCAGTAGCTTCCTTAATATACAAAATACGTTACTCGAATTATGTCAAAATCCTACTCAACGTTTCTGTATTTACAAAAGCGCAATTAACTACTCAGGGAATTAGAGAAGAAAATCTTTCTCTTCAGTTTCTCATACTAACCATTTCAAAGTTTTTGACTCCCGAGGTAATTGCTTACCAACCAACGTTTTCTCAGTCCTAATTAGCCAAAGGCGATGATTGTCATCGGTGTTTTATGTCAATCCAGACAAAATGTCGTCATCATAATCTTTTACAGTAGGGCATAATAGAATAGACAATTTGGTAGAAGTCTGTGAGATGTTATTAAGTATTGAAAATGTCTTTTCAAATTATGTATCTGTTACAACCTGGTCAGATTGTATTATTATTCGGGCTGATATGTGAAGTTTTCAATGCCTTTCTTAATGGGTCAGTATCTGTGAACTGCTCATTGTGAATCTACTTTCTAATTTCCGTTTTTTTCTCGCATGGTATTCGAGGTCTAGTCACTCTTTGTGATTCATGCTCTCAGAAATCCGAGTATTCATCATAATACGCATTCCATCTCATTCTTCTGATATTGATCACTCATGGAAGATTTGATGGAAATTAGTTCTCTTTTTCTTTTCTCTACTGCGTATATCTCATTGAGCGAAACGGTGTATATTGTTCGTACCACTCATTAGTCTCATCAATATATATATATATATTTTTCCACAATATATATATATATATATATATATATATATATATATATATATATATATATATTGTGTTTTTGAAAGTTTATAACTGTTATCATAACGGTTTTGAGTTCAATTTTACAGATGATGTGACAATGTTCAGAGGAGAATGGTGCATGATTAGAATAACGACGTTCAGGTGGGTGTATGGAATAGTGTTGCTATAGGGCTCGCTCTTCTCGAAGCAAGTCTTTTCGGTGCATGTTGCCCGTCGCTGTGTTTGTAGTTTGCTCCCGTTTGATTTCGGTCAAAATTGTGAAGTATATAGAGATTAATCTACAATGACGACCAAGTCACCCCGATATAGTAGGAGACATGGGCACGTTAAGACGTGTTCAAACATAAAAAAAATTTAGACAAGGTACACAAATTCTGTTGTGTTTCACACGGTTTTCACGCAATTGTGCAGAACAGTACATGCAAAAACATTCTCATTTTTCTCGGTCATCAAGAAATGTCACTCGGAATATTCTAACGTTACATAACACTTTTCCTTCGAAAGCACAGTGTTCATGTTCACTCTCTATACGATCGGCAATATTATCGTAATGTTATAGTTCGAATATTTTACAGATATCACGTTCACGTTTTTAGTGTGGTTCTTTCGCTGCTAGTTCCCTACCATACTCTTTGTGGAGTAGTTCACAGTGGCGAACTTCGCTGGCAGTTGTACAATCAAGCCAGTAAGTCAATGCTGCAAACCTACCACGGCCATATAAACGCCCGAGGCAATCGAAGGAGAAACTGTTTGAGTAAGTAAACTCATTTTTCACATCGACCATAATTTCTTTCAAAGTTCATTGCTGGGCACGTGTGATACACGTCGTAGTTTCGAAACGTGAAATGATAATTGGCTAACATTTATTTTCATCTTTTCATATTTCGCAACGTTTGCCCCTGAGTAGGACAGATGTTTCGAAATGTGATAATGGCGGTATGCTCAGGAATAGTTGAACCGACTTCCTGTAAACACTGAACATTTGCATTCGAGTTTCCATTTATTTTTCAAGTTGAACTCAAATTTGTTCGACTTAACAACTGGGGTAAAAAACATTTGCATGTATCATCCCATTTACGTTGGAAATGGTTATAACTAGCACCTCTTTCCAGCCGAGTTCCATGTGAAATCAAATATTTTCGGGAGATTCCAGCTTATTCATGCTCAGTCTCACAAATACATATGTTTTAATAGAAGAAAACGGATAACAGTCCGGGTACGTTAAGTAAAATCATCAGTATTCTATTTGTTTGGTAGGTGTTGACTTCATTCAACATGTTACAACAGAAAACTCCAACGTGGTACCTTCTATCACACTTTCGCAAAGACAAAGCAGTTCAATCTATCGGACAAATTGAAATCATTATCTCGACGGTTTGTTTCAGAAGCTTACTTTATGGAAACGTTATAAAAGTTGTATGGTCATTCTGATGACCTACAAAAGGTTATCTAAATCTATCTTCAGCGAACAGGCTTAGCGACTTAAGTAGTCAGGCCAAATGCACTGTACAAAATAGATATCTCGCCCTGTACACAAACAATTCTATCGCTTACTTCTGTTACATCCACTCATTTTCGCACTACCTTGAGGGATTTCGTTGATTATATAGTATTTTGGAAATACTGCAAGTCAAGGTGCTCATTATCCGGGAAAAAGCGATATTAATACGAAAGAAGTAACAATGAACGGTGCGCGAGGAAAGAAAGAGGAAAACAGAAGGACGCGCCATCATCTTTTTCATTTGATCGTGTTCGATTGGCTGCGTTGGAACACATAACGCGACAATTGATTAACGTTGCACTAACTTTGAGGGATTCAACATTTAAACGTGGATTGCCTGAACAGAACATGTTTTCAGCTCAACGGAAGGAGTCTCAGATGTTTCTTTTACGAGAGAATAAACGAAATGGGCTATACTGAAATCGAGTCCGCGGCTGAGCCCCGACTATTTCTGGGTGAGTTTTGGCCGAAATGTGTTTTTCATCGTAACAGAACATTTGAACGTTTTTGTTGCAGAAAGTTGGTAAATACGTTGGAATTCCTACTGATTTTTAGTTGGAATTCCTATGACTGAAAAGTAGTACATCTGTTCAGTTATCAGAACATTGTTGAATACAATGAACATTCCTATTTTCTGATCAAGAACCGTTAAGTGATTATGAGCAAAACTCCCAACTAAGTTGCGGATAATGTCGATTTATTCTGAGTCAATTATGATCACAACTTGCAGGATTCAATAGTCGGGGACGATTTCAAGATCCGAGCACGTATTTGTATCATCGCAAGCCATTTCTCTGGACCAAATTCGAAAGATATGTTCCCAACTCTCAACTTCACAGTTGCGACGCAACTCCTAGCAGGCTCAATACAGCGAAGTCAAAGCCAAAAATAGACCTCAGGAAAATGCTGAGGTCCTCTTTACTAGATAGAATACGGGCTTCCGAAAATGGGCCTTATACTAAAGTATTGAACCAGGTTCATTGAGATGTCTTGTATGCAGTAGATACAGAAGACCTGAACAATGCTATCAATATATAACTGTATAAACGTGGTGGTGTTTCGAAGAACCTCATATGTGTTGTGATATGTTTATTATGTGTCTTAAGGAGATGAATTATTTGATCAAGTGCGTTTTATTGACGGACTCATTTGAAAAAGTTACATAGACAGATTTAACGACAATTAAAACGACTATAAGATTCTTTTTCCAACGTACGTGGGATATTGGATACATTTTTGTTTTGGTTGGAAAAACAAACATTCCACGACAAAACCTATTTCTCCCTGTTTTGATAGTTTGATGAATCGTGGTGCTTTTTGGCGTAATATTCAAGCTCTGCTCTAACATTAAAAATTATAAAGTACAAAAACATATACCGAAGTAGTGAACACCTATGTATACATTATACATTTACCGACCACACAGGTTCTAATATCTCACATGGTTGTCAATCATTGCAAAAAAACTGCTTGAAATAGGTAACAAAGTGGATCCATGTTCCTCTATCATTTGCAGTGCGTGGCATGTGTTGCTGTGTAATCTTTCACGGGACGAGTCTCAGAGTTTCTCACAATCATTGATTTCATGCATCTTCGAACAATTACTATATTGTACACTTATTCACTGTCTGTTTCTGCATACATACATTCCAGTGTTCATTCTCACAATTTCAGTCGTGGCATATCTCCTTCTCGCTATACTTGGGGACTCAAATATTAGTTGTAGTGTGATCAGCAAATAGGCTGTTATATCGATAAAGAAGACTTATTCACAAGTTCTGATGAATTGATTGAGTTCACAATGAAACCGGCCGATCTTCCACCCAAGTTCCAACTGGCGCTCAGACGCACCATATTTTTTATGTTTTGTTTATGTGGCTGGCTGATATTCGGAACGTTAGTATTCACTGCCCTCTCTTCTATTGGACACCGGAAGGTTGGTCAATACGATTACACTATGGGTGGAGAGAATGGTTACGTATCACGTTAACCTACTGAAGTTGTGTACTGTGAAGTATATCATTTCTCCCTCGATGGTTTGAATGGAATTAACGAATTATAGCCACTGCCACCTTGATAGGCACTGACATTTTGCTCCAGCTTTGTCATCGAACAAGTCCCATGGTTGTATGTTAGATTTCTAGGCAATAGTTCTCTTAATTGCTTGATGCGTGATAAAAATATGTTGATATATCGGGTTCGATCCTGTTGTCGGACGAACTTTGATACATAAACCGTGATTGTGAATCAAACTACAGCTCACGTTTTTTTAAAGTATTCCGTTTAGCAGCTCGCACAATTTCTATAAGTGAAGACGACGAAAGCGTAATCGGTATGTTTTTATCGAAGAAATGTTCAAAACTGCGACATGCGAATATGACTGATGAAATAACAGTTGGCGCAAACCACTGTTTAGGTCTGCTGAATGGGTGTTGCATTGTTGTACTTTCTCAAACCTCTTCCAGTCAGAATCACTCAGAAACAGCAAACTAGATGCAAAACGAACCGAGCTTCTCAACGTTCTTTGGGCTGAAACAATCTCAAAATCGGAGAACGATTGGTCAGAAACTGCAAATCACAAGCTGGAGATCTACGAAAAGGTAAATCACTGTTGAGCAACATAGCCGAAACGGTAGACCAAAGATGGTAAGCTCGTTTGTCAGGTCACAGTTTTAACTTCATAACTTGGTAACAGAATGTATTCTGATATTTCAGACTCTTCTGGCGAGTTTGGGATATCGAGAAATGAACGACCGAAGTTTTGCGTTTTCGCTGAGAAAAGCTTTCTCCCTCGTATCAACTATAGGTTTGCGTGCTATTTTCTCATAATTCATATGGTCAGAAATTGTGAGGAATCGTAACTCTCAAAGTGAGCCAGTAATTTCATACATTTTTGCCCGAGAAGTGATCCTAAACAAGAAGAAACACTGTCAATTCGACCAAGTTGCGTTTATAATCTCGAAGCACCGATGCTAAAATTATTAGCTCGTTGTAAACTTCAGCAGTTAGGAAATTAATGTTCATTTTAACTTTTGCCCTCTTCCAGGTCCACTTGATATTGATGATTTTACCACCTCGGGAAAAATATTCTCTGTTATTTTCACGTTGATAGGTAAGAGTATGTGGAATACCTATCTCTACTTTCCATTTGACAGCCGTTTTTTAATTCGTCATGAATTTCTTTTACCACTCGAAAATACAATGAATCGCAGTGAACAATTTCGTTTTCAAAAATTTATTTTTGCAGGAGCTCCTCTTTGTCTCAGTGTTGTGGCTCAAAGTGGAAGAATGTTAACTGCGATTTGGGAGGTAGTTTCCATGCAAGAGCACGGTTTTATACAATGCTTTCTGTGGTAGTGAGCTAGTTATGACTGCGACTAAGTTTTATGGTGATACTGCTCTCAATTTTATTTGCTTGTTCACACTAACGGTGTAAAATTGAACTGGTCTACGCGCACGCAGTGCACGATAGGGAAGATAATGGTTTTCTATTTATTTATTTGATGCACTACGAGGTGTGCTAAACGAGAAATAAAAAAAAACTAAACACAGAATGAATTGAATACAATTGATCGAAGAAAAAGAACATAGTGAAATACAGTAGCAATATCGAACAGTCGTCAGGAAAGTACACGTGTAGAATTAGGAAAAATACGTCTACAAAGTCCGCTAACTACACAGATTTGGTGTATGGAGTGATGGATTCAAAAATCAGTGTTTCGCCAATCAAAGCTCTATGCTCTGGTGTATATCTGAATAGGAATCAAATCGTGTTGTCATTTTTCTCTGCCACAAAAGGTAAAGTGAACAACTACAGACAGTCCTGAACAAACCCGTACCCCTGCAGACACCGTATCTAGAGAAGGGAGGGGGCTACGTGTTAGAACTAAGATTAAATTACACCCATTAGATTTCTGTTTCCAAACCTACTTATAGTTTGATATTTGATATTGTTGCTAATTTCTGGTAAACCAGAAAATGTCAAGCGCTCGTTTGGGGTATTGTACTAATATTGTTCGAGTTACCTAGTTTATTGAGTACGACTTATGAGAGACAGAGGAAAGCTCAAGACAAAAAGGAGTTGAGCTATTTACCAACTGTGACAAAAAAAGATTATTTACACAATTGTATGGAAGTGATATAATGACAATTTAGTTCATTGATTCATCTGGGTATTCTCAAACGAAGGATGAAGGTTGTAAACTGTGCGGACAGTGCAGAGCTACCAAAATAGATCTACACCTACAGTAGCATTTCTCTACAATTGAAAAAAACATGCTAGTGGCGACGATGACTTGGAATGTAGTGGCCTCGTGATCAGCATGGTAACTTGAACTGGCTGAACTGCACGGGAATGGAACTTGAACCGTCAAACGACTAGGAAACCTCCGTAATCTTCAACAATTGCAGAACGTCTATAGCTCGTAATTTCCGTTTAAAACAAACAGAATTTTGACTTGTGATCAGTTCAACTGGTAACTTGTGCAACCCATCAGCCGTTCTAGTAAAAAGTTCATTAAAAGTCAACCGAAAATGAGTTTTGTTCAATTTACGAGAAACTATTGCAAAACTACCCGTTCGCCCATTAAGATAATGTTCTTTGTATGGTCATGATCAGAACTGTTGAGATGAAGAGTACTACATAACTGTACTCGCTAGGAAGTAGTAACACTTTCAGGGTCGGTCTGTTCTTGTGCCCACCAGTGTTTTTATATTCCTATCGGCAGTTGTCTATGATATCATCGAGGGCGGGGATGATGATGTGGTTTGTTCTGTTCAAAACTTCCAAATTATTTTAAAAATTTGTTTTCTAAAGACAGTGAATTCATCTTTTTCACTGTACACATTTTCAGCCATTCTTCGATGCCTTGTTTTCTATATTTTTACAATTCACAAGTATCGGTGAGGAAGACAATGAGTTCCAGTGAGTTTTATTTCGAACATTTATTTTAAAACGCAATCTTAGTCTCAAATGCGATATTTACGAAGATTCTGGTGGAGGTGACATACAACCTAGACCATCTTTGTTGACGAACTCAGAAATCTTGTATCAAAGCCGTTTTCCAGAAGCATGATGAGTTATCTTAAGATAAAAACAAAACAACCACTCGCAAATGTTATATGAGCCAAAAACAACTTCTAGAGTGCTGTTGTGACAGCAACTGCTCGGCTTTTCTAAACGCGACTTTTGCAAAGAGAACCAATAAAGTCTGACACAACATTCTAATAATAATAATTTATTTGTTCATGTGCATGAGAACCGACTTCAATCAAAAATGACCTAACTACATGAACTTAAGAAAAGGGGGAAAAGAAAACAAACTAATTCTTTTTATAGTGGAATCCTACCATACTGTATCTGTCTGATTGGCTTGGCTCTGATGAGTGCTACGTTTGTCTATGTGCAACACGAAATCGAAAGATCTGTTCACGGGTGTGAACTAATGTTCAACAGGTGCGCAGTTCTTTCTGACTGAAACGTAATTGAACGAGTGTCAGATCTATTATCTAGTTGTACTTATATATGTTCATCTTTTTGTTGCAGTGTTTCTAGAAGGTTTACCGCCCTTCGGTAGCTCGCACAAATCACTACATTGTGGACCCCCACTTTTTGATAAATTTTTCTTCATCGTAAAAGCCTGTCACGAAAACAGGTGTGAGTTGTGGAATTGAGGTGTCATAATGAAAAAGAGCGATATTGGAAATTCCAGCGTTTTCTCAAACTTCGAACGATGGATGACTGAAGAAAAGGAGGGGAGTTACAACAAAAATAGGATAGATGAAGAAGATGAAGAGGAGGAGAGTGATTACTAGACAAATTGTATAGATAATAAGAACCTAGAAGGTACAACATTTTTTATGAAATAGGATCAGTTCAATTCTCGTACTTAATATTTTATGGTCTTGTTTTCCGACATTTGTATGAGCTTAGTATACAATTTTTCTCATAACATGTGAAGTTTACTTTTTGACAAGAACACTCGTCAACTCTTTGGTCACGCAATGTTTTAAACTGTAAAAGAATGTGTTGGTTAAAGCGATGTAGCTGTATTCGAAAGTTTTAGCGTTCATTGTGTATTCGAACACTTCGTTCTCCTACATGTTCGACACCGAAACTATCAGCCTTTCAGCATTCGAAATCCGCATGAGTTAGATAAATTTTTTAGTTTGATAGAATATTATTACGAGTAATGCAATGATACGTAGTTAGTTATATTTTTTATTTCCAAACACAATATTTTATTTCCAAACTGAATATATTTTTTATTTCCAAACACAAATTGTTATTGTTAGAATGTTTAAAATCTTGAAAGCTAGTACAAGTAGTATGTCTTATCACCACTCCATTTTTTCGTTATACAAGTCGTATTCAAGAGTTAATAATGAACATATTTGGTTCCATTAAGTTCTGATAACGGAACGCGTCATTGACCGAATAGTGTCAATGATTTTGTACTCGATGACGAGTTTGCGATTTTCAGACTAACAGTATGAAATTCGTGCCTGTGGCGGTTTTCTCAAAAACAAATAGCATGTTATTCGAGCACTCTTGAAAAGCTCCTAGGGACCCTAAGGTTACAACAATTCCTAGATATATATTTTTTTCAACATCCACTTGGTATTATGAACTGTTATTTCGTCCTCATGTTATTGAATAAACCGCTTGAACCAGTTATCTTGTTGTTGTTTGGGGCCGAGTGGTCAAGTGGTTAGCGTTCGGCTGTCGCTCCACAGACCTGGGTTCGATCCCCTCTCGGCGCGGTATCTATCCGGCGGACCGCATGAGCTGGTAACAAAGCTCACCCATGCCCATCTTCACCCCCTCTACGGACAGTCCATTCACGGTTGATATTGATATTATGTACTTGTAAAATTGATTCACAATAAAGTGACCAAACGGATGAAATAGGCCGTACACAAATTTATTATTTATCATTAGAACTGTTGTGGATTTTGGTTCATTTGACAAACAAAACTTTACGACGTTCATTCTTAGATTAGTGACTGTAATCACTGGATTTTTTGTTGTGGTGTCTTCTTCCCCTGCGGTGTTTTCTTTCGTTTACATAAAATGGATTGGAAATAGGTTGTTGGTATGAACCGGGGTAGTAGGGAGCAGGCACGGGATCTGAAATAGGAAATATTAATTGAATTTAATTAACCTGATTACACTACTTATGTTAGTGAATATGTGTCAAAAACGGTTTTACGGTGGTTCAAGATGATGTTGAGTTCATAAGTCACCAAGCAAATTCCCCAACCTACTACAATATGATCTTGTACTTTAATTGGGGTAGAACTCACAAACTTGTTGCATGGGATAACCATGTCCATAGCCGGGATATCTCTGGTAGCGATGATGTCTTCTTTCACGTGAGTACGAGTCACTTGAATCACGTGAGTCACGTGATTCACGTGAATCGCTGCTCACATCGTAGGCGAATCCGTCGAAGAATTTTCCATGACTGCGACCTCCTCTCACGTTTACGAAGGCTGGCCTGAAACCAGTTGATTGTAGTACTAAAGGTTATTAGTTCTTTTATTTACCTGCAAATAACTGTAACTCAACTTACTCATTGTAAGTGGGTCTTCCATAAACTGGAACTTGGACCACTCGAATTGTCTGGGTATCTTGTACAGGGGCTTGTTCCTCTTTTCCATACTCAGTCGCAACTGTTCCGATCACCGAAAGAATCACAATCGAGAGTAACATCCTGAAGTCAGTACATTTGAGTTATTGTATACAGAATTGAGTTATTTGAGTTATTGTATACATGAGAACAAAAAGTACACCACGCAAAAAAGGAGAAGAATTAAGATTTTCCAAATAATGAAAGCAGATGTTGTGGGAGCTGATGTTGCATCTAGCGTCGCGATTTGTTAAATAGACACACTTTTTAATTAACAAAGAAACAGTCACAATAAATGTGATATCATGATATCATTGAAAACAATAAAAAGAACTGTAACAATAAACAGCGGAGAATTTCCGACAAATGTGATTCAGTCTTGATCTCATTCAGAGAAACTGTTATTGTATTATTAAACTTCATTAGCGTAACATGAACTAGTAATAACACGAAATACGTTCTTTCCATACTTTTGCTAATATTATTAAGCGGCGAAAGTTGCAATAATTGTTTTGAACACGTATAACGCCGTCATCGAATCATATAATCACGTAAAAACCAACCCTCAATTTTACCTATTGTGGATTCCTTACAGTATTCACTGAAACGTTGTACTACTGGCAGTTGCCAAATGGATACTTTGACAGGTGAAAGTGTCTCTATGAAATCCAAACTTCGAACAGCGTTTTGAAAACACTTGGTTGGTAAAGTTGGGGGATGGCTCGGAAGTGCCGAATTCATCTTGAGATGTCCACCGATGGTCTAACGACGAATACACACAACCAATCTGCAACTTGCTTGGCAGAACATACGCAACAAGGTTTTCATAAGTCTCCATGAGCATTATCGCGCGTTTGATTAAGTTCGGTAATTTTGGGAGTAGCAGGAACGGAGTTTCGGGTACTATTGTCGGTAATTTTGATTTTTACTATGAACTTTTCCAACCAAACATCAGCTCTTCGCTGTAGAATGTCACTTCATCAAATTTGTTGTGATTTTTCCATAGTTAAAACCAAACAATCTGTCGTTATGTTATGACTGACGTCTCTAATTAGCGAACAACTTTCGTGTATATAATAGCCACCACGGCACATGTAACATCAATTCAGCAACACTTTCTTGATAATACAGTCTGGAGGCCGTATGCATGAAACATCCCGGGCCGGTTCGGGATGCTAACCCGAGCCGAATTGGCCGGGAAATAGCTCGGGATAGCATCTCAACCCGGCCCGGGATGTTTCATGCATACGGCTTCTGTTCTAAACATATTTCCATGAAACACTTATTTTATATTACGTTTAGGGCAGTTTCCGGTTTTTGGTTTGATTGACTGGGTTTGAACTTTTTACATAATTTGAAAGTTTTCGTCATTCTCTGCTCCTTTTTCAGTTGTCATATTGATCTCACGTTGAACATCTGCGAAAGTGAATAATTGAATATGCCACTAGCGGAATATTTTAACAATTCAGGATGCTTCTTCCAATTGTGATTCTTTCGGTGGTCGGAATAGTTGCGAGTGAGTATAGAAAAGAGGAACAAGCCCCTGTACAAGATACCCAGACAATTCGAGTGGTCCAAGTTCCAGTTTATGGAAGACCCACTTACAACGAGTAAGTTGAGTTACAGTAATAAAGAAAAAAGAAAGAAAGAAAAATAAAGAAAAACCTTTATATCACAATCAAATGGTTTCAGACCAGCCTTCGTGAACGTGAGAGGAGGTCGCAGTCATGGAAAATTCTTTGACGGATTCGCCCACGATGTGAGCAGCGATTCACGTGACTCACGTGAAGGAAGACATCATCGCTACCAGAGATATCCTGGCTATGGACGTGGTTTTCCCATGCAACCAGTTTGTGAGTTCTACAACAATTAAAGTACAAGATTATATTGTAGTACTTCTGAAAGTTTAGTCAGATAAAAAGAAACATGAATTAGTCTTGAACGATGGAAACGCTTTTTTAGTACACTTTTCACCTGAAACGTTCTCATAACTTCCTCAATAAAGTTCATCTCTTACTCAGCACGTTCCCATAACTAACCATCTTCCCATCCATCCATTCAAAGTTCTCATGATACACCTATGTTATATAACATAAATACAGGAACTATGTTTATTGAACGTAAGTAACTTCTCATATTCTAGATCCCGTGCCTGCTCCCTACTACCCCGGTTCATACCAACAACCTATTTCCAATCCATTTTATGTAAACGAAAGAAAACACCGCAGGGGAGGAAGACACCACAACAAAAAATATCACAAATCCAGCAGTGAATCCAGTGATTACAGTGGATAATTCTATGAAAAGAACATCCTGATGAATAAACCATTATTGCACGATTTCATAATGGTTGGACAGGGGGAGTTCTCTGTGAGTCTTTGAATATTACAAGGCTTAAATTTTTCGTCCACAATCACTCAAAAACTTTTTTTCAATCTGTGTATTAACATTGGAGTTTTTCGTACACTGTCGATTATTTGCGAATCACTGATATGGATGCAAAATTAATCATTTATGTTTCACCAAAATTATACATGACGAGTAAATAAATTGACTAATACCAGCAGTTGGTTCGAGGAGTGACCCGGTTTGAAATTAGAATAATGATGGAGCTCCGATTTTGATTGTGAGATCTTTGCTGGTACATAGATTGACGAGAGAAATGGCAACATTTTGCATACCAATTGAAACAAATGCCTGATATGAAAGGTAGAGCACCGGTGGTTGTGTTCATAATAAACTCACAAATAACAATAATACTGGAGCGAGGGATAGGCAGAATATCGTGACAGATGTGTTGGCTACATGTACATTTTCTTCTCTGTAAGGAGCCGAGAGGGCCATGGTTTTATTGAAATATCTCCTCGAGTGGTGATGACTATCCAAGTGGGTGGCCTGAGTCTTGTGGTGTTTTCTGCAAGTATGAGTTGATCACTTTTACAAGTGTACTGTCTATCTTGATGACACACATATATCAAACGGTAAGCGGCTAACAGTGATAGGAAATATGGAGTACCAAATTCGGAGTCTCAACCACTCAAGAGAAATTAATCTCATCTAGAGCAAAGATAGACTTGTTATAAAATTTGGAACTAATTTGGAACTCGAAAAACATTGAACTCGATTACCAATCCTCACCTATGTGGTTCTCTGAGATCGACAATTTCTTCTGACGAGGTGGTGACTGGCTGTTTAGTGGTGGTTGTGGCAATGCGACACTCTTGACAATCACACGACTGTACGTGATTGTATTGACACATTCCACTGTCTCCAAGCTGAATAACAAGAAACAAACTGAACACGCGTAAGAATTTGTGGAAATTGAAGACTTAAAAGGTGGAACCGGATTGTTGTACCTATACCCTCACCGGAGTCTCCTTCCATCAATGTGAGAGGAGGAGAGGTGTGATAACATACATGATTCATTTAGTGTATTCTACAAAAGGTACACACGTATTTTTGTCAGGTGTACATGCATTCACAACATCCGCAAATTTGTTACGCGCTTCAAGATGACTAGAGACATTTTCCCATTCAGAACTTCCACTTTGAACGATTTTTGTTTCTGGTTGATGGTTGATGGTTATTTCACACTTTCTGAACTTTTGCATACTCTCAAACACTCACAAATTTTATGTCATCATTTGATATGTAGAACTGCTCGTATGACAAGCATCGGACAGAGTGATCCACAAGGGAGCTGCAATATCGAACAAATTATATGTCCATGAAACTGAAAAAAAAAACTCGCGGAGCACATTCGAACTTTATGAAAGAGTAAATCGTTTTTCATTGACCGTGACTTTCTTATAGATACATCGGTAATAGCCCAGTTCATTTAAAACGAACTGTTGAGGGTTGTAAGGAAGCGAATGTTTTTATTCACATGTTAAATATTGAACATGGGTCTAAGGGGCAAACAACAAACGTGATAGAGAGAATCACACTATACAACAGAGTGGTAAGTTTAGGTTTTCTTCAACTTCACATCCTCTCTAACAACTTACTTCGAGCTTTCATAGATGTTCATACAAATGATGAGGGAGGTTGGATCCCGATACGCACACTCGAGAACATCTCCGAAACAGTCAGGGTGAGTGGAACGGGCGTCCACGCAGTAGCTACAGTTCTGTAGATATGAGAGTGTTTATTAGTGAACAACGTGTATACGTGTTTGAATGTGCGTTTGTTCTCGATATATTACATCTATCTTGATAAGCGCAAAACCAACAGTAAGTGCTAGGTAAACGAAACATGGTATAGCCATAAAAGCCACATTGGAAAACTAAGTTTGTTTGAGGGGCCACGTTTGGCTATTGTTGCGAGAATCTAGGTAAATCGGATAATAATGTTAAACAATATCTCACGACAGTTTATCTTTCGCGTTGGAAATTTTTAATAAGGAAATTGGAATTTCTTCTATCGAAATCACCGGTGCAGTTATTCTCTATGCTCTGAGAATCATGTTTTTTAGATTTCATCGTGTGAGAGCATAACACGAACAAGATTTATTGCCCGTTGATAGGGAAGTCTGATTCGTAGTAAGTGTAACATTGTGACTCAATACTCGATGAAAGATCAGAGGATAAATGACTCACCGTTGTCTGAGAATATGAGCAGTAAATGTTTCAACTATTGGTGCACTAACCCCATTAAAATTACTGTTGTTTAGGACATGACGAGTAGCTTAAAACATATTTTGATTGAGTTTTTGTTGCACAACAGTCCTGAAACTACGTACTCAACACTGTAACAAAACCCATTAACAGCTCAATTGAACGAGATTAGCTTTCCACTTCAAAATCATTGTAGTATTTATATTTAAGCAGTACAACTAACCACTGTGTCAGGCCCAGGAACGAAACGAATCGCCGTTGTCAAGAGGCAAATCGTGGCACAATCCATGAATCTGACAGAATAAAGAATGTTGGGGAAACATAAAACATAAAACATCCGAGCCGCGAGTAACAAAACAACGAAACAAAACATGAAAATGCAACACGAGTATCGAAGACAGATGATCAATGTTGAGCATTTTACATAGAAGCAGATAAAGCAAGACTCGTGTTTCGACCATCTTTCATGAAATAGACAATGAATTACTGATTGTGAGTGTTTTGGTTTTTCCAACGTTGAGAAGTGCAACACAGGTTAACTTTCGATTCGCAGCGAGGGACAAGTTACATTGAACTGCGGTGACATGTGCGGACAGGGTCATAAATACGTTAACTACTGTCGCTGTCCCGAAATTGGCAGTAGGTACATGATTGGCAATTGGTTTGCAGTGAAAGCTGTAACTTTTACGAGTGGTCATACAATAATGCACGCATTTTCGTTTACTGTTTACAATTGTTTACAACAAATGTGACACATTGAAATTGAGATATTGGTTTCGTTGTAGCTGGGATTTCAACGCGGTACGAGAGAGTCATTAACAACATCTATACGAATATGTACGTATATTCAACCTATATTTGTCATTGAAACCTTCAGCTGTACCAGATTCACCATGCCACTAGATACAGAGAATGCCTATACGATAATTTAATCATTTCCTAATACATTCAGTAGCAAGTCAGTTGTTCAGTTGTAGTGAAACGGGAAACATATCTAGTACGAGAGGGCACTAAGACAGCATTAATACATGAGGAGTTGCGGTCAACATATCGAGGCATTGGTAACGACACCATGTTTATTACCACTATTTCCCGAGAGACCGCGCATATCCAACCAAAACATTTCCTTTGCACCGAAAAAGATGATGTTGAAAAAATCACAACCTAGGCTGACAGGAATTGCAGCATCGACAAGCTGAATTGTGTACCAAACAAAAGTGTGACTTCAAAAACGAGTGGATGATTCCCTAATTGAAATGTGACAAGGCGTTTGAATAGACGAATAAATAAAGATTTGTACTCAAAGTTAAAGAATAATATTAACCGTGTGAGGTGAATTGGAGGAGCACTAGTCGTACTCGATATTCTTGATAAATTGCTCCCCTATGCACAAGATTGCCCAACCAGGACCGCGCCCCTTTTACAACCTATTTCATGTTTCGTTGTGGAACCTGAGAAGAAGAGTATCATCACATTGACATGTGGGTTTCGCACATGCGATTAGTACACTGATATAAAAGTTTAGGGTGGCGGTTCTTTGTAAAGCGAATTGGAACAGGACTTTGAATAGGAAAACCGTTTCGCACGTTTTCTAATACTTTTATTGAGCACAACTGCAGCCAGCGTAGCCTGTCAGAAAATATTGGAGCAGGAAGGCTGACCACTGTTAACCTGAATGCATATGACCTGGAAAGCATTGCTGATCAACATCATATTTGGAGAGGGAAACAGGATATGTAAAGCTTTCGCAGACATGTTCGACATGAAGACGGTCAGAGTCCAGGGTTTCTGATGAATGTGACGTGTATTGGTTTCTCTTTGCATAATTCATGCAGAGATTGCCTCATTTGTCATTCAAAATTCGGAATTGTCGCCTCGCATGTACGAGATGCATGCGATAGTTAGGATCGCTCATTTAGATGCTGTCGTGATTGCATTTGCCCCAGACGTGTTTTTTGTATCGCCATAGGAGATATGATTCTTGACCAAAACATAAACGGAACAAACATAATAGTTTGCAAAAAATTATGATTGCACATCAACTGCTCTTCAATTGGAGATGCAGCTGGCTCTCAGTAATTTCTGAGGTAATTTTAAAGTAGTGCTTATGTAAGAGTTGTATCTCGATATACATTAAAACAAAGGAGAATCTATGTTGTGCAAAGGAACCCTGGGAGAACTGGAGTACTCGCACTTTTTTGACAATCCGTTGATGGAGAGAAAAAACGCACGTGGTGCACATCTGGTCTCTGAATCATTAATTATGAGACAGGGGGTTCGGATTGGGGATTTAGGAAGTGAGAATTTCACAGCTGTGTTAACGGTCATCTTTATGAAAGTTGCGCGTATAAAAGTTTAAAAGTTACAGTATAAAAATATTCACTGACCGATCGACCACGGAACGACTGTTGATCAGAAAAGATATGTAACATGGAAACTTGTTATATATGAAATTAATTGTAAATGAAACGGAAGGAAACTGAGTAGGGCAGGCAAACAGTTGAAAAACCAGAAAACACGTGAACATGGTTATGACGTAATTTATGGATACGAGCGAGAAATCTATAATCTAATACGGACGATAGTTTGGGTACTGTTGATTGCCATATTGCTGATGGTTTGGTGGATAGTTTGGCGGATAGTTAGTCGGAGGAAATCCTCCCGTTGGTGGTGGCATATAGAGCTGAGGGCGGGGTCCATTCATATAGACCTGAAAACAACAGAAGAAAGAGTCCACGCAAAAAAAACAAGCCGAAACGTCTTTGAATTATTAGTGGTCCACTGGGTGACTCAACACATGAGTAGACATTGTGTGGTCCTATCCTTGATATGAAACATCATTCATACTCGACTAACTCAATAAAGTTAGCCTGTAGATTTCAACAAGACGGGGAAAAACAATAATTCATGAGAACATTCGGAACAAAACACAAACTTTGTGAAAAAGGATAGCTTGGTAAACATATATACTTAAAAAAACTATTTTCAACCCTCGTGTTTGGTTCGAATAATAAAACCCAGAATGTAACAATATGCCGAGGTTCATTGACAGTAGGACTTGGACGATATTTTCCACTCATAATTTCTACCTGTAGTATTCGCCAACCAGTTCTTGTTTCTCTTTACTCAGCATACCAACGCGTTTTTCAATGAATAGCAATGCGTTCATGAATATTTGCCGTCTATCAGGTAGGTGCGTATTTGCTGTTGATGTTTGCTGTTTTATTTACGGAGTATATGACAAGTTTTATAAAAAAAATATTGAGGTTTTTAAAACAGAACAATTAGAGAGCGGTGTTTCAATAAGCGCTAGATTAACAGACCTGTGAATTGTTGGAGCAGTGGTGGGATCCCCTAGAGGAGGAGCTGCTGGAGCTGGAGGAAGAGCACGAGCTCGAGGAGCTAGACGATGAAGAGGAGCGAGATCGAGCACAATACATCTGAATGATAACAATAACAACAAAGTTTATAAGTACATTGATGGACAAACACGGACATCAGCTTACCGAGAGTATAGCTCGCTAGTGAAAGGTATCTCTGAAGTGAACGAATAAGAATCTCAGAGGTACACAGCTAGAAGAAAATTTCAAAAAGATATGTATTTGTGGCGATATTGCTGTTTTATTATGAAGAAAGCACACAACCCGTCATGTGAGCAAATAATGATAACGGTCAGTATTTGGGGCACAGCAAAATTTCACCGAATGATGTAACTAAAATTATGCAAACAGAGATGAGAAAAGAAGATGAAGTTCTCATAACTACCATGAAATACAAATAGCAATTGTAGAGTTGATCAACATTTACTAGTAATATTTGTTTATTCAAAATAGGAAAAAACACTCAAACCGAATTCTAGAACATTTCGGAGGCTGTTTCCGCAATCTAGTTTTATTGCGATTCCATTACGCATGTAATTTTTAGCTAGACGAACAATCCTGCCTTTGAACATTGTGAAACTTTGACATCTGACACAACTGAAACGTTGGAGAACTTAGAGAAATTTTCCTACGTAGATTTCGCTAGGTTCTAGAGGTACCTTTGATGCATTATCTTATATTTTTCAGCTGTGTTGACTGAACGCTGAAGCTCTTCCACTAGTGAGACGTGCAAGTTTAGTGACAAAGAACAAAAAACCACAGTGATAGTGGGTCAGCAGTTTCACACCGGAATATTCTCACAAGTACACAGGAAGCATCTCATAATTGGTCACTCTCTCCGATGGAAGGAAAATAAATCAGATAAGCAAGAATTTTCCTGTTTGAACATATCAGTTTCTTTTCAAAACACCAGTCCTTGACAATCGCTTTGAATTTCACCAATTCTCCATATGCATTCAAGCACGAATTGCTTCAGGGTATATTTCTCATATTGATGACTGTGCTTCCAAAACAACGGTCGAAATTCGAATGATTCACTGTGATTCAGCTGTCGGTCTGCCGTGTCAGTCATGAATTTTTTAACTCTTCTGCTATGTGTTGCTGCCTCGACCTCTCTCAAATGTTGGCAGGGGACCGAATCTTTGACTTCGATTGAAACGACCCTCAAATACTGCGCGAACTTCACCAACTTGGCAGACAACACAACTACTTACGATGTGGGACACTGTCAGGTAGGACATCTTTCATACTGTTGAGAAAAGTTACCAGAAGCAGCTCTTAAAACGTGACGAAAAGTTGCTAGAAGAAGTATGGCACTTTCATTATCGTAAAACATGTATTTGTTATTTGAGCTTCTTTTGCAGACGCTGACAATTTATTTTCCATAGAAAGTTGTTCATAATAATAATTTTCTTTCAGGAAAAGTTTTGCTTTGTTGTTGAGTTTAATTTAAAACTTATAGAAAGATGGATGTGGCGAGGTATTAGCTTTCTACAAGTGTTGCTGCACAACTGACAACTGCAATAACAATTTGGCTTCCTCGGCCTCCCTACATTCCTTTTTTTACTCCGTAGTGTACCTAACCTTGGCATACCTTGTGATTTGAATTGTTCACAACACTCTCATGTATAGGCACAGGTACACGTGTTATATGACAGAGCGCTAGTAAACCTTTAATTATTGAACCTACAGTACGATACATTTCCAGTAAGAATGGCGCAATCGATTTAATCTGGGAAATACAAACTACATTGCCGAATAGTTGTACATAATTTGGTTGTATTCTCTCATTTTCTGAATGTATTCGTCATCCTGTGTGAGGCCATTTCGAAATAATGAATATTTTCACGTCCAATATATTCATTTAGTACCAACTCAGACAACCAAGACCCATGGTTAATAATAATGAAAATCTCGAAATTACCCATCAGTCATATATACAACAGCTCTCGTACATAAATAATCTTCAAAAGTCTCATGCAGTTTCTGTACTGAGAAAAAGCACGGTATTTCGTAGTTTCTGCCGACGGTGGGTGATAGGTGTGCAAAACGAACATTTCCGGATGCACGAAGAATCGGAACCTGAAGAAAAATATATTAGGTTATTTATTTGAACAAAATGTATTGTGTCACTAGGCCGTTTTGGGTGTTATAATTATATGAATGTGCTCAGTAAAAGATGTACTCAAAAATCGTTTCGACGCTGATTCAAAAAAATTGGTTGTTGGGTTGTTTTTGTAAATGGGTTGTTTTTCTCAGAGGGTTGGGTCATCATCAGTTGAAGAAAAATAGTTTACAACCGAATGATACTCGCATCAAAATAGACATACGGCAAGGCAGCGTGCTTGCCTACGTTCAAACCTTTAAACCGAACATTTAACTTGAGATTTAAAGCGAGCTAACAAACTGAGCATGGAGAAGTTTAGTCACATTAGTTTGGGTTGATTAAGGAGAACCACGGTTACACTGATGGTGAACTTCACAGCAGTCAGTGTTGGAGAACATTATGCGAAATAAGAAATGGAGTGAGGTGAAGCAGAGCTGTTCTCAAGAGTTCTTGCGTTTTTGATTGCTTTTAATTAAAACAGAGTTGTGAAGCATCTCACTGAGCTGTATATGTCATATTCACTACATAATTCTAATATCTCGCCCACATGTTTGACTGCCAACAAAAGAACAAACTTTTCTCTATGAAGTCTCATAAAATATGTAGCCTTGTTCCATCCAAAGCCAACAAATCGTTCATCATAAGGAGGCAACTCGCTCCTTCGTCCAATAATGTACGGTTCGTAGTACATTCTCCAAGCAACCTTGAAGATAAGGTTTCCTCACAAATCAACAAGCAACCCTTACACTCCGAAATCCAAACGATTCACGAATGTGAGAGAACTTCAAGTTGACAGAGAGCAAGAAATAGAACAACAACAATTGCAAAAGTAAGGTTTTGCTTAGTTTTACTCTTCTGGTTTGAAAAAAATGAGTTCTGTGATGAACCATAGACTTTTAAAAAATCGTTGCCGGTAAGTTGCTGTGAGGATGGAGAAACCCACACGGAAGTCTTTAAAAGTTCCTAAAAATTCGACGTGTAGAGGTAGAGAACGGATTTACATTTGAGTAGTCCTATGGGCAAGTGACAGGAGCTGTATTTTCCATCCTCCATGCATATTCTTTGAAATGAATGAAAAGGAAGATGTTTATAACAAACCACATTGTAATAAATTCAACCTACTTCATAAACTTTCGTGGCATTCATCCATCGAGAATAGTTGGTTGCTGAATGACCCTGAGGCCACAGATCTCCGCGGAACATTCCCACCTAAACTGATTTCCTCTTTCCTCATCTCAGTTTTTAATGCACTCGTGATCAAATTTGCCACGAAAACGAACCTTGTTTTCTTGAAAAAAATGAATCAGTTCGTCTTTCCCTCGTATAACTTTCTGCTTCTCAGAAGACTGTTCAAAAGCTGGCAACACGAGCACAGATTTCGGGGGCAAGCGGGTAACCTCTATTTCGGCTGAAATTGAGTTCAGAACAGTCTTACAAGTCTATCAACTGCATTCAGTCTAGATGTGAGATACTGTTATTTGACAAAAGAAACCCAAATACCTTTGAATACAACGAAATCTATGTCGGTCAGGAGTACATAATCGGTCCGAGCAGCCTTTAGTGCAACATTACGAAGGTAGTTTATGGGATAGTGTGTCTGTAATGGAAGGATTGGGGAGGCCGAATTGATCAGAATTGAAAACGAATGCGTTTTATACCATTTTCGTTTAGGAGAGAAATGATCTCCGGGAAATTTGTTAGTTATCTGAGCGTTATTTTTTTTGACCAATCACCTCATTGAATATCAATTTCACGCGTTCGAAAGGTACTTTCGACGAGTTTCGACATTATGGAGCGAGGCTTAGGTATATCAAGGAGTTCAAGATTTCATGTGAATCACAGACTATTCTCAATACAAGTACCAATAAAACTCACCCCTCTATGATACACAGCATGCAGAGCCACGTTGAACCGATTTGGAAATGTAATTCTCATAAAACCTCTCAAATCGTTCTGCAATGGAGTCAAATTCCGCTTTTCTCGGATACACACTGCAGTTTTGGGTCGAATAAAGTATTACTTTACGAGTCTGTAGTTGAAAAAAAAAATAATTAAAACCGTATTCTGTTCAGCATGAAATAACAATGTTGAAAGATAAACTGCAAAAACTAAGCCTTTTCAGAGAAAAGTAGGTCGATTGAAAGGCAATAAACGACTCACGATTTCTGCGTCATTTCCGTAAATAGCTATTGACACATGACCTGACCAAGAAGTGAGAAGTTTGCTTAGCATGTGTAGACGATCGAACGACATATGCGAAATAAGCGTTAGCGAAGTTGAATTCTACAGATAAATTATATATATATATTAACGACTGAGCAAATAGTGAAGGAAATTTAATTGAATAGCCTTCCATGAACACCGTTCTTGTTGCATATTCAAAACAATTACACAACTCAACCAAAACAACAAAGTTTAGAAGCACTGAGAACAGAAGACTACGAGTCAACGATATTCTGAAAACATTTTTTTCAGGAGTTAATTACCTCTGGTATGTATTTAATGAGATACAGATGTGTTCTCCACTTATTTTGTGCTGTAGAGTAGAACGGACGACATGCTTCCATCGCGAAATGAGATTCTTTTATTTGAGGAACCTGAACTCACTTGTATCGCAGATAAACAAGGCTTCCCATATGAACGGATATTTAAAACCATAAAACAACTTGTTAACTAGGTAGATCACCCCCCCCCCCAAAATTCTCAAGTATAGATTTAACAATAGTTTGTAATTGTATTCATAACGTAACTTCTATAGTTCACACCATTCCTACTGAGACTCCTACAGTAACCTCATACACTTTCCGAAGGCTGTTGTGAAGCTGAAAATGAAGTTCATGAAAAATTCTCTCGTAATATTACTCTACCTGAGAAGGAGAATGAGGTACGAAAATCCTCAACTTCTCCGATCAACCGTAAGTGAGCAAAACGGCTCAGAAGTTTCGAATTCCTACTGTAGGAGTCTCAGTAGGAATGGAAAAGACTATACCTTTCATACATATTCCCTAAGTTTAACATTCCTGGAAAAATCTTTTCCTATCACTTTCAGCCCCCTTCAGACGCCAGCAACACCTTCACATACATAACCCATTGAATAAGCTTGTATTGTATGTAAACATATATTGTCTTTCTAACAAACGGTAAACAAAGCTAGTTCAACCAACCCTATTATGATCCAGCCGAGCACGAATCAACTCGACGTTCGAGCCATCCGCGTTTTCAAACTCTGTACGCATTGAAAGGTAAGGCTCCCGGTTATAAGCCATCACTGTCTTGTTCGGTGAATTCCAGTGAACAATCTGCAATGGCGTAAACATGAATAAAAGTACTTTCAAACATGGATTTCAGTTCAGAAATTATTGTAAAGTGATGGGGATCAGAAATAACACTTCTGGTTTGTTGTTAGATAACGTTTTTCTTCAAAAAAGAGATATATCTCTTCAAAACCGAGATTGTAATCTACCTTAGCCTGACGAGAAGCAAGCCCACAAAGAGATGAATTAGAGTTACAACCCATTTGGAGATTGTATTCACATGGCAGTTTGTGAACGAGCCAGGGTTTGGATTGGAATAGTGCATTAAATATGTCCTGTAATGTAGATTCAATCACAAAATACTTGGTGTCATGTTGTGATTACAGTTGATTTAGTGAACATACATTTTGAGAGCTCTTTTGTGGTCTTCATGTGTTCAGGTATGTATCATAATTTGCGTTTCAAGACTCTTGGCCGAAAGTTAGCCGTGAGGACAGTTATTAATATGTACTACCTGTCATAATCTCACAATATAGTACCTGATCTGCCAATAGTGTGTCACCTCGCTGACGTAGATTCAATTCTGTCACTTTCCGCCACATAGAATCCCAACGAACAGAACGTATTCTCTCGAGGTGAAGAAGAACCACTCCCGAGTTATATCCGCGACCCTTCAGAAGTAGTGTTGTTTGAATCATGTATGCCTTGCTATCATGTGTTATGTCTGTAAACATCCCTACCTTACTTTTTTCAAGTTCTTCTCATCCTTTGTTATCACGTCAACTGAACTACATGTTCGTTTCTACGAACACATATGCCGGAATGGCGAATTGAAACAATTAACTAGTCCATTACATAACAATTCCATGAACGTACGATAGCTGGCCAAGTCTTTCGGCTGGGTTTGATGTACCACTGAGAAAGATTCTCGACCATTCCGAAAATATGTTCACTGTCCATGGCGTTGAATTCGCTCCATAGCTCGGATATGTCGCACAGCACAGTTACATCGACATCGAGTAGAATCACCTGAAAGTGAAGTGGTGGTGACATTAACACCAGCACTATATGTATATGATATGAATGTATTATATCTGTATGTACTATATGTGTATGATATGAAACTAATAACAACTATATGTGATTTAGCGCGCTCACCATCAAGGCGTTCATTGCGTTTTAAATCGTTTCATATCATTTTTGCACACAACCAGTACAGTATTCTGTACGATAAACCAAATTCTAACAAAATTGTCTGTATTTTTAACTTCCAATCACACCTTCTCGAGTGAATGTGGTAAAATTGCAGGCAGTAGCAATTTCATCAATCCTAGCTCTCCTGAATAGTGTTGGTTTGGTATCCATGAAATCATGTTGGAGTATGTCTCCACGTTGTAAAAATGCACCATAACTGAAAGTATTTATTGTTTTTTTTTATACACTCGGAGTTGAATCAACATGGTTTTTTTTCCTTTTGTGTTAGTTTGTGATACAATATCTTGTTTTTGAGAAAAATCAATCGAATTAGCCGCATCAGCAGACATACATTATGAAAATTGATATTCTAACCTAAAAAACGTATGTTCCACTCTTTACAATATTGCAGAAGCATCTATTTACTAGATAATCTTTTTCACGGTTCTCACTGCATATATGCATTTGACTGCACCATCTTCTTTGCACTAACACTGCTGGTCTCGATAAAACAAAACAGGGTTCAAATTTTCGCTGGTATATTTGTTTCACCAAACGGGTGTCAGTTCGAATTCTCTTCCGAACTTGACTTGATCCGCTCGTTGGGAACTTCAAAGGTACAGTTCTACCATTTTTGGTAGGCTGATGTTTCATGAGACTGAAGTATAGGTGACGTCTACTGCTCACATATCCTCTGAAGACAACTTATAGACTGACCTCCTGGCAGATTCCAAGTAGAAATCAAGGTCTGAAGAATTGGATCAGACTTGTAATCAACAATGAGATACAAATGTATTTCTCTCTGTGTTTGAAATAGAATACTTTTTAGTAGAGTAGAAAATAGGTGCACAAAATCCTCTCCGCCGACGACCAGCGCGATGGATACGGGCTGAGATTCAAGGTTTCAATATGTCAACATTTATTCACTCACAACATATATTTGCAATATGGAACATGGTCTCTTCTGGCAAATCAGGTATTATTGTCTTTGTACATTCTCGGTCTGATCACTTGAGTTCAACTCACACAAAGAGTATTCAAGAACGTTGGACGATTCTATCCGTGTTAGCTAGATGATAGGAAATTGTAATACCGTTATTAAAACTTTTTTTGAGTTTTACGAAAGGTGTCTGTATTTGTAAGGAGTGAAATAGTTAAGTAACCTGATTTCATCAAACAAACATTGTATGTTGCCCTAGCTCGACGTGTTTGTAGTTTGATCTCGTTGCTTTTCGGTCGAAATTCATGAATTAGAACTTGTATCGAGATCAAAGTTCAACCGAGATTCGGTCACTCTCCATAGTTATACACCTGTGATGAGCACTCTGGCTTCTCCATCTGGGCAAGGTCGTGGGATTTAATCCGAACACCAAAGACATATGACACTGAAAAAGAATTGCGTAGTCTCACAAAAACTAAACTATCACAAAACTGAAAAAAATGGCAAAGATATGATGAATACTAAAACTCACCCTCTATAGAAAACAAGGTGAGAAGGGCCACACCTCCAGAAACAATAAGAACCAGTGGCAGCGCAATATAAATAGACCTTTTCCTATGGCGCATAACTTCTGAAGAGCTCTGCGATATAGAGACATATATCGAATTAACCATGGAAGATGAGTAGCTTATAGAAGGCTGAGGCATTTAGGTTGAGTCAAAAACCAAGGATAATGAGGCTGGTTCTGATCTTCTTCTTGTTCGGTTACAGATTTGTTCCCAAAATAAACCGCGATTGAGTTATTGAATAACATGACACGCTCGAAATTCGAAAGGTTGAACCATTTCACTGAAATCTCATACAACATTAATTACTCTGGCTCATCAATAGTTCATTTCCAATGGACATCCGCACTGACAATCGCTAAAAACACTTCTAGTAGTATGGAAGGACGTCACAACTGATTGTTGGAGAGAACTTGGAGATAGTAATTTGAAATTGCTCAAACCACAAGAACACGAGAAGATATGAGAGAGAGAGAGAGAGAGAGAGAGAGAGAGAGAGAGAGAGAGAGAGAGAGAGAGAGAGAGAGAGTCTCAGTTAATCTCTATTACTAATTATATTCCGGCATTCTCGACAACGGGCAAATAACAATACAGCGATAATTAGCTAATTAGCTTTGTGATTTCAGATCTCGGTCACTTATACTTGTGAGATGCGTAACATGTCAATGTGATACCGAGTAAATCGTGAGTAGAACTTCCCAAGTACTGCCGGAATACTAAGTTGTCTCAGTTCGTTAATTAATCATGAATCATATGGAGACAAGGCAGGAAGTCGTTCGAGTTGCACATAAACATGTGGACGTAACGATCAGTACGCAACTTTAAACACGAAACCGCATTGATTTATTTTTGCTTCTACAAGAATGATTCACGCGCAATTCAGCAGCTTATCCAGCTCTGACTCATCGTCATTAAAGGGACCGTTCCTCTTTAATTTGGAGGTTTGAGCTGATTAGTCGATATTCTTCATATTAAAAAATCAAAATCATTCATATAGGTGTCATCTTCCTGTCTCGCTCCGTTTTCTCAAAAATGCGGCGCGACCACGCGCACGTACACACACCGCCGAGTTCACCTACGTACAAAATTTTCAAAATGTCCATAAAATTACAAAACCATATTCAGAGCATGGCCAAAATTACCAATATGAAATCTGTGAAGAAAGACAGTAACCTACAGTAACCTAAATGCTGTTGGCTTGTATTTTGCTCCGTAGTAATGTGGGTTTTCTTTCTGTACGTAAGGTATGAACTTTCATCTCAAAACCGAATAACTTATTTAATTTTTCAAAATTACCTACATTGCACATTGTAGAGGTACGGTCCCTTTAACACCGGACAAAGTACAACATAAAATACCGGAATACCGCAACTGAGAATACCGGACGAATAACCGTGGTCATTGCGAGATCTCGTGAGTTAGAGCTAACGCAGCTTCTCACTCAGAAATTGTGTCTTAGAGCATTTCTATTTGTATATAGAACACGTTTTCAGCATCTTGTTTATCTGAAATCGCAGTCAGTGCGCATTGTAGAAAACAACAACGAATAAAAGCTCACATTCATGAAAGAGAGCCGTTTTATTGTGATTCCAAAGCAAAAAACATTTCGAGAATCCTGAAACTCAATCGAGAGACTAGACATAAAACAATCGCACTCGGAGTGGCTTGGATAATAACAGGGAGCGTGAGGCATTCAGAGCAGTCACAATAAAGAATACTCAGTTCCTCTCACTCTGAAACACTTTCTATGTTTAGTACCTGATACTTTTCTAACAAAACATTGATTGTAACTTGATCGTTCCTAGTACTGAAGGTTGAAAACGGGTACTTTACTGATTGCCTATTATTTGTACAGCCTGTTTCAATTTTAAACGGCTCCAAAAAAATTTATATTGTTCTGTTTTACACCTTAATTCGATCTCCAAACAAAGATTCTATATTGTTCTCTGTTTTTGTATCTCAAATTCATTGCGCGTTTCTCCTCGACAATTTGGCTTCCTAATCTATTCATGCACGATGCATTTCCGCACTATGACAAGAAGGACTGAGAGCTTGTTATGAAATCATGAATTGCCCACATCACTTTTGTCATTCCGGTGCACTATAAAATAGTAAAACCTGAACCATACTTGGTGCACATGATAAATATACTGAGATTTCAAAGGTTTTCCAACAGAGTGAATAATCATTCCATCAGAACTGCAGGCTTCGTTCCAGCGTGAGCAGGATTAGCAGTTTTGGTTGCGTTCATTTATTCACCTAGCTAGACATACATGAGTGTCCTAGTTTGTAGTTGTCACCTATCTCAATTGACTTATCGTGTCCTTTTTCTCATATAGCGAGCCGAGCACTCCCATTGGATCATATAAACGCTTAGAGTGTTTAGCATCCGGCTTGCATGTGTCGATTCTCGCAAACTCGTTAGTATGTTATTGTTATGAATGACATCCAGATATGAGATGGCTGAAGTACCAATCCATCGCGTTTTCTTCTCTACTTACACGATGCGCTGTTACTGCGAACAAGTCATATATCACAAAAATAATCATCTCATTACAAACGAGAGAGGAAGCCTGCCATTGCTTCATGTTTGAAGACAATAGCTACTCCTCCTGTTGTTTCAATCACACAGACTCTCCTGATTTTGCGAATTTACTGTACTTATTTGAATGAGACGACTCCACTTGCCAGATAGTAACTCAATTTTGTGGCCCACTCCTTATCTAATTCGTACGAATATGAATGGATATTCCGCCCAAGTTTGTGCACATATATATACATTATCTCTTGCAACTTGCAACTGTGCGACTGGCCTCAACGTCCCACTAATCGTCTACTTAAACTTTTTTTTAAATTCTACGATAATAGATTGTTTCAAAGGGGAATTAACTCGTTGTTAAGTGAAGATTTCCTACCAGCTCTACTACTATTTGTTTCAGCTACCTGTTCGCCTCTTTTCGTTAGCTATTCCGATTTGTGGAGTGAATGAAAATCTGAAGATGTTGTGATGGCAATTCCCATAAATGAAGATCCACATTTTGATCCTCACAGAGGTGAGTGGCATTAGAAATACACCGGAGTATAGCTTCATCCGGAAGTTCCTTAAATATATTATAAAACAAGTAACTAGGCTTTCAAAGGTTATTATACGGTTCTTCATCATTTACTCTGTGATCAAAATCACAACTAGTGATGTCTGTTCTCTGTACTTCGTATTTTTGGTGGTCAGATATGCGTTCGACAACCAGCCTACATATTACTTGAGACAAGTAACACAAGTGTCGTCTGCACATGTGTTGCAATTTCAATGTCGCTCAAGCACACAATTACAAGCCTTATGAGGGGCGGTACGTCTTCGGTGGTCAAATAGAGACAATAATCGTTGGCGGCGTTTGGAACACATTTGTGATACCAATTTCCTGTGACAAAATTACGATGAAAAAGGAAAGAAATTAGGTTAACAAACTCTCATTATTAATTTTGATATTATCGGAGTAATTTCTATCTGAATAGCCTTCCTCACATGATGCTAAGTCTTGCTGAACATTGCACATGGACTAAAATGAACTTGAGAATAATTTTCGATAAGAACATTTCTCTGTTCTCCTCTCAAAAAAAATCTCCAATCCCCTAGTTCATCTTTTATAGGTGGCAATTGTCCGACTCCACTCCTAATCTGTGCATCCACTAACTGGCTCCTGTGTTCAAAAGCACTCTCTTGAATTTAAGTGAATGTATCTTTCGTTCAACTCAAACTTGAGGGATGGGGAGGACACAATTAAAGAATCGCAAAGTGGGCCAGAAAGAAAATATAAATGAAGGGTCTCCCTACGGGAAATGATACATACCTCGTTTATTTCCAAGAAATTCACGTAATTACCCTAACATATTGTAGTCTGATCTGGAGCATACTGCGTTATGCCGAAGTCCCCGGGGTACCTGAACTAGCATTCCTCTCTGTTCTCCTTCCCAACAGTTTATGTAATTCACATTTAGTTTGTCATAAACTTTTAATTTTGCTCATTGAACGTGTCACGCAAGTTTTTCTCTCTTCATCCGTTATTTCCTTCACCTGAACTTTTCGATATTGAACAAAGATAAGACATGTTTGGCGGATCATCCTATGGCCAGCCGTTACGGAAGGCTCTGGTCCCTCTCGCAGCGACTGTACCAGCCGCGGTCCAAGCTATTCACTCTAGATCAGGCAGAAGGTGTAAGTTGTACGGAAGCGTCAACAACACATTATTGAATCTACACCCTTTGTGGAAGAGCATTGACTTCGTTAACTAGATGCGAAACACGAAAAAACTAACTCATATTTGGATTGTTAATTTTTTTTTTCATCTGTGTATCATACATTACGAGATAAGGTTTTCGAAGCAGTCGTGTGAGTAAATTCCAGTAGATAAGTTATATAGTTGTCATGAGAACAGTGAGACTAAATACATTGAAAATTCGAAAACTACGTTCATAAGTGTTTTTTTGTTTGAAGGATACAACCATCCATGTTTATCTTATCTGCTGTGTTTGTAGTTGATCTACGCTAATGTTTGTAAATCATTATCACCGCCGTGATTGTATATCAATCTGCAACTCACGTTTGGTCACACTCCATACCAATATCAAACACCATTAAAATTTTCTCAGATGATACGCGCCTGTAGGATTTTGACACTGTAAATGATTCTGGTGGGGAATAATCACACGAATATGAGGTAAATTGGCTCATTTGAATAATGGTACCCTCACACTTTTCAGACAGTGAAGACTGCGAAGCTTTGCCTGTTATACATGCTCGACCTCCTAGTATGAAACAACTATGTGACGAAACAAAGTTCAGTCGGAAAGAAATGAAAATTATGTACAGAGCCTTCAAACAGGTAACATCGTTTTGATAATTTTGAAATCAACCAGGTAAGATTAGGAGAACATCGGAGATATCGAGAGTTTACATATTTTACATATTCGACATATTTATTCATTCACTTCGCTTCGTTACGAGGCGGTGATCATCATACATGTCGCAGATCTTTGTAACCGCAGCTTTTCCTGATTTGATCTTGGTCCCTTACCTTCGTAGAAGTCATCATGGTGGATTATCGAATGCTCTTGTGGCATTGATCCAGTGACATGCGAGAGACTTCTTGAAAGGATGGGGAAGAGACTGCTCGTGAACATGCATTCCTGTTCATGCATTCGAGAGTGTACTATTCAAATCGAAGAAAGCTAAATAACTTTTTTCAGAGCTGTCCTACCGGAACTGTTCTTCTATCCAACTTCAAAGAAGTCTATTCACAATTTTTCCCACAGGCAAATGTCGACCAGTATGCTGAATTAGTGTTTCGAACGTTTGACAGCGACAATGACGGAACAATAAGTTTTGAGGTTTTTCTTCATTCATTCACAACATTACAAATAACTCAATTATCAGAAATGAACGATTTCATCTTCAAACACACGAGTACCGTTTGAGTCCTTGCAAACTTCACGTGCTGCATCACTCCAAAACAAACAATCTATTTGTATTTATTCTCGCATAGAGTTCATATAAGAACATCATGGTCGTGTACCTGTTAAAGTTGTTGATTGATTCAGGAGTTTGTTATTGGTTTGTCTGTGATTTCGAGAGGGACGGTTCTAGAGAAATTGAACTGGATATTCTCTCTGTATGACGTGAGCAATCGGGGAGCAGTTGGATACAACGAACTTCTTCAAGTTGTCAGGTTGGGCTTAATTTCTAAGTTTTTTCTCATATTCTCCTTTCAAGTTAATTCATTCCGTATCATCTGCAAAAATACGTATATGGGAAAGAAGAGAACTTTAAGGTATAGATAGTTCGGTTTTATCTCTATAATTGAAGTGGGGATTGCCTCAAACAGTGCAGAACTCATCTCAGATAAACGTTCGAAAAACCCACACGTGCTCACAATATATATTTCCGTTGAGGAACCAGTAACACCTTGAATTTCTGTATTAGTAAAAGTGCCATACACAAGTTTTTCGTGTGTTGTATTCACAACTTTCGCATGATCATGTTTTAAAATCGCGAATGGTTCGCAATTTTCACAGTTTTTCAAAAGAAAGGTTATTTTACCCCGAATAAAAACAATTGAAAGTTCAGAAAACAAAGAAACATACAATTTCGAGACGAAATTTTCTGAATGAATCTAGAAACGTTCGAAAAACCCACACGTGCTCACAATATATATTTCCGTTGAGGAACCAGTAACACCTTGAATTTCTGTATTAGTAACAAGGAAGGTACCCCGGGCTACGCCCGGGTCCCTCCCTTGATGAGTCTAGTCGGTGATTGCGTCGAAAAGTTGTTTTCCTTATTTGCGTCTCCAAACTGTAATCGAGCACGGTAGTTCTCTTTCACGTAGAGCGCGGTTGTTCTCATTAACATAGAGTGCGGTAGGTAGTTCTCCTCAACATAGAGCGCGTTAGTTCTCCTTAACATAGAGCGCGTTAGTTCTCCTTAACATAGAGCGCGGTAGCTCTCCTCAACATAGAGCGCGGGAGTTCTCCTTAACATAGAGCGCGGGAGTTCTCCTCAACATAGAGCGCGGGAGTTCTCCTTAACATAGAGCGCGGGAGTTCTCCTTAACATAGAGCGCGGTAGTTCTTCCTAACATAGAGCGCGGGAGTTCTCCTTAACATAGAGCCCGGGAGTTCTCCTCAACATAGAGCGCGGGAGTTCTCCTTAACATAGAGCGCGGGAGTTCTCCTTAACATAGAGCGCGGGAGTTCTCCTTAACATAGAGCGCGGGAGTTCTCCTTAACATAGAGCGCGGTAGTTCTTCCTAACATAGAGCGCGGGAGTTCTCCTTAACATAGAGCCCGGGAGTTCTCCCTAACTTAGAGCGCGGTAGTTCTCCCTAACATAGAGCGCGGTAGTTCTTCCTACATAGAGCGCGGGAGTTCTTCTTAACATAGAGCGCAGTAGGTAGCTCTCCTTAACATAGAGCGCGGTAGTTCTCCCTAACATAGAGCGCGGTAGTTCTTCCTACATAGAGCGCGGGAGTTCTTCTTAACATAGAGCGCAGTAGGTAGCTCTCCTTAACATAGAGCGCGGTAGTTCTCCCTAACATAGAGCACGATAGTTCTCCTTAACATAGAGCGCGGGAGTACTCCTTAACATAGAGCGCGGTAGTTCTCCCTAACATAGAGCGCGGTAGTTCTTCATAACATAGAGCGCGGGAGTTCTCCTTAACATAAAGCGCGGGAGTTCTCCTTACCATATAGCGCGGTATTTCTCCCTAACATAGAGCGCGGTAGTTCTTCCGACATAGAGCACGGGAGTTCTCCTTAACATAGAGCGCAGTAGGTAGCTCTCCTTAACATAGAGCGCGGTAGTTCTCCCTAACATAGAGCGCGGTAGTTCTTCCTATCATAGAGCGCGGGAGTTCTCCTTAACATAGAGCGCGGGAGTTCTTCTTAACATAGAGCGCGGTAGTTCTCCCTAACATAGAGCGCGGTAGTTCTTCATAACATAGAGCGCGGGAGTTCTCCTTAACATATAGCGCGGTAGTTCTCAATAACATAGAGCGCGGTAGTTCTTCCGACATAGAGCACGGGAGTTCTCCTTAACATAGAGCGCGGGAGTTCTCCTTACCATATAGCGCGGTATTTCTCCCTAACATAGAGCGCGGTAGTTCTTCCGACATAGAGCACGGGAGTTCTCCTTAACATAGAGCGCAGTAGGTAGCTCTCCTTAACATAGAGCGCGGTAGTTCTCCCTAACATAGAGCGCGGTAGTTCTTCCTATCATAGAGCGCGGGAGTTCTCCTTAACATAGAGCGCGGGAGTTCTTCTTAACATAGAGCGCGGTAGTTCTCCCTAACATAGAGCGCGGTAGTTCTTCATAACATAGAGCGCGGGAGTTCTCCTTAACATATAGCGCGGTAGTTCTCAATAACATAGAGCGCGGTAGTTCTTCCTACATAGAGCGCGGTAGTTCTCCTTAACATAGAGCGCAGTAGTTCTTCCTACATAGAGCGCGGTAGTTCTCCTTAACATAGAGCGCGGTAGTTCTCCCTAACATAGAGCGCGGTAGTTCTTCATAACATAGAGCGCGAGAGTTCTCCTTAACATAAAGCGCGGGAGTTCTCCTTACCATATAGCGCGGTATTTCTCCCTAACATAGAGCGCGGTAGTTCTTCCGACATAGAGCACGGGAGTTCTCCTTAACATAGAGCGCAGTAGGTAGCTCTCCTTAACATAGAGCGCGGTAGTTCTCCCTAACATAGAGCGCGGTAGTTCTTCCTATCATAGAGCGCGGGAGTTCTCCTTAACATAGAGCGCGGGAGTTCTTCTTAACATAGAGCGCGGTAGTTCTCCCTAACATAGAGCGCGGTAGTTCTTCATAACATAGAGCGCGGGAGTTCTCCTTAACATATAGCGCGGTAGTTCTCAATAACATAGAGCGCGGTAGTTCTTCCTACATAGAGCGCGGTAGTTCTCCTTAACATAGAGCGCAGTAGTTCTTCCTACATAGAGCGCGGTAGTTCTCCTTAACATAGAGCGCAGTAGTTCTCCCTAACATAGAGCGCGGTAGTTCTCCCTAACATAGAGCGCGGTAGTTATTCTTAACATAGAGCGCGGGTTTTCTCATCACCAATTTCAGTTTCCGGCAGCAGCCGGTTTCAGAAAATCTGAAATGAAAACAGAAAAGCACGTACTGTTCACGTTTTTTTCTCTTCAAAAACCAACTACAAAGTGCATCATTTTCCGACTTCTCGACCAAAAGGACAATTTGCCTCATACACACACACCAAGCAACGGTTTTATATTAGTAGAAAGTGCCATACACAAGTTTTTCGTGTGTTGTATTCACAACTTTCGCATGATCATGTTTTGAAATCGCGAATGGTTCGCAATTTTCACAGTTTTTCAAAAGAAAGGTTATTTTACAACGAATATTAACAATTGAAAGTTCAGAAAACAAAGAAACATACAATTTCGAGACGAAATTTTCTGAATGAATCTAGAAACGTTCGAAAAACCCACACGTGCTCACAATATTTATTTCCGTTGAGGAACCAGTAACACCTTGAATTTCTGTATTAGTAAAAGTGCCATACACAAGTTTTTCGTGTGTTGTATTCACAACTTTCGCATGATCATGTTTTGAAATCGCGAATGGTTCGCAATTTTCACAGTTTTTCAAAAGAAAGGTTATTTTACCCCGAATATTAACAATTGAAAGTTCAGAAAACAAAGAAACATACAATTTCGAGACGAAATTTTCTGAATGAATCTAATAACATTTCACAGGGCAGTTTATGGACTACTAGGTTCTAACACCATGCCGCCTGTATCAACATACCATGTGAAGCAGCACGTCAAGGAATTGTTCCAGGTTATATTCTATTTGTCAGTGTTTCTGATGAAATGAATTAAAAAAATGAAGAAAATGAGTGATAGTTTTTTTAGATGAAGCTCAAAGCTTTTCGCATCAATGAGATGACAACGAAAACGCAGACCATCAAACTAGTTCACCGAAAGAAGCAAAGGGCTCTACAAATTAGAAATTTGGCAGTGGTTTTTCGAGATGTTTTGAGTACAGTTTTTGTGTGAATATTGGTGAAAAACTGAAGGATGTTTGAGCTGAACATGACCGTCAATTACAAATATATTGCAGAAAATGGACATGAACAACGATGGCGAAATTTCGAGACAGGAATTTGTAGAGATGTGTATGAAAAATCAGGATTTATGTGAATCATTAGCTTTATTTGACACCAAATTGTGATAAATATTTAGAAAATGTTTTCTGTTTTTTATTTAATCAAAGAATTCTCTTTTCCTGATCACTTGTCTTTATTCGCGCTTTTTTTTACGTGTTGCTATAATTTCTTCTCCGTCATATATTTAATGGTTTTTTTTCTTCTTACTTCTCAATTTCACCTAGTATTTGCTCCCACGATCGTGGGTTCGGTAACACTGAGAACAAATTATGAAAATACTTTATTCTCTCCGACTATGATCAACCATTTCATTTAGCTACGGTCAGTACTGATTCCATGGCTTTCACTTAAAACGAGAATGACTACTAAAAAGGTTGGCTTGACCCAGCGGTTTACTCGGAATAGTGATATTCATGGGCTCGCTATAGTCATAGAGCGAAGGCGCCTCCAGTATGATGAACATGGTGCCGACGTTGAGCACCGCGAATATGATCAGGAACAGACGATCCAGAACCATTGCCACAAAAGTCCAGTCGTCCGAGATCTGTGAATGCTCACTATGCGGTTCGGTCTAATCAGGAAAACCTGTTCATTTGGATGCTGCTCGATTTGTGGTTGATCGCATTCAATTTCAGTCACAATTCGGAAATCGTGATGTGTAGATAAAGCTGAACTACAGAATTGCAATTGTTTCTTTTGAAATGAACTTCGCTATCTAAAAATGAAACATACGCAACTCGTTATACACCGCCATAAAAGGGTTGTGACAGCGTATGGTCTGGTAGAGGGGGTTTGTAGAGCGGCCAGCTCATCTGCGTATCTGTGATCTACAATTTCTCTCGTGTGCTGGCGAACAATGAGCGACCGATCGCTTTGCAATCGATTTCACCCTTTGCTATCTTTCTTGACAGAATTAGGACTCTATATACCTCACTCTCCCTGGCGTTGTGCTGAAAGTGCTCCGCGATGAAGCGTACTTGTTTCAACAGATTGATGAAAATAACGTCATCAACACGATTCTTCGCCTGAAGAAATTTGTTAAATCGATTTAGGTAGGCCCCAATCTGCTGAAAACTATTTAAATATTCCAATTTCATAGATACTAAATATTATTATTGTTGTTACCTTTCTGCGTTTTCGAAATGCAACGGTTGGCGCTAGAGCAGACTGCGTTTCTTGAAATGGCTTGACTGACTGAAAACAAATATAATGTAACTGTTACGTAAATATATTGTTGTTCTCGCATTTTCACACTGGTATTGCAAAACAAAACTTTTAACTTACGTTTGTTTTATCGTTCGATTCTCTCATTTTGTAGTCGTATGCAGTGTTATACGTATATGGAGACCGTTCTTTCTCAGTTGGAACTGGCGTACAAACCGGAAGTTTGAGGCGCGAGGTACTTGGATACATCGAATAATTCCCAGTCTGGAAATTTCACTTGCTCATAGACTTATAGTTTACAGAAAAACAGATTAGAGGTTTTTGGAGTTTATCGAACCACTGTTCTTTTTTTCTGTATTTTGGAGTAGTTTATTTGTGGTCCAAAGGTGGGTTTGAGACGTTTGTTCTAGTTCCAGTACGATATGTGACTCATACCAACTGGTTTTGCGAAATATATACTATACATCCCCATTCACCCTACCGTTGAATTGGTCCTGTACTGCTGGCCCACAAGAGAGGTTGGATCCACGAGATTTGACGTTTGACTGGTTGTATCTTTCTTCTGTGGCCGAGACATCATCAAAATTCTCAAAACAAAAACGTTAGTAAGTTGACTCAACGCACCAAATGGTCTGCTGAACGTCAAAACTCAATTCTACCAAACTAGGCCTGGAAGAATCTACATTTTTCCGACATCACCCAAATCTTCCCAACCCCAGAGAGGCCCTGAAGCTCCTCTTTAGCTGGAGAAGAAATTGAGAAGTTCATAAAAAAAAACAGACTGACGACCGATCCCGTCTCTACTTTCTCAAAAAAAGACTCACTTTGGCAAGAACTTGAGGAAGACCAGTCTGATCCAGGGAGACATTTTATGGGCAGATCCTGATCGAAAACGAAAGTTAACAGTTATCACCGAAACCACAGTAGATAGTGCAACTAATATCAATGTTGTAATCAAATATCGGCCAAACATAGGAATAACCAGTGACGTCGGGGGCATCAGATCTATCAAAACCTGGAAAACAAAGAGTTTTCGTTTTACATTGCGCAAAGTTATCAATGGATTGCAAAAACAAATGGGTAACAGCAAAGCCGTTGGTACAATGGAAGTAACAGGTACATTATTATGTCGAAATACTCGAAAATAAGCAAACAAAATAGTGAGCTTTAGCTGGAAGTCTGATGACCAAACATGACCAACCAAGAAAAACACAGTCAATGTGACCAGAATACTGATGGAGAATGTGATCTTGTGGTCGGACAAATAGAACACGAATGTTGTCAGAATGGAGATGAGGAAGCACGGAATTATCAAGTTGCATGTGAAAAACAGTGTCTTCCTTCTGAAAAAATTGAAATATGCATTACAATGTTGCTTATATTATAAAATACCTCAACAGTATTTGCCCATAGGTTATAGGCAGCATTTGTTGTAGTTTGATCTTGAAACAACCCATTGTCTACAATTTTCGGTCGAGAATCAAACAGGATCAAAGTACAAACACTGCGAGATAGGGCAACATACCAACATACACTCAACATAAGTTTTCCAATAACCGGCTGTCAGTCCGTGTTATGTAGCATGAATCTGTTATGTACCTCAGTCCAAAGTAGTAGGTGATGTCTACGTATTTTTCTGGTCCACAGCAAGAAGCATACAGAACAGAGTGACGTTCTGATGTTAGAGAAAGCAGGTCCCATTCCGCGGACCTGAAAACGGCTAAACATTGAGAGGAAGGAGTTTTTCAAGATGGTGAAGTATGTTCGAAGCTGGTTCCATCCAAATATCTTTATTGTACAGAATGGACAAAATGAGTCATGACATAGTTAAAGCTCCATCCTACACACCGATACAATGGATTTTGATCAAATAAGTACATTTCCACGTTCGTAAATATTTATTTTCCTGAGTTAATCAATGAGAAACGATTTTTGGGAATTTTGGTTTGTGTCGACCAACCTATAGAAGAAACTAAGATCCATGCCCTGCTCCATGAACTCAACATCAGCACCGTCCTTCTTCACCAACTTGATATCTTCTGAATGAACAAACATTAGGTTCATCAATCAACGCTTTAGTTATACTGTTGGTCAAGTACATAGCCATGTAAAACACGGAAAATGGATATGAATGCTGTGTTCAATTCATTTGAAAAACTAATATAGTTCGAACCCTATATTACAGGCGACTGTTCAGCTTGCCAGTCTTTTCATTACAAATCTGAAAAATGGTTATTTTGCGTTTTTTGCACATATTTTGTGTTCAAAAGGTACTCATATAAGTAATTTAAACCCCTTTTAGTGCAATAAAATTAACATTCAAAAACAACCATCTTGTGGGCGCTGCGCCACCTATCACAGCTGAGTTCAATACCCAGCTTGTGCACCAGTTTTGATCAGGCAGGTCGCTGTTGGAAAGTTTCCAACATAATTGACTCCGCCCACTGAAAGTTACTAAACTATCGATGGGTGAAACGAACTATCCTCCTAATGGAGAGAATTTAAGGGTCTTGGATGAGTTTAAATACTTATTGAGCATTTCAACCTACCTTTTGGAAGTTGTCGCAGATCAACATATCTACCCGTATAGGTCCACGTACCAAACTTCATAACACAGTTCTGAGAATCGTAGGGAAACCACGTGACATCGATCTGACCCATTCAAACACATTGGAGATATATTCTCTAATGTAATCGTTATTTTTAGTTTATTCAGATTATGAAAAAGATGATCATACCTACATGCAGAACCGTTTTCAGAGATGTTTGATGAATGTTTTGTACTATCGTGATTTTCTGTCTTGTCTTTTTTCGTCGAAAACATGCGAAGACCACACAAGTACAGATGATGATGGCCTTCGAGAAATTATCATGAAGCTAAGTTATTTTTCTTCTTTAAATAATTTTTCGAGGTACCGAAAACCAACCGGGCAAAATGACTTGTAGATAGCAGGCGGCTGCCAGAAAACCAATCCGTCATGAGTCACTAGAGCATCGGTTAGGATCGTTATGTCTGGGTCGCCGGCCGCACTGAAGAAAAAACCATGTGAATTTGTTTAAATACCAGCTAGTTACTCAAAATATGAAGTATAAATGCAAAATCAACTTAACTCGAAACAAAAAAAGCAAAAATAATGAGCGATTTTTGAGTTGTAACTTGAAACGTTGGAAAAACTGAGAGAAAATAAGCTTACTTATTGTAGAGTACTAGGTCGGGGGTCCATATCAAATCGCTCGGAATGTGCAATGTTTGAAGTCCGCCATACTTCTTCGGATCCCAAGTGAGTTTGGCATCCGCCCACTTCTGTAGGGAATGTGTTATGAATAAGAATAAGAAATGATTTTTGAAAACAATGAATTGACTGTAGCTATCAGAATGAGAAAGAAAAACGTACAAACTACATTACCATCACTGTGTCCGAATAATTTATTCAGATCTGTGTGAATCAGCCTTTCAGTGATTGCCTCAAAATATTGGTAGTCTCATTGTTATTTTTGATCAGTGTTTGCAGTAATTTGACCGTTATTCAACCGTGTTGTCGAATAAAACAAATATGTACCATTTCGAGCCATAGGTTTGTGGTGAGAACTTGGTTCTTCTCATCCTGAAAGAGAATACTTTAGAGTGTTGAGTAAACGGACTATAATACTCATCACCGAGTATAAATGTTCATCTACGTAATTATGTTCTGCTTTCATTCATGAATAATTTCGAGGTGTTCTCATAATCTCAACGGAAAATGCTAATGGATGTTTTTTAATAAACTGATCAGAAATGTGGTTAACGTGCATTGAAACACGTAGAGTGTATGAAACAAACCAATCGGAACTGGATAGTTAGGTATTACCAACAAACGTTATCGTGAGAAATAATGGAGAAACAAACCACATCAATTATTCGTATCAACGAAGCGCCAACATCCACTGTCATTATATCTGAACTGTTTTTCACTGGTCTAGGCACCTGTAATCAATGTCACATAAACACGGTCCAGTCACAACAACGGCATATTTTGTGTAAAGCATTCTGCAAAACTCAAGAGTTTTTTAACGTCATTCGTGTGGTTAACGGGACCATTTGGAAATGAACTCGCAGAATTGGCGGAATACAGCTGTAATCCTCATTTCTATGCTTCGAAAAAGACCACTTCTGAAAGGGAATTAAAACAATCAGTCGTAGTTTTGTTTTTCACGTTCACAGAAACGTATTTTCAGAGTTGATAGATAGTAAAGTTTTAAAAATCATCTGTTCGAGAGATAGCAAAACGGCTGCTTCAACAGTGTTTGCCAAAACTGATTTAGATTTTCTTTTGAGGCACATTCAACGAAAAACCCAAACCTTGTTGTAGTCGAAAAGAAGATCCTCGTACAATTGCCCTTCTAAATCTTTTGCTGATCTCTTCAAAAATGCAGAAGACGTATAGAATAAACATAGCAATAACAACAGTTCCATCTAAATTGTGAACTAGTATGATTAAACAGAATTTATTACAACAATAGAACACAACTTTCTTCAGAGAGGTTGCTAGTGAGTATCAAACGAGAACTTCTTGGTTGTGCCTGATTGAGGCACCGCGCATCCTTCGAAAATGAAGGCAATATATTGAAAATAGGTTCGCCAGGGCTGACAAGCGGTATTAGGTTAGCATGTCAGTTTAATGTTGACAATAATAACATGTAACTCGAAAACAACGCTCAGTAAACAGTAAACAAACAACTGTGTCAACAACAGGAGTATGACCTAACAAACAGCTGCCTTAATCACAACTAACTAAGATCATAATACACTTGAGAGTGTATGTTTGAAAACTATAATTATAATCGGAGTTGAATGTTTGCGTTCGAATTGGAAATAGCTTGTGGGCCAATTGAGCATCGCTTCATCGAGCACCGCAATCCCGCGGCGCAGTTATGGATTTGGGGAATTGAAGACACTGGATGTAAATGAGAACTACGCTGGACAAGAGAACAATTGAATTCGCTCAACTGGAGAGTTCAAGAGTGGAGAGATAACCACAATCAACTACCACCCCGCATGTATCTTCTCTAGTAACACGTTTCGTCGACGTTCAACTCTCGCTCGAAGATTCTATTTTCTCCAAGTCAGGAAAATTCTCCACTACTGGTGTAACAAAAAACTGAAGACAAAGATTGTGATGTAACGTTATGCATACTTCGTTATGAAGTTGTTTGCTATATGTCTTGAATCGTAAAGGTTCTGGCCGCAATTTACTGGCCGAATCCGCCATCGTCGTTCTTGCGACTGAAAACAAGCATCTTCTGAACAACACTCATGCAACCTGCGCAACGGAGGTAGGATCAAAAATATAAGTTTTCCCAAAGAGTCCATAGTGTCAGGACTGAAAAATTATGTGGCCAAACAAGTTAAACGCAGGAACACAATTGTATCAGACTTAATGGTGATTTGATGTAACATGACTCGGAAGTATCTTGCTTTTGCACAATTCTGCACAATTGTCTGTTGAACGTCCATCCCAAACTGATTTGACGCTACATTTACAGTAAAGAACGAGTCGAAGAAAAGTATTAAAATTTATGTCCATACATCTTCTCAACAAAATACACACGTATGACGGTTATGCGCAACGGAGGGAGTGTCAAAAACATCGAATATTTCAATATATTTCAAATCACTCTCATTAACCACCGGGTCAGAAGGGAAAATAATTGTTGGTTATTATTCAATATTCATGGAATAAAAAGGGTAATTTTTAACATGGTTCGGTCTCAAGGAAACAACTGGTAGTGTTCAAATATTTTTCTCAGGTTGCATTATCTGATTTTTGAAGTAAGAGTCTCTAGGTTTCACGCCAGTTTACCGTGCCTTGAAACCAACCATAACTACACATTCACGGGATCAGACCATCCATAAATCCTCTAGTTTGATGGTTGCACATGATCAGTTTTATAAATAAACAAAGAAAAACTATTATCTCTGGTTTTTGCCAGAGGGCCTATTTTGTACAAGAAGATGATTCTCCGATCTCATGATGAAGTTGTGTTGCTTCAATCGCAGGCGACCTTATTAACAAAAATGAAAAAAAAAACCGAGAATTTCCCCAAATTTGTCAAGCTGCGTGCATCAATGTTTCACAATGTTAGTAAATCTATGAGATTATGAGATGGTTCAGCGAATCACCGACCTTATTTTTGAGATCTTATCTATTACTATATAATTGTTCTGTCCTTAAACCGAGAAGAGGATGGGTAGACAAAAATCATAGTGATGAAAGCCCTGTTCTGTCCCAGCCTGGAGCTATATACAAAGTTCAAAGTCATAATTCGAAGTTGGGTAGAATTTCAATTTCTGTCAGATCCTCTTGAACCTGGCGTTGTTGGAGGAGGAGACTGCAGACTACCGTGTATACTCTGGAGTTTCTCTTGCCATTCCTGAAAAACCGGAACTGTGGAAAAGTGAATAGTATTGAGAGTATAAATAGGTAATCAAGCTAAAATTATTACTACTAACTCACTGTTGCTATTCCAGGTTATAAAACACGATAGTAGCCGTTAAATCCTATATTCACCATTGCCATAGGAGTGACAACCTTCGTGCCATGGTTTCGTGATTTTCTCGTAGCACTCAAATGTTTTTCTGAGATTTTTCAAATATGTTGTTTTTCATCGAAGATAATTATCAAAAGTTTGTTAAGAAATCCAAGTTGTGTGAAAATATCAGTTTCCGGGTGGTAAATGTGTGAAAACACGGTGAATAGTCTCACTATACAGCGGCTTTTTTCTGCCTATACTTACAGAGAACAGTCAAGTTGTGTGAACGTTAAACCGTAGGGTGGTGCATATAGAAACGAACTTGAAACAGTTGATTCGTTAAATTGCTCATGGTTCCACAAATGGCCTCATTGTACACAGAAGGTCTGTCGACATTGTTCGTTTTATAAAGAGCCGGATCTCTTCTCGACTTCTCGTGCCCGAGGTAATCTCTATACCGCTTCACCTCCTGCAATTTTAATATCTATAAATGTAATGAATGTCCAACTCTCTTGGTTTAATAATTACATATAATCGTATGAGGCTGGTTCAATTAGACCATCGAACGTCGGGTAAAAGTAGATTACTTGTTGATCATGACACAATCCAATGTGAAATTATTACAGAAAAGCAACAATTGATCTATTTTTCAAGAAAAATATTGGAATTCGAAAGAAAGAGAACCTTCTTGCAGTGTTGTTTCAAGCAGCAATAAATCATGAATTTTGTTTTGGCTTACTTGTTTTCTAGCTGACTGCTGGATCTAACTCGGGGACGTGTGTCATTATTCCTTCAATCGTTTTATGTCCCAACAACAGTTGTATTGTCTATTGAACTTGGTAAACACTTGAGCGAGGAAGCGTTACCTTTACTTATATGCAAGCTCCGCTATACTTTCAATGTTCAAGGTCATATTTGTACGATTGTCGTACTCGCTATTGCAACTCACGTCGTTCAAATCATCTAATCGGCGTGAAACATTCTCCAAATATTTCCTTGACTGATCGCACTCCTGGAAACAGTTGAATCACAAAACCCTCAACATTAACTCCAATACTACATATTCTCAAAAACTGAGCCCGCTCAAAAATAATGGTAAACCGTAGAAAGCATCAATATTCTTCATGGCGTTATTATCCATGCAAAGATCATTAGAATAGTATTCCAGTAAAAATAGACACCCCTTTTCTCATCCCAGTTATTTTGTCTGAGGTTACATACGCGACATATGCCACTTATTTGATGGAGTGACTGATCAAGGCTCCACGAGAACCCATCATCCCTCTCGTATTTCGAACTACTCCATCAATTATACACTCATTTCAAATTCCATGTCATATACGCTCTAAAGTGCCCCTCCCTATTTATGAATTAGAGGGAATCGTCACGAGAAATACACTATTTCGAATTATAATTCTCTCCACGTAACTGTAGAAAAAACATTTTTTGTTCGGGTTCGCATAATGTTCGATGTGTAAACTGCCCAGATCTTTTTTCGTCTGCAAGTAAGATGTTGCCGAAAGCTTCTTGAGACCCTGCGGCTAACTTGATTGCCAACGATTCCCACACCAAATATGATTACCAAAAGAAGCGGAATGGAAATATTAATTGCTTTCCGAGAATTCTGAGCCAATTCTATTCGCCAGTCTTATTGACCGACAACACCCAACAAATTCTCATTTCCTAATTCACATGACCCTGTTTTAGTATGCAAAGACTGGATGTATTCCACAACTTTTTGGAGGAAAATGCCATGATAGTAGTCTGTATGAAATACTTCAGATCAAAAACCATCAAAGTTCGCTACCTCTCTTTCTTGAGATCGCAGTGCGAATGAAATCGGATCTGAGCAACATGATGCCATGGCGAAAAGGAAAAATCAACCATTAAGGATTTTCGGATATTCGAAGATGCATATCGTGGTTTGATGTTTGGTATCAGATAAAGTTTTCTGGGACGACAATCAGTGTTCTTGATAAAGAGGGAAGTGTATGCCCGAGGGAAATCAAGCATGACTGAATGTGATGTCTCCCAACATCGTCTCAAACGAGACACTACAAATTGCGCCCACCCTGCTCATACGTGATGTGCTTTGTTTGTTGGAATTACAGAAAACTACGTGAGAGAAAGCAATTTCGTTCCAACAGAAAACAATCAGCAAACTTGTTCCCAGAATGTTTTGCACCTGACTATCGATGTATTTAGCCTCTAGAATGCTTCGAGAATAAATTGCCAAGTTCCGACCACGCTCGATATAGAGGCAGCTATTTCCCGGACCTCCTCACCCATTGTTGAATCAATTCGTAGGCACTAAGCGAAATCTACTCGTTTGTGCCGTCCCTTATTAAACGCAGCACTCATGGTTTGACTGAAGGGGATGAATGTACGTCGATAAAAACGCCTGGCCATCCTCGAAAAGTGTTGGGTTGAAGAAGGTGGCTACAAACATTGAATTCATTATGTGTAACCCCATCACTCCCTATTGATATATAGCGTATGTCTTTGAGAAAAGTCATGCATCGAAAATGGGATGAAGATGAAAAGAGAGAAAAGTGTCACCATGAGTGAATGATTGTTTTCACAAGAGAGAACAACTCTAGGAGCAGTTTTCTTATCTTTTTAGAGAGCATGAACGCTTCTGGTGAACGCTTGATAGTTGAGGTTTGTTTTGTCAAAAAAATTGTTTGACATGCCATGCCATCTGGCAGAGTTATGAAAACTGGGAAATCATTTGGATCCCTTATAAACAATGAAGAAATGGAATTCCTTTCCTAGATAATATCCCCAGAACGTACACGTGATTTACTGCCAACGAATATTTCGAATGGACCAGAACTAAATCAGCTTCGTAGCGGGAATATTTAGGTGAAGTTGGAAATCAGTTATGGAGAAAATACAAACGTGTTACAGAAAACATTCCAAAAATGTTTTTTTCATCGGTTAAAGCCTCTTCGATACAGAAAAATTTCATGCGCAATTTTACTCATGAGAATGAGATATTGGGCGAGTATCTAAATCATTTAGACGATGCAGTGAACAATATTCATGACTTCAAGAAAAACATAGTGCTCCATTGCATTCTCACACGTTTAACTCTCAATCAAAGCAGTTTCTGCAACATGCACTATTGCCGCTACCGTATGCTCTTCAGATAAATTGCACTGGAGCGCATATTGTGTCAATCAAGAAACGGTTTGGTAAGAAAACCAACTAAAGGGAATACTAAGTCAGCTGACCTTGACTATCTTGTCGACTTGACGAATCTGCTCTTCGATGGTGCCGTTTTGACTCATTGGAAGTATGGCAATGGAGCGCGAGGGCGGTTGACGGGTCCGCAACGCGTCTCTGGTCGCGTCGCGGCCGCCGGTCGCCGCCCATTCGCCGTTGCGACACTCGTCTCGCGGCTGTCGTCCTTGCGAACACTGCATCCAACCTGTGGAAACAAGATTGAACCTTCGGTCATTCCAAGAAAAGATCACAATAATAGGGGGGATAAGTGCATCTTTTTGCACTAATTGCCCTGATTACTGGTGTGGAGTTCCAAAGATTGTATGGGCGCATAAGATGAAATCAGAATGGCCAGCATGTTCCTAGGCATACAAGTTATAGTTTATTCTCCTTTTTGGTGTTAATAACTTCCGGGATGGACAACTATTGTCTTCTCAGGTGTGGAAAGTGAGTGTTTATTTTGACTGATGGAACAGATGTCGCCTAGTCTATTGTGAGAACAATAATCGGCAAAAACTACAGAACACACTGATTTGGATGAAGCTTACAAAGAAAAAGAAGATGTACATATATGCACGTAGTGAACTTGGTTTTAATGGTGTCCTGTTGTCCATTGTAAGAGTTATTGTACTATTGATGCAAAGAAAGAAATATTCACAACATTAGTAAAGCTCGTGAAACGTGTGAACATGAGCAACATCGGGAAAGCTGTTTGAATGGGCAGAGTGAGATGATAACATCCAAGGGATGTGTCGAACACGTTATATTCACGCTATTGCGCATTTCTTCAAGTATTGCCTGTGTGTCCGAAACTTGTGATCAAATACTATATCCAAATGCTTTCTAACAGGAATACGTTGTTTCTGCTACTGACATTTCTGAAATGCCCCAAAGAATTTCATTCATCAAAAACTTTGCTCGATTTTGGTTAATGACATGCTAGTTTGATAGAACACCTCAAATCAAGTCATCAGATAAAATTGAAGGTTCTAGAAGAACTACTAAGAATATTGACTGCGGGACGGAACGAAGGATGCATTTTTTCGGCTGGCGCAATGGGATATCTATCAAACTGTTCAGACAGAAAGATTAAAGAGAGTAGTGAGATAATCTGTAACCACTGTATGAGAAACCACTGCAGAGTATGAGAAACTGGTCTGCAAGTTCTAGGTGTACAAACTATGCTCGTAAAACTGCCACCGTAAAAATATATTTTCTAGGTTTGTGAAACAAGCTCACTCCTTACCTCATGTAAAAATACGAGATTCTAGTGGGATGCGATATTGAACCAAAAACGAAACATATCACCCTGGATATGGTTCCATAACAGGTTGCATGTAGGTGTGGATTACTATGCCACATTATATCGAGCATTGGTTATGAAGTTATGGTACATTTCAAACACAAGTCGTGTGCCATATTTTATACCTGAGTGGACCTGAACTGCCTAAAGAACGCTTCTAAGAATTGGAGAAACCCAAATCTTGGGACAATGTCTTGTCGAAAAGCAGAGAGAGACAGGGTAATGTAGGTGGAAAACACAGGATGTTATCTGATATCCGTGAGCCGTCACCTTCGCCGGCTGGAAATCTCGAAATAACAAATTTCGCAAACCCTTGTGAAGTTGTTTTCGTAATCGGAATAATCAAATAGATATCATTCCGTTTACTAGGAATAGCACGCTTATTACGGGGTAGAACAGTATCCCCAAGAGACGAATAGAGGAATACAGAGGGTAGTTACGAGATTATGCGGATAGAAGACACATTTAGAACAAGAACGTAACATTTTATAGAACAACATACTAGTACAACATTTTAAACTACTATATTGGTATCCGTGTGTCATATATAACAAAATAAAGAAGGGTTTTCATCTCCAAAGAACACCATACTTGTTGAAAACTGAGCTATTTTCCGTAACGGCACTCCGGCATTGTTCATTTGATTACCCGAATGTAACGCATGACTAGTGACAGTTGATTCGATAATCAGAATATATCTTCAATGAATGTATCTTCTGCATCAAGTGATGAATAATTATGTTGACCGAATATCATAACAATTCACTCAGTCAGGGACAGAAATGTGGTCAGCTATTTATATAAGTAGTTTCATTGTGTTCACGTCGTTTGTTTTGCACTGACACAACTGATTTACATCGCTTTACCGTGTAACAATGCAATAACTTCAGTATCGGAAGTATTTCACCTGTTTTTTTTTTCAAAATCGAATTGAATTTTACGGATCTTCTACATCCATACATCTACGACAAGCATTACAATAGATTCTCTAGTTCACGCCTACACAGACAAAAATAGTTGGAGAGAAAAAACAATCACAAAATCCAAGTTTCTCATTGTTAAAAAATTTAGAAGGATTACGGTGTTTCAAGGTAACAAAACTAATATGTATGCATGTCTGCTCAACCAACCATCGCAATCAACGAAGCAGAATGACTTGGAAAAACTGAAACTCTCCATACAATTGTGATTTGTCGTGAAATCGTAAACACGTGGTTAAAACTACGGTAAACGGACCTGTGGTCGAAGTTCAGTTCGAAAAAAGCTGTCCAAAATGGGACATTGCATGTCGAGAAAATAACTCAACTAGTGAATAGTCATTCACTAAACGGAATGTTTCTTTTCCATATCACCTTCTCATATCTGCCTGAATAGATCAATCAATCTAACACGTGTAAACTGATAAAATGTTGTTACCCAAAAACGATATTACCGAAATTATCCATTGATACATTCACGCGATCGTGGGATGCTCACACAAAGAGTATAGATGAGACACTTGATATTTTTTTTGTTTCAAGCACGTGACCATAAACATTTTAAAGTTCTCAGTTGTCATTGTCGGCATTGAAGTAAGTAAGCATTGTCGGAATTCACATCTTTTCGTTTTGAGCCCGTCTTCCACATGCCTGAAAGTCTGTGAAAAACACACACACATGGACAACCATCAACAATTTATGAACTAATAAAATTGATTAGTGAAGGGCTCTCACAATTTCAGTTCTGTGAAGCACTAATGTTCAACCTCGCATGATGCGATATTTGCATGGCATGCTCTATTCTGATAATAAGCCGTCTGTCTTATATGTCCACAGTTCAGTGAGAACCATGATTGAACGACTGCGATATAATATCCGGCCAACATAGTTGTAGTGGTTGATCACATATCAGAAGTCCGGTGTGATTACCACTCGAGTATAGATGAACAAAAAGCGAATGCAGTGTTATTTCCCTGCAAAAGTTTTTCAGTGTTCATTGTACAGCATTAGGATATTTTCATAATCTGCAACCAATAATATGTATAAGTGTTCAAACTGTTATATCTTCCGGTTAAAAGAGTGGGAAGACTTCTTTGCTTTCATCTACTGTTCAGTGTTCTGAGAAACAATTTCAAGGTTGTTCTCGTAGTGGTAAACATTCCCATTCTTGCTTTTTCCAATCTATTATTTTCGCAATGAAATATGAGATCACCACAGTTGATCTTCTTTCAATGTTAATTATGCAATTAACTATGTCTGTTTGAAAAGTAACTTGATATCTCTTCTTCAGCTTAGTTGGTTCCTTCATATTTAGAGCGCGTCTAAGAAAACTTGCTGGTAATGTATTGGATCAAAATTTTTGTAGCTGATCCCTCACGATTAAACCATATTCACTTAAAGGAGGGAAGAATGGAAAGCTAGTTCATAGCTAAACATAAGGTTGCGCGCGCCAAAACAGGATAAAACATGTGAATCGTATGTAAAGTATTCGTTAGTGTGAATTAAAATGTGTATGTATCGCTTTCTCTTGAGCAGCTCTTCAATATGAACTTTCCTTTCTGTCCCCCTTTAACCCTTACAATAATAACTGTATGAAAACTTCTAGTACTCTCCGAGTGAACACCTCGAAATCTTTATATTCTGTTCTTTTACCTGTCTTAGGCTCATGTAATCAGTCTCCCATTTCAAATGAACAATTCTGACAATATCGCGTTATTCAAAGAAATTAGGTAATATGAGCTATCCTTGAAACTAATTTGAAAGGCTCAAGGGTTCGCGGCAAACATTGAAAATCCCCCATATGAAACTGAACACGAAATAGCATTCGGCCGCTCAACAAAGCCCGACACATTGATCTCATTTGTAACCGCTGAATTTATTGAAACAATCCCTTCCAGAAGTACGTTCTGGGCTGTTTGTCGTCTAATGAGATAAGCATAAAATACTTATTTGTATTCAGTGAAACATGTTCTTGTTTCTCTATATGTGAACTGTGACATGAATATAGCTTCTTTCTTGTATAAACTGTTTATTCTGTCAAAACCACGCAAAAATGCACTTCAGATAGTTTACTGCATCTGGACCAGTGGCAGAGTATGTTATGTCTTTACACCGAAACACGCTCACGAACACTTCGGCCACCATTATCTTGATGAATTCCACCAGAAGGTTCTCCAATTAGCTGCAAATCGACGTTCCAAAGATTTTCACGATGCCATTTTGCTTTCGCTGTCTGTTCTGGTGCTGAAATCATGTTTTGAGTTGGGTTTCTGCCCCAGACTCTAATATACAACCACGAGTATTTTCAGTGTTAATCAGTCGCAGGCCAGTTCATTTGCATTAGGCAATGAACGAAACAAGTGTGAACGAAACGAGTGTAACCGACCATTTGACATTTTACGAGTCTGCTTTCTATTTCACGAGTGGCAGCATTGGAACTATATTCAACGCACTCGTACTATTCATTGCATTGAAGTTCATCGATACCGATGACAAGCCGAGGCAGGTGAGTGGACGCATTTCGCTTCTCGTATTTCTCATTGTGGTAGACTCTGGTTTTACTTGTAAGCTCTGAAAATGAAATTTTCAACTTTATCTTACAATTGTAATGTTTCACCCCTCGCCTTGCATTATATAATGTTGTTCTCTATAAAAAAATGGTTATGCAGACATTGCTATTCATATTCCCCAAAGTTTTCGTTTGTGGTTATTGAACACAGTGATGTTGGGAACTAGTGATATTTTACAGATTATTGTCATCAACATGACAGCAGCAGATTTGCTGTTCAGTATAGTGTACATGATGACGCGTCCATTTCTCAGTCAATTTCCCAAGTTATTATGCCATCCATATTATATAATGATTTGGACCGTTCAGCTCTGCAGTACACTCAATTTGGTGTGGTAAGTATATGAGAATTATGATTCACCCAACAAGGGTTACAGGTTCACCAAATTCGGTTTGAATTTTATGTAATTCTGCTCTTTGTGGACTAACTTCGTTCTCTATTCGGTTATGCATCAAAAATAAGTTGTGCCTTGACAAATATCCGCTACCATGATGTAACTCAGTTCAATTAGTTCATTGGATTCGACAAAATGTTCAGGTTGAACTTGGACAAATTTCTATTCGTGCAATTTCCACTCCACTATTATTCGATGGTGAATAGAAGAAGACTGTTGATCGTGTCGTTACTGACTTGGACTATTCTCGGACTCATTGCTCTGATTGTCAGCACTTCGATGACGGCTCCGGTTTGTATATCATGCCTGTTTATTATAAAGTCTTTGTCACGCATTTACGCGAGTGAGATGTTAAAACTTTCATGAAAATTGTCAATTAAAGATTTTGAACAAACATCGAGGTTTGGAAACGTGTTCTTCATCATTACCATCACAAAAGATCAATACTTTCTCTACCAAAAATCTGTCTGCTTTTCAGAACAAGTTCTTTGGAAATATTTCACTAATTTAGTGTAACACCGAAATATACAAACTAGTTAACGCAGTTTTCATCCGTTGCGTTCAAATCCATGATATTCAAATTGTTCAGGAGAGCTGTGCAAGAGTGGCCATTGACATGAACTTCTATCTACCACTGTGCATGCTGTACTTGGTCATGATACTCGTTTCATTCATCGTTTCCGCTGTTATCTACTGTATTGCGCATTCATCTACGAAGATGGAGGCACGTCAGCGAACAGTCAGTGATCAAGTATTATGCGAGCATTCAGGAAACGTAACAAATTATGCGCATAAATGCTTTTTCTGAGCTTTTCCGCATACAACTTTCACATGAACACGTCTCGGTACGGTTGTGCACGAATAAAGTGAGCTACTCACTTGAAATTGCATGATTACATATCAATTTCCCGGTGCTGTTCAAAATTGAACAGTTCAGAGGATTCTAATTTATGTGAATTGTTTTCAAACAGTTCTCAAACATGTTTCCTTCCGGTCTTGTTAGAAATTGGTAGTGCAGCTATCTGTTCCAGAAACTCTTCCATCGTTTGTTCTTTTTGTTTTCGAGTACATTGTGGACTTTTTTCACCTGTTTACCATATCGTATTCTATACGTGATGAACGGATTCTGTAAGTTTTGCGCTCAACTCCACATTAGTTTAAAGTTGTTTCAATACCAAACGCTATTTGAAGTTTCGTCATGAACACTGCGAATATGTGATAACAGGTGACATACTCACCAGTCTACCTAAAGTTGTATTTTTCAAGGAATCAGATTAGTATTGTTAGAAACTTCGCATTGAAATAGTACATAAAACAATAGTTATACCCGATTCAGGTGAGAGCTGTCGAACGGCCTTTGTGCACGAAGTCACCAACATATTCTTCCGTATTCTGGTGGTGGGAATTGTCATCAATCCCCTGATTACTATCTGGACGCAGCGAATTTATAGAGTTCGATTATTGAAAATGATTAACAAGTGGCAGGAGCGAACGTATTCGGAAGACACACAGGTCACCATTTCGACTAGAAGGCCTTCCAACAGGGCGGATATCATTGAAAACGTCGCACTCACGTCCCAGTTCTAGACTCCCCACAATCATATTGTTTGAACAAGACGGTTAGAGTAGGACAATTATGTGGAACAATCCCGATACATCGGTCCTTTAAACTACAATTGAAAAATGCATTGCAGTTTAAATGATTGAAGCGTTGGGATTGGTCCTGATAATCTTCCTTCTTTAACCGAAAACCCAAAAATACAACTCAAACCACGTATCATAAGCATTTTTTCAGAACTGTTTTGGTAATTTTCAGCTATGTTTCACCTCGTGTTATTATTCCGAGTGTTAATTCGCAATAAGTTTTAAAAAATAGAGAGTAATTTTGATTGGTGAATATGGAATGTTCTCACACGTTGATCTCGAAACAATAACGAACATGAAAGATAATGTTTTTCATAGTTATAGTTGTGTATTTTTATTGTTTTATCTGTCGTAATTTCACAAATATTTATTTTTCAATGAATATTCTGCTTATCGAACCTGAACGAAGACTCAGTGGGTAATATAGTTTCAAGTCTTTATGATTCGATTAAGCTCTTCAATTTTACGCTGGAATGTTTCGCCATATTGATCCTTTGCTTCGGCGTGTTGTTTACCGAATTCGACATCTGTAATGATTGAGTGCTTTTATATTCTTCTATTCACGAAGATAATTAGAGCAGAATTTTTGTGTTCAGAGTAAGTTATACACACATTAACTATTGTTAGTTTTGTACAGTCTTAGTTTTGAAACCAAGTTGCTCCAACCAACCAATATGCTTAGGAAGGACGTTTCCAAAAAAGTGTTAAATCGAAATGAACTCACTGAACGCCGCTCGATGAGGCTTGTACCTATTCAGCCTCTGTCTGTGTATCCAGAATAAACTACCACTCCTTCGAAGAATGCCAGACGACGGTTTGTCCAACGGTACTAGAATATATAGAATATGAGGCTTACACAGCCTGGCAGCAGAGAAAAAATAAAACTGTTGGTTTTTCTGTGAAAACATTTGGTTTCGTTTGAAGCCGTCGGCAAATTATCCCAGCTCCCGGATACCAAACAATGTGCCCTTTACTTTCACACACTATTTGGCATTATTCATGCCGGAATGTGATAATAGAAAAATAGGTTTATGCTCTAAGCCGAATGAGGGCTTCTCGAAATCAATGAACAAGATCTTCTCAGGCGCGTTATTATCAGTCACTCACTCATTGAAGACGGATTGCGTTGAATTAAATTGGGTTGTATTTCACTAAGCAAGATTTTGTCAGCGAATTATATTGACTACATTGAGCCACGTTATGGAAGGTGGTTAGGACAGCGTGAGCTTAGACCAAACAACGTTTTGTACCTCAAGTAAAATAAAAAAATCACCTGATATCGATTCCATAGAAAGCAGGAAAAAGAAGAATATTTGCATAATCATATTACCTGTAAGCATTTGGAGAGAAATTGAAAATTTGTGTGGTCAAAACTGGGGAAATGTGCATTTGTACAATGAATCGAAATTCGTAATCAATTCTGCTCTACACGAACATATTATCAAGTTTCAAGCAGTTTAGAGTTTTCTGAAAAGATACTTCGAAATAAAATTGACCGAATAATGTGATCATAAAACCACGAAACAACTGAACCAATTTCATTTTGTCAACAATGATTGGAAAATACACGCTGCAACATTTCGTTTTTTTTTTCGTAGATACTCCAACAATGCTAGTTTCCGTACGACCAAGCAAGCAAAATTTGATGTACATTGTAGAGCACTAGACATCACATAATGTACACTTGAAGGTTGTGTTGGAAGAAAAATAAAGCACATTTGCTCTATCAGTGAGTTTGGCTTCTCTAACTATACTGCCCAAAAAGGCACTCGAAAATATGCCATTCTAAACTGCAGATTTGCCGATGTTTTTTCGGAGATGACGTTAATATTGTTGTGAGACATGGAACAAAGAATGATGAATATTCTCATCCGATTTTGATAAAATTGTTGTTGTTCGCGTAAATATTCGAAAAAAGGAAACCTATTTGAGAATGATTCTGACACATATAGTTCGATGATTCGCATTGAACATTCATGACAAAACTGGTAACAGACGATGTGGGCAGAAGCTGGACTGACGACGTGATGATACATGACATATCTACGCAAGTACCTGATTATGTAAACTCGCATTGAGTGGGATATTTATGGCGTGTATATCAGCAATGTAAATACTAAAGGGCAGGTTTGTAAGATTAGTACTAAGTGAGTTAATAACACTTTTATTATTAACTACTAAAAATTGCGAGCGCAGTTTGATTATGGTTCACTAAGAACCTGAGCACTACTTGTATTGAAACATACAGTCACGTACAAAGTGTGAAATATACGAGAAATACAAAACAATTTAGATATTAGTCTTGAATTTCTGATGTCTGTTCATGTTCCGTGTTACCATTTTCTCGACCGCTTGTAAACATTTACCATAAACCAATATCTACGCCCGGATTCACTCTACCAGCTCATAGTACCTGGTTTGTTGTCAAACTCATTCTAGCAATGGATAGTGGAAATGACAAGTTACAGCGCCACACTTGGTTGCTTCCAGCTAGCCAGCTAGAATGAGAATAAATGATCAGGGTCTGTTTTTGACGATTCGTTTTCTAGGAACAAACATACGTTCGGTAGTAAAATTCTTCGTAAGACCGTAAATTAGAAATGTCCATATAAAACAGTTTGTCAATTTTTACTGACTTATTGGGCATCGTGAGAATCATATGCCGTAAAACAATGAAGAAAATATTTCTCTGAGAAGTTCGTCAACTAGCAGAAATAAGTTTTGAAACTCATGTTCATCCTAGATATGTAGTCGACTAAAAATATTTGCAGCACAGCGTTGTCGTTGAAAATGTGAATTGAATAAAGAACATGATAAATTCATACAGCATGCCCTCATCACGGAATAGTAATTGAATGTCATACGCAGTTACCTAATACTATCGAAGAGGACGCAAAAATGAGAAGGAAATGTTTTGATAGAACTTCATACCAGGCATAGTAGGAATCCAATGCACATATTTGTTATATAAGCTGAGAACGGTGTATCGTATTGGTTTCATATTTGTTTCGTGGTGAGGAAAACTCTTTACTTAGAATTGTGTTGGGTCGAAAGCAATATAGATGTTATATAAATATGCACTTGTCCACTCAACATCTTCCAAACGAGACTTTACTGGATTTGGTTATTTGATTGAAAATAACATCTCTGAGAATTATCGTACTTTCAGCTCAATCTCGGAGAGATCATTACGTGAAATGATACCTAATCGGTGTTTTCAATAAGTTAGAGAACAACACACTATAACCTTCATTCCGTCGCTGACCTGCCGTGGCAGCAAACCTGATGAACTAAATATCATCAACTTCGAAATTCTATCGACTCTATGCAACAACGATGAAATTTTGCTGGTACTTCATGCGATGCTCATGAGCTTCTCCTGAGAAAGTTCATATGAACTTCTCTTCAGGTTGGAAAGATAACTACACCGCATGGTAAAACGGAAACACAACGACTGAAGACATTTCAAAACGCCCTCTGATGTTTCGTCTTTAACGCAAAAACGGAGTATAATTGTCAATATGATGGGTTTATTCCACGGGGATTATTAATAAGATTCCGTTAGCTGGTTTGTGTTGCGCCAGGGAGTTCACTGGGGTTTTCCATTCATGGCTCAGTGAAACCATCAGAAAGTTTTGGTGCAGAATGAAGTTGTTCGAGACAAATTTTCGTTTAGCTTTTAGGATCTCGGCGTTGTCTAGGCTGATACACATTTGTTTGGAAAAGTATTAATATAAAGTTTTATTCCGAGGGAAAATTCTGCTTCTCACGCTTTGAACATAGTATCGTTTGGTTCGCGAGTTTTCCATGTAGATGGGTAAAATGGTCCGCTTTTGTGGATTGATCCTGTACAGTCAATCTGAAATCTCATGTTACTGACGCAGAACTAATAATCGTAGTTGGATCACTTTAGGAAATACACTGGAGCGACTTTTTTAAAATACATTTAAAATGATTTTTTTGTTTTTAATAGACATTTAAAATAGACCATGAAAATGTGAATTGACTCACCACATCTGATTGGTACATCATATTCCGATGTGTGGGTTGTTGGAAAAACTCCCTGGTTCGACTAATATATAAATAACAGTTGTGCACATTGTAGAGTACAAAATACTTGAGTGCGAGAATAGACATACATCCGGCCGATTTGATCCAAACCAACCGCCGGAAAAATTGGAAAAATCCACCTTCGTCTGTAATTAAAAGAATAATTGTCAGTTTTCAACACTGTGTCGTCAGGTTTGACAAAATAGACCGACAATATCTGTACCAAACGTTTTTGTTTGACTACAAATAGTTTTCTGTGTTCGTTTTCATCTCTTGTTCTCCTTTTCTGCCCTTTTCGGCTAGAATCGTTCATTGTTCTCTCAATATGTCCTCAGGTAGATCATAGAAGCGTACCTTTCCAGTCGACCATATTCACAAATACCATGAAGAGAAGAAATGACATGAATACCAGTATGCGAACAACCATTCCGAAGAGGTAAATAGCTATTAGACTTAAGCGAAAGTGTCTCACACCACGTATCAAGGACATGACGAGAGCTGAAATGTCGTATATATATATATATATATATATATATATATATATATATATATATATATATATATATATATATATATATATATATATATATATATATATATATATATATATAGAGAGAGAGAGAGAGAGAGAGAGAGAGAGAGAGAGAGAGAGAGAGAGAGATTAAATTTTCGTTGTAATTGGATCTTTGTACACGTCAAGACTCACAAATTTGGACCACCAGAAGTCAACCGGATCAAACTACAAACATAGCAGGATGGGGCGACATACACAGTATATATAACACCGGAGATTTAAATATGATTTAATGCAGACGTTTAAGCTTCAATCGGGTCTATCCCATTTATCAGAAAATCCACTCTCTTTCAGTAGTTTACCAAGGGATAGACTCCGATTGATCATCCGGGATAGGAAAATTCTCAGTGATACTAATGGATATTTTTCCAGAGTAGTTCGTAAATGGAACACCATAAGTAAAGACATTGCTGCCTTTCAAAATGTAGATCAACTTAGGGCGTATTTAGATTGTATTGATGTTTCGGTTTTATATCCTAATATACCTTTTTCGAGAATCACCTGAACTCCGCACCCGCTCCCCATATCAGAAGACGGGAGGGTTATAACCCCGTCCCTTTGGGGTTCTAAGGTTATTCCCGTGGATACTTATGAGATAACATGTGTGTTTTTTGTGGAATAAAACTATTATTATTATTATTATTGCTTCGAAGAGAGGGAGCCCTTTAGCTAACAGTGTACGTGCATAAAACTTGAACTACCCAATGTTCAGTATAGAGACTTGTTTCATGAACTCGAGAAAACGTAGACACAATAATGTTACAAACATATTAAGATCAAGGAAGTTATTATTCTGGATTGATTTGAAGCATTGTTGTAATAGGTTCTAGGCTAGCGAATTGAAACCGATTTGTAAACTATCAACTGAAAACTAATAAAATTTCAAAAAAGAGTGTTCTATGTTGAGTTTATGAAATAACTCACCGATCTGTACAATGGTAGTCAGAAAACCCAATATTACGACTGGGGTGGAAAAAACGTTGGTAACTGTTTCTGCAGCCCAAAACGCTAGTTGAGTTGTTATCCACATCATCTCACAGTATGCAAGCCACTTCGTTCCAACCTGCAAAGATGATTAAAAAATTATTGATAAAATAACCTTAATGATTTTTATTCGAAATTATTCGAAATATGTAGATCTGACGTGCTATAGCAGAATTTGTTCTGTTCAACGGGGTCAGCTCAGATAAAGTAGTGAACTCGGCCAACATTGAAAATACTTGAGAGCCTATCAATTGCAGGAGATTGTGACATCTACATTCTCTCACTGGAGCTTGACGAAAAAGAACTCACCCTTATGTTCATTGTTCGAAAACAGCATAGGTTCGACGGTAATTTTCTCTGTTGAGGATACACTCCGTAGAGTTCCGAAGAATATTTTTCTTTTGGCATACGTATCTAAATTGAAGGTTGGTGTTTAAGTAGTCAACTAAGGGAGGAGATCCAACCATAATAGAAGCAGCATGCAATTGACAGGTTCTATGAACAATGCGGTCTCGCAGAAATCTTGCAGTTTTTTTCGAATTGAGCAGAAAAGAACGGCCTGACAATAAAGAATTCGTGAGGAAAAGAAAGTTATGACGATAAATTAACTGATGCAGACAGTGTATCATATTTTCCAAGTTCCCGATTTTTTTTCAGTTGTGAGTTCAGAGTGAGTTCGCATTCTCGAATTAGTGGTTTTTGAAAAAAAAATAGGTTGGAGTGTCAAAAGCACTTTAGCACTGAACTCGAGCAAGTTGAGCGTTTCAAAATAAACTGGGTAAAAAACGTCCACTTTGTTTGTTGCATACCTACTTTGAGATATAGATATTCTATAGATATTTTCACTGTACAATGGATAGAGTGTCAACAACAGACCAGTCTCGTTGCTCAGAAACGAAAATTTTTGAGTTATGCACATAAATGAATACTCATTAATTTTTGCGAACACGCTCTAGTCCAGGACGTGTTTTGGTAAGGGACGTGATAAATAGTATAAAACATTTACAATGACAAAACTACACTGGCAGAAATATATCTGCTCGACTGTATAAACTGATCAAACAAATAAGTTCTTCTCCAGCACAACCCTTTTTTTGACAGAAACAAACATATAATGAAAAATGAATGAAGTATACTCATCCTGAACTGAAAACAATTCACTAGACGGAAATGTTGTACTGGTACATATATAAATGTGGGGCGAGGGTCGGAATGAAACCGAACCTAACGTCTATCAGAGAGGGGTGTCAGCTGGAGCTTTATTGTTATTACCCCGGCTTTCGCAAAGTATATGCGGGCTGAATTTGAAAAAAACAGGAAACTGATATAAGCTAACTGGGTTTTCGTTTATTAAAATATGACAATTTCATAGAAATATCTCAATATCATACCACACACTCAGGTATAGGTTTGTAGTAAATTCGACCGGAACTTAAGTTTTATTATAGAATACAATCATTTACATTATGAAATTTGAATTTCGGTCGGATTTCCATGGGAACCTGTACCTGAGTGTGTTAGAAAATTCACTAATCATAGGAATATTGTTGGTTTTTGTCTTACCTTCGCTTCAACAGCAGATATCAAGTGAGCGATGTGGGTGACAATATACAGAACTATCATGCTGATACGTAGTCTCCAGAATGTGCAGAATAAGTTTGATGTTGAATTTGATAATCTGTATTAATTAGTTCTGACCAAGCACTCGAGTATGCATCAGTAGGCACAGCACATGGATAGCTCAATACGAAACGCGTTTTGAACTACACTTTCAGTAGGAAACTCGCGAATGTGTAGAATTGATTAACGGAATATCATTGGTATTTTGTCTAATTCAAAATGAACTAGAGCACATTAGAAACCAGATAATTTAACTAGATTTTTCTCAATGAAAACTTATAAATTGAAGGAGCTGCTAGGATTTGTTTTCTGTAAGATCGATTCTACTACACGGTATTTTCTTGACTTTGAAACCATCTACAAAATGCTTAAATGTTCGCGAAAGATCGAAAATATCAGAATGTACAGATATAAACTACTACAGAATAGTTTCAATATATTTATTTGGTATGATTTTTGTGATAGGTCTCCTGACATTTTCCTTCTCGTTTCCACCATTCGTCTATGTTCGAGTACTTCTTAGGAGATGGAAATTGAACAAAGGCGCACAGATTGCAATAGAAACCAGAATCCCGTACTCTTCCATAGTTCTAAAACAATTACAATTCTGTTCACAAAGAAGAGTCTTTTGATATTCTCCATGTCCTATCGTCACCAGAACATCATATCACCTCGTGTTCGGTCCGACAAGAAAACCAACAATAGTCTTTTGATATATGAGAATGATCCCGAGTAATCTTGGGCAAGTAGCCGATGAATTGGAGTAACATGCGAATGTAGAGAAAGATAAAATGAACAGAACGACTACTGTACTCTGATCTGAGCACGTTTGTAACGGGGAAAGGTTGTAAAATACCACAATGCTCACTTTCCACTCAAAATATGAGTTGTAGAGATCGTCATCCTGGTCCAAACGATGGAGATACCTGAAGAGATTAACGTAGTTAAACTAGTATATGTTTGAATAGGAAATGTTGTCCAATCATAGTGAACCCCTCTTTTCTAATTTTTACAGATCAAACTCCTGTGGGAAGACGGGAAAAATTAAATGATACGCGTCGTTTTAAGAAGTTTCAGAGATTAATCTACACATTGTTCAATGAATACCATGGTTGAATTAAAATTGAGCTAATTGTTCGATTCACCCACGAGCTCGTTTTGTTTGTCGGGTCTTTGTGGTTTGTATAAAATTTAGTATATATTCAAACATGGTAGATTGATTGGACGCAAAATGTTACTCACTCTGCTAGTGCAGCGACAGTCTTGAAATCATCTACATGGATGAAAGAATGTGGAGGGGCCACCAGTTCGTACTCTTCTTTAGTTGCTCCCATAACTACAGGAATTACGTTGTTACTGAAATGTGAGAAACAATGTCTACTTTCCAAAAAATGTTGTTATGTTGTTATTTTCAAACTTCGGGATAGTATGTCAAATGCACTTTTCGAAAACTTAGTGACGTAGACAAACGAATGGTAAATTATATTATCTAAATTTTCAATGCGTTGCAACAGCAAACATTGGAAATACATCCACCATCTAACTTTACGGAAACTCGTTTCATTGTTTGAAATACGACTCGAGCCAAACTCAAACAACGTTGTACTGAATCATGGGAGGATTTCGAATTATTCACAAGTTTCAGTTGAATTTGACGCGAATGTTGAATAAGTGGTTTTGCCAGAAAAAATAGTTGTGACTTCAATATAAACATGTCAACTAACCCGAGTGATTTCTGCCAGAACTTTTCTGTGATATATTCCTTGCAGTTGCTGTTCTCGAACGCGAGATAGAACTTGTAATGATTCTTCAAGAGTGCATTGCCGTCGACGTTTGAAATTGACCGTTTCCCACATTTCCCAAATATATCAACCTTAACAGAGGATGAACAGGGTACGTGACATATGCATATAGGTGGAAAAAACTTTGTGAACAGTTGATACACATCAAATGACTTCATCAAAGATCAGATCAACCACAACTAAATTAGATATAGAAAACTGCAATGACAGTAAAGTGATACTGTGGAGCTCACTTGGATATAGTTCTGCAGTAGTCGTGCATACCTCATCCTATTATTGTTGGTAAAACAATGCGAAACAAACCAGGCAACCAAACCTTTTTTTCCTGTAAATATAGTTTTAGGAAAAAGTGAACAATCACCCGAGCGGTACTGATTTAGGAGATGTTGTGTAATTTCATCAGCGAACACCTAAGTTTGAGTTATGAATGGTGATCATGATATCTAACCCAGTAATCACCACAAATTCTTCCCTTCAGTGATTCAGAACCTTGCGTCACAGTTATGTTTTATACCTTTGGCAAAATTTAAAGTGTCCTGAGATACTGCTCGCTGGTAGGGGCGAAATACACCGTAAGGGGCGGGAATATCGGAAGAACGTAGGTATGAAGCAGTGTAGTTGACCTGAAGAATAAGCCAATGAAAAAACACAGAAGTTTAATGAAATTATGTCTATTGATTGATCTGTTATTGCTATTGGTAATCGATGCACAGTTAATGTAAGGTGACAATGAATTCATGTTCCGTTTAGTTACAGTTACCTCATTTTCGAAGTTATTCATGGAAACAGTGTTCTCGGGACTCTCCAGTAGACGCATAATCCATATCTGGTTAGGAGGACGAGGTGCAGGAAGGCTCCAATCCGAGTTTTCTCCAAAGAAGATCACATCAGCCAGAAAGACATGACTTTCTGTAAATATATCAATACCTACCGCATCTCAAGTTCATACAAATAATTCTCATAAATTGGAAAGTAGTGGTTTTCGGTGTTGAAAAGATAAAGTGAGAATCTGTCAATGTATGGTTTCTATAACCGAAATATACCTGATCTAGTGAGAAAACAGTTGCTAACAGGGCAGGTATAGAATGGTCTGTAGCCAGATGGAACTGTCGGTGAAAAATCGCGGGGTTGGTAAATGAGAACGAGATGATCCCTCTTCTGTAACAAATACGTATAGTAGCGATCAGATAGAGTGGTAACTACGATTTTCAACTTTGAAGTGTGAACGATTTAGGCGATTCCCAGCACATCAACCATTTGTGTAGAATAGTTGGTATGTTCCAGTTTGCCATGCAAAATCCTCATTACATATCAAGTTATCTTCCAGATCTCCCCTTCTCTCTCTCTCTATTTCTCTCACTTTTTCTTTCTTTCTCCACCTCTCTCCTAAAGTAGTTCGAACAAATTCAACTTAATCTTGAAACTCACTTGTTGGTTGGAAATGCCCACATCTGTCTGACTTTCACTCAGCGATGTCGACTTACTTCTCTACAAAAACGGCATCAACGACCAGTATACTATCAAACTACACCAGGTCTCATACTTAGAGGAAAATTAGGTGAAAATGTCATCAAAATTTGAAAAACAGGTTATTTTTCTGTTTTTTTTGACACAATTATATAGTTTGTTTAAAGAATTATTTGTTAGGAAAAAATTTCCACACTTACCTCGTTTGTCCAATCTTTGATATGTTTGTAGGTGACGAAAAAATAGTAAACAAGAGAGAGCAGAACCGTAATACAACATCCTGTGAACAAATATACTCGTAAAAGCTTGATATTACGCATGGATCATTTCGCTTCTGCAAATAACTACAATGCATATTAGTTACAGAAAATGAGAACTTGCATCTCTGACATCAATTAGATCGAAAATAATATATTTTGGAGCCAGTTAGAGAATCCAACCCGTCTTGCTCCCAAAATGTGTCATAAATTGGGTGTTTGGGGCGTTGTGGACCTCTGTCTTCCGGCCGCTAATGAAGCCATAATTGTTGCCTAATGAAATCAAACAGTTACGAAAGAAAGAAACAGTGTTGAATAATGAACTCTGAACTCAACTATGCTCAATCTTTTCCACCATGCTGGCTACCATCTTGGTAAAACAATGGTCTCGAAGTTTCGACTATTTGCAAGTCAATGCCAAGACATTACATGTTATACTTTGATTGGAAAACACGTTATGTTCCTCAGAAACTCTTTGTAAACAGAAGGTTTGACTTTGAAATCTCAGAGATGTGGACTGTAATCCTCTCTTAATGAGTGAAATTCATATGAACTTCTCTTCAGGTTGGAAAGATAACTACACCGCATGGTAAAACGGGAACACAACGACTGAAGACATTTCAAAACGCCCTCTGATGTTTCGTCTTTAACGCAAAAACGGAGTATAATTGTCAATATGATGGATTTATTCCACGGGGATTATTAATAAGATTCCGTTAGCTGGTTTGAGTTGCGCCAGGGAGTTCACTGGGGTTTTCCATTCATGGCTCAGTGAAACCATCACAAAGTTTTGGTGCAGAATGAAGTTGTTCGAGACAAATTTTCGTTTAGCTTTTAGGATCTCGGCGTTGTCTAGGCTGATACACATTTGTTTGGAAAAGTATTAATATAAAATTTTATTCCGAGGGAAAATTCTGCTTCTCACGCTTTGAACATAGTATCGTTTGGTTCGCGAGTTTTCCATGTAGATGGGTAAAATGGTCCGCTTTTGTGGATTGATCCTGTACAGTCAATCTGAAATCTCATGTTACTGACGCAGAACTAATAATCGTAGTTGGATCACTTTAGGAAATACACTGGAGCGACTTTTTTAAAAGACATTTAAAATGATTTTTTGTTTTTAATTGACATTTAAAATAGACGATAAAAATGTGAATTGACTCACCACATCTGATTGGTACATCATATTCCGATGTGTGGGGTGTCGGAAAAACTCCCTGGTTCGACTAATATATAAATAACAGTTGTGCACATTGTAGAGTACAAAAAACTTGAGTGCGAGAATAGACATACATCCGGCCGATTTGATCCAAACCAACCGCCGGAAAAATTGGAAAAATCCACCTTCGTCTGTAATTAAAAGAATAATTGTCAGTTTTCAATACTGTGTCGTCAGGTTTAGCAAAATAGACCGACAATATCTGTACCAAACGTTTTCACTTGTTTGACTACAAATAGTTTTCTGTGTTCGTTTTCATCTCTTGTTCTCCTTTTCTGCCCTTTTCGGCTAGAATCGTTCATTGTTCTCTCAATATGTCCTCAGGTAGATCATAGAAGCGTACCTTTCCAGTCGACCATATTCACAAATACCATGAAGAGAAGAAATGACATGAATACCAGTATGCGAACAACCATTCCGAAGAGGTAAATAGCTATTAGACTTAAGCGAAAATGTCTCACACCACGTATCAAGGACATGACGAGAGCTGAAATGTCGTATATATATATATATATATATATATATATATATATATATATATATATATATATAGAGAGAGAGAGAGAGAGAGAGAGAGAGAGAGAGAGATTGATTAAATCTTCGTTGTAATTGGATTTTTGTACACGTCAAGACTTAAAAATTTGGACCAGAAGTCAACCGGATCAAACTACAAACATCGCAGGATGGGGCGACATACACAGTATATACACTTGCTATATATAACACCGGAGATTAAAATATGATTTAATGCAGACGTTTAAGCTTCAATCGGGTCTATCCCATTCATCAGAAAATCCGCTCTCTTTCAGTAGTTTACCAAGGGATAGACTCCGATTGATCATCCGGGATAGGAAAATTCTCAGTGATACTAATGGATATTTTTCTAGAGTAGTTCGTAAATAGAACACCATAAGTAAAGACATTGCTGCTTTTCAAAATGTAGATCAATTTAGGGCGTATTTAGATTGTATTGATGTTTCGGTTTTATATCCTAATATGCCTCTCTCGTTACAGTAACGTACGCGAGAATCACCTGAACTCCGCACCCGCTCCCCATATCAGAAGACGGGAGGGTTATAACCCCGTCCCTTTGGGGTTCTAATGTTATTCCCGTGGATACTTATGAGATAACATGTGTGTTTTTTTGTGGAATAAAACTATTATTATTATTATTGCTTCGAAGAGAGGGAGCCCTTTAGCTAACAGTGTACGTGCATAAAACTTGAACTACCCAATGTTCAGTATAAAGACTTGTTTCATGAACTCGAGAAAACGTAGACACAACAATGTTACAAACATATTTAGATCAAGGAAGGTATTATTCTGGATTGATTTGAAGCATTGTTGTAATAGGTTCTAGGCTAGCAAATTGAAACCGATTTGTAAACTATCAACTGAAAACTAATATAATTTCAAAAAAGAGTGTTCTATGTTGAGTTTATGAAATAACTCACCGATCTGTACAATGGTAGTCAGAAAACCCAATATTACGACTGGGGTGGAAAAAACGTTGGTAACTGTTTCTGCAGCCCAAAACGCTAGTTGAGTTGTTATCCACATCATCTCACAGTATGCAAGCCACTTCGTTCCAACCTGCAAAGATGAATAAAAAATTATTGATAAAATAACCTTAATGATTTGTATTCGAAATAGGTAGATCTGACGTGCTATAGCAGAATTTGTTCTGTTCAACGGAGTCAGCTCAGATAAAGTAGTGAACTCGGCCAACATTGAAAATACTTGAGAGCCTATCAATTGCAGGAGATTGTGACATCTACATTCTCTCACTGGAGCTTGACGAAAAAGAACTCACCCTTATGTTCATTGTTCGAAAACAGCATAGGTTCGACGGTAATTTTCTCTGTTGAGGATACACTCCGTAGAGTTCCGAAGAATATTTTTCTTTTGGCATACGTATCTAAATTGAAGGTTGGTGTTTAAGTAGTCAACTGAGGGAGGAGATCCAACCATAATAGAAGCAGCATGCAATTGACAGGTTCTATGAACAATGCGGTCTCGCAGAAATCTCGCAGTTTTTTCGAATTGAGCAGAAAAGAACGGCCTGACAATGAAGAATTCGTGAGGAAAAGAAAGTTATGAGGATAAATTAACTGATGCAGACAGTGTATCATATTTTCCAAGTTCCCGATTTTTTTTCAGTTGTGAGTTCAGAGTGATTTCGCATTCTCGAATTGGTGGTTTTTGAAAAAAAATAGGTTGGAGTGTCAAAAGCACTTTAGCACTGAACTCGAGCAAGTTGAGGGTTTCAAAATAAACTGGGTAAAAAACGTCCACTTTGTTTGTTGCATACCTACTTTGAGATATAGATATTCTATAGATATTTTCACTGTACAATGGATAGAGTGTCAACAACAGACCAGTCTCGTTGCTCAGAAACGAAAATTTTTGAGTTATGCACATAAATGAATACTCATTAATTTTTGCGAACACGCTCTAGTCTAGGACGTGTTTTGGTAAGGGACGTAATGATTAGTATAAAACATTTACGATGACAAAACTACACTGGCAGAAATATATCTGCTCGACTGTATAAACTGATCAAACAAATAAGTTAATAAGTTCTTCTCCGGCACAACCCTTTTTTTGACAGAAACAAAAATATAATGAAAAATGAATGAAGTTTACTCATCCTGATCTGAAAACAATTCACTAGACGGAAATGTTGTACTGGTACATATATAAATGTGGGGCGAGGGTCGGAATGAAACCGAACCTAACGTCTATCAGGGAGGGGGTGTCAGCTGGAGCTTTATTGTTATTACCCCGGCTTTCGCAAAGTATATGCGGGCTGAATTTGAAAAACAGGAAACTGATATAAGCTAACTGGGTTTTCGTTTATTAAAATATGACAATTTCATAGAAATATCTCAATATCATACCACACACTCAGGTATAGGTTTGTAGTAAATTCGACCGGAACTTAAGTTTTATTATAGAATACAATCATTTCCATTATGAAATTTGAATTTCGGTCGGATTTCCATAGGAACCTGTACCTGAGTGTGTTAGAAAATTCACTAATCATAGGAATATTGTTGATTTTTGTCTTACCTTCGCTTCAACAGCAGATATCAAGTGAGCGATGTGGGTGGCAATATACAGAACTATCATGCTGATACGTAGAAGTCTCCAGAATGTGCAGAATAAGTTTGATGTTGAATTTGATAATCTGTATTAATTAGTTCTGACCAAGCACTCGAGTATGCATCAGTAGGCACAGCACATGGATAGCTCAATACGAAACGCGTTTTGAACTACACTTTTAGTAGGAAACTCGCGAATGTGTAGAATTGATTAACGGAATATCATTGGTATTTTGTCTAATTCAAAATGAACTAGACTACCTTAGAAACCAGATAATTTAACTAGATTTTTCTCAATGAAAACTCATAAATTGAAGGAGCTGCTAGGATTTGTTTTCTGTAAGACCGATTCTACTACACGGTATTTTCTTGACTTTGAAACTTCGAAATCATCTACAAAATGCTTAAATGTTCGCGAAAGATCAAAAACATCAACATGTGCAGATATAAACTACTACAAAATAGTTTCAATATATTTATTTGGTATGATTTTTGTGATAGGTCTCCTGACATTTTCCTTTTCGTTTCCACCATTCGTCTATGTTCGAGTACTTCTTTGGAGATGGAAATTGAACAAAGGCGCACAGATTGCAATAGAAACCAGAATCCCGAACTCTTCCATAGTTCTAAAAAAATTACAATTCTGTTCACGAAGAATAGTCTTTTAATATTCTCCATGTCCTATCGTCACCACAACATCATATCACCTCGTGCTCGGTCTGACAAGAAAACCAACAATAGTCTTTTGAAATATGAGAATGATCCCGAGTAATCTTGGCCAAGTAGCCGATGAACATGCGAATGTAGAGAAAAATAAAATGAACAGAACGACTACTGTACTCTGATCTGAGCACGTTTGTAACGGGGAAAGGTTGTAAAATACCACAATGCTCACTTTCCACTCAAAATATGAGTTGTAGAGATCGTCATCCTGGTCCAAACGATGGAGATACCTGAAGAGATTAACGTAGTTAAACTAGTATATGTTTGAATAGGAAATGTTGTCCAATCATAGTGAACCCCTCTTTTCTAATTTTTACAGATCAAACTCCTGTGGGAAGACGGGAAAAATTAAATGATACGCGTCGTTTTAAGAAGTTTCAGAGATTAATCTACACATTGTTCAATGAATACCATGGTTGAATTAAAATTGAGCTAATTGTTCGATTCACCCACGAGCTCGTTTTGTTTGTCGGGTCTTTGTGGTTTGTATAAAATTTAGTATATATTCAAACATGGTAGATTGATTGGACGCAAAATGTTACTCACTCTGCTAGTGCAGCGACAGTCTTGAAATCATCTACATGGATGAAAGAATGTGGAGGGGCCACCAGTTCGTACTCTTCTTTAGTTGCTCCCATAACTACAGGAATTACGTTGTTACTGAAATGTGAGAAACAATGTCTACTTTCCAAAAAATGTTGTTATGTTGTTATTTTCAAACTTCGGGATAGTATGTCAAATGCACTTTTCGAAAACTTAGTGACGTAGACAAACGAATGGTAAATTATATTATCTAAATTTTCAATGCGTTGCAACAGCAAACATTGGAAATACATCCACCATCTAACTTTACGGAAACTCGTTTCATTGTTTGAAATACGACTCGAGCCAAACTCAAACAACGTTGTACTGAATCATGGGAGGATTTCGAATTATTCACAAGTTTCAGTTGAATTTGACGCGAATGTTGAATAAGTGGTTTTGCCAGAAAAAATAGTTGTGACTTCAATATAAACATGTCAACTAACCCGAGTGATTTCTGCCAGAACTTTTCTGTGATATATTCCTTGCAGTTGCTGTTCTCGAACGCGAGATAGAACTTGTAATGATTCTTCAAGAGTGCATTGCCGTCGACGTTTGAAATTGACCGTTTCCCACATTTCCCAAATATATCAACCTTAACAGAGGATGAACAGGGTACGTGACATATGCATATAGGTGGAAAAAACTTTGTGAACAGTTGATACACATCAAATGACTTCATCAAAGATCAGATCAACCACAACTAAATTAGATATAGAAAACTGCAATGACAGTAAAGTGATACTGTGGAGCTCACTTGGATATAGTTCTGCAGTAGTCGTGCATACCTCATCCTATTATTGTTGGTAAAACAATGCGAAACAAACCAGGCAACCAAACCTTTTTTTCCTGTAAATATAGTTTTAGGAAAAAGTGAACAATCACCCGAGCGGTACTGATTTAGGAGATGTTGTGTAATTTCATCAGCGAACACCTAAGTTTGAGTTATGAATGGTGATCATGATATCTAACCCAGTAATCACCACAAATTCTTCCCTTCAGTGATTCAGAACCTTGCGTCACAGTTATGTTTTATACCTTTGGCAAAATTTAAAGTGTCCTGAGATACTGCTCGCTGGTAGGGGCGAAATACACCGTAAGGGGCGGGAATATCGGAAGAACGTAGGTATGAAGCAGTGTAGTTGACCTGAAGAATAAGCCAATGAAAAAACACAGAAGTTTAATGAAATTATGTCTATTGATTGATCTGTTATTGCTATTGGTAATCGATGCACAGTTAATGTAAGGTGACAATGAATTCATGTTCCGTTTAGTTACAGTTACCTCATTTTCGAAGTTATTCATGGAAACAGTGTTCTCGGGACTCTCCAGTAGACGCATAATCCATATCTGGTTAGGAGGACGAGGTGCAGGAAGGCTCCAATCCGAGTTTTCTCCAAAGAAGATCACATCAGCCAGAAAGACATGACTTTCTGTAAATATATCAATACCTACCGCATCTCAAGTTCATACAAATAATTCTCATAAATTGGAAAGTAGTGGTTTTCGGTGTTGAAAAGATAAAGTGAGAATCTGTCAATGTATGGTTTCTATAACCGAAATATACCTGATCTAGTGAGAAAACAGTTGCTAACAGGGCAGGTATAGAATGGTCTGTAGCCAGATTGAACTGTCGGTGAAAAATCGCGGGGTTGGTAAATGAGAACGAGATGATCCCTCTTCTGTAACAAATACGTATAGTAGCGATCAGATAGAGTGGTAACTACGATTTTCAACTTTGAAGTGTGAACGATTTAGGCGATTCCCAGCACATCAACCATTTGTGTAGAATAGTTGGTATGTTCCAGTTTGCCATGCAAAATCCTCATTACATATCAAGTTATCTTCCAGATCTCCCCTTCTCTCTCTCTCTATTTCTCTCACTTTTTCTTTCTTTCTCCACCTCTCTCCTAAAGTAGTTCGAACAAATTCAACTTAATCTTGAAACTCACTTGTTGGTTGGAAATGCCCACATCTGTCTGACTTTCACTCAGCGATGTCGACTTACTTCTCTACAAAAACGGCATCAACGACCAGTATACTATCAAACTACACCAGGTCTCATACTTAGAGGAAAATTAGGTGAAAATGTCAGCAAAATTTGAAAAACAGGTTATTTTTCTGTTTTTTTTGACACAATTATATAGTTTGTTTAAAGAATTATTTGTTAGGAAAAAATTTCCACACTTACCTCGTTTGTCCAATCTTTGATATGTTTGTAGGTGACGAAAAAATAGTAAACAAGAGAGAGCAGAACCGTAATACAACATCCTGTGAACAAATATACTCGTAAAAGCTTGATATTACGCATGGATCATTTCGCTTCTGCAAATAACTACAATGCATATTAGTTACAGAAAATGAGAACTTGCATCTCTGACATCAATTAGATCGAAAATAATATATTTTGGAGCCAGTTAGAGAATCCAACCCGTCTTGCTCCCAAAATGTGTCATAAATTGGGTGTTTGGGGCGTTGTGGACCTCTGTCTTCCGGCCGCTAATGAAGCCATAATTGTTGCCTAATGAAATCAAACAGTTACGAAAGAAAGAAACAGTGTTGAATAATGAACTCTGAACTCAACTATGCTCAATCTTTTCCACCATGCTGGCTACCATCTTGGTAAAACAATGGTCTCGAAGTTTCGACTATTTGCAAGTCAATGCCAAGACATTACATGTTATACTTTGATTGGAAAACACGTTATGTTCCTCAGAAACTCTTTGTAAACAGAAGGTTTGACTTTGAAATCTCAGAGATGTGGACTGTAATCCTCTCTTAATGAGTGAAATGTCAAATCAGGGGTCAACAAGGCAAATAAATCATGTAAGTATGCAAAGAAATTGTAGACGCGATTACTTTGCCTGCGCTGTAATGTGGGGAAATCTAAAAAATGACCAGATTCTCACACTATCTGGTCGATTGTTGAAAACGAACAGATGACTCACAAGACAAACGACATGACCTGCAATTACAAGGACGGCTGTCATTGAGGATGTAAGCATAGAAAACAGATGCCTGCCAGCTAATCCTCAGCTCAACACAAGTAAATGGAACTATGTAAGGGAAATGTAATGTGTTTCATGTTATTTGATGTAGCTGTCGTATTTTAGAGTCCCTGCCAAAAGGAATGAGAAAGAAACATATAGGTTGCTGACTTGGTTCAAGAACACACACAATAGTTCCTGCCTCTCAACCTTCTAACATGTATTATGTCAAAGCGTCTTCAGTTGTGACAAAAAAAAAACTGTAACGAGAAAAAAACGAGAGTTTATAACTTTGAAACCCAACTTTTTTCTTATAAATTATCATTCGTTTGAATGAGAATGAAACCCACTGCATAGAAATCGTACTACTAGCTTTTATATTAAACCCATGTGAATTGATCAAAATGTGACAGTGCACTTTTGTATGAAATAAAGTTGTTGATATTTGTGTGTTCATGAAGGTTTTGTTTGGTGATGACACAATATATTCAATACAGATTCAGTATCGACATTGACCTAATTGAACCATTGTCTGAGCTTTCCCCTATTATCTCATGTAATTGTAGCATGACTCGGCTGATGATAGATAGTCAGGACTGGGCAATGAACGACTTTCATCGGAGGATAGATAGTCCAGGAAACACATTATCGAACACACATCTTTCCTCAGATGATTTCTTTACTTCTGAGATCATGAAAATTACGGAAAGAAATTGAAACGGTCTTGTAATTGTTGAAATGGTAGGAAAAAAACATCGTAACACTATACATTGACCCTCAACCGAATTTTATTGAATTTGGTGAAGAAAAAAAACGTTTCTGTTTTGATGCATTTTACAAACTTGGAAAACCCCTGACGTTCGACTTCAAAGACGCTACAGAAACGGACGGTTACGAATAAAAACTATATTCTCTAATGAAGAATAGATTGAACTTCATTCGCTCACATACTTTGTCTAGATTGATGTAACATAAACAAATATCGAAAAACGTACTCAGAAACGTAATCATCAAGAACAATGTCATAGGTTCAATTGTTCTCAACCTATCGACGACAACCTGTAACTGAGCACGCTCTTAAATTCAGTTTTTCATCTTTTTTGATGTTTTTCGGATCAACTCTCACATCATATATTTATTCTCGTTCGACAAAGTCGTATGCAAATCAGTAAAACATATTAATCCAGATAGAACAACGGTTTTCGAGGCTGGATCGTGCTCACTTCCGACCGAAACGGATGAACTCAAATTTGTTCCTCCGTTTCTCTGCCTTCATTTGAGGACCTGAAAATGACAGGTCAATCAAACTGCCCAAATATTCACTGAGGAAATGGATAACTACCCATTGAAGATGGCTAAATCTTGGAGACAAATGTACATAATTTGCTACGAGCAAGTTAAATTTGTTGCCCAGCGATACCATATTAGACCCATTTTCGGAGAGTTATGTGAATGTTACAGACATTTGTGGTTTAACAAGTACAATGAACACGATCACAGTTGAACCGATTTGAGTACACACCGACCTTCTTGCAGACTTTCTATGGCAGCCAAGGCATTCATGAGTTGGGAAGAAATCTGAAAGGAAATTGCACTTATGCATGGTTTTCCAGAAAGTATTAACAAGATAGAGTATGTTGTAGTCTTTTTGTCCAATTTGTGAAACTGACCCTGTTCATCACTTCAGCGTTGTCTGGCTGGAACATCAACGGCTGCATGGCTTCAGGCGAACCGTTCGGGTCTGAAACTCGGAATTCTAACACAGTATTCGAACAGCTAGTTGTCAATATTATGGTACACGTAATTACACAAAGGTGACAGCCCTAGGCACTGTAGAATACTACCAGGACAAGTGACATTTGTGCTGAACTGTCTCTCCATCATCTGTTTGTGGTCAAGTATTTCAAGGAACTAAATCATCCAACTGAACTAATTGTTGAAGAAAATTTTTCTTTGGCTCAGTGCACCCCATCCATTGCTCTCCTTCAAGATGCCAAGACTAGTTCACTGGGCTGACGTTCGGAAACATACTTGAAGCTTAGTTTCTAGATTTCATGTGAGCTGTATAAATGGCATTAGTACTGTGGTTCTCTTCATCGAAAGGGAAGGTCTTCTACGATTTTTATTCTTGAAAAGTAACATAAGATTCAATTTCATTCTTTTGGATGGGGCTCGGTTTGTTATCAACGGTTCAAATTTCGAAAAGCTCATTGGATCGGCTCTACATCGCCAACTCTGTAACCAGAGAAGATTGAAAGTTTCATGAGTGTGACTAATTCAAGATTTGAAACGGGGGAGTGGTGTATGGCGGGGTTTTCATCTTCATTGAACATCTTACCTCTTTAAAAGCTCCTTGACCGATGCCTTTTCCCCTTAACAGACTATTTTAAAAATTCAGAACGTTTTCAACTTTTTTATCTTTTTTTGAAAATTTTAATATCACAGTCAAATTTATTGTAGTTCAGGTTAGCTCAAACTGCAACAAAATCAGAACTGAAAAATTCTCTCTAATATCATGCAAGTACATCATTCGTAATTACATACTTCTGAGTATGCAAGCGCGACCGTGGGAGAGACCAGAATTTTTGAAAACTTTCATGCAAATGTCCTATCGTAAAGTTTGAAACTTCTTCAGCGCAGATTCAGAAGCATGCTCGATTAGTGTGAACATTTGCTTGTGCGTTATGCTTGGTATCAGAAGCCGGAGTGAGCCAACTGCTAAGCTAGCTAGAATTGACGACTAATGAATGAGCACATTTCGCTTACCATGTCCACCAAGAAATACTTGATCTACGCACGGGAGCGTTTTCGTTAAAATCAATGTTCTGGTCTGTGTACCGTTTCAATCGGTTCGTTCATGTTAATTATCTGACTCGTTTTGTTTGTCTCATGACTATATCGTGTTTTGCTTTCAGTAGTTTTACTTTCATTTCGTTTAGTTCAACCGCTTGCTTCCTTGGCGAGGGTCATATAAAGTGTTGGCGTAAACATATCACGTTGTACTGATGCTGTTCTAACGATTATACGGAAACTACATACTCAAGGACAAATAGATACTACATTACTTCCACTGAATTATTCTTTCATTCACCGACACTTTAGACCATTCCGAGTCGACTCAACATATCATGAGCTAAATCGCTGTGTTACAATACTGTAGGTAGAAACTCACGCGACTTCTGTGCCAGAGTGACGATAGCACAGAATACGAAACTGAGAACTAGCGCCTGGTTCATGGCGGAGGGTCGGTATAGAATGAAGGGTACTAAAGTACTGGCCGGAGGGGGAGGAGTTGGTAGTCGGCTGGGGGCCAATCACGACTCGGCGACGTATCCGGCATGATGCGAGTACAGAAACAAACAATCAGGCAATTAGTCCGGATCATAGCCCTTTGGCACGAACAATCGGCCAAATTAGGCCACTATGGACATTGGAGGACCAACTAATATGGAATCAAGTTGTTTCAAAAATGGGTAATTCGGTGACATCATTGAGACTATCGAAAGACTGAATGTTGTATAAGTTGGCTCGAGTGTGATTGAAAGAACCATCAACTGGGCAGTGAACTGAGCAGATTTGAGAAAACATCCGAAAAATTCTTTTTACCTGCCTAGATGATGAAATTAGAGCAGTGGTCTAGCTTCTTTGGAGTTCACAATTATGTGATAACCACATCAATACACATGACTTTCGTAAATGTTCGTTCAGATCACTGTCTTGCGCTTTTTGGATGTAGTAGGATAGAAAAAACTTTTTTCTCTATATGATGCCTCTATCCTCCATTCTCACCAAGATATCATGTCATTTATTATTTCATGAAGAAATCTTCGAGGATAAGACGGATACTAGTGTTATCACGATCGTTGTTGAGCTAAGCACTAAGAATCGCCAACTTCAAAAAGTGCTTTGAAGGAGTGAGGAAAACATTCACACCCATGCAATATTCTTCGATTCACAACTTTCTGGTATATTCTACTCGCAAATGTGATTGGAGTTCTCTGGCTTTCGACATGATTACCCCCTATTCTCGGTCTATTTATCAACAGCCGATACTCCGTTTCAAGACATCATTGCTCTTCAGGGGATTCTTCAATAATGGAGAACTTCGATGCTCGTATGTGCTATGTTCTAAGCCGACAAAGGAAAGTTTATGTGTCATCGCAAATCATTCATTGAAATTGTCGAAATAGATATGTTGAATGAAACAATAAAACTGTGTGCAACTCGTTCCAGTGGTTTAGCGTATGGTGAACGCAGTAGGTCGGCCGTCGGAGTCCCTGCAACAAGTATTTGTTATACTACCAAAGTACATTCACACTGGAGTACATTCACACTCGATCACTCTTAATGAGGTGTTGGAAAGAGACGGGGGGGGGGGGTTACAAACACTCGGAAATCACAAAACTGGAACTGTTGTTGAAGACTAAACTATTAGTAAGATGCACAATCAAAGATGATACACTGATTTGAGAAGGCAGGATGAGGGAAAACCGGAGAGACTTACCTGTCTGGTGAACTAGTTGGTAAAACGTCTGAACATACAGATTAGGTTCACATTGAACTTCAAAACCCAAACTAGTTTTTAATTGTTTTGTTTTTAATCAGAAAGGGCCGAAGTGGCTCTATAATATCTCATGCTATTGGGTAATTTTAGTACAATTATGAAAAACTCACTCGAACACATGTTCACCGTAGTCATTCCTTGATATTGCTGACTGCACTCGATCTTGTTCACTCCTAAGTTTTGCCTGAAAAACTCAGTGGTAATAGTCGATGTCATGTTTCATCCGAGTTATAATGAGATTCACCGAGCGAATCTGTTTTTCTCACTATATTACTTTATGGCTCGTGTTTCACAGTTTGATTATCATCTGTTCTTCCCACCATTTTCTAGACCGGTTCGGTAAGGAACCATAAAAGAGTGTATAAGGTTGTCATGTTATTAACTTGGTGGTTACCTCTGTCTCGCTCATACTTCGGTAGGATTCGTTCAGTTGCCGAGAACTATCTTTGCTGGCATTTGACAAACGCGATTGACGCGAAATGCTACGTTGCGATCTAAACAAGTGAATTATTATGTTCAAGTGAGAATACCAATAATGAATTATTATCGTTATTGAAATACTTTTGATACAGAACAATTCGCGTATCTTTTTCGAAACAAATAGTTCTTTTTGATGTTGTTGATGCTATCAAATCAATGACAATTGTTTTTAAATGTTTTCCAGTAATTGGTTAGATGGCAAGACAAAACACGGTTTAAACTACAAGCATTGAACTACGAGCATTAAACTACAAGGCCGCAACACATTTAACATATCAAAGTATATTGTGAAAGGCCTCTATTTTTTTTCTTGCACAAAGTGTTATCTGATGACAGAAATTTACTTAATAAACCTCTCTCTATTTGATGTTGTCAGACTGACAAGTTGTTCGAGAACGGCAGAAGAAGAGCATTTTCACACAGTATTATGGGTTGGCTTCATATTTTGCTGTTTTGTTTCTAACTCCTCTCTATATATGATACTAACTGTGCCCTTTCGAGTGGATCCTCTGTTTCTGCGTTGTGCTCTATTGCTGAACTGGCGGGATCGTAGGCCGGACGGGCGTGCCTAAATATGTAATACTCAGACCTTGTTTTAGTTATGTAACTGTCAGTATCACAAAACAAATGTATTGTCAAATGTAAACCGTTTCTGTTTAGAGTGTTCTGAGTCTATTGTCTTTGAGATTCTGTAATTCTTTCAGAAATGCATTGTCAAGACATTGTTCGAGTCAACTCTTTTGCGAGTTTTGTGGAAACGCACGACATTCATTGTTTTCAGTCGATGAATGTTCAATAATGTGGGTTCAAAATTGATTAGTTAACCAAATAAAGCCACGTAAGTCGGTCCGTTCAGAAACAGTTGTAAACACCGTGAACTCGTTTGTTGTTCTCACCTAGAGACAGAACGAGAGCCAGCACTGGGAGTTCGGGGTAGAGCCGGTGGTTTCCCGCGGAGAGTAGGAATGACAGCACTTTTGCGATCATCTTCCTTGAAAAAATGCCTATTCACATTACTTCCACCAAAATGCCGGCTCGAATTTGTAAAAAGAACAGTGGCTGTTTCAGTTGAAAACTGTCATGTCGTAATGAGGTTGCCTGCAACAAATGAGTTATAAATTTATAGGTGACTGGGTTTTGTTGCGGTTCTCACTCCAATTCACGATAAAATATTTGCCAATGAACTGAAAATGAACCTTCTGTTGCCAAGTTGGTTTCTTTTCCCACCATTCCACTGCTCGTGGGGCTGCGGAGGAGGCAGTGGACAATCTTTCTCGCTCAACTTCTGGAGCCAAAACGAATTAGTCAATATATTCAGTTCGTAGTCCTCTTCTACAGAATACAAATCAGGTTCGAAAATGCAAAAACATCAGTTGTCGGCTTCATTTCCTTTTTAAATTGTTTATTAATGCTTAGGTCATTTCAATCAACTTTTGAGCTGGTAATCTCCCATCACCTGACCAGAATGTGTTACGTGCCACATGGTTAAATGCAGTGAGTTGGTCATTACTCAACCGAACAATTGACCGTTCCCCATTTACGCTGGGTGAGCTCATCATGTAAAAGATAGAAAAATATGAAAGGTGAAAAAGAAAGAAAAAGGGTATAAAAGGAAAGGTGAAAGGTAATAAAAGAGAAAAATATGCCTAAAGGTGGGCCTGTCAATAGTTTGGCCTGTCAATATCTTACGTTCACCCATGACTACCTCTTTGTTGCGGTTCCTGGTAGGCATTGTTGCTGTGATTACCTCGTGGAGGACTTCTCCGTCTGGTCAGCCTCGCCTGGTTCTGTTGTTCGGCGTGAATCTGGAGTCTTCTTATCTCGGCCGCCTGCGCTTTCTCCTTCGCTTTTCGCTTCTCTTCCTCTTCTTCTCGCTTTATTTTAAGCATGTATTCTTCATGCCTGAACAATCAGTACCTTCAAAATATGTAAATACCGTTTGAAAGAGCTGTACCGCTGAATCACGGATAGTTGTTGTGGAAACGGACGTAGTTAATGAACACAAACTCACCTTCTGATTTCCCGATCCTCTATTTCTTTTTCTTTCTGTTTTTCGAACTCTTTTCGTCGTCGATTCTCCTCAATTTGACGTTGAAGATCCAGTTTATGCTGTTCCGCTTCGCTGAGACCTCTGCAAGTTTTAAAACTGAGATGATGCAAAGAGAAGAGCCATTCTCATTCGAACGATCACATGAGCAGTCGCACTCTTTACACAGGATATATTTGAAAATTTTGCGAAGAAAATCTTCCGAGCTACATCTCTACCTCATTCATCTCCACATTTATTGCTGCAATGCTACTTAAAATAGTTCAACACGGAAAACACTGATGTGGAAAATATGATTTTTGATTGCGGCCAAGACGGAAGGCAGAATGATCGATAGAGTGATTATGTTTCACACGTTATGAACAACGTTTGGGATCACGCATGGGTGCTATTTGCTTCTTCTGTTGATAAAAACTTAACATGACACTGTCTGGCTTTAAAAATTTACCTATTTGTAAGGTTCGGTAAACTGGACGATATTGACGTTATCGGAGCGAAAGATGCTGCTCTTGCAGCAGTAGGTGTGTAGTTAGGCTGCGTGTAGTTGTTAGGCGGCTGGAAAGCAAATAGGTGAACCTGTAACCATTTCAACAAGCCGGAAACTGCCATCGTCCTGGTATCGACGAGCTTGGAAAACCGACTGTATCTATCCGTAATAAGTGAAGTTGCTAGTTCCCGTGCAAATACTACTAAATTCTTGTAATCATTCGGAAACAGATTGGTGTGAGAACTGCTTGAAATAGAAAAATGGCAATCCTATTACTATTCATTCATAATTCTGTGCATTTATACCCTAAATTCATGCATTGACCACTATCGACAGAAAACATGCTCACGGTATAGAATAGATCAGGATAGATAAGAGGTTTAGGCCGATATGGCTCGCCGAACTTGTCCATTTTGAGGTGGTGCGGATGGTTGGTCGACAACTCGGTTCGCCACGATTTCCCTAGTTGTCTTCTGTCAGTTATGAGATTACCGAATCCGTCTTTCAGCGGAGAACCTCCGCCGCCTTTGCCCCACGGATTGTAATCCTGTTGATCAAAGAGGAAAAAAGTATATCCCAATAGTTTATCATGAATGTCTACTCTTGTTTCTAACAGCGTGATGATACTCTCACTTTGTTCAGGTGTGAAAACTGCTTGAAACAGATTTCTAGAAAACATGCTAGACAGTGAAACACAAGTGAACAATTTTTGATGTGTAAGTGAATGTTGAAAGGACAACAACAATTCTCACCGATTTCACCGAGAAAAATGACACAGAGAACGAGACAATGGTCCGAAGAAGAGAAGAACATTCAGTGAACATTGTGAATGACCAACGAGAAGTTCAGAATACCTGTTCCATTGCAGTGCTCCAATCTCGAGATCTTCTAACACCAGATTTAGGTTGAGGGTTTGACGGAAACCAAGAATCATTCATTCTTCCGGCTAACTGGAATTTTAAAATAGACCGAAACTAAATTGAAAAAAGGAAAGGTCAGTGTGCGCAGACGGAGTTATGCCATGCAAAACTCGCGCCATTAGTTCACTTAAAACAGCTCTATGTAATTATTCAGTAATCCACGGGTGCGTGTGATCATACTACTGCGATGAAATCCATATGTCCAATAGAAAAATTCTGTAGTTCCATGTCCATATTGGAGTGAGAAGTTCCAATAGAAAAAGTGTAGTACATAAGCGGTGGGCCGCAATTGGCAATGGTTGCCATGCACAATGCTTCATGTTCAATGCTAGTCTATCCATGCTAAATCTTGCTGTGTAGTATGCCGCAAAGATTTTTCAGAATACAAGTTAAAAAAAGCAAACGATTTAGTTACGTGTTACGAATAAAAATTAGTATGAATCAGATCCTGAATCACACTGAACTTACGTTTGCACTTGAGTTGGCAACTTCTTGGGGAATTTCGTAGTTGTTGTTATTTGTTTGCTTCGAAACTTGATGTGTCTGCTTGTATTGGGGTGTCTGAAAGATAATACAAAATAATCATTTGTATACATTCACGCGCTTTAGAATGAAAGGTATTTGTTCGCCCTAATTTTTGCTGCGAAAGACAATTTCAAACACAATACCCCCTCAGACTTAAGCCAACCGGGGTATGTTGCCATATCCCGATGTGTTTGTAGTTCGCTCTCATTCCTTTTTGTTCAAAATTCGTATAGTACGGCGTATAGTTCGTAGTTTTTTTGTCGATCGAACTACAACAAATCTCATCTGGTGTAACATATAGGCTATTTGGAGAGGTTTGAGATGCATGAATAAAATATTAAGTGTCGCCAACCTCAACTCGGTTCGGATGTGTACCGAACAGCGCTTGAGGATTCATTAGGTTCGCGTTCTGTACACTTGTCGCAACAGGTTGTATCTGGAAGTGGCATGAAAATGATTTTATGAGAAAAGGAAACGTTAAACTTTAACTTCAATTTGAGCATTCGAGAAACTAACGTGCAATATTACGTTATCAAAAACAACAAAACTAGTTCCGTGAAATTTCCTCAAGCGTTCACTTATGAGATCACTCGAATGATAAGCCTGTGATAATGTACTGAGAACATGTTTATCGCTGTGGCAAGTACGTAGAAGGAAAACGAGCTAATTGTCATGAGCAGAAGGTTACTGTGTAAGTGAATCAAACGTGATGAAAACGAACCATCTGTGGTGGAATAACCTGTTGTAAGTTGTTGGTTTGATTTGGCAATTCCCAATTTGTGAAACGATTCATTCCCATCGCCGGATGAAGCCGACATGCTCCACCCTGAAGAACGCAAAGCTATTTCTCGCAACTACCAAATCTATAAAAAATATAAATGAGAAAAAGAGATGGGAACATAGAAGAAATTGGCATTGACTCACGTAACCACCGAACTGTTGATTGATCAAGTAGTTGACTTGTGGTTCGACTGGTATGTAGCAAACTTTTCCCTCCACGTAGACAACCCTCAAACCGACGATTGAGCCAATCGGATCAATTAAGGGCGAGTGGAACATGGAGGGCAGGCACATACATTGCTGGGACGGATCTACGGGTGCTGCCGCCGGTGAACTGTACTGCTCTGTCGGCGGTGGAGCTGAGACCTGTGAAAAAAAATCGATAACATGATCTTTGGCCTGACCATTTGAAATATTCTGAAAGTTGCCTTTTTTTCCTCGTTTTCTACAACAAAGTGTAAATTTGTCAATACAAAGCGTTATATTTGTGTTCCATTCTAAAACAACACGTTGTTCTAGATTGGAGAAAGAAGGCTACGTTTATTATTTCTTTAAATGACCAGTAGCCGTATTTTGTTTTTAAAAAAAGACATAGTGAAGTGAGGATATATAAAATAAATTATAGAGTGTATAGGTGAAAGTAGAATAAAATAAAGTTCGTATTTGCTTATAGGGTTTGCTTTTTCCAGAGTAAGTATATACGATGTATGTCACCTTTTCCTTTGTATTTGTAGTTTGAACTTATATTGTTGTTGAAATTCGTGTTATGGCGTATATCGAGATCCAACGGAGAGATAAATCAGAAAAACATCGCTCAAAGCTCAACTATTGATGAAACACTTATATTATGATATTTCCGTGGATCCCACATTTTATTTGAACACAGTTCACGGAAATTTTGAATATATCAAATATCAAAGATCGTTCTCGAAGATCAATCACACGATTCAGAAAAAATGAAGAAAAAATCGTACCAAAACTGTTATAAAAAGCTTAGAAAGACTAAAATAACTGTACGAAAGTCCCAGTATAAATAACAAGTGGGATAACAAGATCGCAATACAATGCACTTACTTGTTGAGGAGGTGCGGGTTTTGCAGGCGGGGTCCCGTCTATGCTCTGTGTGAGGGCACTCACGTTGTAGGTACGTACCATCCGGAAGGTTAGTTAGTGGAGGTTTTGTTCCTGCAAGTGATTATTTTACAAACACTCACAGATTTGTGAAGGACCCTCTACGTTAGTCGTCTATGAAAACAGTTGAACAGTCTGATAAATTGTAAAAAAATATTTCAGAAGATTCAGAAAACCAGCAAATATTACTGTGAAAGAAGGACTTCTGATTTGTTTGGTGGTGGCACTCTGACAAACTAATTATATTTGAACTGGAACTGAATGAACCAGTGACGAAAAAAACGTGAGTGAATGTTTGGTTGTACTTTGTGGATTTTTTTTATTCAAGTGGCGCGTAGTCATTTGACTTTGAGTTTTCACATACGTCACTTAAACAAACCGCAAAGCAAGATCGAAAAGCTCTCGGATATTCTTGATGACATTTTCAGACTACTCGGTAAAAACTAATCAACATAGATCTTGACTGAACCATATTCGGAAAGAACGTGAAGTAGCTGAAAAACCAGTGATAGGCCACATCAATTCGAGGAGGTTTGTAAGATTGGAATTGCATAGGTTGAAAGGAAACAATTCGTCTGAACCGTATTGATAGCGCGGAATGTGCAGCTGTTGTCGTGACAACGACATTGTTTTCAAACGAGTATGTCCACTCCTATACTAAATTGAGTGTCCATTTCCGGACAACATCCTTCGGAATAGCCCACGGGAAGATTGGTCCCGACGAAAGCTCAGCTCTGGAAAAGACTATAGAAACCCAACCAGATGGTCTAAGAGCTCCCAATTTTCACCGAATAAGGTCTCCTTACTTCATCGTAAACAGCAAATGTTGCGTTCAATGGGCAGAAAAGGTTTGTGTAACAGAGAGTTTAATTTGAAAGCACAGTCAATGAAACTTCAGAAAAAAAACGCCTAGTTCAGTGGAACACACATGTTCCACTGAACTATGCGGTGTAGATTATCTTTTTTTCCAATTTGAACCTAGTGTGCAAATTGAAAATAGCTTATTGAATATATGTCTCATGATATAATGCTATTCATCTTCGATTTTGATAAAATGTTTTATTATTTGAACTGAGAATTCGAAGGAAATTTATTTCGTGCTGATCTTCGGTGAGCTCCCACCTCAGAACCTGGAGTAGGTTTCCGAGTTTTTTCCTGAATTCGCACGGACAGCGGTAGGTAACAAATCACAAACGACCTTGTTGCCAAAAGTTCTGGATGATTGTCTCTCAAAGGAATCATTTTGATTCATAAGGATGAAATCTTTTATTTTCCTCGTGTTGAAATACTCTAACAGGTTGGACACCGAAACCTCTTCGGCAGACTGTCGTACTTTAATTAGGAACTGTGAGAACTATATCTGAACAACAAAACAATAATCGAGTCCAATTATGGTTTCAGTTGAGCCGGCACTGCACTGTCGTTGTTTTTCGTGTATCCAGAGAGACACGTACCGGCAGAATGAAACGGCAATCGAGTGTTAATGTGGTGATGATATCATTTGCACGTATCGAGATGCGCGTCTGATAGGAGCATTCTCAAGTGGGCAGCGCTGTTCTCTCTTGAGAGAAGACAGTGTGCGCCCGATGCGCCAACCCATCACTGATATTTTCATGGGCTGAGTGTGTTTGCCAGTCATCCTCCACTGCCAGACATGATGCTATCTGCCTGGATCCGCCATTGGTGGAAGAGGTGAGTGACATATACGAGGAGCTAATTCACACAAGAACCTTGTCCGAGGATTTCAAGATTTATAATGGTAATTTTCACGCTGAAACATATTTGAAATCGTTTTGATCCTGATTCCACACAGCTCTGAATTTTTTCCGATGGTTGAGTTAGTTCAACCACGGAGCAATTTGAACAGAAACTTGCTATTCTTCGCGAATCGAACGCATGATCTATTTCAAACATTCGTATGCGTGAATATAGGAGTGAAAACCCTTTGGAATACATTTTATACTGTTTTTTCAATCGAAACTCTACTGCACAATCCTTCATTATGTGTACTTCTGAGCAGAGTCGAGTATAACATCAGAGAACCGGGCTAACCCTTCATGTAACCTACTTCACTACTGTTCAGATTGCACGAAATAGTAGCTCGTTACCCTAGTGAAGTAAGTGAGGATCATCAGTTTCTTCGCAAGTTGTCAGTCGATCAGCGCCTCTATCTCGCATAGATATTTGAAAGGAACGTATTCACGGCTGCGCTCTTTCTCTCCTTCTCTCTCAATCTCTCCTGCTTTCTCGCGCACTCTCACTTGGATCACATCGATCGAACAATCTGCAAATATAGTATACAAAATCCACAAGGTTCAAGTTTTCACAACAAATTATTATGTTTTGGTCATTAGGATTATGTCCTTACACTCTGAGAAACACTGCAAACTGTCGACCAAGTTTTTGTGACGACTTTCGAAATTTATTACATTCAGTTATGAGTGAATCATGGGGTTACAACTACTAAGTGTTACAGTTAGATTGTTTTTGCGCGACGTGCGCACTTCACTATGTTCATCTGTTTGCCTTGTTGTGTGTGACATGGAATGACTCACTTCTTGCTTTTCACAGCCACTGGTTCTGGTTCTCGTCAAGCACCTTCCCATGCCTGCGAAACGCATTTAATTTCAAGATTATTACCTATTCTTCTGACACATACAAAATTCTCACACTGTTCATGACACACGAACTTTTTTAATTCATGCAAACAATTAGTTCGATATTCTGTTAGAATTAAAAACTTGGTTCTGTTACAAAATACAAGTCGCTAAAGCTTAGAGTAACTTTTCGTGCGTTTAGCAGCAGAATACAAGCTTAGTGAAACACATTCAGATGAAACCATCATTGCGAATGTACATTTTCCAACTGTTAGAACAGTAAAATCTTAACGCTAATTGCAACTTTTTCTGAATGAGTTTCCCTCTCAATTGTTGCGCATCTTGTAGTTATTTAGACATTTTCAGTGTTGTACTATTACTTTAATGTGAACTTTTTAACCAAACCCTATGTTTTAGTTTGAACGCAAACTTCAGTTTCTAGATGAGCCAACGTAATTTTTGTGAAAAACCAAGGCATCCATAGTTGATTGGTTCAACTTGATTTACAAACGAAAAAACTGACTGGAATAAGCTCATAACCCTAATTACAGAATGTAAGTAAAACACTCAGTTCGTTGTTTTTTATCTGTGTAATCTTACCTAGTTTTTCCTGAGTTTAATTAAAACAATTCAACATGCTTCGAAACGCCTGATAGCTCGTTCACTCAAACCAAAATTGTCAAAGATAAAATTTTGACATTTTCTGAGCGATAAAAGTATATTTGTGTTCGTTGCGTGAAACCACGATTCAAAAATGTTGCGCTCAATTCGGAAAATCGTCCATGGCTACTTCAGTTTTCATGAACATCTATGGAAGTTCAGAAACCTGTACAATTAAAATGACTATTCTCTGATCAATGCTCTAACTTCTTCGATTCGAAAAATATTGATTTATCTTGATTTCGATCTATGCTTGGACCGTTTTTCTTCATCTTCCACAACTGCTCTTTGCGCTTTTTTGTTATAGCATAATTATTTGCAATTGAGATCGGACATTTCCACGTTGTTAATATGCGCCACTCTAATTTCACAAACTGAACGAACGTGAGAGAAACAAGGAAATAGAGAGGGAATGAGGAGGAGGATGAGAGAGAGACAAAAGAGTGAAAACGAGAAAAAGAAAATCAATCCACTTTATTCGATAATATTTCAAAATCTTTGGATATGGCTGTTTTTCTACCTCATATACATGTCATCATTGATTCCTGTTTTCGGTGAACAATTAAACAAACAGTACTGCGGAATAGGTTTTTTGTAACAAGCTCAGAGCTCAAATTCTCTAAATCCCGATTACTTTGACCAGGTTTTTTTGAATTTTCAAAACACTCAAGATTATGCCAGGTTTATCAACTTCGTCATGATGGGGTGCTGTTTCTGCGCTTCCGAGAGCGGCGTCGAAGGACAGCAGTCAAAAGTCATTGAAAAGCAATTGAAGAGGGAGAAGAAAATTCTGCGACGACAGGTACAATATTGTCAAAAAAACACTTACCTTAGTTTGGTGTTCTCTTAACTCACGCACCAGAGTAGGTGGATAAGCACAGTATCTTAAATAATGACTCTGTAGAACAACTCAAAGGCCATCTAAAAGAGTGTTAATTATTATGGTAGACCATAGTCGAGAAAATTATGGCCCCAACCCACTTGAAGAACTATTCACTTTTCAAACTATAGAAATCATATCATAATATCAGAAAATCCCGAGTTTATGTGTGAGTGTGATACATGATCTTAAATGTGAAGCGGGATTCACGTGCGATCTCTTCATATACCGACGCAGAAACGCAATTTCAGATCAAATTGCTGTTGTTGGGATCGGGTGAATCCGGCAAAAGTACATTCATAAAACAGATGAACATCATTCATGGTGCGGGTGAATTCACTGCCGATGAAGTCAGGGCGTACAGGCAACAAATATATCAGGTACGCTAAATATTCTATATGGCAGAGAAAGGACATCAAGATGTGTTTTATTGTGTTATTCATCTGAGAAAGCGTACTTCTCACGTTCAGACAATACTGATTATGTGTGACTGTCACTAGAATCTACAATCTATCGATTGCAGTAAAAGAGAAGAGAATGTTTCTTGAATAAGGTGTGAGTCTGTATAAAATCTCAAAATTCAATGGAAAATGAATGGTGTGAGAGAACTACAACTTTAACAAGTTTTATTAGTTGATTTACAAAAAAAACTTTGTTCTCAATTTCAGAATGTGATATCTGCGATGCGTGTCCTTCTTGATGCTCGGAATAAACTGAATATAGACTGGGAAAATGAGGAAAGACAGAAAAGTGTTGAAAAAATTATGAAGTGAGTTCAATTAACGACGTTATCTACAGAAACTGTGTATGAGCTCTAGTATTTGGTTATAGTATTGCATTGAAGATACAACGTTAGAAATTATCAGAGTCTGTGAGCTCTCACAAACTAATTGGTATTGTCGTGTGTCAACCTTATAGTCCAATATTACAATTCGATAATTTGCTGAACTGATCCCAGCACATTGGAAGGAAGAGAGACATATATTAAAAAATACACTTTTGATAGTTTTTAGATTCACAGTCAGTGATTTGCTGAAAGGAATCGACTTCACTACTTTTGTGGATATTGCCCCTGTTATCAATGACTTATGGGAGGATGCAGCAATTAAGAAGACCTACGAACAAAGAAATCTGTTTCAAATCGTAAGACCATTACAACTTTTTTCGTTCGATTTATGCACACGAGTCGAAGTGAAATGCTTTACTTTGTGGAAGAATATGAAACGCATTTTTGTTCCTCTGAGAACTTGAGTTATCTAATACAGAAGATAGTAAGTTCGTTTCCTGCAGAATTACTCAATAGTGTTAGTGTTCCTCATTAATGACCTCACTCAAAGAAGCTGCGAACTGAGCTGAGAGCTGGTAGCGAGTTCCAAGAAATAGTCCAACCATGTGAATACTACGTTTAAAACGAGGGGGCCTGTAGAGATTGACAATATAAGACGGCTATCTATGAATATTCCATTCTGATCTATCATCAATGTAAATGTAACCTATTACTTCTAAATTCACTCATTTTCCAGAGCGACTCCTGTCAGTACTTTTTCGAGCATTTGAACCGAGTTGCCATGCCTGATTTCCATCCCACCAACAAGGATATTTTATTCTGTAGAAAAGCCACTAGAGGAATATCCGAGCACACCTTTGAAATAAACAAAGTACCGTTCAGGTAATTTACCGTATCACTTTCACTTCCACATTTCGATGATAGGTAATGGAGAATCATCGAATGTTTTTCAATGAATAATACGTGTAGGAATGTGATTTCAGGTGCAGATCTGTTTTGTCTGTTTTGTGTGAATGATTATACCATCGCATTCTGAGAGAATGTGGAGGTCAAAACATATATATTTCTTTACATAATGGCATTCTGACACGAAACATGATGAATCGGCTTTGTGAATGGAGAATAGAATGAAATATTTGTTAATAACATTGTAGGTGACTTTCCATATTTGTAGATGTGGAATCCTAACGAGCACTATGCATATTGCACATGCACACTGCACACATAACATGGAAATTGGACGGGAAAACAACATAGTTTACTAAGTATTTCAGGTTTATTGACGTTGGTGGGCAGCGATCACAACGTCAGAAATGGTTTCAGTGTTTCTCTGATATCACTAGTATATTGTTCATGGTAGCATCCAACGAATACGATCAGGTAAGGATAAAACAAATACTTTCTATATCTTATGTGTAATTTCTTGCTGTTGCAAAGTTGTATTTATTGTGTTGTAATCACTTTTTGACGCCAAAAACACCCTCGCATAGGGAAATCGAAGGAGAGAAAAGTTCGGGTTCTTTTGTGATCATGAGCACCAAGCACTGATAGAAAAATTGTATTTCAGGTAATATTGGAGGATCGGCGAACAAATAGAGTGGTCGAATCTCGCTCTGTGTTTGAGACTATTGTGAACAATAGAGCTTTTTCCAATGTGTCGATAATTCTATTCATGAACAAAAGCGACTTGTTGAAAGGTGACTTCTTATCATCGAAATAGAAAGAAAGTATCTCATAATTTCATAATATGTTCACCTTTACAGGAGCATAGATGTTGTGTTTTGCATATTATAATATATCCAGGGGTGTAATAAAATACTCCTATATTTTTAGTGAGCATTTAACAAATTCAGAAATCTCACACAGTAGGATCTAATGTTAATTAGGATACATTACTCATTTGTAAAAAAAGATTATGGCTGAAAACGAAGTGACTAGAGTATTCGAACTACCTCCCACATGTGAACTGTTCACCACGCACTCAAAACACCACGCACAAACAAGACAGAGGGTTTCTATGAGTCACATTAGACACGCACTCAGTAAGAAAATTCATGAGCGCATTCAATCTCAGTGGCATTAGGTACAACTCATAGGAATTAGTGAGACAGAATTTGCAGAAAAAAATTGAATGCGTATTTTCAGACAAGGTACCGAAGTCGGATATTCGACAGTACTTCTCCGACTTCTCGGGCGACCATCTATCTGTGAGAGATGTACAATTCTTCTTGGTGGACAAATTCGAGAACTCTCGAAAAGATCGAGCGCGGCCTTTCTTCTATCACTTCACGACCGCCGTCGACACCGAGAATATCAGAAGAGTCTTCAAAGACGTGCGTGAATCCATATTGGAACAGAACTTGAAAACTCTCATGATGCAATAAGATTGTACTGTGATGAGTAGGTTCGTGATTGAGGGAAGAAACCTCTCGTCACCCTGTAGAAGGCTCCGTGTTGCTCAAACCTATGTGCCCAACTATCTCATTTCTCATGATAGGTTGCATGCCACCTAAATTACGGTTAACAAATGTAATTATAAAGGTGATTGTTGTTTATATAACATTGCCTCATGTTTTATTTCCATATCTGTCGTGAACGTCACATGAAGATTGAATTGATTGATCGTCTTTGAGATATGACTCGGAAGCCAGAAAGTAGACAGACATTTTACATTGTGAAATCAAAGATCACACATTAATTTCCTGGGATATAATTCTCGATTCAAACTAATTCGCAAGTCTGATCCTGATTTCAAAAATTAATGAAGGGAAACCCCACACACAACAAATTGTCGAGTGGAAAAACAATAACTTACATTCTGTTGTCACTTGAAGAAAATTAGAAACTGATACTTCCAAATTGAAATGTTCCATTTTTCAACATACTATCGAGTTGATAAAAACGAATTCCTTTTTCGTGGTTCTTTTCCGCTGTTTGTTGGTTCACCGCACTGAATGAGTATTTTCTCAGATTATAGTAGTCGAATTTACTATTCACCCTCCACCCTGCACTTCGCAACATGTGGAACAGAGTAGCAAAAACCAAAAGTCAAAAAATGTCAAAATTGACAAATACCAAAAATGTACCTGCCTCGGTACCCATGAAAGAGACATTTAATGGTTTGAGTTAAACAACAAACCAAAATAACGAAAACATAAATGATGATTAACACTTTGATTTTAGATTTTCTAAATAATTCGCTCTATACTTAATCTCTCCGAACTTTCCATACACTTGAATTTGTTCAAAAAATGTTTTTATTTATTTTTTTTTGAGTAAAAAGTTTACGTTTGTACCCAGATTTCACTTGCGATTGTTATATCAATTAATTTGTATTACATAGTCTTTTATTGTTTCTGTCTAGTAGTTCACTGCCTCCAAAGATTGTGTCCACACGTAATACTTCGAAGAAGAGCATGGATTTCGGTTTGTTGAGGATGTTGCTTTCCATCCTGACACCACTAGAATATGCACTTGCTCCTCAAGTGTGTTTGAGTTCTATCTAACTACTTAGTGAATATAACCGGATGCCTTTTTCGTGGCACATTTGAATGTAGGTTGATGTTGCATGCATACTACATAACAACAGCAGTGTGCTCACATACAGTTCCAATACAATAGCATTTTCTGCTAGTAGTATATATTCCGTAATAAGGCACATTTCTCAGTTGACTCACCGAATTTGTACGTTGGCGGCGAAGTTTTTCGCCAGTTCGTTTACATTTCTTCAAATGTCAGACCTATATGGTTTAGTCAGCCTCAGGGGGCAGCGCCGCCATTTCAGTGTTCGAGTAATACAAAAAGCGTGCGGCGCGCGCTCTCGCCATGATTCAATGTTATATTGCCCTACTGATAGTACCTTTCCAAGTTGTACTAGGGCAAGCTCCAGAAATCCGGATTCACAGCGGTTCGTGGTTTTGTTCATTTATTTCGTTCTTTTAGTTTCCCATGTTGACCTGTTGTGTTTCTGTTGTGAATGTAATTGACGATCTTTTGCTAGGTTTCATAAGTGTGCACGATGCGGTGTACGGTGGAAGCTCAACGAATGCCCCATACATTATTGGACATCCATACACCTTCGAACTATTTCTCGACCACACCCATACTCAGGATTATGTCATTGAGAAGTGCACGATGAATGGCGTTCAGTTCATCGGACCGAATGGGTAGGTCTGACTTCAACTTTTTGTACCAGAAGAAAGATAGAAAGTAGAGAGAAAGACCGATCACTAACCCTTCACAGTGCGCTCTCATTTATCCAAGTGAATAGAATGCAATGAACATACTAAGAGTGTAGGTTTTAAACCCATTTGCTAGAGTGTTACGCATTCTAGTAGTTCAGAAAAATCGGCATAGAAGTTTCAATATCATACTGTAGGGCGTGAAATATACTACACTATATGGGAACTTTCCTGGCGTTCACAAGCCAAACCGTAATAACCATTATTTAGTTGTGTGGTTGGAATCTAACGCTTTTCAAACGTTCAGGTTTGAATTCTCCGTCGACAAATACCTCAAATACCTTTTCTATTGAAGTTTACAGTTCTATCATTCGAACGTTCTGACTCAAACGTTTTGAAACACATTTATAATTAAAACCCTGGTATTTGGATAGGAAAAAACGTCCGTAGACAAAATTTTGTTCGGCATATAAAGTTTCGCATGTCTATCTTGGAACAAGTTTACTCTTGCTCATAAATCGGCAAAAAGTTGAATAGGTGTTGATCAAACAGACTTTCTGGCCGCTCGCGCACACTCAAGTTGATTAGATTAATTCTTGGAAATACATTTGTGTGAGCCTCAGACTTTGTTAGAAGTATTTTTCATGTATGACGAAAAGTGAGTTTAACTCGGGATGGGCACGAGTTGGAGATAAAATAATCGTTTCGCCGAAATCATAATTTTTTCTTAGTTTTTAGAGAGACGGTTATTTGTATGTCAGATTCGAGTTGCTATCAATCAACTTAAACAGAATACGTGACGTGGGAATGTTCAATCGACCCAAAGAACGTGGTTTTCTATTTCTGACTAAGTTGCAACACTTCATTTGGAGTATGGGAAAACTATGTGACACTTATATTTGATGATAAATAACAGTAATCTAACTGAATATTTTTGATACCTTGACTGGTGTCAGTGAGCATGAAAAATACTTTGAAGCTGTTTTCCGCCAAATATATTTCTCACAACTATAGAGAAACGGTCCCTTTCGTGGATCAAAAAACACACTCAGAACTCTCTGCGTGCTTCTTTAAACATTATGTTGGACGCGAAATTTACCGAATGTGTATCTGGCGAGCCAAGTTCACCGTTTAAACCAAAGTGAGTAGGCGACGATTCAGCTAAAACACTTTGGGCTAATGTCTCGTATGAAAAACTGTATTAGTGATTTTTCTTCAAATTCGACCAATCAGATTTCATCCCCACATAGTATCTATCTTGGAGTTATGAACTGCTAGTTCACGTTTTCACTTGAGTTACAGATGAAAGCTTAACGTGTTTTAGCTGAATCGTCGCCCACTCCCAAAGTACTGTAATTCATTCAATCTTTTTTACATACTTCAGAAGAGAACCCATGGCAGCAACACGCAGTTTACGGTTTTTGAAGTATTAGTTGTGTTTTGGCGTCTTTGAAAGGTCTGAAACATAATTTCGATATTTTGGACTTGAAGCCTGTGTAAATACTCTTGTGCATCGGGTATGTAAAGGTATGGAGGGAGCCTACCCTTTATGGCTTTCTTTGTACTGTTGACCATTCCCAAAAAGGCCCGATTGCAAGCCGGCATTTGCATGTGTCATCCAATAATATTCGTACATATGCGATCTGGTTCGAATAAAAAACAATGAGTTATTGATGGTCGTAATAGCCGAAGCAAATCCCTGTGTAGTAACTAGTGGACAGGTGTAGAGTAGTGGATGATGGACATCAATTACGCATAAAAATGGAATCCGCAAAACCAGGGGCGGCTCAAATGGTTCAAAATTAGTTAAAGTCAAACATTACACTCTAACAAGAATCGAGAGACCGATACATTCACAGCAAAATCACCGAGAAACAGCTAAAAAATTGAGGTACCATGCATGAAATTCGTTAAAATTCACGGAAAGTATACCAGAAGGGAATTGGATAGTCACGTAAAGTTAGAATTTTAATAAAGCATCGTGCACTTTGTCATTGCACGTTTCTGAGTTCTGCTGTGTTTGACAGGTTTCACATGACTGTGCAGTTGACTGACTGTGTATCGAAAATAGAAACCTATACAATTATCTACGATTGGAACTTATTTAGAATAAGTTACGCACAAACTATCATATCCATTATATCGCGTTTCACATTTTTCCCCTTCCTGTACTTTTTTTCATGAAATGAGATGATCAACTATTTACAGTTGTGTGCAATGCAGTTCCAACGTACTACAAAGTGTGGAGACGGAGCGGTACAATGTGCCCGGGGCAATGAAGAGAACACTCGTACATTTCAATGCGCCTTCCAATTCAATCGTCTTTGATTGTACAGTGAACATTTACCAGTGTTGCGGTTGTGCAGAGGTTTGCTTTGTTTCCATTTGGGTCTATATTTGAACCCTTACATCTTTATTTGTATCAACCAAATATATTATCTCACTATAACATTTTTCAACTTCACGTCAATTCTGATATTGTTTCTTTGCGCTCTGAACCTTGGCTTTTCCTCGGTCATAATGCACATGAAGCAAAAAGTTGAGAGAACACCATGTGATACATTAGTTCATGTTTGTTCTATGTGTCGAATACATGAATGTGTCGAATAAAAAAATAACATTTTTATTATGTTGGACACGAGTTACATCTCATCCAAACTGAGTATAATTGCATCGTGATTTAGAGATCGTGCGAGAGAAGACCAATCCTACTTGGTATGGTGCCCCGACGAGTTCCCGTTCATTGCGGTGGTGCCGCCCTTCTGGGTATGGGAAGTTACTCACCACCCGCGGGTGGCGCGTACGCTGTCTCCAGTTCTCATGGTCAGTGCTGAATAATACCACGTTTTCCCACTCGTAGATGTCCAGAAGACTTACAGCAGTTCTCAAAACTTCGATTTTCATTAACGTCGTGTATGATGGGTGGCGAATTTCACTTTCGAACTTTCAAAACTATTTTTAGCCATTAAAATTGGTTACAACACCAACTTTTCGAGTCATATCTCAGACGAACTATGTGAAGAAGATAACTACATCAAGTTACTAGGTTTCCCCTTCTTTCTAAAGTGTGTATTCCCTATACTAGAAAGGAGAATTTTCCATTGAAAAAGAGTTCAGATGGTTTCTGGCCCTGGTGGTTGTGGCTGCTACTTGCTCTGCTACTCCTTCTCTTGATTTTGTGTTGTATCGCTTGTTGTCTGGCAGCTTTTGCGAGAAAACGCAGAAAGGAAACTACGACCGTCACGTGAGTAGAACTTCAAGAGGTTCGATTCAACTCTTCAAGAGAACCATTGATGAACATGTGTCTGATAACTATTATATTGAAAAAGCACAAATAGAAAATTCTAAATTGACGGATGCACAATAACATGATTTCTTGAATATATTTCACGTTCACTCCCCAACGCCTGAGCAAATGTGTTGGTTACCAACTGGCAGTGTACAATAAACGAAAAATCAATCTTGATGTTTTAGTTTGGTTGTTGATCATAATATGGATTGAAGAATTGTTTCGAAATGCCCTCCAGAGACCCAGAAAATACTCTTTGAATGAATCATGTCACTGTAGTGTAAAAATATTCGCTAAATTTACGGTAAGTAACTCAAAAGAATTCAAAAACATTGATAATGAAATAATAAGCCCGTTTTCAGCAGAGTGGCTACGGCTGCCGAGAATAAGGGAGTTGGCATAGCCGTGGGAACTGAGTCTCTATCGGTTCATGAGAAAGGAGTAGGAACAAATGGTTCATTGTGCAATCCGAACCATGACGTGGAACGAATAACTCCAGCGGTAAACACTTCGTGGGGTAGTACAGGGCTTGAAAGACAACTATCAGTATTTAATAAAAAGAATTGGTTTGAGTAGCATACAAACTTTTCATATTCGTAGGTTTCGTTCGCTATCTCACGTACGATTAGCGAAAGAAACATATTAAGTGTGCCAAAATCACTGAGCTTCTGCTCTTTATTATTCTGCAATTTGAGAACCAACATTGGTTGCACCAAACAATGAACTTTGTCTCTCAGATTGCCGTGATCGGAGCTGAGAAGAGAGAGTTCCGCTCGGCATCTCGTTCTGAAAAAGATTACAGAGAGGAACGGTGAGACATTACTTCTCAATTTTCTCTGTCTCGATTATATCACAACTGTAATTCTTTTTTTTATTTCGATCGAACTATAAAAATACTTTTTGAAGAAACCATTGTTAAAGAATGGTGCAAGAATTAAAAAAAATATCTGCGTAATGTAACGTGTGATCGTGACGTTTGAACATTTGTTCTATTCTGGTGACAACAGTTAGCTGGCGCAGCGTAATTGTTGAAGGGTTCTCGTTTGATCTATAAAATTTAAGGTATGAAGAACAACGAAGTGCTCAAGGAACATCTCGATTCAACGAACATAGAACCAATGATGTTGATGACAGAAGGTTTGATACTTTACCTTGACAACCTCATTGGTTTCTACCCACTTTATATTTGTAATCATTCGATTTCGATACTGTTCTATCCTACATTAGGAGTAATTCATCAATTTACTCGCGATCGAGGTCAATGACAAAGAAATTTGCCGATGGTTACTGTTGTTGTTACGTGAATGTGACCAACTGTTAAAGAGTTGAAGTGATGACTAGAAAGTCCTAGGTGACACAGGCTTGCCAGACCAAGTTTATAAAAGGCAGGTCTGAACTCTTTCCAACTGTTTTCTCTGACTTCTCAAACTGTTGACTGTGCTCGAACAAGACTCCAGTTGTTGCCAACTACAATTGCGTTACAGATATGAAGGGAACGAAGGATCCGGACAATACGGTGCTTATTCGGTCCGAGAAGCCAAACTATCCAACGAGAGAATCATTCGTGCAGGGTGCGTACCACTAGTTTTGTCCAGTCTAGACAGCAACAACGAGGTTGTGATAAATTAGTTACTTCTTTCTGTGAACTTTTTTACTGAACAGAGCGATAAGGTGTTTCATTCAATCAAGACATGTTTTGTATCTAGTTGCATCATGGACTCTGAAGCCAATAAATTTAATAGGTTTGGAGCCCGTAAAGTTTTAGATACTAAATCTTGACATTATTTGAATTTATTTAAACAAAATTCTATTGAACTAATGAAACTCAATGACAGTGTGGAAGTAGTCTTTTTGCTTCAAGTAGTTCAAGGATTGAGAACATCGCATTCGTGCTCATAAAAATGTTTCATTTGAGTTTTTTTTTCTTCAAAATTTTAATTTCAGTCGACCTCCAGTACCCCCGAATCCTCCGTCAGGATTTCACGATCGCTCCAGCTACAGAAACTTTGCGTACGAAAGGGACATGGGAAGAGTTGCTCCAATGTCGGGCTTCGATGAGGTTGAAACGACGTATGTTTGTGTTCATATGTTGTTCAAACAAAAAAGCTCTAATGTTATTTGAATCGGAGTTAACTGTTAACGAAACTTCAAAAGTTCAAAAACTCCAAAAACACTGAACCTTAAACGCAACTAGTTCCTCTGATGCATGCTCCTCGTGCAGCCGACAGTTTTGATGTTCCACAATAACAAATTATGATTATACGTTTAAAAAACATATACTGTGCTACTTTACAAATGTAAACCTTCAACAACTATTTTACAGGGAACGTCGTTATTGTCTCAGTGACGACGAATGCGATATTGTTGAGAAGGATATAAAGAGAAAACACACAACCAGGTCAGTCGCAGTTAGAACATGGCTGAGCAGATGATAATATTCAGGTTGGAACTTAGGCCGGAATCGATTGAACCCTTGCCAATAAACCTAACCTGGCGTTCAACGTAAATTCACGCTGTACGGCTGTCGTACCAGAAGAAACATAAATTATGTACTTTACCATTGCATTTACATGAGGTCGGATGTGTTTGATGTTTTTCACATGTCTCCAATGAAAATGATACTAACTTTGCCATAGAATCTTTATAGTTTTGACTATTTCCAATCTGTCTGTAATCCATGCGCAATGAGCTTCATATAATACACGTTTTGGTTATGCTATTATCATTTCAGATTCGCTCAGGAAAGCAGACAAGTCGAATGTGATAGTGATTCCGGTAGCGAGAGATTCCGAGAAGAAGGAGTACACCACGCTGTGTACGCACAGAGTCTTCCCGTTTAAAGACAACAATCTCCATGTTCATGACATCGTGGCTTTAATTGTTTGTAATAGTTAAATTGGCTACTTAATCACTACTTGATTGCATTCTATCCGTTCAAGGTAGCAAGAACGTTAAACTCCATTTGCCTGTGAAGATCGGTAGCAAACCAGTTTTCAGAACATCTATTTATTAAATATAGTTTTTTATTTAATTTTTCCAAGTTGCATTTCCCGTCGTGGATCTTACGTCTTTCTGTTTGAGTGTGCTACTAGTCATGTGTATATATTTAAGTTGAAACATGACAAGTTTGACCAATGATCTGCTAACTGTTCTTGTGAAATTTCGCCATGTTGATAAACAAATTGAAGAATAGTATATTGTTTTTTTCTTCTTTTTTTTAATTAACTTCACGTGAGGCGGTCACACCTAAAAGTCAGTGTCAATTTTGCAGGAGAAAAACAGCTATCTACTCTTGTATGATTGGTGTTATTGATATTTGCGGATAAAAAAGTGATCAATCCATCATGTCACTTTCAGTTCTTTGCTAGCCATTCTCCGCAGAAAATAGCGCGACCGGATAATCCAGGTTCAGGTTAATCAAGCCACGCCTTTTCTCGGACGCAAATACGCGACCTTGTCCGGGAAAAACATAAATTTCCTCCTCTATTTTACACGTTTTTATCGAGAAACCATACTACTGAAACTTATTGTACAATCGCGTGAAATTATATGAATTTTTACTTGCCGAAAGTTGCAGTGAACTCTCATAATCCCACAACATGAAGTCGACCTGTGAAATATGTACTACTTTCTTCACTCTGATGATGTTTTTGGTCAGGTGAGTTAAACGATTTACTGCTACGTTGGTTTTCACCCATCCTCTGGTGTTAGTGAATATTCCTTTGAAAGATTTGCCATAAATCAAATCCATTGCAATGCGAAAACATGAAAACGTTCGATTTATTAATGCTTGAGCGGTGAGAGATGATTTCAGCTCATATCAATCTCATGAGTTTTACATGAGAAAGTCTCATCAAGCCCGTTCCCGCTGTACAACTTAATGAGCAGCTGTATATGTTCCCAAAAGCAGCAGGTTTGGAATTCTTGACATGTGGTCCGTTGCACTCAAATTTGTGACAAACCTATGGTCAAAATTCTCTCGTCTTTTTTGAAATTGATCAACTGAATTGAAAGCGATTCCAGCTTGGGACTCACAATTCTCTCAATTACTACCGATTACTGGGTCGAGGCATCTATCTCGAATGATAGAGGGTTGGAGAATGGAGTTAGCCAAATGCATGCAGGCTTATTTTACGGTACACGGACTGTGGATTGGGGATTGGGTCCTAAAAGCGCACCATTTTCAGGTCAGTTTTCTAAATAACGATTGTTCTCATTGATCTAAGTCGTTTCGCGATCAGTCAACGTTCTCATAAATGTTTTACAGTTTTTGAAGAAATACAAGGACATGTTGGATTCTACACGCGACTACCATGGATTTTCATAATATTCTTCATCGCAGTCGCACTTTTCTGGCTGTTTGTGGCTGTGCTTGTTGTATTTCTATCCGCTTTCATGCGTCGAGCCAACCCGAACACTATTGGGCTCAGTGTATACCTGTGGAGTGGACTAGCGAGTGAGTAAGCATGAACAAATCATCTCAATATAAACGAAATTGCATGGAAAACTTAGTGAACTGAATCTTACTGTGTCTCAATGAACATTCACCGATTATCTTGCAGATGCAACTGCAAGTTCATGATTATCCTTTTTCTGTACGTGGACCATTTGCGGTCTCAGTTACGTATGCTTTTTCATGCGAAAACAGAGAAAGATAAAGTTGTAAAGGTTCTCTGTTTGTATTTAATTTCTCGGCTCCGTCTGGTCGAAATGATAGCTAAAAATGAAGATGGTCTGATTAAGTATTGGGTTGTGTTTGTGATTTTGTAGACAACGGCGTAACGTTAGCTTTGCTATAATAATCTTTCACTCTTGTCTTATTTAAAGAAGCTAAAATTTTCTAAACAGACTCAGGTCTAACGAATGAACCTTTTCTTGAAACGTACATTTATTTACAGTGATATGTCTCATCGCATCTTGCATCATTTTCTACACGCAGTTTCATGCTAACATGACACATAATCTACTTTTGGCGGATCAGCTTCGGGGAGGATTTTCCACGGAGGGCAGGTCGTGGTCAGTTAACTTCACTGCTGATAAATCAAATCTGAGTTCCTGTCACCCGAGCTGCATCCTATAACGGTGCTGACCGATTATTTGTTTAGGATTAATTGGATGTAGTGTCAAATAACGATAGTGACCGGAAGAACTGGAACACTAATTGTTTGTGGTGCAAAGCTGGCCAAATTCAGAACAAGCATCTCTGAAACGTTTCCCCAATTCTAATCGCAGCTATTTAAAAGATCTTTGTAATCAGTGAATGAAGGTTTATTGATTCTATGAGGTTCTCTGAAAATTCTCTGAGGTTCAGCCGTAGATTGCTGTACTCTATATTTTTCACGTGCAACATAGTTGTTTTCTTGGAAAGTGTGTCGCGAGGGTGGTGTGCGGGCTAATCCTACCAGGTTGAGATCTGTAGATGTTATCTGCCGAAACTGTTGCAATGAAGTGTAGCAAAAGGATAAATCTGGAAATATTTGAACCGAGAAACTCGAAAAAGTCGATTAGAAGTAATTGTATTCCATTCGACAGAGCAATAAATAAAAAATATACAGTAAACTAAAATATTGAATGGTGATAGGCGAAAGTGAGTATTTGCTTTGTTTCAGGATCGGATACTCTTTTTATTTAATGTTGGGTGCGATTGTAGCCCTGGTTTTCCCTCCGCTATTCGTATTTCTGGCGAGAACTAGCAGAGCCGAGCAGAATTCGAATAAAAGCTATTCCTTTGATCCGACAGCTCTTCTATATTGAATGGAGATCCTAGTCTTTTTGGAATTTCACTCTCAGTACGTGTTATTAATAAAAACTGAACGACCGTGAATGTACTAACTTTGAAAACACAGCGAAACTGAAATGTACCCCTCAATTCCTGATATCTCTCCTTCCCCAACATTCGAGTCAACCAATATGAAGATATGTTTGATAGAATTATGAGCGATAACTGCTGGATGATTGTTGCAGGAAAGGGCAAGTCCATATCTTGAAAACACAAACATCGCGAGAAACACATAAACAAGGTTTTCGATTTATCAGCATTCTCGAAATATAACTTGGACGATAACTGTGAAAATCAGAAATAGAAACCGAACGAGCACGGGTATAATCCGAGAGATGCGTGAGCATTGAAAAATAATGACAAAGGCGTGTCTCGCCAAAAAGTGTCATGACCGGTCAGTAAATGATTGTTAAGCGGTCAGGAAAGTGATACAATCTTGATCAAAACTTGTTGCGTCTAATGGAGGCGTATGATTGATCAATTGATGTTACAGTTGTTCGAAGTCAACACTGAAATCGAAACGGGAAGCGAACCTTTTCATACAAATAACCGATCACATTTTGACCTTAACCTATCCTTATGTTTTGATTGACTAACGGTATGCTAACAACTCATTAAAATGTAACAATACAACTAGATAAACTATCATTGAGTGTTTCTGTTTCTGTGAAGTCGAATGTTTTAGTTGAATCGTAGAAAAAACTTCACAAAGAAATTTGAATGACTAAAAAGTGTTAGTTATAGTTTCTCGCACGAAACTGATGGATGAACAAAATGTTCACTAGTACGTGAGTGCCATGCTCAGGCTCACCATGGTATAGAAACTCACTCACATATTGTGAGCTCTACGCTTACTTAATCTAGTTCATAATATGTATTGACCTCTCAGAATCGTTTTAGTTCGAAGTCCAGACAATGGGTTAGGTAAAAGACGCACTGTCATTACAATCACATGAAAGACATGTCGCAACCACACATATATAACGGAGAATGACGAGCGGAAACGAGTGGATGTGTAGAGTTCGCGCTGTTTCCCTTTTTCGTATGCATTTTGAACTTTTCTCAGTATTCTCAATCTGTCTGTGACAACGCACAACAACTTTGTTTATCTCTTCATTTTCAAGAAACAATCCAATAACGAAGAACGAAAGCCAGCCAAAGGTTTCGGAACAGTTCTTGACATGTTCAATTTGGAGACATCTTCCAGGTAAAGAAATGTAAAGTGTGACAAACCGCCAGTTATCTTAATCAGCATTTCATAGGCACATCTGTAACCGTGAATGTTTTTATTCTGATCAGATTTTAATGTTCGGACAATGTCTTCCTTATGTCTTCTTTACCATTTTGCGTTCTTGGATATATTTCCATCCACCAGCCTATTCGGTAGTTTCAGAGAAAAGTCTGAGAATTCTTCTGTGTGGACCCCTCCATTGCAACACGCCGGGATTAGATGCAAGGTAAATTAACACTCAGAGTGCGCATAAAACATCGAGGTAATACATGTTCAAAAACCATTACAATATTTCTTTGGAACTTTGGAAAATTCCAACGAACAACAGAACCTAAATTTCCCTGAACGTCATGGTAAGTTTCGCTCATGAGCTCCAATCATTTATTGAGTCAATCTTTTTTTTGTTTGGGGTGTGTGTCTGAAGAGAGATGTGTATCACACTCAGTTTGGGAAAACTTACAGTTCACTACACAAGGCATTTGATCATATTCCGAAAAACTAGCTTTTGTAACAGCTGAAACTTTTCAGAGTACTCCGCTGGAAATATCCGGTTCAAAGTGTGGGCGACGTTTGTCAGACTCTCCGAACATCACGTGAGCTTTCCCATTTTTCTGTTGTTGTTTTATTTTGGCACCGTTGTATTACTTTCACTATGTAGTTTACTTCCTTTCTACTTTCGAATTACAGATGGTCTCGCACTCATTCTCATCCAGCACTCAATATAAATAAATGTCGCCTGAAGGGGTCATCGTCGGAATCCAGAATATCCGGAACTCATCAATACGCGAAGCACTTCTCCCACGCAGTTCTCGGAATTCCTGCCACCCGTTTAAAAAAGTTGAAGCACTCGAAGAAGCTCGGATCCTATCGGAGAGAATCTAAATATTTCGCCGGTAAGCCAACATTGAATATTTATCATTTTAGTAATGTACTTTCGACATTTGATGTTGAGACGCCCATTTTACATGAAAGCTCGCGTTTTCCGAGGCAACCCATACGGTAAATGTGGCCCCACCCCGCTGTGTTTGTAGTTTGATCTCGTTGATTTTCGCTCAAAATTCTAAAATTCTGCGTGTATCGGGATCGAACTACAAGGAAAAATATGCTACTCCCTATATTCTACTTTTAAGAAACTACCACCATGCATGGACCATTGCGAGTACACCAAGGCAAAGGAGTTTCCTTCTGCTTCTGGGGCACCATGGTGTTGACGTCGCTTATTTTTCTCTCCGTACAGATCTTCTCCTTAGTGAACATGTACTTCACGAAGCCCGCATTATCCCAGGTAACATATTTTGAATCTACAATCATACCTGAGTTCAAACACCATCACGATTCTTTTTCTGGGAGAACCGATTAGGGGTTGACCGGTCGATCATTGAACTGTCTATAGAATTAGGTAGGTGTCTTCATAATGTTGCACACCAACGGAGAAATGTTGGAAAAAATAAGAAATGAAAATGTCGGATATACAGACGTATATCATACATATTAATAGTGTTCTACTGTCATGCTATGTTTTCATTACCGTCATATGTAGTTTGCAAGTTTTCTCGTGACAAAGTGCAGGAATCATGACGTGGTACGCAAAATTTGGCTTAAAGAATCCGTTCCGCTTTAATTTTGACTTTTGAGTTAACAAACTGACCCTATGGCAAATGAAAAACCATTATCAAAAATATATACTTTTATATCCCTATCTTGCTTCGTTTTCTCAGAAAAGCGGCTTACGTAATGACACCGATAGGGGGGTTGCGTACGGGGTATGCTCAAAATAGCCTATAGAAGTGCAAAAACAATTTCAAAACACTCAATCACATACGAATACAACGAATACACAATTAGGGACTAAAAAGTGAAAATAAATCTGGATGTAAATAAACCAAGTCAAGTTGCGTCACAGTGAAAATGTTCATGTCCCCTTCTTTATTGCTTGATGTTATGCAAATTTTACAAATTTTTAATCAGAAAGTTTTTTCTTGGTCTATGGGAAGACATTAAGAATCTTTTTTGAGCTTTTTAAATTTTTCGTGAAACTCCGATTATAGCGGAACGGATTCTTTAATAGCCCGTGTTGTCTACGTTCGAACCATGAATGCCAACAGATGATTGCAGGTGTCTTTCCAAATACAAAACGAAGGTGTTTCTTTCCCTATAATAACCCTATGCAACTTCAACCCAGTGAAGAAGTCGTATATAGAAAGTGAGTCTCTTGAGTCATTTGTGTTCTATTACCGTTTGTATCGTGTTTAATCTGTGTTTCTTAGAGCTGAATGTTACCGGCGAATTTCCGGAACTACTCCTTGATTATATTCTTGAATCGAATGTCGAAGCCCCAGCACTATACAGTTCATCAAATCGATCGGAGCTGCTACGAGGTCAGTGTTCATGTTGATCATACGAAGTAAACTCATTTGTTTGATATTAAATTATACTGCCGGCTCAACATATTTTAGTTTTCGATTCATTGTGGCAGTCTGTTTATAGAATGCAACTTGTAAATAAAATTTGATACATTCCAGGCGAAGAAGCGCTGATGGAATACCAGAAAAAACATGATAACTTCACAATAGATCATTTTCTGTATGATGCTGGGTATGTCATTTTTCAGAAGATTTAACCAACAATGAAAACGAAGGGTTAGTTTCATAATTTAGGTTCCAATGCAGCGACATCATGAAATTGTGCACGTTCGGAGGACGTGCCTTCGACTGCTGTCAGCTGGCAAAACCGATTCTGTCCAACATGGGAAAATGTTACACGTTGGACGTACGATCCTCAGGAAAGGAATGGATGCAAAAACAAACCGCCGCTGGAGTGAACGCCGGGTATGAAGTTAATTATCTGGAAACGTTACTTTGAAGGACCGAATGGAGTGAGAACTGAAATGAGACCGGAGAGCAACATGGTTTCTCGTAAAGCTGCTGTATCCTACTTTTGATTGGACGCGTTGCGTGTCACGCGGCATTGTCATGTGAATGTCACGTGGACTCATCAAACTAATATACGAGTTATTTGTGCTCTCTGATCTCAAAACAGTTAAAAGCAGCCCGAAACAAAAACTCTTCTCAAGTTCTGTTTCGGTCTCCTTTAATAAACAATTAATTTACGGCCTATTTTTTTCCGTTTGTCGATTCATAATACGGCATGAGTCTTTCAGCTAAGCGATCAGTATTAGTTGTTTGCTGAATTTCCCAACTTTTGTTTACGAAAAGTGTATATTATTATGCTCCAACACGCCAATACAATTTAACTGACTTCAGCAAACGTTCTCTCAGTAGAAGCATTCCATGCTGACGTAAGTGATATTTTTGTTTTTCCAGATTGCAGATGATACTCGATAGCAATCTGGAGGAACAGTTTGTCGGAGGTATGAAAATCTCAGTTGGACGAATTCATAGTTTGTAGGTCAGAAGCAACTGTTGTACGAATAAGTTCTGTTAGAGGTTATATTCTTTTGCTTTTTGTTTCATTTTTCGAATATGATGGCTTGAAGCTTGTCGTTGATTTGTTCAGGAACCTTATAAGTTTTTGAATATATATTTTTCCTTCAGAAACAGGGCCGGTGTATTCTACTTCTTTTGAGAATGGATACAGATACTACGTTCACGATCGCAATACTATACCGTACCTGGCGTCAGAAGGAATTTCCGTCAGTCCCGGAATGCGTGTGTACTCTGCACTCACAACATCGAAGGTGATTTATGCTCGGCGTCCATTATTATTATACCTACTGGTACCTACTTATAAACTGAAATGTTTACCGTAGAAATAGAACTTATATATAACTTACATCAGGTCCAAAAAAATCTAATGTGCAAGAAGTTCTACCGCCCATGTTCAAAGACAAAGTACCTTGAAAATTTGCGAAATATACACAAAGGTGTACAAAATGTACACATTGAGTAATTTTACGACATTCAGTATGACCTCCTCTCTGTGAACAACTGGGGAAATTGTACGAACGAATGGCCACAGGGGCACGATACCGCACTTCCGTACACAGCAGCTTCATGCAAAGCCAGTTATCGAGCGAAGTTTTTCTACGATCACTGTGGATGCAGTCCCGCTGCGTACGACATCGAGAACAGTGAGTAAGATAGGGTTTGATTCGTCGAAGCACGTTACTAGCTGTGTTTGGTTCCGTTGTATTTTGATGGAAGTTATTTAAGTGAGCTCGTATCGAGATAGAACTACAATGTAGAGTTGGTCACTGCCTATAGTGCAATTTATCTAATTGCACTACTGCACGACATGAGAGTGGTCTGCCTTGGCTAGTTTACGTTATGCATGGAGTCATGGAAACGTGAAGATGTTCTTGTTGACTAGTTGTGTGATTCATTTGTTCACTTACATACAGCATAGGAAGTACGAAAAAGAAATAGTGAAAACAAAACAATACATATATATACATATATAGGAGAAAATAGAAAAATGAACCCCTCCTGGTGAAAAATGGTACGATAGAGTAAAATTGTGTATGAACTTGTTTCAACTGGAAATATAGTACTTTTGTAGGATATCCTGTATGTTCACCAACACAAACCATTCAATGTATGGATCTTCACATGAGAACCAATGGAAGTGGTTAGTTATCTCTTTTCGAACCACTAAAACCCCAATATGAGTTGAACAGAGAGAAAATATTCAACTTTGATATTTTCAAAGCTTTCATCTTAGAGGGTTCAGGGTTGGAAACCAAGATTAAGGTTGTTAGTCAAGTTGGTTCAAAACTTTGAGTTCTCGAATTCTCCAATGAAATAATATGTTAAATTGAGTTTTCGAGTTCACAATCATAGAGTAAAGAGCAAAAATGTGAAACTGGTAATGGCCGTGAGATATATTTGCTCTGCGCGTTGAACCTTGACTCTTCCTCGTTCAACAAGCACATGAAGCAAGAAGTTGAGAGAACACAATGATACATTAGTTCATGTTTGTATTAAGTGTCGAGTACATGAATGTGTTGAATAAATACTGAAATATACTGAAACATTTGCTTGCATATATTTTAGGTCACGATATTTTCGAGATTCCCAGATGTGCTCATTGCAAGATTGAGTGTAACAGCAAAGTTTACCAAGCTTTCAACTCCTATGGACATGAATTCAGCGCGGGATCGGTTAGATGGCTTCATCGAAAAAACAGCAATTGGACAATTGAACACATCAGGTGAGCAAGTTATATAAAGCAATGTGTTCGATTGACTGGAATCAGTGAAAACCTCCACGTGCCTATAGTGTAGTGAACGTTCTTGTCGTAAACTTCCAGAATCGTTTTCCACTAACACTTTGGACAAACTTGGGAAGTTTTGCGATAGACAGACAGTAAATATTCTAATGCTAATAAAGAACAATTCGCACTGGAAAATGATTCATGATGTTATTTTTGGATCAATCAACTGTTGCACACACTCTTAGTGCTGCAATAGCAGATTTATTTTTTGTTTTAAGGAGATTTTTTCAGAAACAACTTTCTGACCGTAAACGTGTTTTTCCGAGACCTGTCGCACACTCAATACACCCAAGTGCAAGCCACTACTTTCACAGAATTACTCAGTGGGTCTTTTGGAAGTTGTATAAAACTGCAAGTTGTCACTTAATGTGAAGTAAATACTTTTCTGCATTCTTCCGGTAGTCGCAGTTTCTAAAAAAAGAGTTACTTGATAGCGTTACTGTTTCCCCCTCGTTTAGGTAACATCGGTGGTAACATGGGCATGTTCTTTGGTTCAAGTATAATTACCGTGGCTGAAGTTCTACTGTACTTCTGCAAACTGGCGTGGATTGCATTTTCTCGGAGTAGGAGTAAATACATGGCAGATAAAGAGAAGAGAGAAGAGGTGAGGTTTCTCTTGTTTTTACGCCTATCTGAGCTCGAACAAATACAGATCAATCGTTTCCAGATCACACTAAGGTATATTCCAATTCACTGTGATTCGCTTGTCAAGTAATATGCTGAATTATTTGATTACTGCTACTTTTGCTCAATGAGCGTATATACTTTACAGGAATTGCTCTTGATTTTCGCGGGACTGAGAATACAGAAAACCGTTTGAAGCATTCACACGAACCCGTGAACTCTCACAAAACAAAGATGTCGAAAAGTTTCCATAATTTAACTGTCTGACGATTCAAGCAAAACAACATTTTAAGGAGCACAGCAAGGAAGTGGAAGAAACCTTGGAGGAGTTCAAGCGAATCAAAAGTCATCGTGATCTTATCAGAATATCACCCTGTCCTTCCGATCCTCATCTGAATCCCAATTCATCGATATTCACCATCTCAGTCCCAACACCTAGTGTGACCTCGGTTTGTGGTTTCAATTTATATTATTTGAACACAATGCAGAGTGAAAGTTTAGGTCAATCATTTTTCCGAAGCACATATGCTCTATTTCCAAAATCAGTCATATTTAAAATAATGATTTCCCTGTGGGTAAGCCGGTTGGTAAACAGGATTTCTACATGGACAGCGGAAAGAAATAATGAAAATATAGTGTCTTTGTAGTGGCAACATGTTCAATCTTTCCAGAGCAAGAATACTGCACAGGCTGACACTTTTTCTGGATTCTACAAGGATTCTGAAAGTAATAACTCATAGGATAAAGAATGATCCTCAACATTCAAACCAGTTTATACGTGTACATTTTGTGTGAAGCTTTAATGAAGAGACGGTTTGTGTAATACGAAATGTTTTCTCTACAACGAAACAGGAGGATGAAACGGATTTTTGGATTAAAAATCGTGGAATCTCGTTACAACCTCTGATTTCCATATAATTACCATAACGGCCTGAAGCAACTCATTAGCGGGAGATTCATTGGATGAGCATTTGACTGACACATCTCAGATTGACCTCACACTGCACTAATCAACTGACCTCCTTCAGCAGACCACATTCTGACACTTTCATTATACTTTGTATTTCATACAAAGATGAAAACCTTATGCTATAAACTTCAACATCCGTAGTTGCATTTATGCAGAAACCTCACAGCAATTAATCTCCGTTGAATATTCTGATGAACTACTGTAAATACGCGTTTTTCTTTCTGCATGGAATTATCTAAATTCATATGCAACGAAACTTCCAATGGAGAAAAAACAGAAACATGAAGCAGCTGGACTGGCAAATGTATCATAAAGTTTCGGTGACATTAAACTTCAATGGAACTAATGGGCTGCCACAGCCAGAAATTTCCAATCAAAAACGAATTTCGAACAAAGAGACTACTCTGAGCTGATTGCTGAGAACGCGAAACATTTTCTCTTCTCTTTTCTCTTCTCACGCTCAGTTTTTTAGAAGATGTCAGTTTGATGTTGTTAGCAACTGTACCTTCAACTGTAGTATTTCAACCCGGACATCCAATACTTTTCTAGTTATCAGAATAGTTGCTAGCTTGAGCCACAAATTTCATCAATAATTTCAAGTCCTCTGACCAACATTCAAATAGCGCCTGATTGTGTTTTGACTTTGAATATGCCCTGATTAGAGACCCGTAAACATGCATGCGCGCGAAGGTTTGCCTCTTTTGACTATCTTTTCAAATGTAACTATGGTGTAACCAGGCTTCAAATTCAAATTTTTCACCAGAACACATTTCACCACTGATGTGACATATAATTAGAGGTATAAGAAACCAGTAGAAGCCAGCTACCACAGCTAGTTGGAGAGCAACACCTGCAGCCAAACACATTCATTTTGGCTGTATTCGACGTATGTTTACTGTTACATTTCACACCGGTCACATCCTGGTTAAATGAGCTGCCGGTGGTAATTGATGTTAGCTCTCTCTCTGTGAACTCTGTTCCGTTTCGCGTTGGCGTAGTGTGCACCGGTCACATAATCATTGACCAAAGGTGCTCAAATTTCATACGCGGCTCTCCCTGAGGTGTGCTCATTATGCGCGCCCCGGCGCTCCTGTGCTACACAAGTATGTCATGATTTTCATTATTCACCTGACTCGTAGGTCCTAGACTCACTTTGAGAACCTATAATTCAAACCGTTTTTGCACGTTTCGAGCTATCTAATTCAAAACAGCATGATTTCAGTGCTGGAATAAGACCGAAATGCTAAGTTGGCCGATTTTCCGTCAACAAGTTATTTATTTGTGTAGTTCTAATCATTGATTGAAATGCCGTTCATCCAGCCACGATACTAGTTAGGAACAGCCTGATGTCTGCTATACAATTAGGGTGTCAGATTGGGCCTCCCGGGGTGCTGGTCTCTTTCTAATCCTGTTGTCATGTAGCCAACCACGTTTCCTTAACGAGGACGGTCTTTTGATTCGGAAACTGTTTTCGAACTGAGTTTGATTGCATGGCTGTTCCGTGTGAGTCAATGTAAAAGGTAAGTTGGCCTGTTCGCTTCAAACATATTTCGGTGTGAAAGAAGTCTTTAACTTCGTCGTCCGAAAATGTTCGTATTGGACGTTGAAATAGACGGGACCAGTGTACGTCTTAATGTATGCCTAGTTGAAATGCCTGAGGGACTCATGATTTACTGACGATTATTATTCGGGGGCAGACTCACAATCGAAGACACTAGATTATGTGAATACTCAAAGTATCAATATTCGCAAAGTAGCATATATAGATATATTTCGTTACGAATGAAATCAGTTTCTAACGTATTAATAATATAAGGCTGTTAGGATTGGTCTGTTCACGGTTAATCCAACAACACCTTTGCCTTATACTACTTATTCATCATTAGTTCTATTCCTAGCGCTCTTTGATTACGCGAATGTGTTGAATAATTTGTTGGCACTTGCAGTAAATATGTGTCAAACGCACATCTTCTCTCTGCATCCTCGCACTCCACTTCTGAGAAATTCATAATATTGTTTCGCTGTTTTTATACTCTGTGTGTTAGATTAACGTGTGGATGAGTATAAATTGTAGAAATTTCGTTGTCCGCCTAATTGTGAACAAAGATTCAAGATTTCGCCTTTAAAGTGTATCATAAGATACGTTTCCAGCGACGAAGAGAAATATGACTTTATAATCTCTTTATTAACGAACAATAACAACATCAGATAGCTCTCTTTAATGTCACCAAAGTCACAGCATTCATAAAATTACACTTGTTCATGCTCTGCTACAAATACAGTGCTCTTCCTTGACGTTCTCGAAACTCAAGTCATACTGGTTCCAAGACGTTTACAAACTCGGATGAGAATAATAAATCCAGACTTGTTTTACATTCATTCATTCATATGTATCTATCAACCTATGCGATGTTTCTCACTCATTCATAACATGTATTAAATATGAAAATAACACGATGACAAGTGTCAAGCTGGCCTTGTCACGTATCTTCGCTTCGCTGCATCTCATATGTGACATTTCCACGTGTTTAACTCCGCATTAGCTTCAATAAAATGAAGGATTGTTGTTTGGCTGACTTAACACGTTATTTACGGAGTGACTTTTTTGCCTTATTCTCTCACATTTTTTCCATATATACGAGAAATAAGAGTAACACTTCAACTTAATAATCATGTCGAGGGCGAATTGGTGCCTAATGCCTAATACATTGACACCACAGTGTTTGACTTCGAGTTCAATTGAACGGTTCGCCGAATTTTGAAACACTAAAATTCATTCTATAAAAGCCATGTCTTATCTGTTCATCTTTATGTTATTTCTGGGGATTACACCCTCTGTCTAACCCTCCAATAAGCTCGTCATTACGCCTCAATAAGGGTTTCCATACATGACCACCCTGAAGACAATCAAAGCCGAACACTTCTTTTTTTGTAATAAACTCAGTTGTCTACGTATTTTGAATAATTTCTCAACATCTACCGAAACAACGTTTTAGTTCTTTTTCTACTCTGAATCTTTCTCACTCTTTCTCACTCTTGATTTTGTTCTCCCACCTTCTCTTTTTTTTCTCTCTCTCTCTTTTCTCTCCCTCTCGCTCTATTTCTCTCTCTCTCTCCTTTTCTCTCTCTATCTCTATATCTATCTATCTATCTCTCTCTCTCTCTCTTTCTCGATCTTTCTTTTATCTCCCCTCTCTTTCCTCATATTTATTAGTGGCACTATAAAACCCTACCCGATAACAGTAACAGTGATTTATGTTCTTTACTTGTAAAGTTTTTTTAAACTTATTTCTTCCTAGCTATGCTATACTGGCTCTATAACAGCCAACTTCTCATTCCTGCTCAGTCTTACATGGGTTCCAGATCTGCACTGCGTTTCAATCCGGTAGCCTCAATGTGGCTGCTATTGCTAATTGTTTCGGCCGTAGCAGCACAAAACCACTGTCCCTCCACTTGTTCCTGCAAAGGTGAAACTTTATAGTTTGTGTGAATTACCATGATACTTGTATTCCACAAAATTCAATCTGACAGTCTAGACTCAACTATGTGACTGGATAAATGCAAATGAAAGAGTTACATTAATTTACAAACATCATCATTCGGGAACTAAATCTTCAATTTTGATGAGTTCATACATTCGACTAGCAGTATGCGTTCTTCTTTAACATATATCTCTTTACAGGCGATGTGTCAATATCATGTGACAGCTTGAGTGCAAGCGATATAATGCAATTCGTTGAAGCACTTTCAAGTCCGTGGTGGACTAATCTGAGAACGTTGGCGGTTCAAAGAACTCCCGCTCTACGTCTGGGAATGTTACCAAGATTGGAAAAGTTAGAGTGAGTCCTTGGTAACACCAAAAACGTCTACGGAACAAACCAGCTCAATTTTCGTATTCAACTTAGAGTAAACTGAGAAAAATCAGATTATACTACTCGTGGTTGAAACGTTCATAAACACACAACACGTTCACGTGTGTTGCATTCAATCATATGTGAAAACTACGAATTACCAGTTGAATACAAACGGTCGATTATCGCCCAATCTTCGAAAGAGCGAAAACTTCCTGTCAACATTTCCTATGTTGCAGAGTGTTGGACTTGAGCAGAAATCAAATGGAATTCGATTGGGACTCATCTCAATCACAGTTTCGATCTGTCGTAAAGCTGAATGTGGAACACAACAATTTGACGGTGAGTACCACAATTCATTCGATGATGTTCCCTTTGAATTTTCTAACTGCGTTTGTAATCGTTGGCAATAATCATTTCCCGATATCTGTTGTAGTTTGCCTTACCAGATTTTAAAAGTCATTTTGTTTGGTATGAAACGTTCAACTCGTTCAATTAGAGGATTTTCTAGGCGATATCTCGGAGGTTTCTGCTCTCTTTTCCTTCCATCGAGGAACTTCACATTGGAAACAACAGATTGACTGAAATCGGATTCGATTCTTTACGGATGCCTAAAATGAGAATGATTCGGTTGAATGACAATAGGATCACTGTAGGTTTTTCAACAAGTTTAGAATGCCATTTTTTTCTTTTGCCATACATATCGTGTACGGATTTGTGAAAAAGTAGAGCATGAACAAGTTAGTACTATACCGCCTAATCCCTGAAGTTCCTATTCACTCAATTCAAACAATCTTAAAGAAAGGAAAGTTTAAGTTGTTGAAGAACTCCGGTACATTTTGGTAATAAAAAAATTATTTTCAGTCAATTGGCATGCATATTCTCCGGTTTATGCCGTTCCTCTCCGATGTCGATTTTAGTGGAAACTTGCTCTCAAAGTTCGTGGTAAGTTTTCCTTTAAAAACAACTTCAATTGCTGTTATGCTAACCTGGAGTTAGAGTTACATAGTGTTATACTTGCGTTTCAGACGAGTGATTTCTCTCTCGTTGGTGGTCTTCGGTATTTGAATCTCAGCAGGAACCGCATCGAAACATTGGAATGCGACACTGCACAAGCCATGCCATCGGTAAGTTGCAAAACAATCTTAGAAACAGAATGAGTCTATGGAAAATGAGTGAGAACTTCATTATGGATTTTTAGTTTCATTATTATTCAAAAGTTCCGAGGTCGTGGTTTCAGCTGGAAACGCTGGACATTAGTGAGAATCTACTCACCTCTATGCCGAGTCTGGAACTAAAGGACATGACTGGGCTGAGAACACTGAATCTCAGTGGAAACCCAATTACAACCATTGGAAATCACCACATTTCGCTTGACCACCTCAAGGTAAGTACAGCAACTTATTGAAAACGTAACAGTGCAAACTATGGTGTAAACCCAGTTCGATCCTAATGATGTTATAATAACAAATAAAATTATTCCTTACGATGAAAAGCTTTCATGGCACCAAAGCTTCTTCTCCAGAGGTAGTATTCACTTCGAGTAGATCATAGACTGAAGTTATGATTGATAATCACTGCTAGAAGAAAACTAAACATTCCACGTTTGTCTAACATACCATTATAGTCTTTTATCCACTTTCAATTGTGCAAATGGTGAAACTTTTCTCTCAAATTGACGATATTATAGGTTTTGGACCTTTCATCCACTACACTACGCAATGTTGAATCCGGAGCTTTCTCTTCGATGCACCAGCTACACTCGCTACATTTGAACGACAATCGACAATTAGTGTTCTTGTCTCCGAATGCTCTAGAAAACAGGACTCTGTTCAGGTACTGTCGACAACATTCCTACTGAGACCCCTAGAGTAACTCTCCAAGGACTATTTTGTTATACAAATTTGAACTCCGTCAAAGAATATTTTCGAGTACTCTCTGTAATAGGGAATCAGAATCAGTTGAGGGAACTGAGTACTTTTTGGATGGCAGTTGCGTAACTGGAACGAATTGGAAACTTTGCAATCATACTGTAGCATTCTCAGTACGAGTTTCAAAGACTATAATTATGGTGACTTGTTGTCGATTTCATGAACAGAAATAACAAAGTAGCTCGTAATCAAGGTTGAGACACTAAAAACATTCGATTTCAGCCTGGACCTCTCCAACACTGGCTTGAAGACGATTTCGCTCTCTGTTCTTCAAAATGTTGCTCAGGTGAGAACAGTTATAGTTTGCTACCGAGGCTCGACATATGATAGATTACTGTTTGTTGCATTTGTTCTATTTGTTATTTATTTGTTTAATTGTTCTACTTTCTATGCAATTATTTGTTTAGGTGCGAATTTCCGGGGTCCCTCTCGACTGTGGATGTGCATTAGAGCAATTGAGTGGAGTCGAAGCAACCACAATTCGTGATTGGGAAACAAGTACCTGTAAACTGAGGAGCGGCCACATGATGAAGTATATTTCTCTTCAACATTGTACAGCTTTCGTCACCATTTGTATTGCCTGCCTGAAACGCGCTCTGAACTCGCGCTCTAGCTAAACTACTTCTTTGGTGTTTGTAGTTTCATCCCTCTCTCCTCAGTTGTAATTTGCAATTTCTGAATATGTGCGCAGATCAAACTACAACTTTAATCGAGTCTTACCTTGCAATTGATCTATTCAAATGGTCAACTAGTCGATTACCAATCGCCTACTTGCAACTTTTACGCTAAAATTTTCGCGTACATTTTAGAAATGATTTTACGTTTTCTCAGACTGTCTGAACTGGCGCATCATCATCTCGACCCGGAAGATTACTGCAAAGCGGATATTATAGTGCCGTTCGGTACAGAGGTGGTGGCAACGCTTGGAGAGAGATACAGTATGTACTGCTCAGGTACGCTGCTGATATTCTACAAATTTTCGAATGAACTGGTAGACTGAACAAATTTGAATAGACCGGTTGCAGAAGTACTTGATAGAAAGTTCAAATTCTGAGGGATTTTCCGAATAAAAACATTTCGGTTTCAGGCAGTGATGAAAACGATGTGGTCACTTGGAAGAACCCTCACAACACAATCAATACGGGAGAAAAACCAACGGTATGAATACTTGACATTTTTCTAGGCTCAGCTAAGACACTATTGAAATTGTTCCGACAATTTCAACTGAATCTGTAACGCTCAAGTGAACTTTCCCAAGAACATCACCATTATCACAAGAAATTAAATAATGTTCTACTCAACGACGCGGATTCTTGTAGCTACAGCAAGCCAGGCATAATAATAATAAATAATAATAATCTTTTACGGCAACTATTTCAGCCGTGTGTTATTATTCATTTCAATACAACCAAGACAATTGATCACATAGAAGTGTCCGTAGAGGGGTGGGGTCCGTAGAAGAGAAACTAGGCATGGGTGAGCTTTATTACCAGCTCATGCGGTCCGCCATGAAGATACCGCGCCGAGTGGGATCGAACCATGGTGTTTTGAGTGCTAGTGCGCGCACAACCAGTCGACCACTCGGCATCTTGAAGTTTCTACTGCTCGATACACACCGCATTTGCGTTGATGAGTCGCTTCACATTTGCAGAAGAGTTCTGGGTTGAATCGACTGGACTATTTCACTTCTACGCTTTTTGAGCCTGAAATAAAGCCTGTGGCAAGAAACCGTACATTGGCCACGTCCGAATATTACAGGTATTTGCTTATAGATACCGTGAACTCGCAATCTAACCCATATTAACTGTCTCTTCTAGGAAATGGTTGCAATGAATAAATCAATCGCATATAGGGGAATACTCAGAAGAGTTTGATAGCCAAATGAGTCATGTCAATTTTAGAAAAGGTCTGATATGTATAAATCTTTACGTGCGCAGGCAAGTTCACGGAACTAAGTTTGAAATTGCAGGATAGATGTCGTTCTACAATCAGACGAAGGAGTATATGAATGCTCCGTACGACGTGGCAAAAACACAGTCACCAGGCGAATTACTTTGAAAGTCGTCTCGCCGTCAATTGAACTGCAAGTAACCGACGTGAGTTCGGATGTATTTGTTATTTAATATTCAATCAGTTTTGGGCCAACAGGGCTCCGATTAGATACTCATTTCTTACACTATTTAGTTTTAGGTCGGAATAACAACTCTACATCTAACTTGGAGCAAAAATCTTCAAGTTCCCGCTGCGGACAGGTTCGTCTTTCTAATCTTTCTAATGGTGATTTTGCAGTGAACTCCAAGAGATTAAAGTAGATCGATTTTGTGGACCAATCCCGTGTCAACGGTCCTTTAAACTGCAATTGAAAAATGTATTGCAGTGTAAAGGACTGAAGCGTTGCGATTGGACCACAAAATCGTCCTTCTTGAACTCTACAAAAGATGTTCGTACTAATATCGTTCAAAATCTGCTTTGTGAACCCTTTCAACCTTTCAATATCTATCCATCCATCCGGTGACTTTTATCTAACCGATTTTCGGTAACCAATTTTTTGGTTACCGAAAATCGGTTAGATAAAAGTCACCGGATGGATGGTAACCAATTTTTTTACCGATGTTTTTGCTGTGTTGTTTTGTTATGTGGTTAAAATATGTTACGCTGGTAACCAATTTTTTGGTTACGTGAGTAGGTGGCCCGTTTATAACGTTAAATTCCGAACCGGTTACACTTTCAGCGTGCATATAGCTGGGAGCTGGGATCTTTCAAAATTCCTAAGAATTAACTTGCAGGGTGTCCATGCAAATCGTGTCTCGGAACGAAGAAAACGGCTACTCTCGTGCAGTGCAGTTGTCGCTGCAAAGTGTTTATTGCAGTTATAATATGATCAATTTGAACCCCAACCAGGTGAGATGAGATCTTTGTGTCGTGCTTACTATTGTTTTCGGGCGACGACTTGTATCAAGGGAAACCCTATTCACAAAACGAATTTGGTAACAAATGTAGTCTACAATTTGTGTGGGATGGTTTCAACTGCATGTTAACTCGATATCTTCAGAACTACACAGTTTGTCTTCGGTGGCTTCTAACCGACAACAACTCTGTCATATTCTCCACCTGCTCTAGCGCCACAACTAAGAAGACGCGCAGCATTTTGGACGACATCAGCCCGGAATTTGTTTTCATTTTCACGTGAGTGCAGTCTTCGGATTTAATTTTCTTCAATGTCAGATAAAACCGCAACGCTCTGAGTAGGGGAACCTTTAAAACACGACACAAAACATATGATGTGAATGTAATTCCGGGATAATTAATATAATGGTAGGTGAAAATGAAAATGTGTTTATTTATTTTGATTTCATGCAAAATGTGGAAACATTCAATCAGACGTAGGCCTCATTATTAGTCAACTTATATTTAGACCATATTTTGTTTCAGATGCTCATTCATACTCATTTCTGTTCTGTTCTGTATAAGCAGATTGTGGCAACGGTTACATGTCTACAACACGGCGAAACAACAGTTAGTTTTCAAACATCAAACCTTGTCAAAAGAGTTGCGAAGGAAGACCGTAAACGGATTCTCGTTCACAGGAAGACCGTAAACGAATTCTCGTTCACAGAACTGACAGTTTTTTGTTTTAGAGGCATGTCAAGTAATGGAATAGCTACGAAAAGAAACTCATGTTCCAGACTGTTGTCGATCTCCTTCAACTAAGTGCAGAAGTAGTTTTCGAGAGTTCTCGAAGTCCAAACGTTTTGTTTTGAGATTGGAAAAATTAGTTTCGCGTGCGACACCAGAAACACTAGTTCAACATTTCAGAATTTCGAACAAGTTCTTCCTTAATTACAGATCGAAACTCATACAATCAGTTTCGGGCCAATCCATGCTCACACAGTCCATTTCTTCCGATACCACCATGTACGAAAATCCGCAATTGGAGGTGAGATCCCACATTGGTCGTGATTTCTGCAGGCAGTCAATATTCAATTAGAGCAACCGGTAACTAAAATGAGCTAGTTCACGTAACTACGGCAAACCAGTAAGTGTTATGTCAATTTCGAATAAGTTACGAAAAACGAGCTACTTCAATTACGAATAAGGAGGTACTTCACGCTGAAATATATCCATCAATGAGTTCAGACAAATCGAATATGATTCCAGCTAACAACTCGCCCTCAACCGAACGACCAAGCTGGACCGCTATTGTTACATGTGATGTAACTTAACTACTACTAGTCAACTCTGCCATGACTGTACAGGATCTCAAACTCAGTGGCTAACTTATGAATTGAGCTGTGTCGTTTATTTGAATTGTGTATACACAGAACTTAGGATGGCTGTCCGATTTGTGCTACTGCTCAAATCGATATTTTTTTCACAATCATTTCTGACGTTTATGGTTATTTTCTCTTTATCTACAAGTGTTCGCGGCACATATTTTGAATCTAATGACCTGATCTCAATAACCGTTTGGTTCCAGAACTACTATCTATATAACTTATTCACCACGTGGCATAATTAAGTGTTGAACCGCTTGTGAAAAAGGTTGTACTTCGTGTAATTGTTTACACAGCTGCACACTGAGATTGACTATTCAAAACAAAGCATCCCACTTTCACTTCAAACAACGTTTACTGTGGCTCAATGTAACTCCTGAATGCCTTGCGATGGTTCGCCTCTCTCATACGTGTTAATTTCTTCTAGTCCGTCGTCGTTGCAATAAACTCTTATATTTTGTCTTCTGTTTGTGATGTTTCCGTTAATAGTGCATGATGATAATTGGTGCATTTATACACAAATTTGCGCCGCGAAGCCCGATCGTGTTCATTGTTCCTCACTCGAAGACTTTCCCCGTTTACATTTATCTTAACTGATTTTCATGTAGCTCATGTGAGACACCCATGAAAACGATTTTGCAGACGGTGCACCGACCACTCTTATCAGCAGCGCTGAGAAAACAGGAATACGTGATATTACATATGTAAAATTAAGACACAGTACTTCTTTGGCAAATACCGTGCGCGTTTTTTGAATGATACAGGGGCGAAATCGAAAATTTCGTGAGGATGGAATTCCCTCCTTTTGTATAAAGAAAAACCTGTCCAAATTGAAAAAAAGTGGGACTGTTGCACAGTTTATGATTTTAAAAAGTTCTATATCAATTATCACCACCCTAACCGGTAAACAGAAAAATGTTTGTCACGGAAATACTAAGAGTGTGCTCAAGGCGAACGGGGAATTTATATGGAGTGGCCATTTTCGATGTAGTTTCATCACGATACATTTCATAAGTTGCTAATTCTGGTCGGAAAATAAGAGGATCAAACTACAAACACAGCCGCATAGAGCGAACCAAATAGTTTTGGAACGAAACCACTTTATAGTTACCTTTCTACATGCTCTATATTTTATCTTTCAAATGAGATTCACTAATTGTGCACTTATATCTCATTCACATTAAAAACAAATCCCCTTGTGTTAAGTTCAGAAGACACAAGATCAATAGTGTAGGTAACACTATTCTTCTCATGATACAATAAACAATGTTTTCTTGAAAAGAAAATCAGTAGTATCCAAACTTCTAGTCTATTAAACTATATTGCGCTATACTTAATTTGCCCCTATCTCTTTCCAAACTACGTTTTCTCAGAATTGTTCTCTAATCATGTCATTATTTTTTTTCAGTTTCTTATCACAACATAAAACATATGGGATGCAGGATCCATTAAAACAGTTATTGATTCTTTTCCCTTTCTCTTTCCCTTCCTGCATCCCCCTCCACTTGCGAAAACTAAAATATTTCCGCAATCGTTGTAAACAGTTACTAACTAGCAATACATAACTTTTGTACGTTCCGAGAAATTGAACTCTCTCTATTCTCAATACTCTATGCAACGGTAGTTTCAGAAAAAAAAACTATTTTTTTCATTTTTTCATTCTAAAATGGGGTGGAGGCAAAAGTACTATCATGTGCACGACTTATTTATGTAATCTGGGCTTTCATACCCGTCGGGTTTCCATCGAAAGTTTTTATGATGGTGCGAGAACACCCATCTAACTTTATCTCTAACCACGTGCCGGTGAAATAATGGTTCCTTAAATAGTTTTTATCCTGATTTCGATCAAAAGATGTAAACGTCAAAGAAAGAATGGTTTTTCTTCGAATATCGTTGTGTTTTGATATTGTTCACAGTTTCGATAATAATTTCCGTTATTCAATTTGATCAATTTTAGCACCCGTTTTAATACCATGTGCATTCCTGAATAACATTTCCCGTGTGAATTCATTGAAAATCGAATACTGATCCGCCTTCCATTCGCATTCTGTTCTTTTCCTGTCGAATTAGGATGTTAATTTCAAATACTTAAATTTCAAAACTGTAACAATGTACAATACAAAATGAAAAGTTCATCTGTCGAATTCCTATTATCATTTGAACGCAACCTGATAAAACATTTCTGAAATATTTTTATATACCAACATAACAACGTGGAAAACCAAAATAGAGAACACAAAATATTCTAAATAACTAGAATTAAATTACTTTGTCGTTCACATTTTTCCTTGTAGATGATATCCCTGTTTATTCGTACTCTGTCGCTGTTCAGGTGATACCAAGTGAAATAGAAACATTTTCAACAACAAATGCCAAAATTGCAATTTTAGCTTGTGTTTTGATGATTCACTATGGCTACGTAACTTCTCACACTGACTCTCAATATAAACTCGACGATCATATGTCGACAATCATTGACTTCCAGGGTCTCTTCCCATTCGATTACTCTCCTTACTCGTGTACTCTTGAAATGCAATCGGTTCGCAGACTATCTCTTCACAAACACATGAAACTGGATCAAAGAAGAAAAAGGTAGACATTTGTCTCATATTATCTGTTCATCATTGCGAAATCTATTTTGTTTTCATTAAGAGCGAACAATTCTCAGAAACACTTTTTATTATTTTTCATTGCTTCTTCACTGTTAACTTTGAAGAATATTAGTATTTGTACGATGGACGAAATAGTAAACACGTCCACAAGCCGAAAGTTTCAGGTTCTCTAATGCACATACTCATCAGCCAATGTCCTCGATATTGGAAAATCAGCTCTTCAACTCTAAGGTGAGTTGACTCACGAATGAAACAGGCCCTGTTTCATTAATACAGTTCTTTTCCAATCTTGAAAGAAACTTTAGAACCTGAGTTCGCACTCAATCGTCGGCTAGCTGTCAGTTACAGTGGCACCGAAGATTTTCCTTGGAACGAATAATGGACACTTTTCATCAAATGATTGCATGATTGACAAATGTTTATGACAATACCTAGCTATTTGTTCATTAAGAAAAGGCCAATGGAAACCCCCCCCCCCCCCTCATATATCTTTCTCTCTTTCTCGGGTCTATGGGTAGGTTCGCTTGGTATTCGAAGAGTTTTCGATATAAATTAAACGTTGTTGGTTTTCAGGCTGGCGTCGCGTACGTATTCTCGATAATTGGTTGCGTCTGCTACAACTACTTGATCTTAGCCTCCAGAAACGGTTAACCCGTACACTGCGTTATTCGAAATGCCTTCTGAGATTCACAGTCATCATTGAGCGTAATATTACCTGTTTTGAGTTTTTCTTTGTTAGAACTATCAGTGGAGCAATTTCGATGTTCAAGATTGCGAAATAGAGAAATTGTTCCGCTGTACGAATATTGTTCTTCCTGCTTCTTCTCAGTGCTTCGTCATTATCGGTCATGAAACATGTCCAGTTATTTTCTATTAGCGGGAAAAAATGGAATTGATAACTTGTTACAAAAGGAAAACAACTGTATGTATAACGTACAAGTGTAGAAAGTTTCTCGTCTTTAATTGTCTTTTACCACGGTAAAAGTATAATCCTATTTCCCTATGTTTAATTTCGGTGATCTCATCCAATTCAGGCAAATGGGTTTTTATAATATTCATGTACTTAGATTGTTTGTGATCGATACTTCTATTTTCTGTTTTGTCTGGCATAGAAATAAAGCAAAACCATACAGTTTTTCTTGCTTTTCCATTCGAAAAGTGTGAGGTACATTCGAACATTCGAAAGTTCTCACAACATTGGGGGGTCAGGGTAAAGACAAATAACGTTGTTATCTCACTTTTAGAAACACAGTGGAAAGTTCAATGAAGAAGGACATATTTAATACGTCGAGTGAATTGTTTCGCAAAATTCCAACTCGGCGAAAAATCAAGAGGATTTCAAACAATTCGGTTGAATTCGTCGGTTTCGCCCCGGAAGTCATTTTGTGACAAAACGATTCTCAGCAAGGAATGTCTAAAAAATTCGAGGAAATGGCATGGAATCACGTGTGGAAGTCCACAATGTTGTGATCGCTGCGCGCGATTTTTCAGCCAGAGTACACCTAAAACACGTTAGAAATTTTTACGTAAACTTTCTTGTTCAGCAGATATCATTTTCGAATCATCCTTCTGAACTTCTACCCAGCTACCGGTCGCAAGGTGAGAATTTATTTTTTTCAACTTGAGCTGCTTGTTGTTGGGTTTTTCTGGTGGCTAGAAATCTTCACACAACTTGTGAGGTCATTGTTATGAAGACGCGAGTGGAGTTCTGGAGAAAGCTCGCAGATTCTATGTTTTACCAATCGTATAGAAAGAGACCAAATCTTCGTTGTAGTTGGATCTGGTTACGCGCTAGTTCGCGAGTTTTGATTGAGAAGTGACAGGAGAAAACAACAAATACAGTGAAACAGAGCAACACTATGCTCTGTTTCACTGTAAACTTTATATATACAACTATATCGCAGTTTCCGGAAAATAGGTCTCGTGACATGTTGCAGGATTCGGAATGCCATCGGGCTTCTGCTCAGTCTCAAACAAATGGTTGTAATAATTACTTGAAAAACTATTGTTAGAAGAGAGACAGGAAAAAACATACTCTACATACTTCGAGTCTTTGGTTCAGATCATTGTTATTGAATCACGAACAAATTACAGCCGAAGAAAATGGACAAAGCACCGCCTATCGACCAGACCACGAAAAAAATGGCTAACTGTGAGGAAAGATGTGTGGCTACAGAGGAAGAGGTAAAACTCTCAATTCAGTCATGAATACGCCTCGAAGTACAGCTCATATTATGTAGTCTCTGTCAGAGATGGCTGGGAAGTTTGACATGAATAGATTATTAAAACTTGCGCAGCGAAAAATTAAATAAATAGCTACATGCAATGCACAGTGTTGTTCATGATTTTCTCGGATGAATTCTTGCAGTTCTAGATAACAAAATAGACGACAACATTGGGAATGTTCCATTTTCATTTACAGACTTATGCTGATTCTAACGTTTACTTCAATGAACTTAGACAAGAGGCAGTGGAATTCGTACAGCTGTTCCAGCAATTGAGAGAGGTTGGCTTTCTTTTTGCAAACATCATGAAAGCACTCTACACTGACAACACAACATTCACCATTTATTAATAGACAGAAGTTCTGAAAGCAAAAAAATCTGTTCGACCTTGAATCCTTTAGTAATATTCTACATACCACAATGAAGTATGTAGTGCTATCATTTTTGATTCTTTTTTCACCTACCATATTATACAAAAAGTATATTGAAGTACTTGAGTAATACGATTTTTTAACAAGTGCACAACCCAATGAAAAAAAGTGTCGTTGGGGGTGTCGCTAGAAAAAAAAGTGTTTGTTTGGTTTACGCAGAAAAGGGAAAAATGGAATTAGACGCTATAAAAACTCTCAGTTTGATTTCAGTTTTTGGACTGAAAACAAATTGCCTATTTTAGCAAACTTCCTGCCACAATCAGAAGAGTATAGGGTGTCTGTGTGTTGTTTTCAGCTTCCCATCCGAGAAAAGCAATTTATATTTTATTTCAGCTGACTTCCTCTCTGAGTGCGAATCGTTCTGCAACTTGTAACAGCGAGGTGAATAGAGATATACCTTGTGAAATAGCCATCGATACGTTGTCGAAAGTGAAGGAAGCGTTTTTGGCCGGACTTGCCCGCGGGATGGCACAGATGCAGGTATGCTTTTCTTTGAGTTTTTCTGCCAAAACAAAGTCATGACTGATATACATTCAATCTTCAATCTGGTGATTTACCACGTTTATTCGTGAGAAAATATTTATTCATTTTGAAACATTTTGTTTTGGCAACAAATGACCTTTGTTGGGTTGAGAGGTTTTCAGCTTTATCAGTTAAACTCGTGGCAAAACGGTATTTTCGTATTATATGTCTACGGTTTTCGGTTTCAGAAGGCATCGCTCGATGTGATTGCCATTAATGACAGACTCACAAGACTTTTGGCCAATGACAAAAATGAGGACGGCGTAAATAACGGAGGAAAGTGACACGATGTAAACGACTAGATGATATAGATAGTTTAACAAATGAATCAGTTTGTAAATTACATGTATTGGTTACTACAAATCAAATATGTTTATCAAGTCTTTATGGTATTTAGGCAGAATCGACTATTTGGCGAGAGTGCACGATATTCTCTCTTGTATTAAATATTTTCTCTCCCTTGTCCCCTGTCCCTGTCTTCCCTGTATTCCCTGTCTGATTTCTGATTATTCCCTGTCGAAATTAGTTTTTCTATTCTGGAACCGTCTGCATATTTTTCTCAGAATCTCTCATTATAAAATTCATAGTATCGTTCGATAACATGTAATTCGATATGTAGTTTGATCCGCGAATTCTCCGTAATACATTTTGGAAACATCTTCTGTAACACAAGGTACTAATTGGAAAACGTCGAGTTTCGGAGCATATTCTGGGAAAGCTATGTGCAAACTCTCTAGGATATAGAAACAGCTGATATGCACGCTGTTCAACGCGGTCTGATACTACTACCTCTCGAATGACGAACAACTTCGAACTATGAGCTAGTTATCAGATCACTCTCAGTTCTGTCACGGTCGGTTTCCCCGCGCTCCTCATTATTCCATTGTTTTTGTAGTCGATCAATACCGGGGTGTAATAAAGAATAAGAACTGTCTGTTTACACAGGGCGCTCTTGTTCTTATCTCTGCCTCTGCCTATTACCCGAACCATCCCGTAATTTATGTACCTCGTCCTTCCAGCTGAACATAACGATTGGCACGTAGCTATTCGATCAATTTATCAACGATTCGCACTTTTCTAGAGAAACTTTTCGATAAACTGCAACAATAAATTTGACAATTGCTGTGTACACTCTTAATATTTTTTTGACTTCTTCGATAATTTGGATCTATTGTACCTATTGTTCTCCGACCTTGCAGAGTATCCCCCAACGGAAGGTATTTTGATTTAAGTGGTTACGTCTGAGGGAGAGACGCAACGTACCCCTTTCTTATTTTTTATAATTCATTATCCGAGTTTATTTAACTTTGTCTGAGTTTTTTCTATGTTTATTCATTTTTTTGAAAAATCTGCCCACTTCTAGTCTACTCGCACCTGTAGATATGTGAACAATGCTGGTTTGAACAGTTGACCTTTGCGTCTTTGCCTAATGTATTCGGCTGTCGTCTGCTCCATTAATATTCACACAGTATATCGATTTATGCGTATCGCCGATCTGCCTCGTCTACAATTATACTTTGGTTAGAAAAACAAAGAAGTTATTGAAATACTGTTAGAGAGAAAGATATAGTCCCTACTTGGCAATGAGGGTGAGGGTATTGAGATGAATCATAACACAACACGCTGGAAACAAGAAAATTACGAATGTTGCAATCTTTCACGATTTTCTTCGTTATTCATATTCAAGTTCAGTGTGTTCGAATCCTACATGACGATCATTGTCGCTGTGCTATTGCAAGTTGCAGAGTCAAGTCGTTTTCTGATGCACCACCTTCAAGTTCGTCTTCTCCGCTTCAGTCTTTGGTTCTAACGACACACTGTCTCGCATCCATCAAACACTGCATCGCTCCCCTCTGTTTGTCTGTGCTACCGGTCTGCGCCTGTTTACTCACTGAACCGACGATTTGTTGCTTTTTTCTAATTCTTCCGGAAGCTACGCTTCCACGTGGGGTAACCATTTGACATGTTCGTATACCGTACATAAGAGTAATATACGGAAGGTAGATTAACTAGAAGTTTGAGCGGTTCAGCCTCTCGCAACTCTATTAACATATGTACAAGTTATCATCACACCTATGTTGATAATTGTTGAGTTGAATCATTCCTAACAAACGTTTTCCGCTCAAGTCACTGGCCGGGTGTTCCTTCAAAGATTTATTTTGAGCTAAAACCCAACCGACCAACAAACCTATGAAAAGGTAAGCCATGTTTGTCGAGGAAGATAAAGCAAGTTGTACAGCCCTACAGTTAATTGAGCTGTATATCCATTCACAATGTTGAATTATCTTGAACTTTTCTCACCACTTGGCAACTAAATACGTCCAGCACCTTTTGTTTAATGTTATTGTAATTCGTAATTAACCATGTGTCGCGGAGAACCTGTTCTCCTCGTACTGTCTGTACTGTGCGCACTTTGGTTTCTCGCCAGAACCCTGATTTTGTGATCTATGTTCTTCTGGACCCCTCTCTACCAAGGCCATACTTAGGTTGGAACAACAAATCAGAGATGTTTTGGCATTTCTTCGAATACTTTCATGTTTTTTTATAATTCGAATGAAGGAATGCTCCATAAACCCAAAAGCTATTTTTCACATATTTTTATTAATGTTTTCGATCAATTGTGCTCGGCAGAGCTAGGACTTTAGAAGTAAGCTGGCGGCTGTTCACCCAGCTGTCTCTTTCTAACTTTCTTCTGCTACCACTTTATACCTATGCTAGTTTCCCTTTTTACTTTGTGTATGTTTCATCAAATTTTCGTATTTGTTTCATCTGGTTTCTCTGAAGAAATGTTTTGCTCATTATCTTAATCTATCTTATAACTTGATCCGTCAAAAAGATTTTCTCGAAATCGAAATCTCCAGTTAGCACGATATTGTGAACGTCTCAATCATTTTCACCCAAGACGAATCTGTAACCGAAGATTTCTGATCTTTTGGTCTCCACTCAGTTCAACAAATACTGGTCGTGACGTTTTTTCAAAAACTTTAAATGATTCTTTCTTTTATTGCCATTAGGCTCATTGTTTCCACTCTCCGGGTACAGACAAAGGTTATTCTTCTCTTATCGCTCAATCAAACTTTCACGCTGTTTCATAACTGATCGATTTCTTGTCTTTCACACTTTGTTGCCTTTTGTTCGACGAAGAAATTAATGATCACACAACTTCCCTCAGTATTATATGATACCATTACGTAGACACAACTCGAGTATTTTGTCTGAAGATCCAAGATACATCTCTCTTTTGGTGATTCGACAGTACGTTTTCAAAATGAAACACGTCCGAGTTCCATAGGCTCTCTACGCTTTCAGTATGAAATTTCTTACACTTTTCTGCCACATTACGTTTTTGAACATCTCTCATTCATGTGTACAATTTTGCAATCTTATTGTAAATTCAGTTGATTCCAATGTTTTCAGCAGCAGTAACCTGTGCCCACTTGGCTGTTCTGAATGTCACTGATCCCGTTAACAGTCTATGACAACCTCTACAGAGCATGTTGTTCCGTGTTCGCCAGCAGCTCTCAGGCTGATTTCTCTGGTGAGCATTTATATTATCATTTCTCTCAACTCTCTTTACACGTTCACGTCGTTATTAATGCAATTTTCTTACAAATTTGCTTCAGTAACAAGAGACGCATTAAACACATCTTTCTTGATTCTTGACTTATACTTCGTACTTTGGACACTTTGGCACAGCTGTAAATAAAAACTTTATGATCTGGTGCGATCTGGTGAGTGGGTTTCGCTATAGCTATATGCTTATCTCTTCACATCAAACTTTGAAAGAAGAAATCAGGGAAGATCACTGGCAAGTGACTGTGAAATTCGATAATTATTTCTTGACATACCAGAGCGAAGTGCATTCGATACAATTTACACGTTATTTTGCAGGTATCGCAGAGCGAGTGATTGAAAATGCCTCTCTATCCGATGTCATAAGATGGAGAAGTTAGTTATAAAAAAGTTTGGAAAAAAGGACCTGAAAAAGCAAAATTTTAAATTCTCCGAGTTTTTATTAATTTTCTTTTCCCAATAAAACAATTCAAAATTTGCCAATCTTCGTCGAGTTGAAATTCGAGTTCGGAAATTCAGCATTAACCATTTGCCAACGTTACTGGTGAAATTGAAGAACAGACGTGTGAAACGTTTAAACGTTGCTTCTTTACCATCACAACTATTCAGGGGTGTCCAGGGAGTTCCGCAAAGCAGCGAATCAGCGACTGGCAAGATACACACACGTTCACGTTCGAGTATACGATGGGTTGGCGAAGTTGTACGAAAACAGAGGGAAACCGACGTGCAAACAACAACAAGGTAGGTTAGGTCAAACTGATGTTTCAAAACAGAATCAATTACAATTTCCACAAGCGACAAACAGGTCAATACGTTGAGAGCCTATTGGTGCAATCACTGTTCAGGTACTGGCAGTCATAGTTTGGAAGGAAATGGTGGATTTATATTTTCAGAGAGTGATTTGAACTGGCACCCTTCCTCCTGTCTTCTGCTCTGCGATATGGACGCGCAAACCATTGGAATCGCAGTGGATTGCAAGCCGTCCTGGAAGGATATTCGCACCTTGATCTCGATTCTCGACGTTTTTCGGAACGGAGTGGAGCAGGTCTTCATCGACAGCCCAATTGTTGAGATTCTCGTCAAAGAGGTCAGAGAACGTCCATGTCGTCATGATAACAAACACGTTGTGCGTCAGCGGAGAACGAGCCGTGGCGTCATTCGTCTATGGAAAAACGTGTCTCCGCCAACAAATCGATAGTCAATGATTAACAGAACTATTCGTCTAATAGTTCTGATTAAGCTGTAAGCCACCGAACTTTTCTGGGGTCTCACGCGACCTTGGCATCTACTATTCATTATTTCCAGATTGTTAGGGTAGAATCTTGTTTGCAGAAAAGTTCAGTAGTTCAACAGTTCATATAATGATTTTTTCGAATAAGATTTTGCCTGAGTTACAAACTTTTCCGCACAAGACCCAGTGATACGGGAAAAACTTTCTTTTGCCAAACTCAGCGACATTTTTGCTTACAGACTTAATTACGCACAAGTTTCAGATCAATACGAAAAAGGTGAATGCCCTGCTGTACTACTTCAGTCAGAACAGAAAATGTAGTACGGATCGAGTTCTCGAGGAACAAACGCTGCTACCATTCAATCAACAGACAGGACCACTGGGACCAATTTTTCCAAATCTAAAACACTTCACTGTCACCAGCAATGTGAGTTGTACAACTCATAATGGTGGATCATAAGTTGTAGTTTGCTCGGGGAACACATCTTAACTCTTACTTTTGCCTCGAACAGAACACGACGTAATCAAACTACATATACAGATGCACCCCTACCCGACCATTCCATATTAAATCGACTTCCCAAACTTCAATACAACAATAAGTGACAACTTTAAATAATAGGATGATGTTGTTGAAAACCTTTTCCCAGTAGTAGTACATCTAGTTTTACAGGCCAATCAACTATCTCACCTCTCCCGTCTGATCAATTATGCTGTTGCCGTGGATATGATTTATCAGAAGAAGGAGATTGACTTAGTTTGCCTGAGGGTGAGTTACATTGGTCATTCGGAAAAAATCATAAAAAAAAACAATAATTAATAAATGCAAATGAACTGAGGTTGTCGAACGCAAAACTGGAATGGATTTGAAAATTTTCAAGCCGATTCGAACGCGAAACTCAACATTTTCAAAAACTCTCGATATTTTACTCCGATAAACAACCATAAAGTGAACCTTCACATGATGTGATCACGATATCAGCTTTAGCTCCATTTTCTCATGTTATTTCTCATTTTTCAGGTTATTTTGGGTGACAGCTGGTGTCGTTCAAAACAACGTCTGTTCCGACATGTGAATTCCTTCAAACAGTGGTCAGACGCGGGATCGCTCGGAGTGAAATACTTGCAACAGTTTCATGGGATGGAGAAGAAGCGATCAAAGGCAAAGTTCTGAGCACAGCACAGAATGCAATTATGATTCGAGACCATTGTATTTATGTATAGTAGATGTGTCTCAATTTTAATAAGATATTTTAAATTGCGAAAAGATTAGCTTTTTTTGTTGACTACTGCTTCTGATAGAGAAGTATATCAGAATGTTAGTTTTGTACTGATGATAATGTACATACTACGTGAAAACAGAAGAACTATACTATATGGGTAGTAGAGCTTAGGATAGGTGATACATAGTAGTGTACAAAGTTTCTCAATGAAATGTTTAATAAAATCATTTGTTTACAATACCTGTTACTTCAATGCGTCTATGTTGTATGTTCAATGTTCGGAATCAAACTATGGAAGATCAAATTCATTCAAAATGTACATACATTTCTTCCGGGTGAAAGAAAAACATTTCCCGACAGTTGCAGAATACATAGAACATCTAGAATAAAACTCAATGCAAGCATTTACGTTAATACTCTTCTTTCTCTGAGTTATGGTGAAAAACGAACTATAAACCCAAGACTACCCGTATACTAACAATCCACATACAAATCTCAACTAAACAGAGCATCTTCACTAAAGGAACCAGCCAACCGAAACTCTTCGTCTTCTAGAGACACAAACATCCGTTGAGGCACCAAACGACTTCCTTCAAACGGACGCGGCACGGACCACCGGAATACATACTGCCGGCTGCAAAAACGAGTACCAATAAGTTGAAAATGGAACCCTTTTCTGGGTGAACAATAATGTATCACATTAGAACTGATCATCAAACTACAGAAACTGGAGATCAAAAATGGAAGCACATCGCGATTTCTACACGAGTATACAGCAAACGATAACTAGTCTCAAAGTTAACCACCACATTATTGCACAAATAATATACAAGGATATCTGAAAAGGTCAAACTCACATAACCGGCTTCGGCATTTTGGAGTCGTCTTTACCACCAGTTATGACCATGATACGACGAATAGTGTCACCAAAAGCAGAATTCGCCGCACCTGGAACATTTTCGGTTAATATTAATAGCACTCGGTACGTCGGTACTACACACTTTCGATAGAACCTACGATAGATGCGTTAGAATCCAGTCATCTAACTGTAGAGATTTTTGGTAAGGCTCCCGAACAATTCTTGGAGCTTCGACTGTCGCAACACGCTATTCGAACTATGATGTCGTCATTATACGCAATTATCAAAGTGTTAATCTATAAAATATAATTTTCCGAGGTTTTTTTTAAACTTTCATCCATTACTATTATCCCAATTGAGTTAGTTATGTTTGGTAGGTACCCTCAAGCACGAAAAACAACAAAGAGAACTAAACAAACAACTGAACCAAACTATTCACCTGTGATTGGCACTCCTTCTGAAACAACGTTGAACTCATTGTGTTTCCTGTAACAGAGAAGAAATTCTTGAAAATCGTAAATAATATTAAATAAGGAATTAGACGCTGTCAATGCAAACACTACACAAGACATACTACTCAATGAAGGAAAATGACAGTAAAATCTGAACCACAGCATCAATAGAATTCCCAATAGATTCAGTATTCCATCAGGAAAAATATATCAAATTCGACCAAAACCACACATTTTGTAACATTTCTGAAACAAAACAACGTACCTTCTCATTCTCCAGTCTTCGATGAGGGCAATAGTTAGCTCCGACAATTGTTCCGTAGTAGGAGGCTCAACCAGCCCACTTGACATCTAGAATAACTCATGAAACAATAGATGCGACGTTCTCTATTAACTATCAGAGAAAAACGTGAATTGAATACCAACACAGATACGCTGATAACAAAGCTAACATAGACCGAACCGATGACAACTATTGTTTTTCAAGGCGGTTTACACATGCAACCAGGTTGCATGCAACCAAAATGCAACCGGGTTGCATGTGTTAAGAAAATTCGGTTGCTTTCCAAATGCAACCGGGTTGCTTTTGGTTGCTTTTCAAATGCACCCAAACACTCAATTTTCGGACATTTTCCGGTTTTTAATGTAATTTGGTTGCTTTTGGTTGCATTTGGAAAGCAACCAAACTGTCTTTACACATGGAACCTGGTTGCATTTTGGTTGCATGCAACCCGGTTGCATGTGTAATTGGCCTTTTTTCAAAGGGTGTATGTCGGTCTGCATGATTATCCGCCTTTCGAACTACTATATTCTGCAAAAGCTATTTTTCCGAGTACGACTTCAGCGTATTCAGGGTTTTCCTTCATTTGTGTGCTCACTGTTCATCAAATCAAAATATGAAACGATGTGTCGATATCGCACACCAATCAAACTTGAAAGAACAGTAAATGAAAGCATAGCATTGATAATGTAAAACCTGTTTAAGCACTTACAGCGTGAGAGCGGAGAGTTTCTTCCAACGATTTGTACATCATTATGTTCTTTTCCAGTTTCTTCAACTCTCGGAGAGCTTCTAGATAGTCATCTCTGCAATAAATCTAGCAAATTTTCTGCAAGTCACATCTTATGACCAGTTTCTCCAACTGATTACCAGCCGGGTGGCGAGTATCGTATAGCATTTTTGAGGAAATTTGGATTTGTAAACACATTCATTAAGTGTCTCGGAAATTTATGAACTCTTTTCTGAATTCTCAAAATATTGAAGAAACGAGTTTGGAGTTTGACCATGGACCATATATGACAACCATACCTGCATGACCGAAGCCTACTGTGCAATGAACAAAACATTTCGTACCTGTTCTTGGATCGAGTAGCAGCTACGACTGAATCAATCAATTTGGATTCATCATAGAGGGAACGGGCTTCAAAACCTTAAATGAGAGATGAGACAAATGAACAATGTGCGATAAAAAAGATAAAACAGCATATTTTGGTCTCTTAGATAATATGATATAATGTTAAATGTAAAACTCTCACCATCTTGCAACAACTGTACAGCAAGGCTGGTAAACAATGTCGGCTGCAGCCATTCTCCTACTTTGGCGACTGGAGCTTCTTCCAGAGCAGAAAGAATCTGAAATGTTGGTACTGAATGAGCATAAAACATGAGGCACAAAAACTAGTGTACAGCTGACTTCAAGGTAGTTGACAGCAATAACTCAATCAACCAGATTTCGTGAAATGAGGCTTGCCGGATATGAGGGTTGGAGATATAGTAATCGCTTACTGAAGTAGCAACCAAAAGAACAAGACCAAACGCCATTAAAACGTAAAACACCACTCGACAGCAATAAGTGTGTACTATTCGAATAGAAGATGTATATGATACAAACCTCTTCCGCCACAGATGTTTCGTTGAAGAGTCTAGCTTGATTGAAGACGGGAACGGGCGAGGCGTCTTCCCAACATTTCAACCAAACATTGTCGGGTAGTTGGAATCTATCCGATATACGCTCTGAGAACATACGTAAAAAATTAATGATTTTGCATCGAAAATAGACACATTTTCTCGTTTTTGGCGAGAAAGCAGTCCATTTTTTGTAGCTACTCGGACAACTTTACTCGTGTGTGAGCTCGAATTTTAAGTTCAGATGATTAATTTTACCACCCACTTTCTTCTTCAATCCAGTCCTTAGGAGAGTGCCACCTGATGAAATCGGCGAACTGACCCAAGGGATTTGCTGCCTGGAGACGATCATATTTATAATAATAAGTTAAGAATTAAGGAAACCTTGTTTTAAGGGCAAAATAAGAAAACACATTCCATCTAACAGGGCTAAAACCAATACACTGATAACCATTGGATAGTAATGGGCCCCTTCTAGTCCAGCCTGTGACAAGAAGGGAATTGATTCGAGTGAACGAACAAATCGCATCTATACTTTAATCGCGATATCGCCTAAGAGAAAACTGCATATACTGTGTATAATAATCAAGGCCAACACAATATCGTCAAAAGAAAGTACATTAGACATTACAGTACCGTTACAAGTTAAAAAAAAACTATCAGTTTTAATTGATTGTGCACCTACTATTAAAACAGGATTGTATGTTGTGCCCAGGAAACTCACTTTGAAAGCTTGCATATCGCTAATCAGAGTTGCCAACTGTGCGTGTACACGCTCCTGCTCCGATAAGCTTTCCAGATATTCTTGATGAGCTTGTGCCATATCGTCAGTCATAGGACATGCATTCTGAAAACAATTGAGTCCATTTCAAACCTTGTACAATCTCAGAGACTCTTATTAGACCGAAAACGTAGTAAACACCACGAATAGACCACGAGTGACTAGCATGTCGTTCAGAATTAACCAAATAGTACATGAATTTAAAATTCATATATGCAAAATGTTCCGGGAAAGTGTAATAGGTGCACGCGTACTGGGTAAACACATTTACCAACCTGAGTTATGAATTCATACAGGGGAGTCTCGGGATGATCGATCAGGCACATATCACCAAAACGACCAAGTTTTCCATTAGAGTCAGCTTGCTGGAAATATATAAATAAACTGAAAACATGCTAGTACCGCTGATTTACAAGATGAATTAATAAATCTATTACGACGTTTAGAGATGTCCCTGGTCCTCTTAAACAAATTTTTCCACATTCTTTCCAATTCCAAAATTCTACAGTAAGCACTAAGCACAATAGCTAGGAAAAAAGCTAAAAAATGTGTATACCTTTTCTGCGGTATCATTCTTGTAGCCATCCATCCACTCCATTGAATCTTCAGCGTCGAAAAACTCATCCTCATCTAAAACGGGCTTACGATTATCAATTTAAACTATGACAATACAAAACTCAAAAATTCGTAATCATCTAATGAAGCGGATTCCGTATTTCATTATTTCATAACTTCTGAAAGGGTACCTATTTACGTAAGAGAATAAGTGAATTGCCCAATATAGAACAGAGCTTTAACCGTACATATAATCCCACCATTTCCAAACTGCTGAGCGGAGTTGTACCATTGATGTCTTTGTCGTCTCGCATTTATACAGCACTGCAGCATCTCAATCTTCTGATTCAGAAAACAGCTGAGCATATTGGGTTGCACAATTCCCTGAGCACTGCAAATGGAAACATGACACTAATCGGGAAGTTGAATTTGGTAATAAGGTTTAAAACAAAAGATGAACGTTTCGCAGAGAACGAGTTGAAGGTGAGTCAACTCAGTCATGTCGGTCAAATAATTTCCCGAGAACTGAGGAGAAGTCGAAATTTAAACAAAAAAACCCGGAACGTAACAAAACGAAATGAACGTACTCTGTAACATCTTCTCCATTGTTGAATCTTTTCCTCAACTCCTTAACAAATTGCATCCATAGTTGTACATGGGCATGTCTCGGGTGTACATCGTTCATTGACAAATGATAGAAGGCTAGCGACAGCCTACTACATGTAGAGTGTAGAGGAGCCGCATTAGCATTATTGCACAGAAACTGAAACAGAAACGAACTATACAACCAAGAATACTGCAAATGTGAACCAGATATTGAACGTAATAGTAAATTTGAATTATTTGAAATAAATGTGCCATATGGTCGGAATGATGAAGTACATATATCAATCAGAACACACGCACAGCTGCATCTACCTCTTTCAGAGGGATTATTAGTCATTAGTATGTATGTGATGTTTATGTCTAGATCAAGACGTAACATGTAACAAAATACATCCCTACACATAACACATTACAAAGGGAAACCGACCTTTAGTTTATCCTTCAGAGTTGCATCAGTCTGATTATGGAACTCATCGGCTTCATGGGTGAAACGGAAGACAGCATTGATCCAACGAGACATTTCTTCCCAAAAAAGTATATTTAACTTTTAACATTGTATACCGGAATAAGCAAACATGTACAACATCAGATTGGGTTGTTATTTTCCAAATATAATCCACTAGTACATTGAGATCCCGGTTCGGTTTCAAACTATCCGATGTCACAGGGAAAAAACCGATCTTGCTGAGAGAAAGAGAAATATAAACTAGTTAATTTGACGCACTCTCTATTAATAAATGAACTAACGTCATCCATCGGCATCAGTGCAAAATCATTAGCTAGTCCTGTAGGATTTGTAATAGAAGGGGAGGACCCGATTTGAATATTCCGAACGCTACCTCTATCTGCCAACTGACTAAAGGCTACTGGACCTGAAAAACAAGTGTAAAAAAGACTGAATACTACTACTTATCCAAACAAGTGCTACCTTACTTGAGCTTTTATGTTCAAATAAAATATGCCCCATGTCCTAGCGGCCATGTTATCTGAGCTATATTTCCCGAATACTTTTTGGACGTTCTACTTGAAGTCGAGCAATGGGTTTGACTTTTTAGATTGTAGTTTAAACTATCTAGATTGCAAGAGTACTGAATATGTAACCATACACCAGCAAGGTTGTCCGTATAGTCAGAAAATTTCGAAAAACAGACTACTTTTCAGCCGAAAACATGAAAATCGGTCTACTTTTGATAAGAAATTCTAATTTTTCACTTGTTCACATCTGAAAACGGCTTACTATTTGTCGCTTAGTCAGACCATACTGGTGTATGTATGTAACCCATTTTCACCTTTTCATCCCGTTTTGTATTCATCATCTAAGATCTAACTAAAGTAGCTGATATCCAAAAAGATACATACATACTGTGCACGATAAAGTCGTCCAACCAATGTTTTAGAATCCCGCACATAAACAGCACTAAGTACAACATACAACACCAGCAGAGTCGAAAAATAAAGCTCACGAACCTAGAACGTCGTTCAGACCAAGCACCTCATACGACCTCTTCTTTCCTATTTTGGCCTCATTCAACTTCAGCATGTCACCCAGTGTTTGAGCTACAAATAAAAACCTTCATACACCGCCACACCGCCAAGGCCTCTTATGGGATAAACGGTCACGAACAGATTCATGTGTAGGGGTGTTTTTGGTATAAAACTGACGAAATGCTTACAAAATTAGTAATGAATACAAGATACAAGCCAAACATGAGCAAAAATCGCAGTTTTGAAGAAGTCGCGGCAAAAAAACTTGCTTGCCCCCTTTACACAATACAGTCACTCATATATAGGATACAAGCACGAAGACGTGCTTGTGATCAGATTGGTAACACCTACTGAAAATTGAATGTTTCTTAGTTAATTATTGACTAGGGGAACTCAAAGAAGAGAAGTTGAATGAAAAACTTACACATCTCTCCGACTACCGGCTCGAATTTCACCAGGAAAGACCATTCGAAAGCATTCATAGGATCCAAATCACTGTACAGCTGTAAACATTACAAACACTAAAAATAAAAGAGCAATGAAAATAATAAAAAAAATCATCTAACTTTACGGTTTCACAAACCACAAACAGGTAATTAGTACTTCGTGACTAGCGTCTTTATGATAGTTGAAATGAATGTTATATATGAAATATCAAATACAAGTAGGGCATAACTTACATTGTTTTCTATCAGAACATCTTCCCCATGATTCGGCCAACTAGCCATGAGATGAACTGATCTGTAAATGGCACGATATTAAAGACTATCAGCGCTACGGAAATACAAACCGGTTAGGCTAGATAAATACTAGGTAGAGTAAAATTTTGTTAGAGTAATTGTGGATTGATAACACCCATTCAACAGCGTTTACTTTTTCGGATAATTTCAGAGTTAGGTGTGGTTGAACAACCAATCTGCTATAATATAACAATGGTTGAGGTGGAGAATACAACGATTATCACTGAGAAACGCGGACAAAAACGTAAAACTCACTGAAGTGGACTCTTTCGTGAACCGACAGAAAAGGTGTCCAGTTTGAATGGGACAGAGGCAACATCGCTATTGAAGATTCCTACTCCAGAAAACTTCTGGAAATAATTTCAACATGAATGTTCACGTCCACGAGAAGCAGCATAACATAAACAACCTCTGAATATCTACAGTTTTGATGAGAAATGAAAAACATACGAGGAAGCTCGATCTGTAAGAGCGGAAAGAACGATACCTTTTGTTCGAACTCAAACTGTATGGAGACCTTGATCTCAGAGACTTCGGGAGTTGACGGACATTGCTGGAAAAGAACAATGGAGAGTTAACAAAAAACACACAATGTACCAATATTGGAAACCCAACCAGAAAATCTAACGGTCAACGTTGAAATCAATACTTACCACGTGAGACTTGAAGAGACCTATTAATCCGGTCATATTCATATGCTGAGCCTGTCCACGTCGTAATAATGCGCTCTGTAAATAAGAGGTAACTGTGATTCTGTTGACAAAACATAATGCGAAAAAAAACTGGATGAGCAACATTACGTTTATGAAAACATATTATCAAACCATCAGATTAACTTTTGTTATGTTGTAATGGTGACCATTTTTACTATGTTGTGATTGTAACATTTTGACTATGTTGTAATTGTACCTGTTAGCCTTCTGTCGGTACTGAACGGTGTGCAATTGTAATCAAATAACCAGAACTCGCCTCAAAACTGATTGTAGTATCATTGTCGACTGCTACTCCGAAAAATAGCTGTCGATCTACCGTGCTGAACTGGATGAACATAGGTACAGAACTGAAAAACAGTTTTGTTAATGAAAAGTAGAACAGAGTAGATAGGCTCAATTTCAACTCGACTCGATTGGATATAACAAAATCTTATACGATCAGGCCTAGTCCTAATTTCTGAGAACGGGAGAAAAAACTCAAAATGATGTTGATCAAGGTTTGCTTTGTAGATGCTCACCTGCCACAGCTCAATGCAGCACATCGACAAGCACTGCGAAGATATTGCACATCGTCTTCGGTGCCGATATTGTCATCATGAGGATCGACCGGGGACAGAACAACAAACTCGCTCACACCATACTGCAAATTGGAGGAGGTTTCAACATTATCTGAGGCCGTATTTTGTAAGCTGAAGTAGCCAGGTAAGTTACATAAGAAAATGTTCAATAGGTCTGGCTCAGTTTTCAATAGTTCTTTTGTGTTTTGCTAGTTTTCAATGGTACCCTGCTTCAAAAACGAGCGAAGAAACTAAAAACTATTGAACCAAGGGAAGCAGAAGTTAATGGTTTCTGATTGACATTTTGCTCATGTAACTTACATGGCTACTTGAGGTTACAAAATACGGGAACTGAGCTACACTCGCTATACAGGAGTCCGGGGACAGAGACAGGGCATAGGCGTGATTGAAGTGAGCTTTCGAAATTCCCAAACTAATTCAAAATGTTTGATAAGTTCAAGTTATAATATTTTTCGACAAATTAGGCACACATCTGTAATTAGTTACTATACATACGCTGTTGATTTACCATGGTAGTTATGTTACTCCGGAAGACAAAATCAAGATGAGGAGACATCATGTCATGACAGACTTCATTGAGATACGCTTTATCCTGTTCAGCATCTGATATTTCCGCATTCGTGAACGGTTCGTCCTGAACATTAATTATACAGGAATACGACACTATAACTACACACCAAGATGGTTCGACCGATATTGGTCAAAAGGAACCCATTTTTGATTAAAAAAGATGAAAAAATTCAGTTTTGCATCAAAAAAAGTTTTTTGCAGAAAATGTACTCATTTATATTAATAGTCGAGAAGTTAAGAAGAGCCCATTGCCCATTTGATACATACCAGAGCAACATTTGAAACATTTCGAGCTGAAAATATAATGAAAACATACCAAAATTGGGTAATAATGCGTCATACACAGCTGGTTAGAATTGTGGAACTTCAGAATCTTCGATTTTGTTCCCCAGACCATCGATTTAGCAATAATCTAAAATGCATACTACTATTGGACCATTGAAAGGAACGATAACGAAACGCCCCCTTATCGTAAAACACAGTAATGTTGAATATGCTTAGGTAAAAAGTGTTAGGAAATGTCAATACTGGGTTTCTTAAATTAGTTATAGTTAATATATTTCCGGTTCAGTGAAACTGTGCGAATAAGCACAATTTACATAGTGATATTCACGATTCACTAGTTTTTATTCCAATTGTTCTTTCAATTCTCACTCTCGAGCGATGAACACTATACAATTACGAATTGAGAAAATACACTTACCTTATTAAACGAACGTGCTCTCTTTCCGGTGAGTTCCCAATCTTGTAAGGCTACTTCAATGAGGGTAGTGAACTGCTCCAAAGGGGTCACTACGGTGAAGTCTCCGATTTCGAATACTTCATCCTCGATCCCCGGCTTGTCTCGTTCGATATTCATTCAACTTGAGGACCTGAGTTGTGTAATAGTATTGAGAAAACTTATACAATAAGTTTGGGTACATATTTGAGAAATTACCGAGCAAATTACAACACAGGAGAGACTACTATATGCACACCTAACTGTCGTATTAAAAGAAAGGAAAGCGTTATATTTCCAACTTTTCCAAACTAAAGTTTCATCCGAAGACACACTTACTATCTAGATGTATGATAAATAATATTCAAAGGGATCATCTACGACTTTTATGAACAAATTCGGTAACATATTTATTTATTCATATGCAGAAAAAGATAATAACCGAATTAACGAAATGAACGAGTATTTGAACAAATCAGTACGTAATTTCAATATAACCCATATTATTGCTGCTAAATTCTAACTTTTTTTAAAATTGAAACTTACAACAACGAATATTATAATATTATATTTCCAAACGAAAGGAGCGGGAGAAAAACAGTTAATTTTCACATTATAATTAGCACATTTGTATTAACACAACTCCTATATTATATTAAAAGAGTTTTTAACTTAGTTGGAAAGAATATTAACGTTTGTTTTTTGTATAAATAATAATTAATTCGTTTGAACGAACATCAGCTGATTTGCTACAGTATACATGGTTGTCAATGGCGCAGAAATTGGGTTTGTAGCAGCATTCCTATCAAATCCTTTTGATCACCAGAAAGTTTTCAAGTTTTCTAGAGATTCCAAAATCTGTCTATCTTGAAGGCATCCCTCCAAAAACTCATGTCGGGTGATTTTTCCGTCTCTGTTCTTGTCCAAATTCTGTAAACAAGAAAAATGGTGAAATGTTGTTGGTTCCGGTCTTGTCACGAGTTTCTATTTGTACGGTTTATAGAAGCAACCAGACAACATGCAATAAAAAAGAATTCTGTTCGCCTGTGAAGGAAACTCATGGTTGCTTACAAATTCGACAGGAAAATTTCTAGAGACTTATTTCGGTTTCATTCGAGAAGTTTTCTATAAAATGGTTTTTCGGTCGGTTACACACTGTGGATGTGTGGTTTGTCGTACAAATTAAAAGGACGAACCAGGAATTGGTGTTTGATCTGGCGTCGCAGAACTATGGGAAAATGTTTGTCTTTCCAGTAGTGAACTCCCACCAAAGCGAACATTGCTCTAGAAAGTTTATTGGAAACTTTAAATAATGACGCCGTGGTATCTCAAACAAGGGAGCGAATTGGAAGTACAGAGTGATAGGGCATTAGTGTGTTTTATTAATCTGGGTGTATTGGTTTTCTTTGATTTCAGCGATGAAAACTGCACACGTATTTCGATAGGCAACACACAGTTTTCGGTATTTATCAAGCTCTTGAGCCAAAAGGATTTCTGAACAGCTGTTTACGTAAAATTGGTACTCTGAGTAAACGTCTCATTTAACGTTGTACAGTAAAGCGAATGTGGCGTTTTTGCAGTTTTTGAATGGTCACAAAAAACCTATCACAAGTGAAAATTCCATGTAAATCTCCGTTCATATTCTGTAAGGAGTCATAAAATTAACACATTGTACTTACTTGCAAACTGTGAAAAAGTCTTCTTCAATTATATAACCTCGTCTACTTGAATCATAGAGATCAAACAACCAATCAAGCCGCTGTTCCAGAGTCCCCTTGGTGAACATGGACAGTATATTGGCAAATTCCTGATATATAATATTATGATATTAAAAACAGTGAAAAACTTCTCGATATGACATTTGTACTTTGTTTGTCGAGCTTTGGTCACTCACCGAAATTGTCTCAACTTTCGATACGTCTGTCTACTCGTATAAAGTATATCAAAACCTTTGCCTTATTCCAAGAACTATGTTACTTATTCACAAGAACATTAAAACTTATCGTTTTCGTTGAGGATACCTGATATCTGTAAGACACCCACCGAAAAGCTAATACGTCCGTTATCATCATCGTCAAATGTATTGAACACTAGTTCCGCGTAAAGATGAGCATATGGAATTGATGAATTTAATACAGAAAAGTTTTCCAAGTACCGACATTTTTGAATCCTATGAATCTTACATTATGGGATTATCCAACAACTACATGATCAGTTATCACAGGAAGTTCAAGCAGGAAATAGTTTTGGGTGCAAATTTCTACTACATAATCTAGTTTAGTTGTAGGTGTTATTTCACCTTTCACGTCGATTTAGCGAACAACCGTTAGAAATACTTACCGGACAATCTATGAATACTAAAGAATGAGCGAAAAATGAGTACAAACTGCTCCTTCGATACGTATCCGCTCGGACAATTCTGCAAGTTCACCGGTTCATCTCACAAATTATCACCTCACTGCCACAACTGTCACATAATTTCTATCACACTCAGCCTCGTTTGATAATCTGTCACATTCTGGGCTTCTGCAACACGTTGCATGTTGATCTCATTTTGCACTAATGGAAGAGTTCAGCCGAACAAAAAGAAAAATCACACAAACTGGTAACGGCTAACCATATTAATGCTAAATAATATAAATGAATAGTAGGTTTCATGCTGTACCTGTTTGAAACACTGATAGAGATATTTGAGTTCCTTTTCAGAGAAATGAGTTTGCTCCTCCAAGAGATGAAGACTTTCTGGTTTGTATCGGAGTTTCTGATCATCTAATTCTTTCGCTAATGCACTTTCAACTGTTTCGGTTACTAAATGAAAAATGTAAGGATTGACAAACGTACAACCCTGATAGAATTATAATCATAAAGTTTCCACAAGATTTGAGCTTATAGTTGTTTGTGTGTAACCGACGAAGGACACTTTGGAGTCAACACCTCCTTTTTAGTTCTTAGAAGGTGTGAACTATTGGATTTAAAGGGGTTTCAACGACAAACAATACAGACGAGAGGTATTTATAATAAGAAAAAAACTCACATCCTATTGAGGACATTTTGCGAACACCTTTGGAATACAGGTTGCCCATCTCAATAACTATCTAGAAAGTGCAATGAGCTTGAGAAATTGGATACCGATCAAATGTCTGCGCCGTCGTTACAATGATCACACACCTGCATAAGTGTTCGTCCTGAAGACACATATTATCTCTAAGGAAGAACATTGATGGAAGTATGGCGAATACGATTGTCAAACATGGAAAATGTTCGGGAAAGTTTATTTTGCCCGAAACGATATGCACGTCTTCCGTGACCGTACTCGAGCGAATGTAATTCAGAACATGGAATAGCACACTGCCAACTCGACCAGTTGAGTCCAAACTGAATCGTGAACCGTTCGGTTTCTAGAATACTGTTTTCCGTTGAGTTGTCGGTTTGTTTATGATCTTGATCAGTGAGGCGCACGACATGATACAACCTTATGCCTACTCAATGAAGACATATTACAATCATTGCTTGATGTCCATTTCGTCTTGTACATACTGGGAGTAGTTCAGATGGAAGTATTGCGCTTGCCATTCTCATACTTCTTGCCGGTGTGGAAGTGTAACATATTCTTCTCATCTGCTCTGTTGGACTTTGATACGTAGTTACAAATGCGACATGTCAAATCGACCACTGATTCAATCAACAACAACGAGAAAATTGTCAGTGTTCACTGGTGGTCATACCGAAGTAAACATTTTATAACCAAAATTCGAGAGCTAAATGCATCACCGTGCAAAACTGACACACTCGTCTATAGGGGATGAACATAGCTACTGTGTAGCTTGATTTACTTTCAAACCTCACCATTTGGTTCACGACTGAAGAGCATCGGAATAAACAAAAATACCAGAAAAGTGCCGCCTGTAATTTTTGCCTGCGTTTTCTAGGGCCACATGTTCAAAATGTAAGCCAAATCTGTATTATTAACTTGCTCATTATAACAAAAATATACTGATCAACTACCTTACCAATTATTTCTGCAAAATAAGCTCTGAACAACAGTAGTTTTCCTATAATAGTGAACGGAAAACGGACAAAAGATCGGAAGAATAGAACGTCTGCCTCTACAATGTGTGAGTGTAAGTTGTTGCATTTCACCACCATGGAGCTGCAACCTTGCTGTGTAAGTGTGTATGTATAGTCTGTTCTGAGCACTTTTGGGCAACTAAAATTTGACTCAGTAATATTCAGGCAGCTACGAAAACTCCTGTAAAAGGGGTGACCAAGAACCAAATTATCATTGTAGTTTGACCGAATCATTCAGTTTTAGCAGAATATCGATCGTGAAGCAACGAGATCAAACTACAAACACAGTGAGATCTCGCAACATACACCGCATATGCCTATTTCGGAAAGAGCGCTCCCTATATTTGTGTTCCTTTCTCTACATTCACTGTTGAACAAAGAACTGTTCAAGAGAAAATTCACATTTTGCTTGGAAACAGCCAATGAAAATATATAAGTTTATTACACATTACTTACACAGAGCGGTGAAACGAAGTTTACCGCACACATGGAGAGCAACTTACTCAAGCGGTTGAGGTTTTCAACTTCAATTGCTGAATGTTCACAAACCCTGATGAATAAGAAGAGATATTACTACTTTAGTTCAGCAAACAGTCTCGACAATACTAATAACGTGTAATGACAGCACTTTCACACTATCAAAAAAACTACCAGTAAATTCTAGTACCGTAAATAAGTAATATGCAAGTATATGCGAGGTGGCGGAAGTGAATTAGGATTCTCTGGAAAAATGAGAGGTATGCTATAAACAACAACAAACTCAAAAGAGTATATAACAAGAATATCCTACATGTTGGAGCAGTTTCTCCCAAAACCGTCACAGACTGATGATGTATTCACAAGACCATTTAGGGAGACCGTAAATGAACTGTGGCCTGTTTTCCATCAATTTAACTATAAAATATAATTGCCCAGGTTATATGAAATAACTGAGTATTACATGATACTCAAACATCACTTCGGTCTCCTCAAATATTCTAGGAAGAAGATAATTCGTAGGTTTCGTGAATAACATTTCAAAACACACGAGAGAGCATTCAGAGTCAATGCGAGAAATTAACGCGCAGGAACACACCACTTGAACGTATCTCACAAGGGTAGACGTAAGAGCAAAAAAAGAACAACGATGAACGAGAGTTTTTAGCAGTCACTGAGAAAGACTTTCGGGCAGCTGCAGTACCAATGTCTCAGTACTGAAATGTTTTTATTCTCAGTTCATTTCCAGTTTCTCCTAATCACAAACAAGCTAACAACTTGTTCTGATTCGATACCCGTGTTCAAGCGGTAGGTTACAATCTCTGATTTCTTAGAATAGAGCGATCCTGTTGTTCAGAAGTAGGGACCGACTGTCAACGATAATTTCCTACAAGGTTCAGGCACCATTGCCAGGTTTCTCCACGTTTGTTTCTTGCTCAGGATTGACATTCGCATCTCCGACCCTGTCAAGGGGGTAGAGCTGAAGTTCGTTGCGCTCTCGTTCATTAATCTCTACCAGACGACGTCGAATGTCCCGCTCATGTCTGAAACACGTATTTTTGTGGTTTTTCTCCTCTATACGTTCAGCTCAACAGAGAATCGAGAATTCTTGTGTGTGTTTTATATTGTAACTTTCCTCACTCCATTAAACTTTGCGTGCATTATTCAAATGAAATATCCATACATGTCATACAAAGAACGCATAACATTTTCCTCACTTCTTGTTTCCTTTCCTCTGCATATCTTGTACTTCTCGTAGCAATATCAGAGCAGGTGGTATGACCCCAACCTGAATATCGATCCCTTCAGTTTCCAGGAATTTAAACAAACTCAACGTGTTCGTACTCCATCATGTTCAAGCATGAAAGGTTCACATGAAGTTTGTTCGGATGTACAGGTATTTTCAATGAATCGTTGAATCGTCTCGCAATTGCATGTGTTGTGGTTCACGCACCAGTTCAGAATTACTCTACTCGGAATTTATTGAGCTGGGAAAAACCCTACCTCGGTTAATAGAAGAATTATAGACAACCAGTTGACAACACGAATATGATGGAATAGCCAGTCAATAAACACTGGATAGCAACCCTAAAAATTTATCGCGTTATTCGAAGTACCGAAAACACAAAACGGTGCCACCGAATTAAAACGAGCGTCAAGAACGCCAACTGTAAAATTACCCCGGATGAGGTAACAAACATAACATTATGTCAAACACAGCTTCACATTCAGTAACGGATGACGTGAAAATGTTTTCACTTGTAAGGTACACAAGGTACGGTCTACTTCATTTCTCTGACACTCCTACAATTTATATTCCAACCTCCCAATAACTGCTTTCAAGTGTGACTTGTATATCTGCCAAATAATGCCAAACCGCTCGATAAACAGCCAAAAGAACCAATTATGAAAATCTTTGTTTTTCTCTCGATAATATGTTCTGAAACTATTTTTTGCATATTTTCTGTATATTGTAGGAGTCTCAGAAGAAATGAAACATACATACTATACACACTTGTTTCTACAATCACCTGTTGATACCAATGACTGTCGTCTTGCGGAGTCTTCCCACAGTGCTCCATCGAGTCGACGTCACGAAAGAAATCGGGATCACAGCAACTGTCCGGCACAAAGTTGTTCTGTGGCCACTTTCGGGAATTGAACCAATCCTCTGGGCTATCCACACCACAACATTTCAACTGAAACCATACTTCCCCTCAATTTCATCACAGTTTCAACTATATCTCAGGTGGAACCTTGATGCAACCATTATAACACGTTTTTACAAAAGCTAGTACAGTCGTTTTTGGATAGTACTCATTTTGTTGGATTTTCACTTAAGACTCGAACTTTTGTTTTCTACTTTTGGAGGGAACTTACCGATTGTTGCAGCTGGTTCCAAGTAATACTCAGTTCAATTGCGCGTCCCGTTCTTGTCAGAACGTGCGTTTTGTTGATGTTGTGTAGTAAGTCTAAGCGCACGTGATCCCGTGCTTCATCCTAAAAAGACATCATTGAAACGAGTTAAGAACAACGACATTGGAAATAATATATGCAACTTTCTTTCATCGAAAAAACTGTATTCAAATCAATTGCAATAAAGTATAAAGATTTTTCGCAGTAATTTACCTTGTGGAACAATCCAACAAGTCCTGTTAGCGATTGAACGATCCCCAGAAGGACAACAAAACCGATGAACTGGAATGTGCCGCTCATAAAGGTTTGTTTAGGTTGAGAAGTGGTTGTATAAACTGTGTTACACAAAATCGCTAAGATAGCAAAGATAACAATTGAATTTGAACTTTTCAATCCGTTCAATTCAGGTAAAGATTTCATCCCTGACAATTCAATATTTCGCGGTTGGCTTCTGCTTTCGAAGATTCACTCTTTCCACAGCAATCGTATACGGTGTACGCTACCATATCCCACTGCTCTGAAGCCTGAACGCTAGTAGATACGCGAGGAAAAAACCCGATGTTGATATCAACTAGGGAATCTACTAGCGTTTCGGGTTACGGTAGTATTGACGCGGGCAACGGTTATTCTTAAATTTCATATTGAATGTTAGAAACTTAATAAATTAAGCTTTTACCAAAAATAAAGTACTTAAAATAAGTACTTCTGAAATAGTTATACATTTATTGCCATTTTGTACAACTATTGTTGTTAGGCAATATCGCGATTTGATGGATTGTCGTTTTATGAATACAGCTCCCCTATAAACGCCAGTGTGTCGTATCTAGTACAGGTTACGCGAATGCCGCAAGCGTGGGAATATACCATAGAACCGCGTGAATACCGTAAGACCTTGGAAAACTACTAGATTATTTTTCAGAGCTAGCGTATCTACTAGCGTTCAGGCTTCAGAGTGGGTTTGTAGTTTGATCCCAATGCTTTTAAATCGAAATATTGACGTGTATCGAGATGAAAACATCAAACTACAACGAAGATGCTATCATTTTCTATATCACTCCCAACTCACAGTGAGAAGAAGACATTTGTTGTGCATCCATGCTCCTGCGAGGCCCACAATAGAAATAATGGATACAGTAGCACCAGTGAAACAGCAGAGGCCAGCGGCCGAAAGCGCTGCAACAACTCATTCAATTTTTAACGATTTTATTGTATACAATATGCAAACTGATTCTGTAGTTTTCTGTTAAACTTTCCTTTTCAACTCTCATTTGAGGAACAATGTTATAATTTTGTCCGTGAACTCTAGAAGAACCTATCCTCCAACTCCCAGCGCCTTTTTGACGCCAACAACACCTTCACACAGCACTCAGTGATACAGGAGAAAAATTTAGCTTGCATTGCATAAACTATCCTTGGTTTTATACCAAAGTCACGCTCATATACGTTTTCTCTACATTTGGCTTTGGGAGAAAAACATGCACTGTTCGATTAAATGCAATAGTCCAACCATGTAGACCAACGGATTACCTGAGTAGGATGATGGTGTCAACTCCACAAATATGTTCCGATCAATATAAAGCCAGACGCCCACTACAAAAGACGATATTCCGACAGCCTAAATTCACGATATACCGTATGATTTGCGTATGTGTATCAAAACTTACTGTGTGATTTGCATATCCAATAATTACATTGGGACTGTATATATTTTGTTTGAATAATTTAATCCCGTCGTTACGAATTGGAAGAGATTTTTCGGGACGAGTGACAATTAAAACGTACAGCATCCGCCAAATATTCGTCATGAGGAAATGTGAAAACAAAGAAGAAAACCAGTTGGAGCACAAACGAGATATCATTATTCGAAGAAATAGTGTGTTCATTCCAAAATATAAACTTAGAGCATTGAACGATTGAGAAAGGCCATGAATGAATTCTCACATCCCACAGACATTTTCGAAATGAGATACCCCAACTAAATTGGACAAGTGTTCTAATGTTTTGTGGTACACAGCAACAAGTACAAAGTCTGATAATACTAAAAACTGACCAGATCATTTCGCCATACTTTTACTTATCATTCCAAATTTGTGGATAGAACCACACTTTTACCGACCAACAAACTCACCAAAAATATGACGTCTGCAACGAAAAATATATTCATTTTGGTAGCCAAATCATAGCGCAGTTTCTGTCGAATGTTTTCCGCCATAGTAGAACAGGAGAGAAGTGATGGGAAGAGAGGAAAGTAACCTTCTCTTGCGCCAATGCCAAGAAGAATTCGCCTCCGAATTGTGTTGTGCGCGAGCGGCTGCGTTGCGTCACGAAAACGAGAGTCCCCTCACCACGATAGATAAAGAGTTGACTGTGTTGAGAGTGGATGTCCATATCAAACTTATATGGGATATTCTTGATGAGAACTCGCACAAAAATGGCATGTACTACGTTCAGTTTTGTATGGAAATACCGAATGAACAGAGTGGTGGAGATCTACTAGCAAAACTACTGTTTTCACTGAGATTTCCCATCTATACTAAAGTGTTTACAACAGCTCCGTTTTAGCACATGGAAAAGTGAGACCTGTGGTGGTAAGTATAAAATGTAAATGAAAACGAGTTTTGGCGACGTTTTCTCTGTGAGGTTACCGTGTTAAAATAATTAACAGTTTAAAATAAGTTTGTCGTCCTACTGATGCGAAAAAGGATAAGGTCATTGCTAAAACTGTATTTTATGAAATAGTGGTTCCTTTGCCGGAGGTAGAGTGATAAAATGAAAGCGATTCACTTTCAGTCGACATAACCGCTGAAAAAATCGTAGCAGGTAATAATATCAACTAAATGTTTCGCACAATCGTACCATGTTCTTGTGACAGTTTCTTTAGCAAACGTTACGGAATGATTGAATGAAAGCACATTACATAGTACGACGTTGCAAGTAAACTTACTCATTCAGAGAATACACAGTTATCTGTACAATTACGTTGCCAGTATTAGTTTTCACGGTACATTGATTGTTCTTAAAAACAATGAACACATTTGCAACATATAACATAGTATTTTGGTTGAGTCTTCGTTCAAGTGTCTCAGAACAAACACTAAATAGTGCTTAACAACAAAAACCGTGGGTGCACGCATTGAATCGAACAACTTTATGTAACTAAATGCTTAAAACTTATTGAGTTAATTCTATAAATGTACTTCAATGAAACAATACTGAAAACATTTCAGCTGAATATGTTGGAAGTTCGATTCTGTCATGTATACCTTTTTCAGTCTCACGGCCTTTTCCAGACTATAACTGGTAGAACATGCCGCTGGAAATTATCGTTTTTGACATACAAAACTTATTAGAGTGGGTAAAAACAAATGTATGTTTGGTTGTACTCCGGTGTTTTTTTGTACAACCACTTTCTAGTTGTATCTTAGCCTGGAACGTTCACAACGCTCTCTTGGCGGGAGGGACCAACTTTTCATTTCAGTATTTTTTGATGATATTTGATGATATTCACCTGTGTTGGGTGGGTCGGTCAGAGCGCGTCTTTTCTTGCGCGCCCCATGTCAAACAATGCTGCGTGCGCCTAGCAATTACCTCACAGTTCATTCTATCGATCCGAACAGACAGACTCATTTGGTCAATCATATAACCTTCTTCCTCCCACACTTCCAAGCTTCCCACTGCTTTAAATTTAGTTATTTTCACTATTTGGCCATTTTCCATTACACGTGCGACTGAAATAGAAATTATTTGCATTTCCATAATATGTTCTATCGAAGTGTTCCGTATATCTTATACTACCATTTAAAACATCAAATTCTTTAATTCGAATTCAATTGAACACACGGCTTCTTTTCTTTATTGATCTCTGCCGTTGTACAGAAGAATGACCAATGTGAAATACTTTCAATTCTGAAAGTTTAACAGTTTGAAACTCGTTTACACAAAATCAGCAACTGGAACTTTGCTAATTCACGCGTACCATATAACATGAGTGTATTTACTCGAGTTCCGTTTTGTGCTCAGGTTTCTACTTCATCTTTAAAGACAAGACTCTCGATTAACTAGTGGATGAGTACAATTTTCGATTCCTCAGTCTACTACACAGAATAACCACTTAACTAGACGTTATAAGTTCTAGAAACAAAGGACAATTCTACGCAAATAGACAAAAATGTAGTGATTTCGTTTTTGCTTTCTCGTCTCTTTGGTTCATTCGAAACAGCTGACTCTTGCAGCAGCTGATAGAACGTAATGTACCTCAAATTTGAATGTAGTTCATATTTATTTACTGTATTCACTTTTTTGTTCACTATATACTGTATTCATTTGCTGTAGTCACTTTCTTAGCAAAGTTTCGATGGTAGACTGCTCCACTGTTTTGTTGTTTATAATAATGCAAAAAGCTTAGTTCAATCCCATAATCCCTCACTACAGCCTGACAAATAGAAAGATCTTTCCCGTTTCTAGGATACAAGTCCCTGAACGAACTTTTTAATTCGATTGTTCATTTACTCCAAATCACGATAGTGCCTAATAAGGTCTATTTTGATGGTTCTCATTATAGTTGTGATTATGTGTTATATTGGTGCTACCAAATTTCTACTTCCCTGTTCATGAAAACACTCGAAGAATTGAGACTTTGGTATGGAAAGTATTTTTTACCAACCTTCAAACTGTTTTGGAATTGTCATAACCATTGCATGTGCTGTGATAATCTCGTTTGGAGGAAAATATCTTCATGGCTTCTACATAGGCTTCCTCCGTACAACTATACCTAACTATAATGAGATAACTTATTGTTTGGGAAGTTTTTCCCGAAACTGTGTATTAGTTAAACTCAATATTTTTCAACAGTGAAATATTTTCCTTTAATTTCTAGAATAATTATGATGAAACATATACAATAACGTTAATTGAGTAATTTAAGATCCGTTAAACTAATGATATAACCTATGTTAAAGGTCTGGTACTTTACTCTATGAGATTCCTGAAAGCAATGGCGATTGGCGCTCGAAAATTACATGTACTATCGCTACCAAATCGAGTTCCGTGACCCATCTTTTGCGCGTATTGCAGCAGGAACCTACCTATTCCGTCAGCAAAATACTAATAAAAGCTATTGGAAACGCTTTTTCAGAAAGAAATTGTACTTCATCTGTGTTTGAACTAAACATACCCTCTTCCTTGTTTCAGTACGTTACTTTTTTGTAGAAAAAGTATCATCAAACGGAAATTTTTATTAGTTATTTATGATAAAAGAAAAGCTTTCAAGATATATTATGAATTAGATGATTTGGGGAATGTAATATTTTAGCTCTAACTCTGGTCATCTTTTCGTTTGAAGTTGCCACATGAGATTTTCTTTAAATAGGAAAACAGTTGAGTAGAATGAATGAGAAATGGATTTTTATTCAACAAATTCTTTTACAAGGACTCTATCAATCTGGAATGACCGGCTGCTTATCACTTACAATGTCAATTCTTTCACTGCTAGCCCCAAAATATGATGGGAGGTTGTAATATTTTCCGATTTCACCATCAATTAATCATGTTATATTCACAACATACTTTCCAAAGGCGTAAAAATTTAGATCCAGTTTTATCCGAACGTTTTCTCTATCATTTCATTGAACTATCATGATAATTTGTTCCGTACTTTTTTTTACCTACTTGTTCACAAAATGTCATTTCTGTTGACAACTACAGATCCCTATCACCCACATTCCGAAGAAGCTTTATTATTTGAACCACTTGTTTTGACCTTATAAACTATCTTTTGAGAGGTGTGAGGCTAGGGGTGCGCGCGGTCCACAAACTGGATTTGGGCTCCTTCTCGCTTCGGGCAGCTGCGAACACTCGCACACAAATACCCACTGTCTCTGTTGCTAACCGTAACTTGAGAGTTTTGTAACTCAAAATCGGTAAACAACAGTTATGCATAAGAACAAATATTTAGATAAATTTTATAGAGCACACGGAATCAGTTCAAATGCCTTTTCTGAATGTCATCCGAAATAGTCAGCCATATGGGTGCACTAAATGTTTCGTTACGAATAAATTACGCAAGTAGACATGTGCTTTCACTCTGTTGTTTCTGATTCCTTTAGAATAAATGACTATCAACTAATTTATTTTTTGTGTTGAGATAAAATTTGTTCTGATTCCGTTTATTAAACAATCTGTTCTGCTCAAGTTTGTTTAAATTTTGAATTATCATCACTCCTGCTTATGACTGATTCAAATCTTAAAGGTGTTGAGAGAATCGCATGTATCCACAATCCATCCAGAATAAAGTAACTTTCTGTTTAAGTTTGCTGTGTTATTCGACAACGCCTTACAGAGGCGATGAAACTTGTTTGCGATCTCGTGTTATAGCCAATTTCTTTCCTCGATCTTGTGAAGTAACGCTAAACACGGTTTCCTAAGAACGAAAAGTATATAACTTGATGATTAAATTATCCTTGTGGTGGTGAAAGTTGGATTACAACACAGTTTGACATCGTATAAGTCAATGCTATTTCAAAACTACTCCTAACTACACCCTGTTTGTCTGTTTATACTTTCTTTTGAATGATGCTCGAATACACCTGGGAAAGTACACTCTAACTTATTTTTTCGGTTGATGACTCCTTGAAAGACTAGCCATTTCACGTTGAGATTGTTCCTTCCATCCCAACGAACACTGCAACAATACTATCATTCTCAAGTTTTCACTTTTCGCGCCGATTGGAACTGATCTGTTTTATTCGCACAAACACCACATTTCTTTGTTTGACTAGCTTCGATTAATGATGTGCTTTTTTCAACTATTATGCCTACTCATACACGATATTCACAATATTTCAGAAGTGTTAAAGGATGAGAGTCTGAGATAAACAAGGGTTGAACAAAGATATACCGTAAAAGGTAATCGTTATTTGATCTTCGTTATGTTTTCGGGGACCTCAATTTCCCATACAAACAAACAATGACCTAAAAAACATTTGATCGGGACAATTTCATAGTACTTTAGTAGTTCAATCTCTATTCACATATAAGAGGCGTCCATTTAAATAGTTTTCCAAAATTCAAATATTATGCAAATCTCGTCATTTTTTCTTGGAGCATGTTTCGATTAAATTTTGCACAATTCTGACCAGATCTTCGGTTTCTAGTCAGAAAATTTACTGACAACTGTCAGAAGTGAAAACGGGCTTTTTGACGCCGGTCAATTAATATTCTTGTTTTTTGGCATTCGTCAACGAATTACCTCCTTCATTCTGTGTAATTCTGACCACTGTCAGAATGTTCGCGGGATCGAACCTGCGGGCGCCAGGGCAAAAGGCAGACACACTGCCACTGCGCTACTGGGTCAGTAGTTTGGCTAGCGACTGTCGCGGATATAACCTGCGCCAGCCGGATCGCTCATATAACGAGACAGATTTAAATAATGAACTTTAATGAGAACTATGAATTAAATAAGTAACCGGGTTTATTTGGTACCGTTACCAGTTTTTAGTAAAATAACCTTTTGATTACCTCAGTAGGTAACCGCGTGGTAACCTGAAATGAGAAACCGGTTACCCCTTATTTGTTGATTGTAGTTTTACCATTTATTTGTACGGTAACCAAAATAAAGTTTCAGGTTACCAACCGGTTACCTATGGGGTAACCTGGAAGATTACCAAAAACCGGTATGGTTATCAAGAAACCCGGTTACTTATGAAATTACCCTGAAAACGAAATTAACTTTTTAAATTTAATTTTCTCGACATTAAAAAAGAAGTCCAGACTAACTGTTGATCGCGCTCCCGGCTTGACTTACAGAAACTCGCGCACCTCATCAGTAGCCGCTGTAGTGTAGTGGTTAGCGCTCGCGCTTTTGAACTGACGGGGTCAGGTTCGAGTCCCGGCTTAGACAGGTGGTTTGCAAATACAGTTTTGACAATGGTCAGTTTCAGTATGCAAGTAACTGACGAATGTCAAAAGTAAGGTGTGAAATAATGACGGTTGTCAAACTTCAAGAAATTAATTGACCCTCGTCATTTATTTGGACGATAAAGTCTGCGAAACGAAACCAGAAACTGACCATATTCCAGGTTTCTCGGCAATATATAAAAAATTGACCAGATTTGCAAAATATTTGAATTTTGAAAAACTATTTAAATGGATGCCTCTTATATCCTTAAAACATTGAACATTCCACTGAAGCCGTCACTTAGAGATGCAGTACTCTGATTTTCCAAAGTTTTGTTAGTTCAATCACTATTCAGACTTGTCTTAACTTTATTTTGAGTATGCCGTTCAAGCAATCTAATAATTTTTCATACAACGTTCAATATAATTCGCCTCTTTCAAGAAGAAAAGATTTCCCGAATAACTTCATTTTGATTTTTATAAAGTAATTTATATGTGTGTCTGTTTTTGTAGTAAAATATTACAAATATATTTATATTGCAGATGTCTACGAGCTTTCCCGTTCTTCCCCCGGGGCCCTTTCCGGCTACATCTACCTTATCGCCGTTCAGTTTTCCTGAACAGTTCCAGACCGTCAGTTTTTTATGATCTTCTTACTGGTTTAAACGATGTCCAAACAATTTGGAAGCCTTGTTCATGTCAGTTTAGGATGCGCGTAATTACAGTATATGCAAAAAGCCTGATACTCAAACCGTATTTTTTTTTCATGAAAAACATCACTATTTCCATGTGAAAAGTCATTGTCATCATAGTAAAAATTATATGGATATAAGGTTTGAAAAATAACCGGAAAACTTTTTAAAAATACATCCGCACGATAAATTCATCCCACACTACAAAGGAGCCTACATCAGTGGTTAAACAAGTGAAATGTGAAGTTATCTGCCAATTCTACTGTTCATGTTTCTTTCCTATTCAAAATCACATGGAAAGCCGCCGTCACTTCAAGCGCCTGCCAAAGTTTCAATAGAAATCTCTTATTTCCTATCGTAACTTTAATGAGCTTTTGACCAATTAACAAAATTTTCCATTTCTCAGGGATTTTCTCCGATTGGGAACACATTCTCTACCGGTGGACAACCGCCTATGAAAGTTCAGCAGTACGATCACCGTCAAATGAACGGGTGAGTTTCCACCAAAAACGCGCTGGGTGCGAAATGCAATGCATGCAGAGATTTTCCGCTCTCCTGTGCATGAACTTTAAATCTCAGTCCCGTTGTGTTCAGTTCACTATTTTGTATTGTTCAACACACTCGGTACAACTAAAATGAGTAAACCATAATCTATGCGCGAAATCGAATAAACAGGCATAAGTTCTGAAAAACCCTTGTAAAAAAAAAGTCTCGTTTCTATTACTGTACTTTCCTTCTTTCAGGTTCAACTTTGCTACACCTCCTAGTACAAACAGCTCCCAAATGCTGTCACCGAACGTTTCTCAGACACAGTTCACTCAACAGCAAATGCGACAGCATTTTCTTTACCAGCAGGCGGCAATGGGCTCGCAAGCAGCCATGCAACAAGCGAGCGGCGGTCAGTTGGGACCTCCCATGTCGGTGGCATCGTCCAGTTCCATGGGAATCAGTTCCACGGCCGGAGTGGGAACGGTGGTCGCCGGCGGTAGCAGTTCGATGGCAAATCAGCAGCAGATTCAGAAGCAGCAGCAGCTACAACAACAACAGCAACAACAACAACAACAACAACAACAACAACAACAACAACAACAACAACAACAACAACAACAACAACAACAACAACAACAACAACAACAACAACAACAACAGCTTCAACAACAACAGCAACAGCAACAGCAACAACAACAACAACAGCATCAACAGCAGCAGTTGAAACAACAACAACAACAACAACAACAACAACAACAACAACAACAGCAGCAGCAGCAACAAATACAACAACAACACCAACAACAAATACAACAACAACAACAACAACAACAACAACAGCATCAACATCAACAAGGCAAACCTCTCTCGAGCACCAGAAAGAGTCCCGTGTCTGTCTCTCAATCCGCAACTCCTCCGTCTCAAGATCATGGCAGTCCAGGGTAAGATGATATTTTTTGTTTATAGTGTTGTTTAGTGTCATTTGTGTTACAAGTGTTGTTTAGTGATTTTTTCGATTTACGTTGAAGTTTCCACACTGCTAGTTTGTGTGGTACTAAAATTATGTTTTCAGTGTTTTCACTGCCCCTTCCCTCCCTAGACAGAAGTCTCAGTCACAACAATCGCCTAACAGTGGCATATCGGCAGTACAGCAGATGCAGAACCAGGTACCTTTTAGGATTTACAAAACAAAATGAGGAAATTTTTGGAGTCGATTAGTTCTATTTTTACTAGTTAATAGTATCGAAAAAACCGCAGGGACGGTTACTCCGATCAAGTTACACAAACACCACGGAACCTTTCTCAAACACCACGGAACAAAATCATGAAACAGCTTTGTGAGTGTTGTGAAGTTTCGGGTTAGTGCCTACTACTTCCGTAGTACATTGTGCTACTTGTGGTTGAGTAATAGGAACGTACAGATATACTTAAATGATTACAGCGAAGTGTGAGAACTTTGTCGCTGGTACGAAACCGTCAAACAGTGTACTGTAGGATTCTACATTGATTACCTACATGAAGTTGATATTTAGTGATCTGAACATCTTTTTTTTAAATTTTCGTACGCATAATCAAAATTTAATCATCCAGTTGTATTCTAGCATCAGCGGTGCATTCCATCCAGTAGTTTGGCGTCAAACCAAAGTCCGGGTATATCAAATGGAGGATCTGAGACTCCTAAACCATTGCCCACCCCACCCAATGGAGAAACATGTTTCACAACTGTGACTCATTATGATATGCCGCCGGCGTTTCGTCAATTTGAGCGAGATTTCAAGGTTGGCTACACTTTTTTCAGCAGTTCTTGAGTATTTAAACAATCAACTAATTGAGTTTAATGTTTTGGTTTTGAAGAGTCTTTCTCCAAAATTCTCGGACTTTTAGATGTTACAACCCTAGAAAATATTCAATACATCCTGCACTGGTTTATATAGAGGTGGTGATAATTCAAACTTACTATTTTTAAGCGAGTGAACCCGAGCCTGGTCGCATATTATGATAGGAACAAAACTCTGTTACCGATCAGTTATCCGACTGGAAAACAGGTATGTGTATTTTTGTCTCAAATAATTATCATGACCAGACATCTCTCTGTGTTTTCATTGAAACTACGATATATGCATTGTAGGAATCAGAATTGTCTTTTTCGAGAAGCATCGGTGTATGTCGGAGATCCTAAAAGCCTCCTCCCTTACCTGTAGAGAAAAGAGTATACTTCCATCCCTTTGGGAGCTCACTTTCTACTTGATATCTTGAAGACTATTTTAATTGTGTATCGAGTTCGAGGATCTAACATTGTTATTATTAATATTAACTTTATCGTTGCTTTTATTATTGGTTGTTACTAATATTAACTTCATCATCCAGGCTTCCTTGCCGAACGAACCAGCCACCTTTGCCTTTCTGCCTGGCCAACGTCATTATCAGGAGAGGTTTGATCGGAGGAACCCCGCCAACAATCTGCATGCAATAAACGGGAATATGATGATGAGACGTCAAATGTGAGTCAAGATGTGATTGTAATAGTTGCATTTTGGTGCAAATTCAAAACACTCAATATAGGTCTATCAGCCGACAGGAAAAGATTATTTGCATAACAAATATGTTTTTTTTGCTCTAACGAATACCGCATGTTTGGTACATCGCAATGATCTGCCGCGTTTGTAGTTTGATCTCCCTGAATTCGAGTCGTATTTAACGATATCTTTTGTGTGTGCAGATCAAACTACAGCTCGCATGATGGTTTGTCAGTTCTAAGCTGACACTCACTCTCATCATTTCAGGACCAGTGCACCAATGACATCACCTGCTTACCATCAACAGGGCATGCCTTCAAACGGAGCTCCAGCCTCGAAGAAATCCCGAAAAGGTGAGTTCTACATATCGAATTTCCTCTTTTTTCCCTCTCTTCCTATATTCCCTTTTCGAGACTCTCGGGATGCCAGAACTTCGCGACAATGTTCTGAACCTTTCTTGTTAAGAACTTTGTTCAGCTCCCTCATTCTTCAATTTGCAGAGTCGAGCGATTCCTTCAATACGCCCAACTCTCTTGCCATGATGAACCCTCAAGCAGCAGGACGGATGGCGCCCCCCATGTATCCGGGGCACATGAATCAAGGTTCGTACGTAGGTCATGAACAAGACACGGAAATAAGCATGATAGTGTAGAACCCAGAATGAAAATGTAGAACCCTGTAAAAATAATTGTGAGTATAAATAACAAATATGCGTCACAAACGTTGAAATATTGAGCCAACCTTGAAATGACCACTTATTGTTCTTGAATTAGAGATGATGAACATTCAGTTTTTGTTTGATTCCGCTGCCTACACTCATTACAAACTGAAATGAACCGGGTAAATTTCTCAATTATAGATCAATTATTGTAGCGTTGTTACAAGTCTTCTGGGTAATGAAAAACTAATAAAACTCACCATTGTTATATTCAGGTGGTCCTATGAGTAACGGCATTAACTGTGGTAATAACATGGCCGGACCCATGAACGGATTCCCATCTCCAATTCAGGGGAATCCGATGGATATGAGTAAGGCACAGTTCATGATGCAGCACGGACAGATTCCCAATCCAGCAGAGAGACAAGCACAGATGCTGGAGCAAAGTAGGTTTTCGTACTCATTTCATCCACCTGCAACCCTTTTTTATTCCTATTATAACAGTTGTCGATTATTACCATGTCCACGAACAACCTGGTTACCTGCAGATGCGTTTTATAAATTCACAGGAATTACCGAGGTCGTTTAACAACATAAATCACTATACCTCAATGCTACTTAAAAACTAAACCTTTCCTTGACTTTACAGGAGGCGCGAATCCTTCCACCTCTCGGTGTTATGTACCAAGTGGAATGGGTAATCAGGAGAACTCACTAGGAAGTCCAGGAATGCAACAGATGGTAAGTATACTCTCTTCTGAGCACCTCCCGTGTTTGTTGATTTTATGTACAAGTATACTCTCTTCTGAGCACCTCCCGTGTTTGTTGATTTTATGTACATTCACGTTCTAGAACGTGGATATATAGACAAGTTATGCATCGTTGGTAACTAGTCGGGTAGCTTGCGGAGTAGATGTGACTGCAAATATACAGTGCATAGTCGATATTCCGAAAACTGTTCATGTTAAAGAAGTGTCCGGGAAATTGACTTTGCACAGTTTATTTCATTTCTCAGAAAATTGCTGAAGCCATTCGATGTTAGAGTGAATATAATTCAAAAAATAGTCGTGTTCTTCCTACCACCGTGAACTGTATTTCCTTTTTCGTTGTTAACATGAATATATTCTGTACAGGCCGGAGGTATGCAACAGATGTTTATGAGTTCTCAACGGCAACAAGTGTCCCAGGGTACACCTTGTCCAGCATGTTTTGGGGCTATCACGGTGAGTTGAAAGACGTGATTTCTAAAATACCGAACTAAGTAAGTATTTGGAAGAGAGATCGTGCAATCACATTCGGGAATTTCTCATAAGCCTCAGTAGCATATTCATTTTTGACATTCAATTGTTCCACCTTTCTCACAGTACGAACAACTACTTCTTATACACAGCAAATGGTAAGTTCAAACACAGTTACCGAGCTTTGCTAATTAAGATGACAAACTGCTTCTCGGTGTCCAAGATTTCTGCTTTACCACCGGTTAGAAACTTTTAAATTATCGGATCTTAGCAAACTGTATTCCAGAATCAAACTGCATCGGTGACTTGTAGTGGAAACAACTCATGTAGGAGACTTTTTCATCAGGTTGGTGAAACTATAGTATTTCTGTTACCGATTCTTTCTTCTGTTTTTCTCAACCATATTTCTCATTATATTATATCTTCGCTTGAGCATAAATAAACAGACTACGAAAATGACTTTTCACAACGCTGCGTTGCACTACTTTCGATGATTACTTGTTTTATTCACATATGTGATAGATGTACATGAGAGAGGTTCCCATTGCATAGCACATAATCGGTCATCCGCTTATATCAGACATCTCCTAACCTCATCTCCCTATTTTTCGGATAGAGCCGATCGGGTAAGCTCTATGTAATCCAAATATTGTGCTCCTCACGTACTGCTGGTTAGGAAAGGGGTTGAAAAGTGTTCCAGTTAGAGTGACAGTAATAGCAACACTTGAATAATTGTAAGATGGTGCACTAAACTTTGGGAAGTGTTTTATTATTATAAATATGCGATTTCAGTCCTGCTCCGGGTTAACCGATGTGGCAATGAACCTTCTGGAAACCGATTCAAATGCCAAATGGGTGTGCCATCAGTGTGCTCCTATGATGCAGTAATATTTAATTACCAACTTAATTTAGTTCGTGTATCTCATTTTAATCTGTGATCAAGAATGATGTGTAACGTTTTACAACGTTATTGCAGCAATACAAGTAGAATAAGAGAGCGATGGAGTCAGAGGAGTTGAGAATTAACATAGAGTGAGCAATTTAGTGCAAGATTTGTTTCATTAAGTAGTGCCCCGGTGAGCATTTACATTCTTTAACTTAGATAAATTTTTTCTCGAAGGACAAACACATAAGTTCTGCAATATGAAGTTGTCGCTGCTCACGAATTGTTGTAGGTTCGTGTGTTGTAAAATTATTCACTTTTCAATTATCCGAGTCATGGATTTTTTTGGATAATTTTCACTAGGTAAATCAGGAATAGAAGAGATAACCCTATACAAAGTCTTTCCGCCTCTGTGGTTCAAAATATGAATACAGATTGTCATACTTGTTCATTGTTACTAGCATTCGCAGCCATCACACTTTTGTATTTGAATGTTATTTTACTGTTGAGAAATAGTATTACGTTGTTTAATTTCGATAAATTATCTTTGAACTATTTATTATATAGTTTTCCTCTATCAAATTGTGGTAAAACAATATGATTGGAAAGGAAAAGTATGAACAGACTTCGACAATTTGTACAACAATGCACATGAAATAGTACGCTCAAAGTAATCTAGGACAAAATTATATGTGCGAATAAGTAAACCCGATGATTATTCAATATTTTGGTATGGCTTGTCGACTCAAACCCATTTCGATAAGTCAGATTCTAAAATCTCCAGAGCATCAGTCCACGCCGCCTGAGTTCTTTCCAGCAGGCACTGGAAATCAAAACATGAAGAATCACAAAGAACAACTAAAATATCCAAATCACGACATTTTCTGTTCTTGACAGACAAACTTGAACCTCATTAACCGAACCTCATTATAACAATCACATTGGATTATATTTACGTTGAGTTTGCTACTACAGAGAACTGTGACTTGTATCATGATCACGGCCATGTAAAATATGTGAATATGTAATATCATTCCAATTTCAAATATATCTCAAGGGATGTAGTGGGAGTAGAGTAGGATCGCTATCGCACCTTCACTGTGTCGTGTCCCTTTTCAAACCATTTTGTCATTGTCAGAACGAGCATGGTGTGAATGTTGAATTATGAAACAATAAAAAAAACTGATACTCACCTGGTTACGTTTCGATTGAGTGCTCTGATCAGTGGTCTTTATTGATAACATGACATTCGCGAGGAATGGTAGGTGAAGTGAGTGGGCTACAAAACACGCTCGATAGCAGGCGAGGAACTGCAAAATGTAAACAATTGAATGAGGAAGCTACGAATTTTTTCTCCTAGAACACAGCTCATCTTGAACATTCAGTTTTGACATCATACACCTTGTTCCGACACCCACATATAGAAAGTATCGTTGGAGAGATTAAAATGACTAGAGTGCATTGGCCCACCTGCACCCAGGTCACATTCCAGCTTCCAGTACGTAGTTCGATTTGTTGTTTCAGTTGAGCGTAATATATTGGCAGATAGTCTCGCTCTATCGTTCTCCTGGTAGATGCATCGCAGCAGAATACCAGCAGTCGACCAAGATCTTCGCCGATGCTTCCTGTTATAGGGTTTATCATTCAAGTGTTCCACAACTGTCTGTATCTCTCTATGCTCGCTTTGAGTTCTCAAGCCGTGTTTTAGTTTAGTTGTGAGTAGTAGAATGCCATTGAAATGATTTTCTGTACTGTATATTTCCAAGGAAAACTAGAACCATGTGGGCTGTGAAAACACTCTAACAGTTGAAAGAGTAAGAACATGTTTGCAGGTATTTTCTAGACCGACCTCAATAATTGTAAAACTTACCAACGTGAACGTTTTGCCAGTCAATGATGGCACCAAGTTTATCGGAAGGTGTTCCATTCTCGTCCGCCTCCCAGAGAAAGTTGTATGTCCATAGATCACCATGACAAATAACATTGTCCGTACCTGAAGAGAGTTTGAAATAGAATTGCTCTATCGTCCGTGCGTATATTACATACGACACTGTAGATGTGCCAATACACTTACTAGCAATTGGTAGAACGGTGAACAAGTATACCTATACTGACCTATGTCAAGATGTGATTGGAGCATTATATGCTCGAAGAACTCGCGATTCTCGTACAAATGTTCCAGTTTGTCATAGGTAGAGCGAAGAACCTCATTTTTCTCAACAAACACATCGACAACGCCTTTCAGTTTGCAGAGCACGGCTAGAGAGGTTTCTGGATACTGGAAGTTCTTCTTCCTGAAAAAATGATGCTGTACGATGATTTTCTCCAAACATGCGCCAGACCAATAATAGATAGCTGCTAACATTCTTTTCCTACCAGAAACATAGAAATATGTGCTGAAAAGATAAAAACTCTGGAAAATTACGATGACACCTGCTACCACACAACGACGTGACTATACAATAGTTAGGGAAACTCAAACTGTGATTCGACAATGGCGTTGATCAATAGCTTTGAAAATTTTCTTATGATCGTAGACAAAAAAATTGTTTGCGAAGAAAATTAAATAGTCAGGTTGGAATAAGGGATTCCTGAAGTTACTTCTCATTCAATCTTACCAAAATGGAGCAGCTCGCTGAGAGTGTACATGTAGAGTTTGAAGCTGGGAGCATAGAGATTCGATCTGAACATCGTTGCGTTTTTTGAGTGGAGAAAGCACGAGAATCTTGTTGGATATACTATATCAATTTGAAACATCCGGGCAACATATTCACATGTAATAACTTTTCGAATGCTTCTATATACTTTCGACTTCATATAGCTAACTACTAACTATCAAAACTTCTACGCATATAATTTCAAAGTTCTCTATGTCAGTGAAGTCAATATGTCTTTCGGAAAACACACATCAGAATATTTGGCGGTAAAATGTGAGTATTTTCTGATTATTGAGATAGAAAATTACCGGAAAACAAAAGAAATGAAGTTCGATGTTCGCTTTGAAAGTACCTGTTGCATGTTCAGAGATTCGAAGAAAGGAACAGCCGCCATATGAGAGAGGTCTTCCATTACAAGAGCCCCTGTGTACTTGTTGAACTCCTGAAAAGTCAACATTGTTGTTCAATACAGTTGGTGTTCAGTCCGTTTGTCCCTCGGCCTACGTTACTGAGAGGCCTCGGGGGACGGCATGTACATATGTATTGATCTTTAACTCAATTATAGTATGTCCAGTTCAATTTCTCTTCTGTCTGCATTAAATGACAGAAACGTACCCATTTTTGAGAGAAAAAAATCTCCGGTAGCTTGAGGCCTTCCACGTCGTTCAAGGTGTAAAAATCGAGTTCCCGATTGAATTGGGATACGAGACTTCGAGAGAAGTGTTCTTGCTGAAAACATTTTAATTCAACTTATATTTCAGATTTTGTCTCGAAATTACAATGAGCTATATTCTCAAACCCTCAGTTTTTATTTCTAGCTGTGAGGAACCTACCGTGTGCATAGGAAGATATTTTTCCGCCCGCTCCGTTCCAACTGTTTTCACCATGGCACTTTTGATAGCTCTGGTTTCAGGCAGTTTGACAATTATCTGAAATTTCAGAATTGGTTGAAAACCATTATTCAAAAACCTGCTTATCAATATGTTTTGATCTACTGGTGAAATCGAATAGAAATTATATTTTGTTTTCGAGCGTATGGAGAACACTTACATTCGAATAGTTTTGACGAGTGTCCCGCATTCGTATTCGGATTATTTGTGATACAAATCCGTCAGTGGAAAGCACCTCACAATCGATCTGGAAGTATGAGGGTAAATTAAGAGCTTTCAAAAAAGTTCATACAATTATTAACACTTTTTGCTAAACTTTCGAAATTTGTTTTTCTCTATTATTCTTGCAAAAATCCGTCGTCAGTTCTGAGTTTTCCATTTTGAGCCATGACTATGATGTTTTTATCACTGGGCAGCGGTGTACAGATAGTAGTTGAGCCGAAGAAAACAGTATCATTACGCCGCGCTGCAAAAGCAGTTGAAACTACTGTTTGATTCCACTTTCACATTTCTGAAACTATAATCAACTATACATTGTTTCACAATTACCTTTTCAATTATTTCCCTGTTGTATGCAAACTTCTTCATGTTTTTCCTTAGCCAATCTATAGTGAGCTCGGAATCGCCCAGTGATTGATCGAACACTGCTGAAAAATGAACATAGTGTTGTCAATGTTCAAATTAACAGTAAAATACCGAATTTTTGAAGTAAAAAAAAACTATTCGTAACGAGGGGAACAAACAACTATGACTCACTTCCTTGTTGAGAATTTTCGTGATCCTCCTCGAACACAATGAAGGCTTCTGTGACTTTAAGTAGAAACTGCTGATAGTCATTCATGATTTCTCTCCCTAACTTCGTGTCTCCGAGAGCTTCCAATTGTTTTGCCACCGTCTTCATGGGCATCACCCAGTTCGGAAGGTCCAGATCGTCGAAATTGATTTTTCGCTCCATGTTTTACGTCGTCAGACCTTAGTTTTTTTGTATTCTGGAATATGGATCTTTCAACTGCTGGAGCGTGACTTCTGTTTAAGAATGAGTGAAGTGAACAGAATTGTTCCCTTTATGATTTTCAGCGAGTCAAGTTGTTGATGCAACAAATAAAAACTGAGAGACAAATATCTTACACAAATTTTTAACAAATATTAGAAAAAGTTCCGTTGCGTGGGCTTATTACAATATTTGACTGAGGTAGTTAAATTCAGAATGAGCACTGTCTAATTGTCTCGTGATTGTATCCCCCTTGGAGTAGCTTTTACGGTTGCTAGGATATAACGATGATGACACAATGAACAATAATTGTCGTGTTTACATACTGATAAAATCATAGATCCGCAATCGTATACAGAAACCAAACTATGTTTCAAAACTATAACTTGATTCAACAGAACTGAGAGTCTAGGAATATGAAAAGTCGAATTGAAACCAAACAAGAAGAGTCTACCTTTAAACACATATTATTTTAGAACCTTCTCACATCCTAGTTCACTTTTCAAACTAGAAGACAAGAAAGTTTCCGTTGGATCATAAGAAAGTGTACACTGTACTACTGTACTTGTTGGGTTGTGATGTGTTTCACAGATGAAAAGTGCCTCGTGTTCATACGAATTTACTATCACTGTGTAATCGAATGCACATAGGTTATTGTTATTGTCACCGCTCTAAATGTATACAGTTAACCAATGCGGAAGTTGTTGAGGTATACTCTACATCATTCCTACTGATACTCCTATAGTACACACTCAACCTTCATAGGGACTGTTATCTGATGCTAAAGTTGTTTTCGAACATGCGAAATCAGAATCGAATGCGATTGTCAACCGTCCTTATAACATTCACATTATTGAGACCACCTGAATGTTTGGGATTCATAGTGTGGGAGTCTCACTAGGAATGAAAAATACTAAACCACCGCGGTGTAGACCACCAACTCGATGAATGAACTGGATCAGACTGAACGGAAGACTGGGACCTGCCCAATGAATGCGTGCTGCTAATTTGTTTTCATAAACGCATAGTTGCATACCCTTTGCAAGAGGGCTGCAAAAAGAGATGAATGACTCCACAGCCTGCATCGGTAATAGGCCATATGATGTTTTCATCTCTCTATTACAGTAGCAGAAATTTGGCGCTGCAACCTGCAGATATAGAGCGAACCATAAACACTAAGATACCCAACCGATATGACCCGAAGTTACAGTGACCGAAGGAGACAATAAAAATAATTGGCCACAAAACACGAGAATGAAACAGAAATATGGAGAATGACCAAACTTGTAATGTAGTTAGATGAGAAAAGAGAGATATGGGCGAACAACGTCAATGAATTCCAACTCCAAACACATCAGATTAGGGTACGTTGTACCGTACCCGCCTGTTCTGTTGTTGAAACATAACTTATAATGTATTGTTGTAGAGGATACAATGCAACAACTACGGCACAGATATGGAAAATGATAAATAGTTTACATTCATAACATACAAATGTTTCATACCAGTGATAACTTTTTCTTGAAAGAACATTGAACAAATATTAAACCTATTTGTTTTTAACTGCGAGCGCTGCTGATTGTCCCATGTACCAATTGTTCTTTCGTAAACACAGTAAGTAATACGACTCAATCATAAAATCAACACGTTTCAAGTGCCACCAGCATACATTGAAACTAAAGTTCTTTGCCGCTTCGTGATAACCTTCGCTCGTAGCTTGGTGCTGAGAACTATTGTATTTCTCTGCTTCTGCTGTGTGTTTTTTGGTGAATACTATTTTCCAAGCGCACTAGGCAGCGTAGCAATCCATCCAATTCTTATAAACTTCATATAATTTTATTATGAGAATCTTATGAACATCTCATGAGAATCTCGAGAACTTCTAGTTTTTTTAATCAGCTCCTGAGGTATATCGTGAAGTTTGAGGAATTGCTAAATTGCTACCGCGCCAAGCCTCTGTCATTTTATTTTACTGATTAACAACACTGTGTCGTCCCCATCTTGTGGTGGTTTACGGTAGAGAGGGTACATATTTCAGTACATATTTTAAAACGGTCGATGTTGCTGATTCGCGTATGCATATTGCATAACGTCAAACTAAAGGCAGAACTGTAGAGTACTCATGCTGTACATATGATTCTGAAATGTTTTCCAATTGAGAAAACAGTGCAAACACTGTTGCTGTAATATAACGTTTCGAATCTGTAACAAAACGTTGTATTACTTTGGAAATCAGGTTCCGAGCGTACTATGTACGCTTCCGCAGTTTTTATTGAATTTGACTTATTTCATAACATACTTGGAATACCCAAGTACTTTCATGTATAGAATGAAGAACCGCCAAACCAGTGCTAAATTCTGAATTTCCCTCCTTTTTATGTTTTACTGTATTATGTCGTTTTTCACTACTTGGCTCCGAGCATATCCATAGTTTTTATAGATTTTGATGTGACCAACTCGTGAGATGTTGCTGCGGATTTCTCGATGCTTCAAAAGAAAATTTGTTCATCTTTGGAACTTTTATATTGCTAATAGATTGAGATGCCTTTACCGTACGATGGAACAACATGGGCGGCCCGCAGTTGATGAGTTGCAATTGAAAAGTTCTGTCAGAGTGGGCGACCATGACGAGGTGAAAAAAGAATGCGTGCAACTTATATTAGCTTGTCTATGACTCAGCTAGATACGTGCACTTTGCGACTGCAGTATAAAAACCAAAGGTTGATTATATCGTTGCAAAAAGCATTATAAACTTCAAAAGACGAAGGGAATTTAAAAAAAAGGTTTTCTGGGAACTGTTTTCACAGGTTCTGTTGGGGTATGAACAGCATAAATACATCTTTGAATTATTCATAACTATGCATGTCTAAATTTTTCAGGCACCTCTACGTTCTTCCGATGAACCTTAGTTGGAAAGTTGGAATTTTTTTTGAGTATTATGTCACCCGTTCACTTCACTCAAAATTTTGCGTCAAGACCACATAATATCGACGAGAGAGTCGATTTTCATATTTATTCACTCTAGCCTTCGACATTAGCTTAGGTCAAAATAGCATTGTTTTTATGAATGTTATTCCCATACATAAAATATTGCATTCTATCTCTTTCATTTTTCAAGGTTTTCCTCTCTTTTATCTAACTTCTGTTGACAGTGAACGTTTACTATTAGCATTGGGTTGATACACCAAACCTGCAGATATGGAGCCAAATTCATGACAATGACTATGTGACAAGACTGAAAATTATACCCAGGATCTCCTAAGTACCTCGGAGTTCATAACTTTTTACCGCTGCTTGACTACTCTAATGTAATAATATTACCGCACTGACTATTCCTTTTTCATATAAAGTTTTCAATAATGACGTTGTGGGTCAACTAATCGCTCAAGTTACAGGTAAAAACCAATAAACGCTGAAGCACAAAATTTCAAGTATCGCCTGTGTTTATTCTGTGACCGGATATTCTTTCGAGTTGCGGTAGAGGATTATTCATTTGTCATAGACCAACGTAACTCTCTACCTTCTATGAAAATCTGATGTTCTTTTTTTTGAGTTTTTGACTTTTGAAAAATGTTTTAAGAGAACATTTAATTAAAATTCGGGTTAATCGACCAGTCTCGCAGAAAGTTTGATCATGAACTGAATTTTTTGGTAAACTCAACTTTCATCTTTACGTAAAACTCTTGTTCTGAGATGAACATATATCTAACTCAATGAATCCACTGGTTGGAACTACCCGGGCAGTTTGTTGCTGATGGTATATACATTATTCCGGTCTTACTCTATGTTTTGGGTGTAGTGGTCATTGAACTAATTTTCCATGTATAAAGTGTTGCATAATAAATGTTCCTCTAAAACAACATGTTTTCGTATTCAGCTATTCTGCGTAGCCACTAAAACTTGCAAATTCACTTCCAATCAAATAACTGCGGTAGTAATTAGGCTAATTTCATCTAGATTAAACCCATGGGTTTTCCTGAGTGCTTGAGTCAAACAGGGAAGACTATTTTCATGCTAGATTTATGTGTTAAGTGTTAACTAGTCCGGTTATTCCATGTTGTTCTCTAATGAAACTATGAACGCAAAACATGACGGAAGACCGTTGAGTCTGGCAAGTTTGTCTGCAACCTATCTGCTCGTTAAGCAGTGCAGGGCACAAAAGCCGCACTGCTTCCGTCCTGAGTGCAAGAGGAGACATTTTAATTCAACAATCATCTGTTTATCTTCCTCGATTCAGGGCAATTGCCACCTTCGCTGCAATGTAAATAGAGCGGAATAAATGAATAGATAAGTAAATGAATGCATTTGGCCAGCGAAAAAGTGGTTGTGAAGGAAAATTATCATGCCCACTTCATGTTCCAATGAATCAGTAGATAACGAATTGGCGTTCGGCCGACACAATGTAATTACCGAAACGCATCACTAGTAATTATCTTCTTTTTCAACTAAGATTACCAAGACGTTGAGGCGAGCAGTTCATCTCGAATGTAGTGAGAGCCGGCGGTTACCAGTCCAACATCCCATTAAAAATCCATGACGGATCATTCAATTTGATGTGTATTTCGCTGTAGGTAATCAGCTGTATTGTGTGATATTTCATGTTGCGGACGTTGTAATACTTTTTCTCCAGAGCCATACCCTCACGTGAGAGTGTTTGGCAAATGATACTCAAAAGTCAGATAACTGATCTTTTCCGTATGTTTACTGCATGTTCACAAATGATTTTTGAGATTCAACAAAAAACAACAGCACAAAAACACGGCTGTCTCTGTTTCGATCCTAACTTGTGGAGAAACGTTCGATGGAAACCCGCTTCATTGAATGACTAGGTGAAACATTAACCTCGAATGAGCACTACTTCCAAAGGTGTTCAATTAATAAGTTTTGAACATAACTTTTTTTCCATTTGCTGTATTTTCTCGGAAAGTGAGTACCAAAGTTGTTGTTTTGAAATTTGAGAACTAATGCTGTCCTTCTCCTCGTCGAATATGTTCGATTGTCTGTTCTTTTTGCACATCTGTGTCGTTCGCTCCTCCAGTTACATTCGGTGTACGATGTAGTTCATCATAAATGTTAGGCTATTATCAGATCTCATTATCATGCACCATCATCGGCAAGAAGGCCCGGGAATTCAATTACATATTTGTCTCCTGCTATCTACGGGTGCCTCTTAGGGTAATTACATCAGATTTCGCAGCAGTTCAAAACGTTTCACCTAGCCGACAAATTTCCAGCTGTTCCGTTCCGTTTTTTAAGTCTAATGACTATGAATGAGCGAAAATGCACGGAAAATTGCGATACGTAGATCAACTTGTTGTTTTGTATATATCTTTCACAGCTAGACCAACGAGGTTTTGCTGAAATGCACCACTTTGCTAAACTTAGTGCAAACGAATTCTGATCTTACCCTGTCCTATTACGGATACATTTTTTAAACTGTTTGATTTGCTCACTAAAATGGTCTATTTCCGAAAATATGGAAATTTGCTGTTGTGTGTATTCCAATATATTGTTCGCAGCTCGTTTTCCTGGTTATATGATCCTTGCGGAGGTTTTCATGTCATTATCCGCATGCCATTATGTCTCACCCTGGTTACAACTTCATCGAAGTCATCTGTAAGGGAAAAATCCTATGTGAAAGTTCGCGAACACAAATTCAGAGTGTCTGTTGCGGTTAAAATGATATACTACCCCGGGGTTCCAATAGAAAAGTATAGTACCATTCGGGCAACTCCCGTATCACGCTCAATTTAACTCTCGTTGGAGTCTAGTTTCACTTCCCACTCTAGCGAAATACATTGTCCTGCGTTTTCAACAACCGATAACAATTGTTCTTTTGAACGCTATTTCAACTGCTTGAAGAGTTCAACTAGTGACTTTTTGTAACAGATGTTCTAATTTCCGTATCCTCGTTGGATTTCCCGTTTTCATCAACCAATTCCACGTTTTCTGCCCATTCGCTTGGTCACGCAATGTGTGGCCTTTCTCACACATTCTCTTGACTTCATGATGTACGCTAATGCTGAGCCGAGGCAGGCGACGCACATCTTCTTGAGCAAAGAAAGGCGTGAGAAAAAGCAGCTCCCGTTCCAACATTCGTGCGAAAATTGACACTGCCCGAATTTTCAATTACTTTCTTTGCCTAAATCCAACTACGCTGTTTGTTGCATCAGCTAATTCGGAATACAAAACTAGTGTGGACTGGACGGATAACTTTTCAACTTTCATCACCAATAGTTGCGTATTTGAGCGTACATATTACGCAACTAATTACAATTGTCACAATTACACTTTCGAATATTTATGACCACAATAACTGTCACGGGAATGGACCGTGGCTGCCATAACGTCTGTCATGAGCTATTATGTTGTCAATAAGTCCTTCAACCGAACATTTTTAATGTTAATTATTAGGATATACTTTAATCTTCATTTTACTTTGTTTACAGAAGAGAAACTCATCAATTGTGTCATATGATCATATCGTAAATGCGGTTAGAGATTAGTGCCGGAGTTAATTTTGAATGGTTGACTTTATAACTTAGCGAAAAACAATTTCAGCTCAATTTTCAGAAGATGATAAGATCTTCAGATGACTTTGAAGAAGAAGGACAGCAATCGGTGCTGGTCGTGCTTACAATATCCGCCAGGTATAGTTCTCACCATTCCCACTGAGACTCCTACAGTAGCTTTACAAACTTTCTGAAGGCTGTTGTGAAGCTGAAAATAAAGTTCATGGAAAAAGCTCTCGTATATTTACTCTACCTGAGAACGAGAAGGAGGTACGAAAATCCTTAACTTCTCCGATCAAAAAGTAAGTGAGCAAAACGGCTTTGAATTTTTCAAATCCTACTGTATGGGTCTCAGTAGGAATGGAAAAGACTATATAATAGACTGTCTGAACAACAGAAAGTAGACGTTTTGATTATCCACCAAAACTGATCCTGATCAAACTACAGACACAATAGACTGGAAGGAAATAACGTTTAAGAATGCTTTCGAATTGTGTATGCGATTTTCGATAGTAAATTTACAATGATAAACTAGTACATAGTCCTCACGATCAGTATTCGTCACAAGATTCCATATCTTCTTGCAGAGATCTCCGCGACACTGATATAAACTCAGTATCAGACCCATTTTGTATTGTGTCCTCATCAATTAGCACTGGTAGAGTTAGATCCTACACCGAGGTAGGCCGCACAGAGGTGAGTACGAATGAAGGAACGGGGTTAAATTGGGAAGGGATCTTTCATGATGATTTTTCTCTTTCTTGCAAATGTAGAAGTAATTTTCAAGGAACAATACTCCACTATATACATTTTATAAATCTCAAAAGAGGTATCTTCTTGTCAACATTGCTCTGTGCTACATGAGCACTCTTTCAGGTCATTAACAATTGTCTCGACCCTGAATGGTGTACGAAAATACAGATGAACTACTTGTTCGAAGAAGAGCAGCGCCTGAAGTTTGAAGTGTGAGTTTATACAGTTCAAACGTCATGAAATGTGTATGAGACATAATCCTCAACCGAGAGCCCAAGCAGGTGATGAAGCTTCAGCTAACTGATAGTTCTTTTTAGGGTGCTCACCATTTCTAAGTTAATTTTGACCAGGTTTTTTCTTCAAGGTTGCATACGATGTAATTTTTCTGCTAGATTAGACATGTACCAACATTTCAGATACGATAAAGGGCCACCGAAAAAAGACACTTTGCTTGGCTCTGCACTACTGCGGCTGCATGAAATTGTTGGCGCAAAAATGAATCGCGTCACAGTCCCTCTATGGTGAGACTAGAATTATCATTAAGTTGGAGACTCTCAGTTCCAATTCTTTTACGTCAAACATCCCACTCTCCTAAATGGCGTGCAAAAGAGATCGGCCAATTCTGTTTCTCTGTGCTCTCAGTTATTCATGACATGAAAATTCATGAACGATTATCCCTGATGTATTTCGTGTGTCGAGTATTGTGTTTGAGAAATACACAAGGAAGGAAGTGAACAGATGTCATTCATTTAGTTCTTTCGAGTTCAGTTTTTCGCAGTGAGTGTGATGTGAAGTCACAATTTTCGAAATATGCGACCACCTTCGAGACATTGGTCTCTGAACCCACTTCGAAATACATAGCAAATAGTTTCAGTTGCGACGGAAAACAGTATGGCTCGTTGACGGTGACCGCAGAAGAATTGAGCGCCGGTCGGCAAGAATCCGTTTACTTTGTAGTCAATGCCACCAAGTTGGATAAAAAGGACTTTCTCGGAAAATGCGACCCCTTTCTCAAGATTTCTCGATTCAACTACGATAACACGTATGTCTTTTTACCTTGTGTTTCATTGTCGAAACAACAAGTAGTACAATTGATCCACTGAGTCAATGCACCGTTGCGAAATATTTCCTTGCACATCTCCTCGAGCTTAACGCAATCTCATCTACATCTGCCTATTTCGCATTTTCTCAAGATGTTGAGACAACCGCTAACTTGAAATATCTATGGTGAAAAACAGTTGATTTTCGGTGAGTTTACAGAGTGAAAAAGTAGTCGTGTTTGCGTTCTGTTTAAATAGAAACAGTAACATGCGTAATGTAGCTTTTTGTTTCCAGTAGTTGTGTCACGAATGCACCTGTCACTAGTCATCATCATTTTTCTTGAAACAGTTGTCTTGACAAACGAAATTTTTATTTTCAACGTTCTTCAAGCCAACCTTCCCAATCACTTGAACTATGTCAAATGCAGTCGCTCTCATTGTGTCAGGAGGTTGAGAGAAAAATATCACCATGTACTGATGGATTATGAGATGACAACTCGCATTATCTAATTGTATATGATCATTCATAAATGTATATTATAAGCAGTCATGCGACAAGGAAACGAACATATTCGTTCAGAATAAGAAATCGTCGTTCTGAGAAATGCAGTGATGAGAGAACCTTTAGGCTGCAGCTGGCCTTTCGTACGAGGTATCGGGAACAGAATTTGAATCCAAAATGGAAACCATTCGAAATACACATTGATCAGCTCTGTTACGGGGACAAGAACCGGTGCGTTTTCTTTTGTTTTGAGGTTTTCGGGTATAGACAAATGTATTAAGTTTGTATTTCAAGTTCATAGTTTACAATTATTGGACATTTGGAATATTTCGTTTGTTGTTATATTACCCAAACAATTTGATGTTCAAAAAGGGTTTCAATAAATACGAAATATAAACTAGTCAGTAGACAACTCTGTAAAAGTGCTTTCTTTTTCTGTTCTTGAATAAAGTGTCACTCTGATCACAAATGTCCCCAAATGTATCTGATTGAGTTCGCGACAGAAAGAAGCGTCCTCATAGACTTCTAGTTTCATAACACCAGGTATTATTTGTGACAATCTGACATTGTTTCAGCAAATTCTTAATCGAATGTTATGACTGGGATCAGGATGGAAAGTGAGTATCAAGTTTGCTATCTTTTAGTGTTCAGATAGTTTCCCTAGTGGTTTCGGGTTTCGTTGGTTTGTTGAAATAACATTCATATCGAATGACACTTCAATACGCAAACATGTGTATTATGAGTTGTCCATCTCAGTAACTGTTCCATTTGATAATCACATCAAAGTGGACTTCTTCGCCGATGAAATTCTAGGGTGATAATCATGAGTATGAACTCTGTAATTATGAAATAGCTCATACACTGTAAATGTAGAGAAAATTCGGGGTTGATTGTCTCAAACAAACCTAACTGTTTCTACGCACTGTTTGTTCACATAGTTGGCAATCGGATGTAAACCACGACCAGCTTTTTTCAAATTGTGCGTTGGGCCGATCATTATTTTTCTCAAGTGTTTGGATGGGAATATTTCGTGAAAGTGAGTTAATTTGCAGCCATGATTTGGTTGGATCGTGTACGACCACCGTTAACCGACTTCTTGAACAACAGGATATTAGTTTGCAGGTCAGCTTATATATGCAATTCTGGACGTGAATGTGAATGTCATAGATGAGTAGTGACCTTCTAACATGACACTGTAAAACACATCTCAACCAATTGTGATTTCGAATTTTCACAGCAGGACATCAAATCAGCGATGAAACGCTGACCACTATATCAACAGAACACTGGCTTGATTTGCTTCCTAATCAAAGTTCACTTCTTCATATAGTCGTCGCCAACGGAAAGGCGGGAGGGTACTGTATATCTCACTTTCCGCTGTGTACGCACACATGTTTTCGATTCCAAAGATTGCCGGTTATGGGCACTAATAGCGCAATGGTTAGCGCCGTGCTACGAATATTTTGCTCGCAGGTTCGATTCCGGCGAGAAACAGAAATTTATAAATTTGGCACCCACTATAGTACTTTCAAATTAGCCTCAAATATGGTTTGCTCCGTTATTCGGTCACTTCGCTCTACATCACATCAATCTTATACAGGCTTGCGTAAAGAATTCTGCGCAGTTGACAATCACTTTATATACGTTTTAGTTGATCAACGAGAAGAAAGCAAAAAAGAATAAGAAATACATGGACTCCGGACTGATACACTTTCAAAAGGTCTACTGCTGGTACGACTATACATTCCTGGACTTCATATCAACAGGGTAAGCATATTTGAACAACAAATAACATTTAGCGAATTGTGTTCTGCGAAAGTTATGATTCCATCAGTGCTGGTGCTCGCAATGTCTGAATAGGGTCATTTAGAGGCCCGTGGCACAATGCCTTTGAGCGAACACTGCGTGTAATGCTGCATGTAGCTCACCATATAGGGTTTGCTTTTTTTAAAGACACCCTATGTGGTGTAAATTGCTGGATTAGTAGTTCAGTACCCTGGGTTTTCGGTTTGAGTTCGTGAACTATGGCGTGGGGCTGGTAAAACTACAACTCAGAGATGATTAAATTCTACGATATGGATTGAAAGATTGGCGCAGTCGGCTGGAAGAAAGGTTCGTTATGGCAAATTCACAACAGGAATCCCTTCGAACAAATCTATATTTCAGCTTTGAAGTTGAATGGTTGCAAAAAAGCACATGTTGGCATCAAATAATATTGGTTTTGGACTATATTACGAACGATTTTGCAGAACTGAACTCGATTTTATGGTGGCGGTCGCCTTCCCGGAGGTTTGGGAGGAAGACAGTCCATTGAGCACAGATCAGTACGATATGGCCATTCGCTCCATTGCTGATGTGAGTTTTCTTGCGACTGTTTCTTCGGTGGTGAAAACATTGTGTTTTTTTGTCGGTTTGACGAACTATGAAAGAGACCGACTCAATTTCAGATCTGTCAATATTATAACCTCAGTCAGACTTTTCAAGCGTATGGGTTCGGAGCAAGGTTACCACACATGGATCGTAGCCATTCAGTGTTTCCCCTGGTGAGTGTCAATCTCTACCTACTTGGATTTCGTTACTTTGTCACTTTTGGTCACATATGAAATGTTATTTATTGTTCAAAATGTGCATTTCATACTCTACATGTACTACTATAGCTGTAGTAGGAAAAGATCGTTCCCCACCAACAGCACACGTTGTTCTTCATGTGGTAGGATCACAACGGTGTTTTGCAGTTTCGCGCTTTCATCTCACAGTTTTTAAACAGTGTTTTTAACTCGTATTCATTCAGAATGTAGACGATGGTCGTGCTACATGTCAAGGAGTAGAGGGGTTGATGGATGCTTTTCAGAAGGCGAAACGAGCCGTTCATTTAATCGGCCCGGCTTATTTTGCTCCTATTATCAGGTTTGTTCACTAAGACACCCAAATAACCGAGTGTTTTACCCAGAATAGGGCAATAGTTTTGCTTTTCGTAACTGTTTTTGAACTCGAAATTCACATTTTCACGAGGTAAGATACACCAGAGACCTGAGGTTTCTAGCTACGACCACCACGTAAAAAGATACCATAGAATAACGATGAATTTACAGACTCGCTGCTCAACGCGCTATAAGAGCTCCATCTGACGGCACCGAATATGCTGTTCTACTGATTATCACGGACGGAGCAATTTCGGATTTGGATAAAACAAAACAAGAAATAGTCAAAGTGAGTGATCCCGGCCACTGTCCATTCTATTCATGATTTTCGTATCACGATACGTTCTTCTCCGGAAAAATTGGAACGAGTGTGTTTTATGCGGGACGTTTCAAAGGAAAATATCAATCACTCCCATAACGTCAACGCTTACCTGCCGATTCACTGTTTTATCTTATTATTTCACGAAACCTAGCAATATTGCTTCCTTTTGTTGTGGTCAAACTTGAAAACAAAGATTTTGATGTATTCTCAGGCTTCCTGTTTACCTCTCTCGATTATCATCGTTGGAGTCGGATATGATACTTTCGAAGAAATGAAAGAGCTCGATTCCGACAATCACATGTTGAGTTGGAATGGAAAAACAGCGAGACGAGACATTGTCCAGGTATGATATTTTCCTATACTCATCATTGGAAAACACACTTTTGGATTTTTGGAAATATCATCAAGATACATTCGGTTCGACAGTTGGACATAGTGCCGTACCCATTTGAAATATTATTTCAATCAACTCGTTTTATCTCGCAATATAAGTAATATAGGGCAACTTGAAATGTTTCAGTCTTACTAATATAACGTTTAGTCTGATGTCAGATCTGCTAGCCAAAGCATATTTTTTGGATCACGACCTAAATGCACCAGGATTCAGCTACCAAAAAGAACAGAATGAAACAAGGATACGTTGCTGCCTGTTTTTAATTTTCCGAGATCAACCTCTTCAACATTTTTACTTATAGCTGTGGTTCTTATTTCAGTTCGTTCAACTACGCTCGTTTCTTCCTCCTCACAAGAAATTGACCGATGAAGAGGAAGCCGAAGCAAAGAGGGAGCTTGCGAAAGAGGTTGAATTAGAGATATTTTCACCTCTTTAAGGGCTGCTGGTCTATTAAAATTAGGTCGTTTGGATCATTTAATTTCATTTCGGACATTCGATGCTCATTTCGACTGGTCATTTTGGTGTTGTAAAATTTGTAGTTGGGTTATGAGGCTTTTCCAGTACAATCGACAGATGCTAGGGACTTCGATTATGACTGATTTGTTACGAGAATAGACTTTCAAGCTTTCGCGAAGTTTGAGAAAATGAGGTACCTTCCAATTTGAACGACATAACTTTCAGGTTCTACAAGAAATACCTCTGCAACTCACATCGTACATGAAATCAAAAGGAATTGGGCCGCAACAGATGCGGGCTGAATCTGTTAATGAAGTCAGAACACATCAGCCTCTCAGGGAAACGCTATCAGGTAGGATACAAAACTCGTAAACGATTCACGTCCTGTACATCATCAAATTTATCCGAACTGTTACAAATAAACATTTCTATTTTGTGGTTTTGGAACGTTCTGGCTGAATTTCAGTCGAAACTCTCGAACAGAAGGCAAATTAATCAAATGGAGCCCTGTTCTGCAGTCTATGATTCAATTCAAGAGTTTTAGAATGAGTTAAACTCCCGCTATGACTGTTGTTACTTTTGTGGAATGATGGACCTGATGACTGATTTATATTGAGAAAAGATTATGATAACCTACGTGTTACAGATAATGGATCTCGTACAAGACGACTTTTACCAAAAGTACCGACAACTGAAATGAAGTATCAACTCCACATTTGATAGAACGCGAATAGTTTTGCACCGAATTAAAAGTTTTCGTATGTGGTTCGTTGTGCTCATAACGTGTAGTGAGGCAATATACACATGATAGGTTTGTTTCAGAAATAGCCAATTCTAACTTATTTTCTCCCGGTAGCACATGGGGTAAAGTACATATATATAAACCCCATCTACACCTACCGTATTCAAATGTGGGCTGTTGTCGAAAAACTTGAAAGGATTCGTAAACCATGTTGTGTTTATGTGTTTATGGTACCGTCGGTGCACGCATACTTCAATAATGAAGGGAAATGACTTTTTCCCTGATTCAAGTGGCTTTTGTGTGAAACGATATATTACTTTCTTGGAGAAAACGGTCTAACAAGCCTATTTGTAAGTCCCGGCGCTCTCACATTGATGCGAAACAAAACAAAGTAAACTAGCATGTTTATTTATCGGACTACTCGCATTGATTATTCGGAATACACTATGTAATGACTACCAACAATATGCCACAATTAGGCCTGGCACGTTCGGAATACACTTCGTAATGACTACGAACAAGATGCCACAATTAGGCTTGGCACCACCTTCAGCTCAACGTCACCTGAAATTAGTTTGTGATTCAAGTAGTTCTACTTGAGATAACTTGAATTGACGCTGTTCCTTGGAAATAAATGTTCGTGAACAAATCTAATAACCATTACGATAATTTATACATATGTAGAGAAGTACCATAACTCTTGTTCGAACACTCTTGTTCCCTTTCAGCAAAATATTTGATTTTGAGACAGAAAGTAGCCCGTGAAATATGGTTCCCACACATCATATTATCGGTCTGTTAGTTCCCTATTATCTGCTGATCAGTTATTAACAGACTTTACGTCAAGAGTTTTACGTCAGAATCATGTCTTCCTCATTAGGGAAGTCCCTAACGACAGACCAGACAAGTGCAACTGTTTTCGATATTGTTTTGTGTCTCATATTTAGTTAGCAGACCTGTTTTTGTGACGATGATCATTTCTAGATCTTCTAGTTGGTTGGGAGAGCATTTGGTTCCGTCTGCTCTGGTTCCCACACACATGCCAACATCCAGGAACTGAGGAGCCAGCACCCAGTTCCAGTGAAACTCGGAGAACGGGACCTTCAATTCAAAATGGGATCCTCAAACAGTAACTGAGATAGTTTGAAAGGTTTTCCACAAACTGAATCTAAATTACAGTTCCAAAGTTAGTTGGCGTGGTTTTTCTCGGAGACAGACAGAACTAATAGATACTATCTTGAGGTTATCGCGAATAAGTATTCCGAGTTTTAGAAATTCTAAAAAGATGATCGGATTTAAGGCGACACTGCCACTAACCTCGGAGTGAGATCTGCAACAGCCGTTTCTGTTAGGATAGAGGCATTGGACCTCATTACTGCTTCTTTTTTTGAAGACATTGTGTCCGAATGAGGCGTGCATATGAATCTGAATTCGGAAATTTTACACAATCAAGAACTAGAGAATCAGTGACGAGGGAGTGGTTGATTTCAAGGTCGGGTACCAAACCATATAATATATATATATATATATATATATATATATATATATATATATATATACAGCAAACGCGGAAGCACGTAATCGTAGAACCCAGAGAATGTTATTACACAGCTCTGAAAATTCGTAGGCTGCTCTTAGAATGTCAAGATAAACGTATACTCGATATGAATACGCTGTGCCAGAAGTGGGGTTCTGATACTCTGCCAGACAGCGTTGATATTTATCTCAATAGAGTGTGTGGTGTGCGAAAAGTTCATGACAATTTTGCGCTATTCCAGAACAGTAAGGCAAAATTAGTATGTTCGCACTTGAAGAAAAAGGATCATCCCAACTTAAAACTTCTACCTCCTAAATTCTTTTGGAAAACCTCTTTGAGATTAGTTTTGCGATTCAGTGCAATGTGATAAACATTATTTCAAGCTAAACATCATTGTTTGTTTGGAAAGTTATAACGTAATTCAAATGCGCGCCTCTGATCAAACTACAAGGATCAGGCCGCTGATAGGCTGTTGTCAAGGCATTCAAAACGCTCTAGGTCGGTAATAAAAACAATATTTAAGGTATTTACCACTTGTATGAACTGTTTTTAAACCGACAAAGAACAAGAGTGAAAGTGTTGGCATGAAGACTTTTGGATGGTATTATTGACTTTGCCATTTTTCAACTGTCACTTGTTAACCCACTGTTTTGAAGTCAATGTCCACGTGATGCTCGAAGTGAGATGAGGCGTCACCGAACCCTGGAAAATCGTAAAGTATATAGAGTGTCCGCTGTAGGGTTTTGTATCTAAATAGCCAACTGTACTGTAGGGTCTTGTATCTAAATAGCCAACTGTATAATATTATGGGTGTCGTAATTATATCATACATGGTGTGTAACGACAACAACCATCTTAACTAACTATCTGGTTACAGTACACTGACGACAAACATTCTTCTAGAGCTCACCTTGACATTTTGCCCTCAGGAGAAATCCGTAGTTCGAGTGGTTTCGCGTCTTTATTTTGTGCAAAACTTTCGGCATCTGTATTTCTTTCTTTGGCATTTTACCAACTCCGTTACGCTCGACGTGTGTTAGGACTGGATCGACTGAGACCTCATGGGGAGTCACGTACTCGTAGATCTACAATAATTTATACGAACGTCGATAGTTTCAACACTTGTTGGCAAATGATCATAACCATTCCAACTTTCGCATGTAAACCGCTGTTTCTGATGAATGGAGTTTCCTAAACATTTGGAAGTGTTGTTGTCGAACTCTGCACGCCTTCCTCACATATTTGAACTGATTAGGTGCTGAAGGTAGGGCTAAGTTCGGAAGGCTAAGTTCGCTCGTGTGTAAGGCACTTCCATCTTATAATTTCATGTATAATTTGTCTCACATTCAGTTGGTACGCGTCCTTCTCTGTTTTGCACCACTGAGATGGATCAATCTCCATGATTAGCTCATTCGCCTTCTGGAGTCCCGATGAGTTGAACCAAATTCGGGATGAGTCTGCGTGCAAATGACGAGGTGCTAGAAACAACTTGAATTTGCATTTAATACAGGTTCACATTCGGAACGTTATATTGGTGCACATCTTTCATATCATCACAGTTTGTTTTCCTTGATGATATTTGTTGAGTTCTAACTAATGTTTGAAATGAAACCCCTTCACAGCTAGAGGTCAAATAGTTCAGCATACAAACGTTCAAAAAGACTATTTTCACACATGAGCGTCGAACTATTGTTTGTTCTGTTGATAAATTGATTTTCAATGTATATGATTGCCGGTGCAACTATGACATGCGCCTAACTTGAACTACATACTACTTTTGCAAGCAGTCCAAAAACATTTTCGAATACACTTACATTGTAGAACCTCAATCTCCTGGACCGTGGTGCGACCCGCCGCCTTCAGCTGTAAACAATTGAAACAATGTATAGCTCTCAGAGCCTCATAGCGGATGGTTCAGATTACGGTAATGAGATTTTAGTTAGAAATTTGAAGAGAGAGAAGTGATTCGAATACAACTGTACCTGGCGATACTCCTCTCCATATCCATACTTCTCGAACAAATAACTTATTCGTTTTGTGTCTAGGTCGGGAATTCTTCTTATGGCTGTGGTTTCGTGTTTCTCATTTATTGACCACGAAATTTCGTTCTGAAATGAGATGAAGATGAAAATATGCAATTTCTCGTTCGCTTGTGTCTTTCCTTTCTGATGTATCTCCCTCTGAAATAGAAAAATGATGGTTTTGCGAAAATGGCAACTTAAAAGGTCTCAATGAGTGCTTTCACAATGTTATACTATTGAACAACGCAAGGGACAGGGAACGAGCACGGCATGGTTACTGAAATGTTACGCTGAGAACACCACAATCAACCATAATAGTTGGTGCACTGAACCTGATCATCACGACACTACCTTCATGTGAAGAATTGTAGTTTCCTTCTGAATGCAGTCATTCTGTTGATCCGACACGCTCAGTGGTTGACAATGAGCTCTGCAATCGTGATGAGTTAGTGCAAAAGTTGGGTGGACCAAGTAATGTCTACTAGCATATAGTTCTGGGTCAGAAAACAAACTGCACGGTTTCAATGCTGCGAGAAAAAAGTAAAGTTCATGAAACTCACAGAACAGCCTTTCCCAGCTCTGCTCCAATGTTGTGAGGAATGGTGCTTGGTTCAATTCCGAAAGTGAAAGCCAAGACAAAAGAGACAAACAGCAGCGCCGCCAAGTGCATTCTAAAATTAAATTCAATTGTTGTTCGAGTTGTTCTCGGGATTTTACGCAAACGAATAAGACGTGGTATTTGGTATACTAACTAGTTCCACCAATTTTACTGTGAGTATAGTTTGTGTGAGGTGAGGTGTTGATCGTTTTACGAAAGTGTAGAATGCAGGAAGACCACGCAGGGTCTGTGATATCAAGACTACTCCGCAATGAACAGCTGGAATGGAATGTTCTGTAATGGGCGTGACCGTGTATTGAGAGATTATCATAAAACAGAAAGGAATTAGGAGGTTGATATTTGGAACATAATAAGAAAGAGATAAGGCGAATCAACTGAGATTACTACTAGCATTAGGATTTCAGAGAAAAAAAATATGGTATTCGCTTAATAATCAAGCAGCGTCTAGGTGAAGCTAGATGTGACTTTGAACGAGGTGTTTTTGAACTGCAAATGAGAGCTGGATTGTGTAATAGAAACGAATTACGTGAACAAGTTTGACGAAAAGTTATTATTGGATTACTTAAGTATTCTCAAAGGATCTAATGTTAATGCCACTACGGTGTAGAAGGAATTATTGTAAAAATATTGTGCGTAGGTAAACCGCTGATAATGTCAACCAAAAAGAAAATCAAATACTATCTAATTTGATTTCTTCTGATGTTCCGATTTTTGAACGCACATCATTTGTGGTGGCTATTTATGACTTTGTGTAAAAGTATAGTAAACCATGGGTATTAAGTCGTGTTGGAGACGTTCGATTACAATAAGATTTTCAAGTTTCAGAATTTCTCAGAGAACATTCTGCCGGAGTTTCGTTTTTCTGCTTCATTGTGCATGCGATATGCCGATGATGACCTCATATACACCGTTGTTCAGGCTTTGAAAACGTGCTTCAACTAGCAGATATGGCCTAGTTGATCCGTTCATGGTATTCCCACATGAAGAGTACTTGTATTCTTATTGAGTGCCCGCCTTGTTTGTCTTCATTATGATTGTGAGACCTGAGCCACGGAAACTATTGTCAAACATAAGCCATGACCCGGCTGACCATAGCCGCATTCTCTTTCATATCCTCCTTTGTCGCCCAAATGTAAGTTTCTACCGAATTATATTTACCGAAACCTGTCCGAACTAAACTCATACTAAACAATGTTGTACTAGAGTTATGTGAAACAGCTATGTGGAACCTAAAAACATTGTGACCTTCTCGGGTATGACAATGCAGATGTATTTCACGCCTTTCACGGAGACCATGATTGTGAGTATAGTTCATTCCTTTGCAGTTCGCCGATGAAGGCTTCATTTCCGTTCAAGTTGGCCGTTACTCCGGATTGTAAATGTGCAATGTTGGTAGAACCAGTATGTGGTCGACTCGGAAATACGCAGTACACGTACATGAACGAGTGTGTGCTGGAGTGCTCGAAGAAACAGGCTAACTACCGTAAGTTGTTGACTATCACCGTTCGACTTGAGAAGTTCATGTAGGGAAATCGAATGATACAATAGAAATGCCGCAAATTCCCTATTGTGTAGAAGAAAATTCTGCGTATCGCAAATGTCAGCTGTATTATTTTCAGGCTTAGAGTTAATTTATCGAGGTTCATGTTGTCGTCAAACACGTTGTTCGCCCTTCGATATGCCCGTATGTGATCATAACGGAAAGGTCGGTTGTTTTTCTGGCGTCTATCAATTAGTTTCAACATTTCATGGAATGCAAATCAGATTTAATCAGAGCAATTGATGTTATATATGCCACCAGGATACTGTAGAGTATGAATTACGCAAGCCATGCGTGTGATACAACATACAATGATGAAATGAGAAAACTTTGAAGAAATTAATTTCAGAAATCAAAGTTATACTGATAGAAAGTTAATAGTAATACAAATAATTTCATTCGCAGTTCGTTCTGAACTGCACCAGGTAAGGAACAAAAACGAAAACGCGTCTAACCAGTTTTTTTTCTGTTGTAGTTGAGTTGCAGAAAGTTTTCTATTCAGATGTACGACTCTTCGTGCTCTTTCGAAACGGCACAATGCGTTGACTTGAGGAGGCACGGACGACATCTTGCCATGGACTCCAGTTCAAGCAGGCGAGCCACTATAGCCTATGTCAATCGTCACATGTAAACACGATGAACGAGAGGCTTGCGCCGAACAATGATTACAAACGCGTGTTATTTAACATGTCATTATAGTTTCGACATGACATCTCATGGTGTTCTTTCAACGTCAACCGCCTGCATGAAACTATGAAAAGTAATTCAGTATGGACATTTTGTCGTTAACGGTGGTGTCTAGTGTCTACGATATTTTTTTCAAAAAAAGTTTAACTGGAATGACAGAAAACTGTAGTTGGCAGTTTCTTTTTATCTGGCACTCTTAAACCTCATTAACTTGTCCGACGCTTTATGCAGAATCTCAAGGGACAGGTTCCAACCTACGTTTGTTCGAACACGCAATAACTTTTTCGTCCTACATCGCGCTGAGATGCAAGTCTAGCAAGACAGTGAGAAAGGAGATAGACGAGAATTGGTGTCGTTGGGATGTTCTTGTCTGTAGTTGACAATTTATAACTTCTTGTTGTAGGTGTTCGTGCGTGCAGCCCTGTCCACAAAAGTGGAAACCTGTGTGCGATTCGAAAGGAAAAACTCATGCCAATCACTGTTCCTTCCTTAACCATAAGTGCTTGTTCCAACAACAGTACGTTTCACGTTTAGTAGTTTCTATTGACATCATACATGTTCAATGTTCATCATAGAATAACTTTATTTGTTTTCTGAATAAAAGTCAATAATATCCGCGGAATCAGAAGATTACAAAGTGACTAAAGTGCCAAACTACAAGCTTCAACGCTAGTGTGAACCAGTAAACTGTACTCTGAGACCCAATGTTCAGGTACAATGAGACCATTTCGGTGGACTACGAGGGAACTTGCTGCGACGATATGTGTTTTTCAGGTAAGTGTCGCATTTTCGTATTTCTGCACTTTGTAGCACACATTGATTCCCAACGTTTTAGGTGTCAACGTTTTTCAGTGATAGAAACATGTTCTCAACTTTATTGTTTATAGTTTGTTTTGTTTATAGGTCATTCAACATTTGCCATTTGTGACACTAATGGACAGACACATGCAGACTTGTGCTCGTTCTACAAGGTGATTTTCGGTATAATAAGACCTCTTATGTAGCAAGAAGAACAGTTTCAACGAGCGGAATGGACAAAATTTCATCATTCAGTTGTGTATGGTATATTCCAAGCGCTTTTTAACACGCAGTCAATATATCCACAATTTTCAGCACGTTTTTCGTTTTTGACGTACACAACTGAGAATATAAACGGAAAAATCCGGCCTCCAATCTTTATAATTGGAATTGATCACATTTACTGTTGTTATAAGTGCTCATCAGAAAACACAGATTAGAATTCGTTGAGTGTGTGGAGTGAGACGGAGTATAATCAAAGCTGTATCATCGCAGGCTCAATGTCAACAAGCACGTAGAAGCGGAAACAGGCCAGGACTGAAGGTGTCTTCCCTCGGTGCATGCAAGGAGGCCCGTCCCAATATCACGAACACATTCCAGTATTTCGTCCAGAGGTTCGCCGAATAGTATGTCAGCAGAATGAATCGTATCCCATCTGATTATATTGTATCTTGTTTTGCTCAGATTTTCATTTTCTGCGAACACTGACTTGTAAACAGAAACCATTGTATTCTGAATTTAATAGCAGCCTAGCAACCAAGCAAGATTAGCGTGTACAGAAAAACAATTCTCAAAATATGATATGAAAAACATGTAAGGAATCAATCATGTCAGGGACAATATTCTTGCAGACGTTCAACTCTGGTAAAAAAAATCACCCAACAATTTCCTACGAAAACTGTTTAAACTAATTTTGGAAACATTATATTGTAGATTCAGTCACGATTACCATAAAATCCTCCACACAACGAAAATATTCCAAAACTTTATTTATTCGTGTGCGGTATTAACAACATATATGTTTGAGAAACTGTCATTATGTCATTGAAGCAATAAGAAGATGGCAAAAAGTATACGCCCAACAAATGAAAATTTCCTAGTACAGATACAAATACCACAGTCAAATTAATGGAAGAAATACATCAAACACGTACCCGAACAAAAATGAACACTTTCAAAACAATACATAAACAACCTGGCGGAAATCACGTTTCAGAGACTGTTCAAACCCTCAAATCAAAAACCACTCCGATCTAACCCCAATCTACACGCTGAAGTAATGGAAGTTCAGAGTAACACGCGAGAACCTAATCAGTTTTCGGCAGAAAACCCAAAAAACGTTCAATTCAACACTTCTACGTGGATGCAAAGCAGCACAGGTATGCAAAGTTACGTTGCGTAATCTGAAAAATAGTCACCACCGAAGATCATTAGAACGACTTTCCCAGACGTGATATAAACTAGGACTATCCTGCGGTTATCTCTAGATAACTGAGGAATGATGTTTAAACAAATGCACAACCTCCAAAGTGTAGTGAAATAGAGAGAAACACAACTAAAAACTATTTAGTTATAGAGAATAAAACTCGTGACTTTATGGGAGATCAATTTCCACTCCATCGATATCAACTGAATTGAACTGTAATATCCGCGGCCGCTGACGATGTTTATTTATTATATCAGCCAATTCGTTGTGCATCTGAAAACTCAAAATCAGAACGATGAGCGTATCAGCCGATTGTTGTTCGAGGCAGGAACACAACTGGGACCGAGTGGTCAAGTGGTTAGCGTTCGGCTGTCGCTCCACAGACCTGAGTTCCATCCCCGCGAAATCTCTCTGGCGGACCGCATGAGCTGGTAAAAAGCTCACCCATACCTATCTCCACCCCCTCTACGGACAGTCCCAGTAAGAGAATGATTCATTCTACTGTTTTCCAACTGATACTCAACGGGCTCGTTACGCTCCACGTTACGCTCTACGGGGTAACGATCTACGGTATTTCATTCATGTTCGACTACTGAAATTTCCGTGAAACCACATTTTGGTAACACGAGAGATTGAATACGTTTACACGTTTAACCAACTTCCACTCAAACAGCCCGACAGTTGAACAACCACTTGCCTTTTCGGTGTTTTTAGAGATCAGTCCCACTGTACGGTGAATGTTGTTTTCGTGCATTTCTATTTGTACGATGTCAACTTTTGCTTTGTTTTTTGCCGCATCCTGAAAAGTCACGAAGTTCACTGAATCCACGATCACATAAACATGAAAAAAAAACTCATGCCGTTGTTGTATTGTTTTAGAAGGGTTCGAACATTTCGGTTGCGCTGCACATTGAGCACGTATTGGACAACGGCCAATTTAGTTTATCTTCGCTGAAAACGTTTCCACGCATACACGTAAATGGAAGAAAGTTCAGATCAGAGCTTTGTGGAGAGAAGCATTTGTGAACCTCATGCTTCCGTTCAGATAGAGAAAGACCTCACCCGCTCGCATAAGTAATCCTTCAACCGAGCCGTGTTTTGTATACCGGCGATATTCACTTTCAGAGTGCCACCCCGTTTACGGCAGTCCAATCTTCGAGGTTTATAGCAAATTGCCTCATTCAGAACAAACACCAGACCCCCACGGCGGCGCTGAAAGGGGCGAGAACATATACTCTATTTCATAGATCGATGTGCTTCTACAGTAATCTGCTAAATGTTCAGGAGGAGGCTGTTTCTAATAGGAAATTCAATATTTTGGTTTCAAACTTTTAGAATTTGTAGTAGTAAAGATGAAGACGACTGCCAAAATTTGGATAAAATCGAAATCGCCAACATAAAAAATGTAACCTGAAAGTTTAAGCATATTACTGTAGAGCGTAGAGAGTTATAAATTGGTGAAACAACCTATACAACACACTGATAGTCTGATGGAAGTAAAACGTGTGCGACGTGTGAAACACATCACAACTACCCACTCCATGTTCATTCCTAGTGAAGAAAACTCGAAAACTACATATAATCAACAAGTTCGGATAATTGAACAATTTTTGAGGAGAAGGGTAATTTTTGCATCACTTTTTAGGGTATGAACACAACTGCAGTGGTAGTTTGATCTCGATACACGCCTGAATTAACGAATTCGGAGCAAAATCAACGAGATCAAACTACAAACACAGCATTTCAGCAAAGTACAATGCATGGGAGCATGGGCTTGCTTTCGAAAGAGCGAACCCGTGGCCAGTGCTAACTTCTGCCAACAATGATGAAGTAAACTAAGAGAATTGACGTTTCGTAGCAACGAGATGTATGTACTAAGCAAATTCGCACTATTTATTTGCGAACTAATAATTAAACTAACTTCTATTAACTTTCCGTCTTCGATTATTACTCCGTCAATATGCCATTTATGACGGACGAGGGGATCGGGCGCTCCTGGATCGCAATATCTACCAAAAACACAACCCATATCACAACATACCTGAAAACCGTTTGTATTAAACTTACTTTCAATATATACAAATTAGACATCAGATAAATTTTAGGTGAGTACAACAAAATATATAAAGTGATCAAATCTTTGTGGTAGTTTGGTCTCGATGAACGCGTTTATTTTCGATTTTCCAGAAACAATGGGATAAAACTAAAAAACACCGCTATAGGAAACGGTAAAGACCACTGAATAGTATAGACCTGTTTTAAGTAAAAGGGAACATATAGATGTTTGTTTTTAGGTAGTTTAGGCAAAGCCGACTTTGAAAAGTCTTGCGATAGCCTAAGGGTTGAGGAATTAGTGATGGTAAACGTCATTAGACGCCGGTAGAAATCAATTTGAACAACTAATAGCTTCGCATGAACTAAACACTTTGTAAGCAACTCTATGTACACGAACTACTCTCTATGTTGATTTAGAAGAGTTTTACGGTGGATTGCTAGGGCATCTGAGGTTGGGAGTACAAACTGATGGAAATCTTGCACAACATACATATGAGGAAATCGTGAAGCAGAAAGGGAAAAACCACAAGGCAAGTGTACTATATGTTCTAAAGAGATGATTAATTACAGTATTATAACAAGAAGGTAACAATTGTTGATGATAAATACGTATGAAAAATTCAAGGAATAAAAACGTGTATGCTTGAACTACGATTCGTTGCAAGGAAAACCACTCAATTTCGCTACACTGTATTTCTTCAATCGAGTAAATGAAGAGCTCAAACCGAAGAGTTTAATTGTAATTGTAACAGGTATGCTCTTAGAAGCCGGCTCAGACACTACTGCAAAACATCTGTAAATACACACGACAAGTGTTTTGCACCTGGCAGATAAAATCTCTCTGCAATGGTGAACTTTCAATTTGAAAAATTGAACTTTCGGAGAACTTTGTTTTAAAGAGAATTGTTACACAGAAAGTTGTTGCTGTTAACAGTACAGCGAAATGACGAGTTTTGAAAAAAAAAACTAAGGTTTAATGCTTAACAAACATATATCTTGGCAATTGTTCACATTCGGCAATCAAAACGGGACTATAGTATTTGTGTCAATGTTCTGTGCACATAAGGTTCAACGAGCACGTCATCTAGGACTATGTGAAGTAATGGAGTCGCATTTAATGATGCTTCTCGGCATTGAAACGCGTTCGTATTCAAGAAATACTGCCCACAGCCCACGCCAAAAACGGCGGAAAATGAGTTTACCATAAAAGTTCAATTATTTTCCACTTCTGGTTTCGCAAAAACATAGTATTAAGAGATCGTATGGGGAAATATGCCATTATTTTACAAATATCGACGGTATAAGGACCATATTATTACAAATATAGACTTTAAAAGTGATTGAAAAATCGTATTACCGAGAAAGAATATAAGTTTCGTTTTCAAACCCAAAACTCAAAAAATCCAGGATCAAATGCAAAATTCAAAAGACCAAAGTTTTGTGAATCAGTAGGGACTCGTAGAGGTGGAAAAAATGATGTAAAACTACCAAGTAGGATAAATTGACTCAAAAAAGTTCGCGTTCGAACTTGCGATGGCCTAAGGCGCAGTTTAGGGCGAGGCGAAATTCAGGCTGAGCCTGGTAATTCAGTTCAGTTCAGTGCACTTGGCACCTAGGCAGCTGATTAGGACGCTGAAAGCAAAGAAAGAAGCAAGAGAGGGTGGTGCGTAAGCAACAATCATTGAGTATACTCGAATGAAAGACCAGATAAACATCCCGAGATCAATAGGTCTTGCACTCAAGATGGAAGAAGATCGAAACGGAATTAGAAACCCATTTAGTACTACATGATAAATTGAATAGTTCAAATTTTTCTCGTGAGTGCAACTAGTGCGAGTGAGACTTAGGCTCAGCGCGAGCAGCAGGACGTGTTAACTCAGATTTCATCCTATATGTCATATACTCCAGTCATCTTCAATGCAGATAAACTAGAAAGCAAGGAAGTAAGTGATACATAAATTATGTATATGTCAAATTGACACAGGTGGTACTAACTGTTATCAACATTTATTGATCAAATATTCAGTATGAGACGTAAGCAGGAATGACAATCATGTGATATCTGACGCTACCAGTTGCAGATAAGATAACCATCGCGTCATTGCGAGTGGCATTCCAGGAAAATGACCGTTTAATAATTTCGAAATGAACACATATGAAACAATAGATTGATGTTACATCTTTCAAACTTCACAGATTACCGATTCTAATCAGCACCTTGAAACTGGAGCTATATTCATTTGAATGCAACCGGAATCTGTACGTAGCTCACGTGTAGGAGCATAGAAAGAAGCGTTTTCAACTAGTATCCGTCTGATTAGCCTGGCTTTCTGCTACGTGGTTTTACAAGAGGTATGCTGTTCAACTAAAGTTACATGCAATACTACATTTCTTTCCGTTTCGTCTCTCAGTGAACTCTTAGCAAAACATTTGAAGAGGGCTGAGTTCGATGGAACAAAAACTGAATAAGTATTGGAAACGGACATGTCCCCTCCTAACTGGTTCGGTGGGTGAGTCGCTGTCTTTTTCTCGCTAGCGCCATAGTGATTGATGGCCCCTCGCCACGTTAGTATATTATAGTTCAATGCAAAGGATGGTAGCAAAATATATCGATAACAGATTGTGAAGAGGTTGGTGATGATCCGGGTCTGATCAGTATGGACTATTATTTGTTAAATTGTTGGATCACCAGTTGTTAAGCGATCTAGTTCCGAACGTATATCTCCATGTTCTATCTTCTCTATTTTCCATCCTGGAAACAGCGTGAAGACGCGAGGAGTGTCCTGCCTATGTTTATGAATTGGATGGAGTACGTTAATCACGATGTTTTTTCAGACGTTAACGAAGATGTAAGTAATAGTGTGACAGTTGAAATATGACTGGTAAACATTAGTTTCGGCAGAAAAACAAACCGATAAAGAGTGGTAGTTCCTAGTAATTTCGGTTCACAGTTCATTCATTTTTTAAAGCTAATTTGGAACTCTCGTACTGTTCGTAGCCATCACACGCTTTTTTTGCTCCGAAACCGTGAGCTTTTCATGTTATTTATGTTTACTTCTTCAATAGATTGTTACTCACCAACACAGTTTCAAAATGTCATGTTTCTGGGGGCGCAAATGAGTATGCCATGTTCTCACATTGGTATTGAGTTACGTGAGCGACGAATAATGGAATTGACTTGGACGCCACTTCGCCACAACGAGCAACTTATATCCGGCCATAAAGGACAAATATAGTAAGCCTTATCGGGAACACTATTTCTTGATAATAACTTTTTAGTATATCGTACCAATACGAGCATTACGGTATGTATTTAAGTATCGGCGTCAAAAAAAGTGCAAAAATTGCAGTCTTCGCCAGTTGCTTCACTGGGTGAAGGTAAACAGTTATATATGCACGCCAATTTGATGCAAACTCGAACGTAAATTAGTGAGAAATTGACTTCGTACGTCCTAATTGCCGCAAACTATCGGAAAATCCTCAACGAATATAGCAGCGTCTCGTTCATAAATTCCCCCTGGAATACGCGTAAAACTGACGTCGAAACTCTCTTTTGTTATTGGTAAAAAAAGAACATGCACTGCGCAGGAGGTAAAAAACTTGAAAAAAGTTGATGAACTATTGAAATACAAATAAACCAAGTCTGGAGCTCACTGAAGAGTGTGGAACCGGAAATCAAGGCAAGTTAGCAGCTCATATTGTAGTTTGACGCGTAGGAGCCCTTTTACGGACTGTACTTGAACCCGCAACCCTTTATGGACACGTTTGGCCATGGGAATTCAATAATTTATTGGGGATTTCACAGTCCTACGTGAATATTGTATAGATTATTATCATTGCATCTCTGCCAAACTACTTTACACAAACATACTACATACATGCAAGTCAAGTACTTTACACAAACATACTACATACATGCAAGTTAAGTTAGTGGCTATTAGAACTAGAGTTGTGACAATCATCGACCCGCACTATGTTGGTGGATGCGTAGGACAATTAATTGAGCGGCTAGGTTTAAACTAAAGAAGACCACATGTTATTTGGGACATGGAAGAGCAGAGAGATGACGAATTTCTCACAAATAATTAGCCTCTACACCATTGCTCTCATTATCCCAGTTTCCCGATAAACGTGAATTGTAAATGTCATAATACAATGAGAAATGGTTTGATCAAGTGAAATGTGAAGAAAAAAATCAAATGTCATAACACGTTCTTGAATGATATGTGCAAGACCACAGTATGTTTCCGATTTGTGAAAATATATATGTTCAGGGAATGATGAAAAAACTATCACAAAACAGGAATACGAAAACCCATCAAACTACTAGTTTTAGTATTATTATAAATGATGAGGCGAATTTTGACTAGATTACGGTTGTTCCGATACAAACACCGTAGTTTATCGACATACAGCTATCGTATTTCAGAAAATTTCCATTTATGGCTGTGAAATCACTTTTACATACGCGAATGGTTTTAAAACTCTCGAGTTTCCGAAGAAATTCCGATTGGCTATACAGAATCCGACTACATGATGCTCAAAACGACTAACACACATTGCTTTTATTTTAACAATCTCCTCGATTGTTACCCACAGACAAATCATGTGTCACGCGAACCACAAAAATATGAGTCATTTATTTAGTTGGTGTTTTGTGAATGCCCAACTCGCGTAATTGTTTACGGTGTTTCAGCTAGAGAACACAGTGAATGATATCTGCTTCGCTAGCGAATTTTATTCATAGACTTCCCTGTCTTCTAGGGCTCATATTCACCGTATACTCCATTTTCCCGACAACGATAGAGCTTGACGAATTTGTGTGAGAAACTTCGGTGGAAGACTGAAGCAACTCATTAACCCTTCACAGGAGCACAACTGGGTTACCAAGAATACTACTGTGTGTTCACTATTGCTAAACCCTTGGTGCGATTATCATTCAGAAAACATGTTAAGCATTTAGCTTGGCTCTTCGAATTTGGAGTAGCGAAAAAAATCCGTTGGAAAGGAGCTAGATGTTGAATGGCTAGAATCTGCTAATGTGGCACTGCCTCATCAGATTTCACGCCTCGGGACATTTTAAAAGGCGTTGAGATCTGACAATAAATTGTACGCTTTGGAAGCAAACCAGGCGAAGACGATTCTCGATTATGAAAACGCCTACTATATGTGGATGAGAGCCCCTCCCATGGAAGTTTTGTTAAATGTGGAATAACGAACACCTCCGCAAACCATGAGAATAACGTAAAGAAACGTAGCATTATCTGCTAATGGAAAATAAGGAAAAATCACATTGATAACGAGAAATTGGGACGAAAACGATGATGAACCAACCCTCGGAACACCGAAATCGTCTAGAATCAGGGTGAAGACGATTCTGAGTGGCATCTTTCACTGATCACATAATTCTGAACCATTCTGAGCAAAGTATCTGAATTGTTCAGAATGCAAAAAAGTGGACTAATTAGCGTCATTATGCGAATAGTTGATCAGGTGTTGTTTTCAAGAGAGTGGGCGCTAGATTCGACTCTTTTCGGGGTTATTTGCCACGTTCAGCCTTGCCTGCATGAATTGCTGAGTAGCCCATGACATTGAACAATTGTCGTTTCAATGAATGACCGAGAAGTCATCGATGAATATTCAGTTTGATAGGTGTCATTATTTACCTGTCTCAAATGTCGTTGAAACACTTGAAACAGAAGCGGATAAGTGACACTTACTAGTCAATAATTGAGATACAATTATTACAGACGTATGTTCTGTATAATGGGAATATGCGTTATATTTCGTATTCGTAGTTTAGGCATAAGATACATGTGTACAGTTTTTTTCCCAATTTGCCTTGGTCTCAGAACTGTTTCTCTTTTGAGCTTAAAATGGTGAGTTTTTCTTGTTGCCTTTCGTTTCCGCTTTGGAGATATATATACCCGCATTTCGCTTCATTAGTTATGTGAGAAGTTTGACTGACACGAAGAAGGCTCATTAGGAGTGGTAGTTGGTGACATTCAGTTTTCATGTTAGCGTGAGTGAGCTAACGTTCGGTCACAGAGTACATGAAAAGTTAACGTTGATTCACAAGTTGTAAGAAAATTCAGTAGCACGTTTCGCCTCTACCCCCAAAAGTGACCACTAAAGGAACTCTCGGGGCTCCTTAGTGAGTAAAAAGAGAATCGATACAATTTTGTTTGATGGACGGAACGTATTTGAAAAATATGCATTACCTAACGGGGCTGATAACAATCTCAAATATGGAGAAGAGGAATAAGGTCATAATTTAATAGGTTCATATCTCACTAACAACACGCAAAAATGAATTGAACTAATTGTGCTGACACGAAAAATTTATTATAAGTGTTTTCAAAGTCTAAACCTGGCAATTTTCACTATTGAGTTCCGTGTAAATTCAGTGAAAACGCTATCAAAAGCAGAACTCAACCTGTGCATGCAATGTTCCTTATGTTGTTTTCACAAATGATTGTTGAGTTTATGAAAATGAGCATTGGTACCATTATAAAAAAAACCGGGAGGGAGTGAAAATGTATTTTATATTAAAACATAATGGAACTTCTTCCAGCGCTTCCAGTATACAACCCTTTATTATTCAATCAGCGAAGGCAGCTTTTGTAGGAGTGCGCAGCTGGGACCCTCGAAGCTATTTCGCGGAAACAACGGATATAGATTAGGTTTCCATAACTGGAGCAGCGTCAGCAACATTAGTGATAATGATAATACAAATCATAGAGAAATTTGCAATTCTGTAAATACAGAGAGAATAAGTAAAAAACGGGGGACCAGGAAGTGTGTGAGTTCTGTTCGGTTTCACCGTTTTCAGCAAAGAGTGAACAATACGGTAGGGAGTGTGCAACAAAAATAGCACGATACGTTTGCACAACGGTTCACAACGTACGTACATTAAAGAAGGTAGGACACCAATGAAGAAATTTACATGATGCTGATCAACTTTAGATGTTGAGAAAAACGTTTTATATGAAAATGGAGGACATTTAGTGATTTACAAAAAAAATAAAGTTTCATTAAAGTGAAATATTGCATTACTGTCAAGGCTAGAAGTTAGCATGGCGCTTATAATTATTATTATGGCGCTTACTATAATTATCATAGATTAGCATAGCGCACTGTGGGACGAGACATAATGCGAATGAGGAGAAGTTAGATGGTTGTACAAAATGTCCCTGGGACAGAACTTGATTTCCCGCGGGTCAGAACTCGATCTCTCCAAATTGGTGTCTGGCGTCCTTTAAACCACTCATACACTCACGCTAAAATCAGGATTTTCGTAATAAATGTTTTTTGTGAACCGTTGTGCAAACCTATGTATCGTGCTATTTTTGTTGCACACTCCCTACTGTATTGTTCACTCTTTGCTGAAAACGGTGAACCGAACAGAACTCACACACTTCCTGGTCCCCCGCTTTTTACTTATTGTTCTCTTTATGCCAGTTGTACTAGTACAATCACTCATTGAGTACTAGTACAATCACTCATTGATTAGAACAATCAGAATGAAGTTCGAAACATGGTGACTATCAAACATCCTCATTACTGGGCGAGGTTTCGAGTTCTCAAACGGTGTGATCCTGGTTTTTCAAATTATTTTTGGCGCCAATTGACCTCTCAAATTGGCGTGATTGGCGAAACTTGTAAAAACCACAAACCCGAACTTTTTCACCTATTTCATGAAAATCTGAGCTTTGTGAAAAATCTGAGTCATTACAGTACAACGCACGCCTTTACTTAATTGGCGCCAACGGGCGCCAGCGTTAGGCGCCAATAATCATACATGTTACTCCAATTGGTGAAAAAGAACTGGAACGAACGGTTTTGACCAATTAGTACAGTTTCCGACGTTTTTTTGTTCGGAAACATCATTTTCAGATTTGGCGCCAATTGGCGGATAAACGGGCTTTTCGGGGCCAAATAACAAAGAAATGTAGATACTCATTCCGATTGTCAACTGAATGCATAGTTTTGACCTCTGTGAACGAATGCGGTCGTTACCCTACTTCGCTAGCGTCGTTCTCATTTGGCGCCAATAGGCGCCCGCGTTGGCGCCATTTGATAATAATGGCACCATGTTTCGGAAATCAGGTTGAACCAACTTTTATGATATCTGTGCGAAATTTCGAACATTTTGACTAATGGGAACAAACATTTTCCAGCTTTTAGCGCCATTTGGCGCCAGCGCCAAGCGTTAAACATAACGTTACATCACCAAACTTTTAGAGCCGCGCTAACTTTGGGGATTACACATGTGTGCCAAATTTCAGCCGAATCGGTCAAGTAGTTAAAAAAATAATTTTCTATGCGGACATCGGACGAGGGACGAGGGACGAAAGACAACGGAAATTTTCATAACGACACGACAGCATAACTTTTGTCAACCTTGACCGATTTTCCTAATTTTTTCACACAACATGTATTTAATAGATATGTAGCTCTCTCTCTCTTTTTAAATTTCGAAAAAATGTTTTATTTGAAGACTTTTGTGGTTTGAAAGCCAAAAATGGGTGCGCAATGGCCAAACCAAACACAACTAACACGCAGCGCTTCGCGCTGCGCGCGATATAGGTTTTCCTTTTCACACAAATTTGATGTGTAGTGTGGTTCAATCAAAAGTAAAAAGTATTTGTTATTTTTAGTTCTCTGACATGTTGCAAGACAGCCTCAGCTCAGAGAATGAGAGCGTTTTAAATTTAATTCACCGTACTTCAAATTGACCGGACATTTCCCTCGTTGTATGAGCAAACTGGTAATTCATTCGAATATTTCGTTTTGTATTTCAAGTCCCCACGATTTATCATAGAGCGATATGGTTTCGTACTACACAATTGCTGCTGACCTCACAACATTTTCAAAACACTGAACAGAATTATTTCTGTTCTTTATATCATAACGGATGACGGACATCATGATCTGGTAACTCTGGACGATTTCTTCTTGTTCGTTTTCTTTTTCACGCCACCTGCGTTGGCTGCCGGCCGTATCTTTGTTCCAACCAAAGCTGATCGCGGTTCTGAGAAAGAGACTAAAATTAAGCATAGTCACTGGTTCTCCTTTGTTTCCCGATACGGAATCACCTACGTATGACGTGAAACTTCCTAGTAACTTTTCAAAGTTTCTAAACTGAAACTTTCATTTCAAAGAACCATTTATTGTCTTCAGGTATTAATGTAACTCCGCTTTCAAAAATATGAACGTTTCCAGCTCTCGAATCGAAAAATTAGATTGTTAGACACACCATCGAACCGACAGACCCACCTTTAGCCTTTATGATTTTCTTTGAAACTCTCGACTTCTCCGACCCCTCGCGGCTTTCTGGTAGAGCTGCTTCGCTCTCCGGATTCATATTCAAGACCGGTACACGTGGTGACGGAACGGTTTTACCTTCAAGGTGTATTGTTTTGAAATGGAACTGAACCTCTATGAACACAAAATGTATGGTCTCATCGGGAAAAAATATTTTATACTTGTTGTCGTGAACAAACGATAGTAATGCGTGAGGCGGAACTGTTGGAAAACCGTAACTCATTATTGCTTAATTGCCCAATGAGCCGAACACACCATTAACTTTAAAATCTAACCAATTATCGAACCAGTTGATATTTTTTTCCAGAAACAACTTCAGTATCGGTATGATCGCTTTTTAGACAGAATACGCCGTTAACAAGCGGTTAACCAAGCGGTTGACCAGAAACCCAGTTAACGGTTAACTGATCCGATTGACAAAAAACTAGGTTCAATTGATAGTTTGTCCTTACTGTTGCTGTTCTGCACAACAGACGAATAGTTTGGAGCCGGACTAATTTGATGGTTGTAGGTAGGTCCGGATATCACAGGGAGCTTCAGCTGTAACCCATCGGGCGTGGCTACAAGTGTCATCACTCCGGGAACGCCTTAAAATGAGGAGGAAATCGATGTTCTAAGTGCACAAGTGAACAGTATTGAAGGTTTGGCAGCAGCGACAGCATCAATGTTTGGGTTGGGTTAGGTTAGTTAGGTTAGTGAATAGTTTAGTGAATAGTGATTCACTCGCACTGGAACAAAACATGAAATTAAAACTTCCGGAGATTCTGCTCACACCACTTGATTTCGAACGTGAAAGTTGTATTTCATACACTTATAAATATTATTCTGGAGATCTATAGCATGATACATTGTAGAAAAGAATTGACTCATGAATAACGGGAAGCAAACAGATGCTCACCATTGTTACCATTCATGTAATGTCCAATGGTGGGTGGTTCGTAGGAACGACAACAGAATATCTCTTTGACTTTCATCCATATTTCCTGACACCAACTTAGTATCTGAAACGATCCGGTGAGAACGAGGAGGTGTACAAATGTTGGCACAACAATTGATTTGCTGGTATACACGTGTGCCGTGATGAACCGTGAATAGATAAAACCTAGGTTTTCATGAAAACTTTTTTTCCACTGAACGTTTACGAACTCACAATAATGGGGGATAGTAGTGGATACACAAACTTCAGCCAGGTTATGAGCGTATCGGCGTCTTGAGGGATTTCAAACGGTTCACCTCCAGCCAGCATTTCAGAACTGTTGCAGATCTGCAAACGTAGATCAGTTAAAAATTTCTCAGCAAACAAAACAAAACTAAGGTTACACAAAGTGTGATCGTTCTCAACTTCGTATGGTTTGACTAGAAGGTCTCACGTTTATGTATGGAGCTGAGCTCATCCATGGCACAATTGTGAGCTCGTACAGTCGTTTTTCTTGAACAGTATTTACACATACATGATCACACTCATGCAACCTACAAATTCAAATTATCAAGTTCTAAATTAAACATAAAACACCAACCTCATACGATAAGCTGAGAGCTGAATATGGTCCCTCCACAACCACAAAGACAACCAGTAGCAGAATAACCTAAGGAAGGTTGAAGATTATGAAGTAATAAATACAATATTTTGCTGTGTTTGGAACTGTGGTTGCCACACCTAATGATTACGTAAATTTGATTATTAATATTATGAAGGAAAGTATGTATACATATTTAAATACCATTCGAGACAACAATGTGATTCGAATACTATCATTATTATCGGCTGCGATTTTGTATTTTCGGGAAATTTGGGATACAATTTTCTCTGCGAACGGCAGACTCGTAGTTTTTCTCTGCTGTTCTGCTCATCGAGTGGGTTCCGAGCTTGTACTAGCTCTAGATACAATCGTCATACGACCAAACATCATTGTAATTCAGATTTATCGAGAACGTTATCAGCGAAACGTGTCTACTCAATACCGTAACTAACCAGTTTGGCCAGGCTGAGATGTTCCTTCATTGCTCTGTTACGACGTATGAAGTCGGAATACTCGTGAGATTGCGAGGGCAGTGAATGTTCACTCTAAAACTCAAATGGATGATGATGTGCATGATTGTGAACACTACTAAGAACAAATAGAGGTTTGCGATAACCAACCCTTTTTCTCAGTATTGCACCAACACAAACAAGTTGAACCAGCAGACACCCAATATAGATGATGACCCGAGCAATAGGGTATCCGATGGGGCAATTGCTGCAAAGATGGTTGTTCTATTTTATATTCAGGACGTAACGAAGAGCCAATGTGCGAAATACAAGTAACGTGAAAGTTTGTAGACTCATGTAGTGATTCAAAATGATCTTTTTTTCATGTAATTATTCAAAATGATCTTTTTTTTCAAAGCGTATTTTTCCCCAAAACTAAACCAATTTCTTAGGACCTAATTTGATCAAAGTTGAAATTACTTCCCTATATGTATTGCGATTTAGAGTTGGTCTCTTCATTCTGAAACACCTTACCTGTCAATTGCACATAAATAGCGATTCCGGAATGGTTTAACGGGAATGACGTCCATGGCTGCTGGAATGGCGATTGCCATAGAAATTGTAGCCAGGCATAGGGAGAACGCTGGAATGCATTTGTATTAAAAACAGAATGTTTGTCATTGAATTCATTGAAAGAACAGGAGAAGTAGACATCATTCTGTACCGGCGGATACTAGGGAACTCTGTCGAACAGTCAATACCTCTCGTAACATCACTGCGAATGAACATATTTACAATCCAATTTAAGAGGTTCTCATTCAGTCGGTCAACCTCTGATCTATACTTTTAAGTCGATTACTGAACAATTTTAGAGGAGCAAATTTCGTTCAAAAAATTTGTAGGAGAACATGCGAGAAACACGGTGTGGCTGCGATTGCATCAGGCAATGATCAACAGCGTGAAAAATCTCTACAGGCAAGTAAGAACCGAGAAATTGGGCTTCAAATGACAATGGTGATCTGATTATCAATGAAGTCGGCTCTACTAACTTATAGCTCGTTACAGTATTATTTTGAAACTTCCCCCAAAATTTCAAAATTTATCCCACGTGAAAGTTTTCTAAAATCTTTCCTACCTTACCACTATGTTGTGGTACTACTAACCACGTTTTTGTTTTCAAAAGTGAGTTGTATCATTAGAAAATTTCATGAGAATGCTTCACAGGTTATGGTGAGGGGTTAAACACGCGCCAAACTAGGGTTGACAACTAGGACAGAAAGGAAAATTAATATGAAAGATCTGCTCGAGAGAAACTGAATGATACCTTTCTTTATTCAAACTGACAAACCGTATTTGCACACGGTTCACATGTTTTAGTCAGTTTTGGTGCGCGCTAAATTATGTTTAGGTACCCCGGGGTACCTAAATTTAAATTAGCTTTCCATTCTGCCCTCCTTTAAGGTCGAACTCGAAACTCGAGAAGTTGAATAGTGGAGAATTCAACGTTTACAATAACTAAAAAGTTGGAATGCTCAAAATGTTGAACTCGATCAACAACCGTCCGCGATAGAGACTATGAACTGACCGGACAATCTAGTCTTAGTGAACAAAGTGTCTCTTGGCTGGCGGAATGGATCCACAGGCATCGTGTGGAGTACGATACCCACAGCTCGTTCGGCAGTCATCAACATCAGCGACAGCAAGGAGTACATTTGGCAGAACTGGAAAAGTACCAGCCTGTTTTTACGAAGACAAAGGTAGTCACGTAGGTTAGCGTAGACTAGTCACGCAGGTTCGCCACTGTAAGGTGAATACATTCGCGTGCATTTACGTGTCACTTAATTTTTGCAATTGTAGAGTCCGCCAAAACTTATATAAAAGACAGTGGACAAAAGACAGACTGAACAATGCATTCTTCATATGATTGATAGTTTATCAGGCAAATAATTGTATTTACATTTACTAGGAATTGAGCAGACTACAGACGTGCATGCTGATGCAGCGACGTTGTGTTTTTACACAGCAGAAATCAAGGTATACAGTATGCATCAAGCTTCTATATGACAACCACTATGTATCTCGTGTACATTCTCCTTATTCTTCCCCACTCACGTCTCGAATGACTGCGTTGGCTCGACACCATGAAGATCCCAGCACCCAGGCCCCGTTGGCCACGTAAATAAGGGAGAATAGTACAGATAGCGTGAGATCGAGGACGTGGATGAAGGAAAAGTGAGCCAACAGTAGAAATATGGAAGAGTTGCGGTGCTTTTGGCTGAAAGAAACGTACAACATACTCGTGATCAATCTCAGATATTCCTATATTATATTAAATTAACCGTGTTAGCTACAATAGAAACAAACGAATGCAATCACTTTGAACCTTAGCTAGGCTTTCATCCAATCTAATCAGTAAATGTCTCTGTGTTACATAAATGTATAAAAAGTGATTCACTGCAGTACATCATACTTGAAAGAGGTGCATGCTCAGAAAAGTAAATTTGAAACTGTCTGAGAGAAAAATATAACACTTACCTGCTCAAAACAGTTGATATAAGAATGATATTCAGTATATATGCAGCTATGAGAAGAAACGCTGGAAAGATGATTAATAAAATTGTATTCGATACACATGGAACGAGCATACAGCATGTACTTTTTGGGTAATTAACCGAGAAACTAGATGTTTATTTGTTATTTCTTGAATAAGTTGCTGAACACGTTCGCTTGAAACGCGAGAAAACCATCCTACATAGTTTATGTAGCCATCCGAATAGAAGACAGTACAGACAACAGTTGAAAATAACACTGGACATTGAAAATAACGTAGAGCTCACCTAATAATATAGCATTCGATGTTCTCAGACTGGCCGATGTACTTTCTTTCATAGACAGGTCTGCCAACGTGTCGGCCTCTACCACGTATTCAATGTTCACGCTCATAACTCAAACCATTTCGATCCAGCTCGAACTGTTTCCTGCAATGATTACGGATATTATTACAACACTCATGCACTCATGCTTCACACAGCAACGTTCTCACAGTGGTTTCCACAGGAAATCATAACACACATTAAATACGGGGAAAACATCCGAATTGTTGAACCTACAAAGAAAATGACACAGAGACTGATGTTCATTCAGGTATTACGCGACTATTGTATCTACTTCTATTAGTATGCCGGACTCGTAGTACATTTGGCCGATAAGTTTCAGCTGAAACACTGGGACTGTAAAATCAATCGTATTTTCACCTGCAACAGTTTTCTCAGTTGTGAAGAGAAGTGTTGCCTGAGGAAGTATTGCAAAGCGAACCACCGTCTGTCTATAAACAACTCGCAAGCAATCCCTGTCGAGCACCCAGTAGTCATAGCAACGGATGCGAAAACACGTACAATTAATGGCCGAGAATAGTTCATTTAGGATATTCATTCAACAAAATGAAAACACACGTTCCAGGGACTATAAACTTCGAAGAGATTTGAAAAGTTTCCTTTATAGGTGCGCTTTTAGTCGTTTGAGACAATGAACAACTTATTGAATGTACGGAACTCTGCGTTTCTGGAAGGCACAGGTTGCTCGAGCACATAGTTCATTTATGCGAGCGACCCGTGTTTTTGTTCGAGCTTCTATAATGACGAGCGGATGTGTAACTGTCTGCACGGCCCCAAATGGTCGTCTCACTAATTGCTCCGTGCAGACAGTTACAGTTTGTGGTAGTCGGCGTGCAGACAGTTACACCAGCCTGAACACGAAGTGTAACTGTCTGCACGGAGCGTGCACACAGTTACGCCAGTGTACCATAGTATAGTTACATGTACACCAAGCAGTAGTTCACGGAATATTTATCTGTATTAATAATAAAAGTGAGTTAGCTTTAAGTAGTACGTTAGTAAAATATATTTTGAAATCTACGGAATATTTGTTCTTATATGTGTGGTTTCACAATGAAGATAGTTCATATCAGGTGCTAAACAAATGTGTTCGAGTATTACCTTCTGGAAAGAAGTTGGTGCGCGATCACTTTTTATTATCGAAGCATACTATTTATGCGGCCGCTAGATGTGTAACTGTCTGCACGCTGTGCAGGCTCTATGTAACTGTGTGCACGATTTGCCAATTAAATGTGGTTGTCTCCGTGCAGACAGGCCTTCTCCCATGACGAGCGCTGATTTCGAAATAGCTGCATTTTGTGGGGTTCGCAGCCAGTTACTCGGGCTGACTACTTACTGAACAGTACGGTAGCAGCAGCGCTGACGTGAAAACATCGTTCTCAACCACCTAAGTCTGCAAATCAACTAAGAACTATACTTTTCTCTTTTTCCCTGATAACAACTTTTTTAGAAGTTCTAAATGACACACGATCTGAAATAATTACAAATAGCAACTTTTTTGATATTCATGAGCAATCAATATGATGTAAAGTTTTATTCAGGTCTAAAAACAAGGCAAAAGACATACCAGCGAAGAAGTAAACTCGAAGGCGATTTCTTAGATCATATTTAGCACTGCACTGCATACCACATCTGCTTTCACAAGAAGCAAGCGGAAATAAATAAAATGAGCATTTGACATAATGTACATCCCAAATAACGAGGATAAAAAGAAACTTACAAACCAAAAACTCGTTTGGAATTTGGAGAACTAACTAGAACGTATCACAATCTATCGAAACCATACAAAACTATGAAACTACAAAAACGTCGTGGTGAAAGGTTTAACTAGGAACAGGAAAAAAAGTATTTTGACAAAAATGAACCGTCCAACGAGCCTAGACAATAAATAAATACATTTTACAGTACTCGTAACCAGCGATCCTTAAATCTTGATAGTCCAATGTTTGACGTTAGCGTCTTGTCCAGCGCTCACCAGTTCTTTTTCACTGAGCCAGACCAGGGCATTCACAGGAGACATAGAGTGTGCTCCTGAACAAACATAGATTTAAAAACACAAAAATTTCCGAAAAATGAACGTCTCAAATGAGACCGAAAGAAAAATATCGACTCGGGACGCAAGAAAGAATATACAACTCTTTTTGAAATACAAATACTGATATATGCACTCTCATTTGTGAATCGGCAAAGTCTTACAGAGATAGACTATTTCGTATGGTAATCGTTATTCGCAACTTCTTCTCATATAAAACATCTTGGCAATGCATGGTTTTATCGAATGGAGAGACAGACGAACTAACCTCGAATGATGATAGGATGTTCTCCACTGTTCTGCAAATCCCAGATGATGATGTTAGTATCAAGACCACCAGTGGCAATGAAGCGGCCATTGGGATTCCATGCGACGCAGTTCACCTAAAAGTGTTGATTGAAGCAATACAATGTACAAACATACAAAAAATACAAGTATCAGACGAAGATATCGCAACTATCACACAAAAAGACCAGCACAACATGAAAGGAGGGTGGAGAAGTAGAGAAGAGAGAGAGAGAGAGAGAGGGGGAGAGAGGGGGTGGGAAAAGAGTGAGAGAAGTCGAGAAGAGAGAGAGAGTGAGATTGAGAGAGAGAGGCAGAGAAAGAGAGGAGAAAGAAACTTATTATAACAAAGAGAGGGAGGGAGTAGAAGAGAAAAATAAAACAAAATTCATTGGAAAACTAACCTTGGCTGTGTGGAAAGTCCACTCCTTTTGGGAGACGTTTTCGAAGTCGTTATCAACGGAATACGGGACCACCTAAAATTAATATAATCAGCAAATAAGGGTTGAATTAGAACCACTATATTTACACTTGTCTCTATTTGATGTTTCATTGATGATTGGAACACTACGAAACAACTAACTAAGAACAGCCGCACAACAAGACAATAATTACACAAACTGGTATGGCATGATAGGCAAATATATTGTAGTCAAAGGAATTCTGGACTGGAAGGATGTATTCCCGCGTTATAAATTTTTAAAATTCATGTCATGCAGAAATGACAAAATACAAGATACGTTAACGACAAGATCTAACTCTAGCGTTGTCGAGACTATCTAATCACTCACTTTGCGTGATCCGTCGGTAGCCACAAGATGTTTGCCGTCATCCGAAAACGCCACGGCTGTTAGGGGCCCAGAGTGAGAGAGAATCTTCTTCTCGGAAATAGAGTTGCCCGAAAGGGAGTAGATGTGGATTTTAGAGTCCTGCAAACAGAAAATCAGTCCACACTAACAAAGGTGTAAGAACTCTTTATACTTTTTTGTCTGCGGCAGACACATAGAGGGAAGTATAATCATTGATTGTGTGCGATACGTACAATACACGATCAATAATTATACTTTGATGGATGTATCTGTCACGGACTAAAAAAGTATGAAGGGACCCTAATCAACAGGAGCTCAGTAAAAACCAACATTACAACCAAACTATAATAATCTTCATCTAACCACTATACATCCAGAGTGGCAATAGGGCTTCCATCTATTGGAGAAAACTATAGCATACATACCCTGAATGCTCAGCGTTTTGAGAAAAACCCCCTGTTTTTGGTCCGAAGATTTGGGCAAAACCCCCCCTCAAAAACTGTCTGATTTAGCGATTCTCTGAATTAAGGGCAAAAACCCCTTATAATGGCTGAGGGGGAGGGCAAAACCCCCCTGTTTGAAAAAGTCACAACTCTGAGGCATTTAGGGTATGATAGCATACTTCTACTGTACTATTTCGAAAATATTATACATTTTATAATTGAATAGATCTTAACTGAAATAGTGAAAATGAAAAGACTCACCTGACCCCCAACAGCCACGAGACCCTTCTCGACTTGCACAGCAGCACAGGTAGCCGGGAAACCAATAGAAACATCAGACACCAACTTCTCGTTCTGTAAAACAAAATGTCAAAATACTAAAAGTAACAAACAACTTGAGAGCACTTCGATTTAACATTTTTTGAGATACACTTCTTCAAGCCTTCAGCAAGACATCTTCTGTGATGACCTGATCCTGATAACAAAAAATCCACCTGATATCTAGGTCAAAGGAGGAAACGACCAAACTAGGATAGTTGGAGCAGTGTGCAGTGTTCAAAAAGGTTTTGAAACAATAGTCTGTTATGTGGCCAGCAGCAAAGTGAATCAGCTAAACTAGCTCCAACCCAAACAAATTGAGAACTACACGAATAGTTTGAGGAAAGGGAAAGCACTAACTGTTTCGAACCGTTACGGCGGCTTTTAACATAGGCAGAAATACGTATATCTATATACATATCTGAGCCAAGTAACACTAAAATAATCACGAATGGATTTCCCGAGAAGTATAAGGCCCACCTGGAACACTGCAATGTTCTTATAGCAGGACACAATGACAGTATTTCCATCTTTGGAAGCGGCGATCCCCAATGGCTGTGAAGGCAGTTTTGTGCTCGTAGAACGTACACCCTCTGAAAACGAAGGGCTTGAACAAGAACAACATTGTAGAATCTTGAAATCACATCATTCAGCATGCAAAGTGAACTCTAGCTCAGGCTACTCACGAGAACGCGAACCTAAGTAAGCATCGAATGTTTTGCATGAATCGAGATAGAATGTTTTGCATAAACGTGTATAAATGATGTGACATAGGAATCGAAACTCGACTTGACAATGTAATTGCATGCAAAAAATGGAACAAAATGTCAGGGAAAATGTAGCGAAAGAACGTACCGACAGACTCGGTGACCGCTGGTGTAAACTGCAAGGTGTCGTCCCAGGCGGCACTGATCAGAGTCCCCTTAGAAGAGACGGCTAGACCGATCACTTGAGATTTGTGGATGGCAGGCGTAATCCTTTTCGAATCACCACTTCCAATATCCCAGCGAGCTGAAAACTGAGTTTTCAAGCAAAATACGGTATCTTTAGAATAACAGAACGCGTCATTTCATTTTTCGCAAACGCGAGCTTCCTCAACGGGCTTATTATCTACCACTTAATAGATGTCATTCATTAGTACCCTATTCAAGTACAACAGATAATATTAAACAAAAACAATTATAAGGCTGTTGCTGTACAGTGATATATTCGCATAAAAGACCGTGAATGATCGTTTAGGGAAGAATAGCGTTTAGTAATGATGTATAAAATCATAGACAAAATTACAATTTTTGCGTGTTTTGGATGATACGTGCTCACTTTTCGGAGCTGCTCATACTCACTTTTTTCGCCCTGATTCGACGCTATTTCACGTATGTCCACCATCCTTTAATGAAACGTCGAATAACTCACTTATATGTCCTTCGAAGTCAGAGGTATATAGCCATTTCTTGTCAACATCAGTGGTCATAGCTGTGATAGGTTTGTTATGACCATGAGCAATCTGAAATCTTATATGATGAACCGAATCAGACACCTAATCAGCAAAAAAATGTCTAAGTAACAGAAAACTAACTGACAGTCCTCAATAAAAATGCAGAAAACGACAAGTTCTAACACACCTATTGACCTAGTGCACACACTTTAAAAACTTATTTTGTTGGAACAATCGAAAAGTGAAAGCTGAAACCCAACCTTGCTGACTTGTCCTAATTCTGGATCAATGAAATTGAGGAATCCAGCCAGAGAAATGGACACTATGCCGCTGGCTGACCAGGCGACAGAAAGCTGCTGATCCTCCACAGCGGTGCCGAGAGACAGCGACCTCAAACCAATATAGATAATAATAATAATATAGTGTGTTGTAGATGTAGTGTCAGGTATAATATAGTGTCCCGTCAAATCAAAATCATTCTATAAAAGCTTCATCTAGTCAATTTGTTCGCCAATAGCTTCTTTCCGAGCCGATCGGATTTTTGAGATTCATTATGATAGAGATAGAAAAGGTAGTTGGTGAAATGTAGAACTTTACAGACATTGTGAAATCACTTACTTATCGAGGGCTTTAGCAGCAACATTCCAAATCTTGACCGATTTGTCCCCTGAGGCAGTTGCTATTTTCTGGCCATCCGGCGACCAGGTGAGACCAAAGACACTTCCGCTGTGCGCACATCCCTGAAAAAAAATACTCTAAAATCCAAACAGAATGATGATTAAAACACACGCCATAGTATGTACTTGATAATATCACGTGTATAGCATTCTATGAAGAAGAGAAACTCAATTATTAAATATGGGTGATCAACACATAATAAAATGACACGTTCACGGGTTGAAATATCGTATACAATATATGCAGTGCTACTCATTCAATTGATGTGATTAAAATTCGAAATTTGAAAGCAGACGGGTGTTCAAGATGGTCCACTCAGCAAACTTGTCAAAATACACACCGAACTATATTACTTAACCAAATTAAACACCACTCCTATCCTTTTAAAAACAGCTGGAGTGTTGGAGACACAGGTCGTGTTAAATACATGTAAATAGAGATCCAGCGCCCGTTTGGATAGATAATAGTTTGTAATAGTCACCTTACACGCTTCATCGATCAGCTCTCCTTGCTTGGTTCCATCAGTACCGTCGAACAAAACGACCTGTAATAAAAAAGAAATTAAACATAGTTAGGAAGAAATTGAGCAAGACTCATAAACTTGAACCAGCTTGAAGAGGTGTTGCGGAGGTCGTAAATGAAATTTGGCACATACGTAAAATACCCCCCAAATTCGATACTGACTGATGCTTATACACCAGCAAGGTTGTCCGAATAGTCAGAAAAATTTGAAAAATGGACTACTTTCCTACTGAAAACATATGTAAAATACCCCCCAATTTCGATACTGACCGATGCTCACTTTTGCCAGATTTCGATCAGCGCATGATCACTTTTGGCTCTGGGGCCACATATGTATGAAAAAATATGAGTGGTGACAAAAAATACCGCATGTTTAGTTACACATACTCTCTTTTTGGTGCTGCTCATGCTCACTTTTCTCGACCTGATGTGAATGTATTTTACGTATGACTGAAAAGCAGTAAATCGGTCTACTTTTTTTGGAAAATCCTGGATTTTCATGTTTTCCAATCTGAAAACGGACTACTTTTTGTCGCTTAGTCGGACCTTACGGGTGTTTGCTGATGCTCATTTTTGTCCGATTTTAATCGACGCATGGTCACTTTTGGGGCCACGCACGTCAAAAAAACTATGAGTGGTGACCAAATTACGGCATTTTTTGTTACACATACCCACTTTATGGTGTTGGTCATGCTCACTTTTCTTGACCCGATGTGAAGGTATTTTACGTATGATTTGGCAACATAAAAAGTTTTTTGGTAAATTGCAAATTTTTAGAAGGGGGAGGTCGTACTGATTATTGAGCCGGGAAAACAAACAAGCATGTTTCTTCGCGCAATTCAAACCAGAGTGATCATTAATCTCTGATAATGCAATGATATATTATGAAACTTCTAATCGTGGTGGTACGAAAACAAGCCACCTTTCCGTCAGCTCCGGCACTAGCAAACATCGATCCATCAGGGGAATAGCGAGTCACATGTACAAACCGAGAATGCTCGTGGAAAGTCTAAAAAAACGGTAGAAAATGGGAATGTTGTCATCGTGAACAAAAACATCTCTCATGTCGAGTCGAGAGGAATAGGAAAACTTGTCCGTTTCAACTATAATTACGGGTGAAAATGAAGAGAACAATACATAAAAGTATAACATGTGATTTTTGAACAAGTAATGATGGAAATGGAAAAACGCATAGTTGGTAATAGAAACTATGAACCCATATAGTAGAGTAACTTACCGTTTTGAACTTGAATGGAGGTCCTTCAAATAGTGCAACAGTATTGTCTTCGGATCCACTCACTAATCGGAAGGGTCGCTGCAATATAAATTGAATGAAAATAGTCGTTCAGTCTAAAATACGAAAGAAAATGAAGGGTGGAACTCCGTCGAGTCACAACGTCTAAACATCTTGCTGTTTGTAGAAGCATGACCATTTTCGGGGAAGACAACTGTTTGTCTTTGACAACATGGCATAGGTAGACAAACAGGTATCAACCTCGTTCGAATTCGAAAATACCGCCCTAGACTCTGAACGATTCCGCTTCAACAGAAACGCCAAGACCGTGTCTATACGGCGACGTGAAAAAGTATGGCGATTGGACCTCAGAGTGTAAATTAATGATTACAGACTTACAGTTGGACGGAAATCGATGCTGCTCATTGGACGAGACTGTCCGGATAGATTGCCGTTCGATGTGCCGGTATCGAAGAGGAAAACATGACCAAATCTGCAGAAAAAACAAATGAGACCGGAATGTATTCGAAAACTCAACTTCAAATTAGCCATTTCCACATACAAAGCAACCGAAATCACGACCACCGAATAATCCAATGTTTTCGAAAACACAAAGGGAAGATGGTCATACTAAAATCAATCAATAGTCCATTATTCCATGTTTCACCTACCGTTCGCGTCCTTCTCCTACAGCTGCAAGTCTCTTACTATCGTCATTCCAAGCAATATCTCTCACCGGTCCAGAGAACACCTGCAGACAAAACTTATTAGTTTCAACATGCACCAAATGGGAATGCTATAACCAAATATTTCATCCTAGACTAAAAGTATCATCAAACTAACTATAGATACCGCGATACAACTAATCGCATTTACATAAACCCCAATATTTAACTGGGACAGAAAACATTTCGGACGATTATCTGTTGCTCACATATAATTAACTACAAAGTACTCAACAACTCAACTTGTATATTCGACGATTAATAGAAACAACATGCTCACCTGATAAGTTGCCTTCAGGATATGAGTTGATTGAGTTGTGTCCCAAATTCGTACGTTACCCGCATTGTCTCCAGACGCACAGTAGAAACTGATACATAATTAAAACTGAGAAATATTATACAAACTGAACCAACTATATATGGTTACAAAAGGTTCGTTCATGTAGTGATAGTGGGTTGTAATAGCTATAACTCTATATCAATTACTCCATATATAAACCGTGTTTGAATAGTTTTACAATAATTTACTTCGCACTCGTGAACAAGGATAATAATGGAATAAATGAGCGACTCACCCGCTGGGACTGATCTTGGCGACAGTGGCCGGAACAGAGTGCTCCGTGTAAATTTCGACATCGGTGAGATTCTGCAATAGAAAATAGGTCAGGTGATAACAAGTTAGGAACATAGGAACTGTCTATTGAAGATTGCTCAGGGTTCAAAAGGCCGACACTAACAACAACAACAGACAATTTCACAGACATTGGTCATGCCTTGAACAACAATAAGTGAGCACACGTGCTTCTACAATATCAGAAACTGCAAATGATTAACTAAGATCCAAGGTGTCTGCTTTTTAATTGTTTCTCCCAGTGTCAAGACTGACAGTATATCTCATATCCGTAGTCCTAAAATATGTTGACAAACAAGAAATGTTGAAAAGACAAACGCAGCTCAAAATAGCTTTACCTCAAGATTCACGGTGTATACTGAGTTGCTGTTGGTGTAAGTGATCTTATCGCGTTTCGGAGACAATCCTACAACGACCGGCAGACCGCGGGTTGTGCGGGGAAGCGAAGGGAAGGTGCGGCCACGTTCGTAGTCATTCTCGGAAGACATCGCCTGAAATTGTCTGAATAAACCACCAGTATCATTCGAAAAAAGATTATGAATAGATATAACACCAGATTACATGTGTGAAAGAAGAAAAGGTGACAAAATTTAACCTGAACAGGAATAAATGATATTGTATCAAGAACTGAGCGCTGAGAATTAAAGTTTGATAATATGGAACAACCTTCTCCATAGAACAAACTATGAATGGTCGGTCAACAGGCAGAAGGAACATCATGAAACATAATAATTATAAACAGCTTATTATAATTACTGCTCATATCATTAACTATCAAGATGCTTTTGCTTGCATATGTGGGATGGTCCTGGTTACAGGTCTCAAGAGTTAATGATCCCTCCTGCGGAAAAACACGAAAAGTTATGGGTCCCTCCCCAATTCAGTGGCGCCATAAAGACAAAAATGGGTATTTTTTAAAATAGTTATAGGTCCCCTCTCGTCCAGTCTGTCAAATAGTTAAGGGTCCCCCGGTCAGCGGACCGAGGCATTCCACCTATGTTTGCTTGGTGAAAGCTCGAATTTCGAAAAAACGCAAAAGCAAAAGCATCTTGATAGTTAACTCGCAGTGATCATAATAAATATTATACATCAATAAATCTTGTATAATATACTATTATATGCTTGTATAGTGAAATTGAATTTATTTAATTCGCGCCAAAATTGTCAGGATCACAGATGAAAAATTCGCGCAGTCCTGCTTGGGTCGGCATTGTGTGGGCAATTAACACGTCCGCTTTTCGTCATTCCTAATATTCGAATAACTCAGTTATAATGTGCAATTTCAGATCCGTACATGGTGTTAAAATCGTAATACCGCTATTGAATATAACAGAAACCATTCCTATTGATGTATATAGTGGAATCATTAAAGTTGTTGATTGAGGAGCGCATAAATAGCAGTTGGCGCACTAGCCCGCACCTGCCCACGAACAAAATTAACGAACGGTGAATTGGAGCATGGTTTCATATAATTATGTTTTCCCAATCAAATGTTGAGCGCGCCTAGAAATGCAATGATTGCACAAACAATATCAATCTAAGACTACCCAGGAAAAAAGTAAGGATCGTTGTCAATTATTGAAACTAACGATAAGGGTCAATTGTTGTTTGGTACGCGTACTGATATTGAAGTATTTTATACGATAGCATGTGAAAAACAACAATAAATAGATTGAGAACTTTTCTGTTTCTAATTTGAGAAGAATGAGGTTGAAAATCGATCGATGGCCAGTATATAATGACGCCCACGGCCGGCAAGGAAGGCAGAGCTTTGTGGCCAAACAACATATGACTCACACAACTCGCCGCACCGAGGCCCCCCACAAAAAAAGCTAACAAATCGATAAAGTTTCTCCAAATTCCGTGAAACAAGGACATCGACTATTTCAACTTTAAAGAAGGACGATTATGTGGACCAATCCCGTTACATCGGTCCTTTAAACTGCAATTGAAAAATATATTGCGGTTTAAAGGACTGAAGCGTTGCGATTGGACCACATAATCGTCCTTCTTTAACGACAAGTGAAATGCTGAACGGTCAAATAGCGCACTAGGCAACTCAAGTGCGAGCAGCTTTCAGAACGTCGTTTTTTGCCGTCTGATGACCCTGAGCCATGGAAACTAGAAACGTAAAACATTCAAGAATGTACTTGCAGTGGGTTTAGCATTAGCTAGCATTTGCGCTACAGATAGTGCACATACCGGGTTTGATAAACACGACATACTTGATTAGTGGAAAGTGCGAATATGGTAAATATACACTCGAGTTCATGTTTCTATTATTTTTTCTATATTGTGCGCTCTTTCAAAAGAAATCTTATTCGGTATCTGTTACCCTATCCAGCTCTGTTTGTAGTTTGAACTCGTTGCTTCTTGGTTGAATATCGAATGATAGGGCGTGTGTCGAAATCAAACTACAGCGATGATTTGGTCATTCTACTTTAAACGCATTTAGTTGCACGCTTTAACTCAGATCATCGGTGAACGATTTAAAAAATTCATTAATTTCCTCCGGTATTCTTTCCACCCTTTGTGAACAAGCACAAAAGTTGTTATCGTCACAGTTGTATTGTATATATACAAAGGTGTAAGAAACATTCATGATAACGATTCATATCACAATATATCAATTTCAATTAGTACGAATTTGACACTAGATGTTAGTACATTAATTAACTAAATAGTACAGGTAACAATTCACACACATCACAGTAAGCGGCAGGTGCGTCTTATGTGCCAGTTTTTGCGAGAGAGACTACTTGACTCAATTCAGGGGATTCAATTCATGAACAGTTTGTTAGAAAACTAGTGAGTTTTTCACAATAAAAAGATCAGAATTAGCTCCGTTGAAATGACAAATCACTTCTGCTTCTGTTTATCTTGGTACAAGGCTACACGATCCTTGTGTACTCCGAGCATGATTAGGGGAACATAGAGAAGTTTGAAGAGATAGAAGGACACCAGACCTCCGAGTGCGATCTGAAAACGAATAATGCACTACCGCTGCCTCCACGTCACTTTATACACAGAAAAGTTACAGTTGTAGTTCAAACTGTCCACTCACAGCAAAACTTAGGCCTGCTTTGAACTAGCTAGATTCAAACTTCAAACACAGCAGCATAAAAACAAATGCAGGTTCTCCATAGTTCTCCGTTCTACTATACGTTCTAGTATACACGTTTGAATCAGTTATATTTAGACGAAATTGTAAATTTTCGGCTGTCTTTTCAAATGAAACTATAGGCAGCCGCTCCAGAGAAGGCTGGCGAACAGGACAAGTTTTCTCCTGTCTGCTGTGTTTGTAGTTTGATGCCGATGTTTCAGCAAACCTCGAACACACTGATCTGTTCGATTGATGATACTAAATTCAAAATTGATACCACTAACATGAAACGTTTGCTTAACAACTTTGAACCCGATGGCAGGCAGCGGAGATTGAAGCCTATTCTGTATGTAACCTTGGTCACCTTTTCCTTTATTCTAGACAGGCATATATATAAAGGCGTAGCAAAGAGTGAAATTCATGGTGAACTGCCGCATGTGAATTTCGAACCAGCGAAAAACTTTGGTACTACTTTAATAACGCAGGTCAGCTTGCGCAACATTGAAATATACAGACTAATAAATATATAAATATAAGACGGGTCCAACTAAATTTTTTCAAAATTTCCGTTTTTTTACCAAAATGTTGTCAACGGAGTGGGTGTGACACGTGAACCATTATCTTGTCAAAGTTGCTGTTGTATCTGAGAAGTATTAGAGAAAACCCAAATGGCAAGCGCCAACATGAATATTGATGTCTGCCAAGTGATAATATCACTTCTCAACACTTGGCAAGTGATATTATCACTGCTCAACACTGACAATTGCCAGGAACGATCCTCTTTCTTGACACGTGTCAACCAGGTTTTGCCTCATGCGGGAATCGAACCTGACCCCGCCACACCAAAAGCGAGACGCTTACCACTACACCAAGCGGGCTACATTCTAGAGCGCGAACAGTTCGTACACACACCGGGGCGGGCATATTCATAACGGGATGAGAATAGATTATCGAATTATGGGTGCGAATCTTTGAAAGAAAAAACGAGAAGCGGAAAAGGGAATACAGTAAACACTTAAACCTGCGATGTTGGGCGAAAAGTTGCTACTGGCTTTTAACTAGCTGAAATGTTTTTTTTGGTGTGTTCAGCTTTTAAATTCACGTTTTATATTCATGAAAATTGATTTTTTTTAATAAACTAATCTCTTTTAATACACTCGTGTGGCAACCTTAATCTAAACAATTGCGGCGGGGTCATATATAGCACGGTCCATTCTTTTCAAATGCAGGTGCTCCCTTAGTGTAGTAGTAGTGCGCTTGCTTTTGGCCCAACGGCCAAGGGTTCGAACCTTCTCAACGGTTTGGCACGTGTCAAAATGAATCAGTGCAAATGGCAAATGGTAAAGATGATCCCTTTGGGTGACAAGTGACAAGCGAACTCCGTTCACTCAGCATTTGCCAGAAGAATCTGAATCTCATTGTCAAATGCCGACATCGCGTTGACAAGAAACCTAAAATTGTGTCATTTCGACCGCAAGGCGCAAAAAAAGTTCCCGTTCACAGATTGACAGAACTCCGTGAATTACTTTGAATTTTGAAAAAAATTTAGTTGGAACCGTCTTATATACTTATTCATGAAAAATCTTGCTCAAAGCTAATGTCATCCATCAATCGAAAAATCACCTGAATGTCATGTTGTACACAACCGGTGATAAGTTCCCATCTTCCGATGGCTCGAACAGCCTGCTTGGCATAGTTTTTGGTTGTTACAACGAACAAGTTGTTTGCTTCCTCTGCTTCATACGATGCGACTTTGGTAGCCACCAACATTGGGATAAGACACTGCAATCATGCAGGTTAAACTTTGGGATGCAGAATCAGGCGGTTCTAGTCTGTTTAGTCCCTATCTAGACTCCTTAATTACGACCTGTTCAGTTATACTTTCGAATAAGTGTTTTCTAACCAACACACCGCTTTCACAGAAAATGTTTCTGATAGCAAATCGAGATACATAAACAGATGTGAGTCTTGGAGTCTTCTCAAAATCTCGAACATTTTCCAAGCAACGTACAGATGTTTAAAAACGGAGTAGAAGTTTCAAAATCATACTGTAGAAGGACGATAGAAGTATTGAAGTAAATCTCAAACGTTGTGGGAAAAACGTGGGTGCATTATTTGAATATTTTAAATAAGTTTATTGAAAAATAATCCTGAAATACTAGGCTGACCTGAATTTTCACGTTAGTGCTCCTGAACTCGTCGCTCAGTGCACTGGTGAAAAATGAAATCGCAGCCTTGCTTGCAGGATAGCTGCTGATGTAAGGAAGTGGTCGCCATCCCTAAAATATCAACACAAATCACCAGTTTATCACTAAATATAAGAAACAGATAAATCTTTAAAACTGTTCAGTGAAGTTCCGCTGAAACAATTTCGATTTGTGATTTCACAACTTTGCCTGTGAATGATGATGTATCACCGATGTTTCATTTCTATCATTGGGTAGCTATCTATCTGACTACTACTCTTTTCTTAATTACTGATACGTTTTGCTTATTCAGTTATTGACAGCTATACGCAGGAAAAACCAAAAAAATCTACTAGATGGTCATGAAATTGGCCAGTGGGAACAATATGTGGAACTTACCGTAACGGAAGAAACGTTGACAACACATCCCTTATCTCTTTTTATCATTCCGGGAAGGACTAACTCAAGAACCTGGAACAAATCTCAATGGAGATTTGACAAAAAACAGTATATTCCTCCGATGTGTTTGTGGTAAAATTCCAATGAGTCCGAGTTTATTTCAACAGTTTTGCTTTCTCACAGATGACACTCTATTGCAATTTCGGTCACGCTATATTTGAAACGTCTTGAAGTAGTACCAGAATACTGAAAATATGTATCGCTCACCTTGACTGTAGACATTAGATTCACTGTGAGGATCTTGGATGCAGTACCTTCGGGAAGCTCAACAAAGTTGCCAACTTGAGAAGGGGCAATGCCGGCACAATTAACTAAAAACATACTACTTGAACGATTGACTGTAAATAAAGTGGTATAGAAACGAAAAAAAGATTGCTCTGAAACTTGCAGTTCAGCTTTCTTGACTACACGAGACTGACAAAAGGTGAATTATTATATTGGATATTCATTTAAAAAAACACCTTATCGCGATCACGAACAGAGTTATGGCTAAGGCCACAGATTATTGAGTAACTAAAGTGATCTTATTGATAGAGTGCTGTTGTTGAGAGTTTGTCTCCAGTTCGTCAAAACGTGAGGTTGAAGTTCAAACGGACTTACGGAGAATTCCGACATCGAGAGTCGACAGCTCTGCCGGCAACTTAGAGTAGTCGGTACTTTCAAAGTCAAACACGGCCAATTTGCACTCCGCTCCGAAGTCCGATTCTAAGAACAATGCATATGCCATTATTATGTCGATGTGCATCAATGAGTCAATATAAGGAATTTCTATAATATTAAGAGGAACAGTATTTAGCGATTTGGTGTAAGTGAAAACGAAACAACTTTTCCACGCCAATGGATGATAACAACAAAATAACATCGTGAAAAACTGCATAATGTTTAGATACTCACATTTTTTTTCTCTTTGAATGTGTTCAGTTCTCAGCCTAGAAATTACATGTTCAAACTGTTTCTAATCATTCTATGTGGCCAATTTCACAAGGAACCCGGTATTTCGTTAACGCTATCAGATAACTTTAACCGGGTTACCTGGTTAACCCTTTTGTTAACCCCTTTGTAATCCTCTTTTAACATGTCTTGTGGGGGGAAATTTGGGGTTAACAAGTGGTTAACCAGGTAACACGGTTAATGGTTAACTGCTGGGGTTAACAAAATACCGGGTTAAATAAAGAATTCGCCATTCTATGTTTTAGTCGTAAGACAGGAGTAAGGCACAGTTTTGCTATATTGTGAACAGCACGAACACAAAACACAATGGTAGATTATTATTACCTAACTCCTTTGCAACTTTTTCCAACTTTGTGGAATTTCGGCCGATCAGGAAAAACTTTCGAATACCGCGGGATCTGGCGAGCTCATCGATATAGGCCCGACCAATACCATCGGTTCCCCCGGTTACAACTGAAGAACACCGCATGAAATCTTCCCACTTTCAGCCAGTAAACAACAACAATAACAACAACACCGTCATGTTAATGTAATATATTTCGTAATTCCTACGTGCAGTTATTCATTACATACCGGAAGTTTTCTCATTATTACCTCCCAAATAAAATACTATAATAATTATGAATAGGCCAACAAAACTTCTGAAACAAGTTATTGTTCTTGACTCGCCGTCTCACAGTTTCAACATCAAGCTGTAAGTGTTCATAATATTATGAAAAACTGAGTTTAATTACCTGTCCAAGACTCCTTCAGGTGATCCAAACTATAGATTGGTGTTAAAAAGTGTACAATAATGCTCTTCGTAATGATGAAGAAGAACTTGAGCAGTCGAAAAACCACATATGATTTCACCGATAGTTCTATGATAGATAAAGCAGATGTTAATAAGTCAGTCATCACCTGAGATCTCTGTAAGTGAACAATACATAAAAATAGACAAATTCAATGAAAAACAAGTGTATTCCAGGCTGCTATCACAGAAATTGTGGGGTAAGTGTAGCCAAGTTAAGTATTAGTGTGATAATAGGTGGAATATAGCGGAGAGGACACTGCCACAACTTTTAACCGGGGTGATCGAACGTATGGCTGCATGAGGTGCGAAAAATTGTAGTTTGAAACGTAATCTTGCACTACAAAAACTGAAAACCAAAGTGGATCTTTTGATAGAAACGTTCATAACTTTATAACACTACATTTAAGTGTTTTCAATGTTTGCAGGTCATAATTGATGACATTTACAGGGTGTTTACCAAAATCATATTTTAACTCTGAACACAATTTTAAAGTTAGAAAGTAACGGAGTGTTTGCAAGCTAATTGTGGGCAGGATTTGGACGTAAGATTGTTGTTTTCATGGTTATTGTGAAGGGATTTTTCCATACTTCAAGTGAACAGGAAGAGAGAAAAATTTAAATTGATTTTCTGTCAGTGTACGGATCATTGAACAAAGAATCGCGAATAAATCTAGACTTTCAATCGATTACCTATGGCACAACCTACAAACTGAAATACTGCTTCAAAACTGACATTAAACCTTGAAAAAGTAAAATAGAACGTTATAGATTATACTTGATCTAAGGAAACATATTTATGCCCAAGTGGGATCGCACGAACTTCATTTATTACCGAAGATACTGCCAGGACTATTGGATTTTGTAGTCATGACAAATAACAATCAAACAACGGAAGAAAGATTAACAACAATAATGATAATCATTACGCATACAAACGACGATGACTACTTAACGGCAAAGTTTCGAGGATAGGCAACGTACACGGCCCCCAGCTGTCTAACTAGGACAAGGTCACGGTACATAACTCAACACCAGATAAAGGGCAGAACTTTGTTGTAGTTTTTTGCGCAGTTCTTCTAACTATTCACTAATACTACATGTTCAATGTTGAACTACATGCAGACAGTTAACTCTGAATCGGAACCTTGCTTTCGAACTAGAGTAATAGTTGATTATCATTCAATGATCGTTAAACAAACAAGTTTCATTGTGAGAACCTTATCGCCTCGAGAGACGAATGAACTTGGACGATCTGCGCAGTTGGCACAACTGATTTCACAAGATCAATGTACTTTTCGGACGGTTCTATCTGCAGTTTTCTGTTTTCGACCCGTTTCACAGAACAGCAATATAAGTAGTGGGTGGTCTCAACACACCCTGCAGTTCCACTGAACACAGCGAACAATGAAACGAGCAGTGCCGGTACAGCAAGAATTGTCCATCACAATTTTCACCTAGTGTTTTTATTTGTTTTCTTTTTTAGACCAACTGATGGCCGAGTACCGAGTACACTAATTTCAATCAAAATTCATTAAAAAAATGGGGACCCAACAAGTAAGGGATATGTGCGAGTGGGACCGCAGCGAAAAAAACAGCAGAATAGAGAGCTACAAAAAGATGCTTCGCCAACTTATTGACCGTAGTTACCAAGTTCCGGATTTACCATAGTGTTGCCAACAGTAATGTGATGATCAGTGTTTTCCATGTTCTACTGTCGATGTATCTCAGCATATTGTGATATGTTCTTGAGTTTTATTAGTTGAACTAAACACGAGATGATAAGATGTTTTATTAGAAGTGGCGACGTTTTGGTGAATTCACCGTCTTCAGGGTCTTATCCACACGAAGTGGTTCAGAGGAGGAATGCAACCAAGCGGAGTACGTGTTAGATATAAAAAAAATCTGTTGGGAACAGTAGAGTTGACGAATTCAACTGGTATAGATATTTATGGTATGATACTACAATGTTTCAGATTACATGCTCCGGTTTCGCTCCGTGAAGGGCAGGTCGTTACGATGCATGTTGGTATGCACCACTGTTTTCGTAGTTCAATTCTATTGTTTCTTATTCGTTATTTGTACTCTCGAAATACTACGTAGGTTACTCAAACTACGACTCAGCTGTGGTCATACCCCCCGGATACAATCATTCTGATGCCGTTCTCTCCGTTCAGTTGTAACCTTCTAACCAGAGTAGGACATGTGTTTTTCAGTGGGTTACATACGCTCATCATTATTCCAACCTAAAATCCAATTAGCCTACAATGGTCTACACAAAATCTTATTAATCATTCCGAAAGGCCGCTCCGCGTAATAACATGATAAGTAGCGCACATTGTAACACGTTATAGTTTTTCATATGTTTATATTGAAGGCACGTGAAGTGAGTTAACTGATTCTTTTCTCCCTATAGCTTATGATTATTATAAAAAAAGCTCATTGAATTGCATACATCAACGTTATAGGTTTGCTCCGCAGTTTTAGTACAAGAGAAGCTTGCGAATTGTGCGTGAAGTATACGCATGCGGCATGCCATGATCCAATTGCTCTGATTTGACCACTGTTAAATATACCTTCGTTCAATTACTATTAAATCGTTATGTAAATACTGAACTTGAGTTTTTTGAGAAATGTGAACATGATAAACTACATCACAGTATAATTATAGGCTTCCGTGTGGGGATCATACTCAAGAAGCTAATTCCTATTATTGCGTTTGCCCTCATAACTGTAATTTAAAAATGATGTCTGCATTTCACGAAGTTTAATTACCACTATTGAATTTCACCCAATAAATTCAATATTGGTCGTCTAGACACCTTTCGTGAGTGTCATTTTGCATTTTGAATGGACAAACTCATGCATTTTGAATTGAGAACTTATATCGAACTCATATATTGAGAACTCATATTGAAGCCGTCATGTAGATTAGATTTGCATCCTTCTTATTTTTCAGAGCGAAGTATGCTTCACATTGAGTGGCTCCTCATATGTTTTTTCGCAGTGTTCTGCACAATACAAATCGGTGAGCTGAAGACGAGACACATTTAGTTTGGTCCTAGTGGCGGCTTGGGGCCACATCTCATTCTCAAGTGAATTCTCGAATACCTGGTTACTAGTTATTTGGTTTTACACGGTTCTGTTGACTACAACATAACCGCATATTCCATTTAAAAAAAAACTCAAACGTGCTTCAAAGCGGTTTTTAGACTTTGCTGAGAAGTTATCGTCAATGGTGGACGATTGTATTATTACTGTTCATTTGCAACTTTCTATTGTAAGCGATATTCCAGAGGGGGAGAATGAATTTCAACTCCACAAACGCAGTTTTGGAAAAGTGATTCTTCGACCATCCGATTTTATCAACTACAAGAGGACTGGCGTCGCTCCTGCAAACGATGCCGATTATGAAAAGTTTTGGGGACTGCTCAGTAGAACATCATACAAATATTTGTAAAATGAACATTTCATTTGATTTTGACTTTTCATCGAGGATCATTCCGTAGGTATTGTTCTCGGTTAACTTATCGTACATCAAAACGAATTGAGATCACAACACATATCACATCACCATACCAAAAAATCATTAAAAAAATAGTAGAATTTGATACAGCAGTTTTTGAATTTCAATTAGTCACAGAAGAACCACTTCACTGAGTACGAACGCAACCAGCAAAGTGAAAACAATTTGTTGCATTCCAATAGAGTTCGAGAAACAGAGAAGGACATATTCGCGTAGTAATCAGTAGAAGGTGTCAAGAGAAACTTCTATTATTCGAGAATATCTCTAGACGAACATCTCAGACAATGGAATACGGAGAAGGTGGAGCAGATTTATCACAGTGGCGGAGGAGAAAAATAGGAGACAGGTGAGACGAAGCTTCGACGAGCTAGGAAGGTTTCTGAAGGAGCCTGTTTAATGATATAATATGTCATTTTACGACACAGTAGGCGAACTTTCGAATTGTTTTCTTATTTGTTATTGTCAGTTTGTAAATTTTGAGAATTCTAATATCTGTCAGCGTTATTTTGCAATTCAATACTCTTAGGGTTGTTAATCGAGTTCAAAATTTCGAGTTTTCGAGTTTTGGAAAATTTCGAGTTTTTCGAGTCGAGTCGAGTTCTGAGTTCGTCTTTAACAACCCTAATTCAGACGATTGCTATGGTCGGAGGTCTTTGAGATATTGTAATTGTTAACCAACATTTTCTTTTCATTTAAAAAAAAGTTCATTATTTCAACTCTTCAAAGATTGCTTAAAAAAGATACTGTGGTTGTTTTCGTGCATTGCTATTCGATGCATAGTTTTAAGAAATTTTGAGACTCACGCAACAGGTTTCACACGGGACTCTTCTATTTTTGATGACGAGAAAACTATAACTATGGCGGTTGTGATCATCAGAAGGTTTATGAGATTGAAAATAGCTGAAAGTAGCAAAAGTGAATTAGATTTGTTGAATGGCTATGTCGTGGTTGGAGCACATCTATTTTATCGAAAACTATGATAGCATGTATTAGGTTATTTATTTGAACAAAATATATTGTGTCACTGGGACGTTTTGTGAAAGCAATGTCCATTTTTCTCAATTCATCGTTAGAAGACGGTAAGTCTTTTCGTCCTGTTTTCATTTTCTCAGAGGGGTTCAACTGATGATGACCCAACCCTTTGAGGAAAAACTTAAAAATCGTCTTGAATCAGGATCGAAACGATTTTTGATCTTTTAGTGAGCACATTCATATAACTATGATCGCATAGTTCGCTAAAACGGTCATACTACAGTCAGGAGTGAAAAAGTGTTTTTAGAAGAAAATGGTCTGCTTTTGTAAAACAAATTGACAGTTATAAAAAAACAAGTATGGAAAACTGACAGAGATCCGGTATTTGAGACGTGCGAGGAACCAATCCAGCAGTAATTTGCAATACCATTGACATCGCCAAAATGGCAGCAAAACCCAAGTTCAACTGAAGAAAGTCGGAATTACGCATTTTATACAATACACGCAGAAATATTCCCGAAACATATCTTATTAAGAAATGTTCAAAATTACACACCTTCTCCATGCAATTACTTGAATCAAAATCGGACCAAAACATTCCAACTACACATAGAAATGTCATTATGAACGATGGAATTATGATGAGAATGACGTAATAGGTTGATGTTCTTCGAAGAATCAGAACGAATGATGCCTGGAAAGCTTGAGCCGTCAAAATTATTGTGATCTGTTTCAGCGTGAAAAAAAGACTGGGTGCTTACCACATCGTAACTGAATCCATCTTCAGTGGTGATGGTTTCGATATTGAGTTCTATGGCTTTCACTTCCCACTCACCGTTACCCTGAAAGTTGAAGAGCATTTGATTTATTTATCTGTGTGTTCGAAATTACCACTATAACATCCACACTTGAAAATACTCACAACTCACCGTTCTGGATAAGTTAAGATCTCCCGTCATGAAAGGAACTACAAAAAGTTCTTCGGTGGAAAATGAATAGGAGACCAGGTTCAGACTACATTTTTGTGTGTCAAACGGAAAATGTTCAATCTGAAAGAAAGATAAAGGTTGAAAATATAAGATAAGTGTGAATTGCTCGTCAAAGCCACTTTTGATAACAATGAGCTCAATGTACTGTAACTCGTAACTCAATCGTCTCGAACACTCTCTTATTATTCATCTTTGGACTTTTCCTCTTATTAGTCGTAAAATAGCCTGTTATTGTAATTACTTACGCTTGTTCATACAAGCCAGTATTTTCTCATAATAATTTAAATTTCCTATTTTTCGAATAATTTAATGTGACATTAAGCATTCCAATCGCACATGTCATAATAGCCTATTTCAGGTAGCGCAACTTGTTCAATGTGATTGTATCGTGCTATCCGAGAACTATTTAATTTTACAAGGAACATAACCTGATTCACCTGTAGTTTGCAGACAAGAGTGATAATATTGTTGAGAACCCGCTCAACTGTGCCTGTTTTATATACCTGTAAGTTCGCATTCAGAATTCAGTATGAACATTTCAACCTAGAAGTAATCAAACTACAAGTAAACAACGTACAGTGACATATTGCTGAAAAGGTTGAAGAGTGTTCCGCATCTCCTCCCTGCAATGAATCATAGTGTAAGCAAAAAATATAATGTGCTACTTAAAGCAGGACGATTATGTGAACCAATCCCGTGGTTCAAGATTGAAGATTTCAAGATTTATTCGATCACATCACATTGTTGTAAAATGGTGCTCCTTGACTGCTCTCCAGATTTTGATGTCTCTGCATGCTCTTAGTATCTCTTCGCCACGGATGGGGGCAGGACGGACTCGACCTCTTCTGACTGCGGTGTTATAACCACGGACTGCTTCAACCAACTCATCTCTCCATCGGACAACGGGCCTACCCTCGGGACCGGTTAAGATTATACGGACACCATTCAGACACGATCAAGGACCATCGGGATTGAGGCATGTGGGAAATTCTGTAAGCAAAGTTTAATTTATGTTCGGCAGCTACAGTAGCCACGTCCGTCAACCGAGTGATTCCGCGAAGAACGGCACTTGGGAGGCGATCTTGTATTCGTTTGTTCAGCATTCCACGCTCCATTTTTCTCTGCACGACACGGAGACGCTCGATGTTCCTCTTCTAAAGGGCCCAGGATTCACTGCCATACAACAGTCTCGGGAGAATCACGGCGTGGAAAATCTTTGCCTTGTACCTCATCGGGAACGAGGGTGTCTTCAGAATGTGACGGTATTCGTTGAACGCTGTCCACGCTGAGGAAATTCTTCGGCTCAGTTCGACGTCCCAATTGGCTTCCATGGAAAGATGGACACCAAGATATTTGACTGTGGTTTTTGACGGTAGGTAATCCCGAACAGAACGATCCCGTGGTAACGGTCCTTTAAACTGCAATTGAAAAATGTATTGCGGTTTAAAGGACTGAAGCGTTGCGATTGTACCACATAATCGTCCTCCTTTATAACAAACTATCAAGTTGTTAACTAACTCATACACTAACTGTTCAAAACTATGTTGAACCAGTTCATAACTGTAAATAGAACCATTCATCATCTTCTCTCGTGATGAGAGCAAAGTATTTGTGACATCTGTGCGCAGAATCACGAGCTTTCTGAAAAACGAGTGGTTTTGAGAAGTGAGACGGAAATTCGCAACAAAACTTCTCACACGTCGTATGGGATGACTTCCGGCACCCACGCATTCTCCGCCATGAAATGAATAAACTTCAGGTCGTTAAACTGTGCTGGATTCCATTTCAGTCTGACATCTCGCCAACTCTGCAATTTATGTACCATTTCCATTATGCACAATTCCCCTTTAAATTGTACAGTAGCGCTTGCGAAAGATGTTCAAATCTCAATTTCGAAGATATAACTCATCAAACGTTTTTTTCGGTTATGTGAATCTCAATTTTTAACTCACAGACAAAAGCTTGCCCAACTGCACTCTGATTATGAAGCATGTTTTGCAGTGCGCGAGTTGAGCAAGCAAGGTTACAGTAACTCTACTTTTTGTTGTTGTTTTTTTCTGGAATTTGGCGCGTCATTGATGAAGACTATGCTTTTCAACTCTTGCACAGCGAATAATCAAGAGTTACAGTTATTCTATACAATTATCATTATTGAGTGAAGATATCACTTATTTTTCCGGTGTTATCTGATCTAAAGTGAACTTTTACTACTGTTTTACTTTTGAACCTGGTCCAGTGGCTTATCTTCCTGTAAGATCTCGGCCCGTGACCTGAGATACGAAGAGAACGAAAAGATGCAAGTATTCCCTCTCAAACACTTTGAACGAAAAGTGAATATTTTTCCACCCTATTTGTGTTCTTTCCCAACGTGAGAACGTGTGAGGCAGCTTTTCTAGCAGCTCGTCATAGATGACGAACGTTAGTAATCATTGTCTTAATGACATAGAATCGAATAGTCGAACCATGTACATTTCGGCAATTATTGTCAGTGTCTGGCGGGGTTCATCCTGAAATTGGAACGCTGATCAAGTTGCCTGACTGCAGTGGTACGCTACAGAAATAATTGTATACTACTATTCACTTTTAGTTCCTTAATAGTGTTGGGACAGATGACTTGAGATTCATTTGTTCAATGCGGAACTGGCAATACATCATATTCGGTCAATGACATGTACAGTTTTCACAAGAGAGATTCCCTGAGACTGCATGCTTCTCACCGGCCTACATACACTCTCTCTTTTCGCTGAACCAATGCGACTGGTAGATGTGTTAAAGTAATGCCGAGGTTCTTGAAAGTTGCGAGTAAACAAGGCAAGTTTCATGTTTCATAAACATCATATACATAAAATGTGTGAGAATTATTAACTGAGATTAGTCAAAAAGGTTTCTAGAAACTTTTTAGTTATGACTTTTCTCGCCCTTTTTTCGAAGCATTTGCCTACCACTTGTAGAAGTTGTGCATAGTACAGTGTGACGTTAACTTCACTTCGAATAGGTTTTCCATTATATCTTCCTGAATCAATTTAGAATATGGATTGGATATGGATTGGAATATACGTACTAAATATGGTTCATCTCTGAGCATGTGTCGGTTTTATATGGAAATTAACAATAACACGTAAAATTAACAATAACCGAGTACTACTTTGAAACATTTCAATAAACACAAAAGCTACTAGCCTTTGGAGTAAACCGGAGGAATATTCCTGTTGTAGTTCTTCATCAAGTGCGAATAAAGGTGGTTGGACTGATTTAGGAAGTCGAGCATTGTTTCTAAACAATTCGGGATCGTTAAATGTTTGGAATCTTGTCAGATATAATCTATGCTCAGAAGTTCTTGTTCAGTACTATTGAGAGCTCTACAAGGTCCCTCTTTGGTAGTATCTACCACGAATCCTAGTTTTTTCATTTATTAGCACTCAGTCATCGGGCAAATCAGCATGAGTTGAATCATTCCGAAATATTATGTCGGCCAATCTTCACATTAGTTACTTATTAGTTTTGCCTTGAAGTTTGTTCAGCGAACACAGATGAAACAAGAATCTGACCGTGACGGCCCTGTTTTTCCTAGAACGACTACCAATTTCCTCTTTGATGTGAGCGGAAAGAATTGAAGTATTGAAAGTGTGTTCGAAAATTAGAAGTAAAAGAGCTGTTGCGGTTCTTACCTCACTGAAGCCGAGTGGGCAGTTGAAGTCAAGCCGTTCTGACCTGTGTCTTTTTCGACTGAAGGCTGTTGGCAGTTAATCAATATCCAAAAAAACAATTTCCTATTATAACAGCTTTGCTAAAACAATACATGATTTATAACCAGGATGAAACATACCATCACTATATGCGCTTTTCTTCCCTGTGCAGAGTATTAAACACGATAGAAGAATCAGCCACATATAGGGAGAGTAGACACACAGTGAGCAGGTGAAAAGCCCAAACCATTAATTGGACATTCCATGTGTTTTAATACTACTCATGCAAACACACTTTTATTGATATTGAATTAACATGAAATTATAGTAATATAAAATGAGGTCTGATGAAAAAGTGAGCATGGTGAATGAGAAATATTGGCTGACTACACATTAAAGTTTTTGCGTGAACATTCAAATCAGTACTGGGTTGGTTGTCATTAAGTATCGTTTCTAAGAGTGAGCCCTCTTCAACTACAAGGAATGTTTTGAATCGAACTACAAGGGTGGGTATTATATAAAGAGTGGGTATGGTAAGAGTGATAAAAGTGGGTATATGCATGGTTATACATAAGTTCGTTCTTACAAAAACGAATTCCCAACTCATAAAAAACGCGACCCTTCATGGGACAGAGCGGCAACACTCTACCTACAAACAAACGCAAGAGTCAGGAGATGCCAATGATACATATCTAGGTGCCTATACAGGACTATTTATAGTCGATGGTGTTCCAGCAAAGTTTTCTTCTCTTTAGTCGTGAATTGGCGTAGTGTGTAGTGTGCTCAGAAGAGCGGCGTAGTATTTCGCTTTGCGTTGCATTCGACGTTCATAGAAGCGCTGCATCTAGGAGGATTGAATAATAGTAGTAATAGACTGGTTAACGGGGTTGAGTTTGGTGTTGAGTTTTTTCATCTCACTCAAAACCGCGGAAAAATGAGTTTCGAAGTGGTACCATGTTTGGGCAAGGGGAGGGCGTATAATTATTATCGACACATATTTATCAATCGGGAGGGGTCACCTCACACGACCAATACAATGGGTGGGCTATTTATTCTCGAATTTCGCTGAACAGGCTCTTTGTTTAGACTGCTGTATCAGCTCTGTACACGAATAATTTTTTTTGCCTGTTGAACTATGATCATGTTTTTTATCAAATTAGCTGTAACCATCTTTTCATTGTGTTGAGCGAAAAACGCTAAAATTCTGTTTGTTTCAGCTGTTATTTCAAGCCTACACTGTACATTTCTAGTGTTTGTTGTCAAGGCACCTTCCGCGCGAAATTGACTTGGTAAACTGAGTGTTGATAATTGCAACTGGGGTGTGCGTGTGTGTTTGGTGTGTGCTGCGTGCATGATTCGCTGCTCGTGAATCGGGCGCCAAACGAACTCATTCGAATTTTTCAATAGAATTTGATATTTTTCTTTATTTTTTCAACTATTCACATATTAATTAGACATTATAACTGATCTAGTTCACTCGGCTGTAATAATCTACTGTGTTTCGAATCATGCCACTGAATCTCGGTCAGTTTTAGGAACATAACGTCCATTCAGTGAAGTTAGTCCACTTCACCTTACTTTCGGGGTAAACAGTGTACTTGTTATTCTCGGAGAGAGTCAAAAACAAGGCAACCCTTTGAACTAGCAAAGTACATCGATCGTTGAGACTTGGTTAGAACGTAGAAATGAAGATAAAATAATGCTCTGAATGTGCCATATGTGTCATGTATGTATTTTTATGTCAACCGACTGTGAGCTGAAGCTATTCTCAAAGTTAAGGTATACTTCTAGAAGCGATTGGAGCATTTACCCCTCGACTTGCACAGCAAATATCGGTTGAGAAGGATTTTAAACAAGACAGGAGGACATACAAGAAGTGAGTTGCAAATGAAGTTCCACGATTCAGTATGTATTTTTGTTGACACAAATCTGATATGAGATATAATCATTAAATAAATGTCACAAGTCAAGCGGTAGCGTATTGAATGTTGAAACTTCTGCTGTGTGTTTCAATAGAGATTTTCTCCAATAGGGAAAAATATCCAATGAACACGAGTGTAAGAGTGGCGTAATAATAGTAAAAATGTTTCGAACCCGATGTTTACTTTGATCAAAACGCATCAGAGTTAACTTGAATCACTTCTGATGATCTGGAACTATAATTTGAATAAGAACACATCAGATTAAGTTTATTCCACAAAAATTTGTATGGCGGATAGTTTACCATGTTTTCTCGAGATACTAGGCAAATATCAATAACATTTATTTCAGAACTTTTCGTCCATCAGAATGTTTACGAGTTCATTAGATCTCAGAAACTTGTGTACTTTTGAACATATAGGAGGCTATTCAAACAGAGTTGTAGTTTGATTCGCGTGCACATTAACATTTCGCAAATTACGCCTGAAATGCAGCGAAATCAAACTACAAATACAGCAGAAAAAGACAACGAACAGTTCAAGATAGCTCAACCTCGAGCGATACCTATGATTGTTCGATCCGTGTTAATCACTTAATCACTGATGTTTACGATAATAATTGTCGAGCAACGTTCAAAAGTTTACTGTTTTGTGGATTAGCTCTGTGTTTAATACTTGAATATTTATTGAATTTGAGTACACCCGCTTACGAGATTAAGTTCAACTAGACGCTCACAAGTTTCGAGTTTGTCAGTTCAGACTATACCAGTTCACCTATTCTCCTTCGAAAATTTCATATTCTAAGGAGATACTCAAAATATATCAATTAAAATGAAACTGCTACGAATACTCGGCGTATTATAATGAAAATGCAAAAAAACTCTCAATGTATTGATTGTATTAATTCAAATGACAGTTTTGAACATAATGTTATAAATGTTATCATTAACCGCTGTTTCTCTCGTAACTCTGTTTTCTTTTCAGAAATGTCAACAAGATTGGCACGTCTACAAATTCTTTCCTCATCCTTCCCTCAATTTCGGATCAAGTTTTTTGTGTCGTACTTTAATTTTGCTATCTCAGTTTTTTATATTGTTTGTTTTATCAATAAAATGTTTCTTCACAAAATGAGAATCAAAATAACAGCGAACACCACAGAAAGACAGGATTCTGGGTACATGTGAAATACAGGCGTATAATTTACGGAACATGTTTTTAAAGACCTTATTACCAAACCAAGGTATAGTTCTCGCAATTTCCACTGAGACTTTGGCAGTCTGCCAATAAAAATTCGAATGAATATATTTCATTGAAAACACAGGTTTTATGATTAGCCAATTCCAACCACATGTTGTAACGAACTTTCGCAGACGCTTGGTGAAACTTCTAGTGTTTTGGAAAATTTTAACATGATGAAAAGCCGCCTGGAATTTTTGTTGGCGCGTTTCCGAGGTCTCAGTGGGAATGATTGAAACTATAATAACTAAGCTAATAAGTAGCCAAAAAATTATCTACTTCACTTCAATTCTTTAAATTGTGTCTCGCAACCACTTTCGTTGAGCAGATTCTAGATAGTAGTTGTTTGTTTATGTATATTTTCTGATTTATACTGCAGTAAATTCAAAATTACGCATATCTTTTAGGTACCACATATCACAGAATTAATGAAAGTGGAAGGAATTTGTATTAAATTACTATTTTTTGGAATGAAAATATGCTAGAATACAATTAGCTTCAAATATTGGCTATTCATAGTTGTGAATTATTGACTATTCATAGTTAATTAGATTGTAATTATTTTAACTCTAACTGTGATGATCCCTAGTTCAAGTTTGAATTTGGCGCGCTTTTGCGAACTCTACACGCCAAACACCGATCACATACGCAACTCGCAATCATGCACACCAAACCCACACCAACACGCAGGGTTGATTTCGCGCGAGGGGTACCCTGACACAAACACATATATTTTTATACGGTAAGAGTGAAATTCCAGGAAGGGTGTGTTCTGTTATTATAATAATAGCGCAGTGTTTTTGTGAGGTTGAGAGGCTCATATTTTAAGCAGAGCTTTGATCGAAAAGTCAGCGCATTCTGCTGCAGAGAGGGGATACGTGGTTTCGTTTATATGTTATGTTTGCGCTCCACAGTTAGGTTTGAATAATTTCTGCCGAAGCTCTATGATCCTGTTTCTGTAGATAGTAATTTCAATAATCGTCACTGGTATGTATAGTTTACATTCGCCAATTTTTTATTGAGGTTGAATACTGATAATATATGAACCTTGAGGTTTATCGAGAAACTTGATGTGTGTTCCAAATTACATTTTTCTACAAAGATGAGGACTTCAAATGCGCAAACCAGTTCTCAGAGCAGTTTACACTCGGAACTAAGTGCTCTGGGTGAGTGAAATATAACTCTCACGTCCCAGAACCAGGCAGCCAATCTTTTTTGAAGCGTTTTGCACTCTATGGCCATTTTGATTTATGTTTTGTTAGCGGTTCTCTGACATATCATCACTGACATACTCCAAATCTCGATAAGGCCCTAGAAAAACACATGTGTACCGATTCTTGTCATCGTTGCATTCAGATTTTCGCTGTGGTTCATTCAAAAACAATATTTTTCCATTGCGATTCATATAATGATTTCGTTCTCACATACAGATTTCGACTTCGTTGCAGATAAATGAATGTAGATGAACTGCTATAAACCAGAAGGTTTGCCCCAGCCGGGTTATATTCAACTATTTGTCACACTCTTGTATCAGCTATTTTACTATTTTTCATTCATCGATCTTTGCTGATAATTAGTCCAGCTACAATCTCTCAATTGTTGTGAAAAACGTTTCAGATCAGATTTGTACGTTTTCAAATCATTCTCAGTTACTTTTGTTACAGCCAACATCTCATTCACATTTGTTAGATGACTTCTCATCTGGAAAGGTTACCAGATCCAATTATTGATGAATGTGTATTTCTCCACTAACAATGTCTCTATCTCGTATTCTGGTTGCTGAATGTTCTCCGCCAAAAGAAGGTGGTGCAACCTCTACGATCCGCATAGTTCTGACTATTGCCACAGAAATGAGAAAACTTCTAATGAATAGGAAGATCTGTACAGCTAGTGTGAATTCTTCTCGCTTGCTAGGATCAGCGCGTTGGTCATCGAAACTACATAGTCAAACAATATGCAGCTTCTACGGCTCATAGTTCAGATCTTCCTTAACAGTTTATTTCAATCAAAGCAGCAGCATGCGAACAAACCAATAAGTACTAGCCTGAAAAAAAAACTTTTTCTGATTTGCGTTAGGCAAAGTTTTTAATGAAGTGGTTTGAGAGATATCGAGAATTTCGTTTCTGACACGGCAACTTTGACCCGCCAGCCATCCTCCTGTCTTATTTTTTCTTCTGTGACTCTATAGGTCCATCGTTGATGAAACGTAGCAAATTTGAGAACGGGCTTCTTTATTGTGTAGATCATGGTGACGGTACAATGTATATGTTCATTATGAAGTAAACTATGATAAAACGAGTCATTCCGACTCAGTTTAGACCTGTGAGCATCCACGTCCACGATTATGGTAGAAGAAAACCAGGTTAATTTCTATTATGTGTTGTTCGAAAAATCCCGCGGGTCGATGACTTACAAGCAAAAATTCAACATTCTATTTTTTCTGGTTGGCATTTAATATGAGTCTTGATAGACGAATGATGACTGTTAGATTTTGTTTATGGTTCTTCGAAAACCTCTGTTATCATTGTGTTCGTTCATCATGTGCCTATTCACGAATTCAACCCATATTTCTGAACAATAAAAGAGAACAATGATATAGAAAAGTTACAAAACACGAGAAGAACAGCACATTGTGTTCTTTTTTGCGACTCGGTTTCTGCTCTCTAAAACTTTTTATTCGAATCGGGATGTTTCCCAATTATTTCAGTTTTGTACTAAAAACATAGTTCAGTATCTCAATTGTCGAGTCATGCTATCACTGAAGTTCGAATTTGTGTTTTATTCTGATTCGAACATTTCACACGGCAGCTTTTATCTCGAGAGTCTCTCTGATTGCGCCGTACATAATCGTGCACACAATAGTGAGGCATGGGTTAGAGAGCAGAAGAAACACATTTTGGGATACTGTGTTATTATCTCTTATTATAATACTCCAGTGTCACACATCTATATATTTTGTTCGAATGGTAAACATTACTATCTGTGCTGATATTTAACCTGAACTGTTAATAAGTACATGGTTGAACCTATCAGGGTTGTGTAATAACCGAGTATTTTTCTGAATCTGTCACCAGCTACTATCTTCGGTCACCTGTCACACATTCTGTCTATTATTTGAGGAAAAACTTTCAGCTAAGATTGTTCGTTTTAGATCATTCCCAGTTACTTTCGCTACAGCCCATCTCATTCCCTTTTCTTAGATGACTTTTATTCTGGAAAGACTACGAGATCCAATTATTGATGGATGTGTATTTCTCTACTTCCAATGTCTCTATCTGGTATTATGGTTGATGAATGTGTTCCGCCAAAAGAAGGTGGTGAAACCATCTACGGACCGCACAGTTCTGACTAGTGCCACAGAAATGAGAACACTTCTGATAAGCAGAAAGGTCAGTTTTCCAACCAAAAATAAACTCGATTTGTGTACTTCATTGGTTTTCTCAAATTATCACTTAGAAAACATTTTCAGGTCAGAAGTATCGATCTGATTGAATCTTACATAAAAAGAATAGAAGAAGTGAATCCAGACATCAACGCTGTTGTTCGTTCAAACTACGAAGAGGCCCGCGAGAGAGCGAGAGACGTAGACACTCTCATCGCCTCGAAAAACGACGAAGAGCTGCAACAGGTGAGTAATCGATTCAGATTAAATAGTTTTCATGACGGAGATGTTTCTGAGTTCACGCCCTTATTAGTAAAACAGAAATGTGCTATACCCATATTCTCAAAGAGAAAGAATGACAACTATGATGATACGTAAAATGATTGTTGAAATAATGCATACTCCTGTGACAAGTATTGGGTTTTCAGTACATGGACAGCCATCCTTTGCTAGGACTCCCATTCACTATGAAAGACGCCATCTGTCTAAAAGGAAAAGTTGTGACTTCTGGTGTTGTGAGCAGAAAAGAATCTAAGGTGGATAACACGGCAACGGTAGTGCAAAGGTATTCTTACTGAACATACATACACATACACCAACTTCCGGACTAGCATAAAGTAGGCTCTTTCTTAATCACAGGACGTTGAAAATATGTATAAAAGATCTACTTGTTACTGATCCGGCAACATTGTATTGGTACGAATCAGTTTGTTTCCATCGAGAGCAAAGTACGGAACGCACACGGAAGAAAACATTTTCTATCTGACCAAAAGTCCGATATGACTGTTCACTAGGAAGTCAATGAAGACAGCTACTAACCACTGAAAGCATGTGTGAGTGAGATCCGGTTCGTGGAAATCTGCTTCAAATAGCTCACTCAATTTCACTTTGTGTTAGCAACGATGTATTCATCGGTCTATATTAATCTGAGCTTTCAAGATATCATGTTTTCACACATGACGTGCAGTCAAACGACTACTACACTAAATCTGTTACGCGGGTATATCTGGTAAAAAGTAAGTATACATCGCAATACTTGAAATAATTCATCTTCGTGATCTAACTGCCTGGTGTTTTATTGGAAGGCTGAGAACATTGTAGATGTTGACATTCATTCTGCAGACTCCTTGATGCTGGTGCAATTTTTCTGGCCTACACCAATGTTCCGGAGCTTTGTATGTGGCTCGAGTCCCAAAACGCGTTGTATGGTCGAACCGTGAATCCGTATGACTCTCGAAGGACTCCGGGTGGTTCTAGTGGCGGGGAAGGAGCTCTTCACGGTGCTGGGGCCAGTTTGGTGAGCAGTATTCGCATTATTCTGGGAACTATTGGACGTGTAGAAACACACGCATTGAAGCCGAGATTTAACGGTTCTGTACAACAAAACTCCCGTCTTCTCCATTCCGAGAAAACAGTTTGATAAGAATGCAGAGCACGAGAACCGTGGTCAGAACGTTTATATTCAGATTTCATTCATAGTTTCTCGCATAGTAGCTGAGAAATAGTTTTTCATCGAAGCATTTTATTTCAGTTTGGAGTTGGCAGTGACTTGGCTGGTAGTATTCGGTTGCCATCTTTTGTCAACGGAGTGTTTGGATATATGGCTTCACCTGGTTGGTATTATTAAGGAATATTATACATCTAGAAAAACGGAACAGTTTGTATACATAATGTGGTTTCAAAGATTTGGTTTAGTTAAGTTGATTCGTTCTTAAACAGTTGTCTAGAACATCATTCGATCAATGCTTAATTCTAGGAGTTATTCACTGCATAAGCGGAGACCATGTTCCTGACTCTAGAGAGAATACTTACGTACTTGACATTATGGCGAGGATCGGTCCAATGACCAGATTTGGCGAAGACCTCCGAATAATTTCAAAGGTTTGTTATTTTTTCACTCGGTGAATCTGTAGCGTCAGAGCAGAGTCATTATCCCAATATGGTAAACCTGAAAAACATGAACCTCATAGTTCCAATACCCTCAGACAGTCCCAAGTAGGGTTGTTAATCGAGTTCAAAATTTCGAGTTTTCGAGTTTTCGAGTTTTCGAGTTTTGGAAAATTTCGAGTTTTCGAGTTTTCGAGTTTTGGGAAATTTCGAGTTTTCGAGTTTTCGAGTTTTCGAGTTTTGAAAAATTTCGAGTTTTCGAGTTTTCGAGTTTTGGGAAATTTCGAGTTTTCGAGTTTTCGAGTTTTCGAGTTTTGGGAAATTTCGAGTTTTCGAGTTTTCGAGTTTTCGAGTTTTGAGAAATTTCGAGTTTTCGAGTTTCGAGTTCGACTAAACTCGAAAATTTTCGAGTTTTTTCGAGTCGAGTCGAGTTTTGAGTATATTTTGGACCCAAAAGATACATTTTTCGAGTCCGAAATTTTGATTTTCGAGTTTTCGCGTTCAAAATTTCGAATTTTCGAGTTTTCGAGTTTTCGAGTTTGGCGAAAAATCGAGTTTTCGAGTTGTCCGAGTTTTGGAAAATTTCGAGTTTTCGAGTTTTGAGAAATTTCGAGTTTTCGAGTTTCGAGTTCGACTAAACTCGAAAATTTTCGAGTTTTTTCGAGTCGAGTCGAGTTTCGAGTTCGACTTTAACAACCCTAGTCCCAAGCCTATTAGACCGCCAACTTTAAAGCGGCCTCGACGAGTAGTTTTTCAAAATGATGAAAATAAAAATGAGAACTTTCTGAAATGAGAACATCTCGTTTACTCCATAAACTTTCAGGTGATGATCGGGGATCACCCCATGGGAAAATCATTGGAAACTCCTTCTGATATCAGGACAGCACGAATGTTCTACGCCGATGGATTGGCCGATTACCAGTTGATGGAACCGCTGAGCACAGAAACAAAGAAGTCAATGATGGAGGTAAACTCAACATTTCGACCATTCCAATTTCGGAGAGAAGCGAGTGGGTGAAAACTGTGAAATCAATGCTATTTCTTTGTAGCCCACATTTCTTGAATTACATGTCTATATATGTCCCATTAAATACACTTCAATTTGAAATAGGTAAAGATTCCAGGCTGTACATCACTTTGAGAATAAGTATGAATTGGATTCTAACAAGATTGTGTTTGCCTTGCGAAGAAATGGAGTTGACATGCAGTTCACTTCCTTCTTGGAGAAAGAAGACCCCACATTCGCTCAGATGTTGAGATCTGCTGAGGTTAGTTGTGTCCTTTGTATGGTCGTCTGAGGCCGTATGCATGAAACATCCCGGGCCGGGTTGGGATGCTATCCCGAGCTATTCCCCGGCCAATTCAGCTCGGGATAGCATCCCAACCCGGCCCGGGATGTTTCATGCATACGGCCTCTGGTTGCTTCCATACCTACAGTACACTTCATCTTTGATAGGACATTATGAATACGACATTCCCAGAATGTTCCAGCTACGTAGTTTTGCGCTTGTTCTGCGTCATCCGCCCACGTTATCGATAATTATATATAATAATTACCGAGGGTCATCAATCAGTCACGCAAATATAGAGTAGCAAGTTAGGCGAGTGACCAAACCATTGTGGTAGTTTGATCTTCAAACAAGCCGTTATTCATAAATTTGAATAGAAATGTAGCGGGGTCAAACTACAAATACATAGGGTTACAACAACATACACCGTAAGAGCTGCTTTGGAAAGAGCAAACACTTTATACAACGCTTTGTTTATGTTGCGAGCGAGGTCGTTCACCAGACTGACTGTAATGAGTTTTTACGTCTCAGTCCGAAATTTCTGATTGGAACCGTGAAGTAGTAACTATTAGGCCAGTATATGTTGGAACAAGTGCTGATTTGCAGGGTTTCAGTACATCTACGGAACCGGTGAACTGCCCATTGGAGTTGGTGAAATGGACAGTTGGACAGTCCGCTCACACTCTTCCTAACCTAATAAACGCGATGAGGGCAGACGTTGATGAGGATCTTGTTAGGGAGGTAGGCGAATTGCGTTTTTAGTGGTGATTAGTAAAAAGTGGGGGAACCAACGAATGTGTGAGTTGTGTTTGGTTCGACCTCTATATCAGCAAAAAGTGAACAATACAAATTGCTGTGATACTGTAGCAGAAGTATTCCGCAAAAATAGAACAATACAAATGTTGCACAATGGTTCACAACGCACGCATGATATTTCAGAAATTGCCGAAGGGTATTTCATGTGTACTTTGACGACATGCGTGCGTTGTGAACCATTGTGCAACATTTGTATTGTTCTATTTTTGCGGAATACTTCTGCTACAGTATCACAGCAATTTGTATTGTTCACTTTTTGCTGATATAGAGGTCGAACCAAACACAACTCACACATTCGTTGGTTCCCCCACTTTTTACTAATTGTTCGTTTTTTGCTAGTTGTACTCCTACAACTTCATATATGTTGCCTATTCACAGAGTGGATCTTGTGAACTCATTATACTATTATGGAAATCTCAGTTTTGTGTGTGCACGAAGCCGAATGCAGACCATAAAATTGCTGATGTTGTAATATAACGCAGGTTACTGGCTCTGTGACTATCAACAACTGAACAAAAACGCTAAACGTTCCGATTGACATGTACACCGCTTTTAGCGGCGATAAGCGATGGGGATTGGCGCCATTGACAAATCTACAATTAGAGACACCAACTCACTTACAATATAGCCATTATTTCCAATACCACATCAGAAACCTTCGTTGAAACTTTTTTTCATTCCTGCGTCAATTGACACACGCGTCTGGCGCCAGAACGAAACGAAATTTTCTAGGTTTTCGAGCTTTCAGTACACACTACATGTGTCAATTACTGATTGGAGCAATAATCAAACTATTCAATTGTAAGTTTCGTGTGTTTTTGTTTTGCGCCATTTGGCGTCTGTTCCGAGCCAGACGATAAAATTCGATTTTAAATTTGTGGAGCTTTATTTCACATTGGAATATTCAATATCTGTTAACTTGAAACAGTTTGATTGACGATAACTGATATTTTTCCAACTTTGGCGCCAATTGGCGCCAGCGCACAGTGCCAACAGAACTTTTTTGATTTTCAGATTGAGCATCTTACTTGCCATGTGATAGTTATTTAGTGTACCGAATTTCAGACGATTCCATTGACGCTGTCGTGAGTTTGGGTTTTGGCGCCATCTGGCGCCTGGTTCGAGCGCCAGAAGAAAAATTTCAGTTTTGGAAAAAGACTTTCACACTTTCCACCAAATTATTCAATTTCTATCAGTGTTCAACATTTTAGTTGACGATAAATAGTGTTTTGCCGTTTTTGGCGCCTATTGGCGCCAGCGCCGGGCGCCAATGATGATGTATTCATTTCATATTTGGCGCGACGGGCTAACTTTTGCATTATAACTCATGTTTCAAATTTCAGCTAAATCGGTTCGGTAGTTTTTCCAATAGTGGTTTTTGGCGCCCATTGGCGCCCGCGCCCGGCGCCAATGAGGAGCTATACATCTCATGTTTGGCGCGACGGGCTAAATTTTGCATTAGAACTCATGTTTCCAATTTCAGCTAAATCGGTTCGATAGTTTTTCCAATAGTCGTTTTTGGCGCCTATTGGCGCCCGCGCCCGGCGCCAGAGATTACATATACATTTCATACTTTGCGCGACGAGCTAACTTTTGCCATAGAATAGATGTTTCAAATTTCAGCCGAATTGGTTCAGTAGTTTTTCCACTACGATGCGGACAGAATTCCGTGAGGGACGAGGGAGGAGGGACGAGGGACGAATTACGGCGGAACATTTCAACAACGACACGAAACCATAACTCAGGCGAAAATAATCCGATTTGGCTGAAATTTTCACACAATGTTCAATTCGTGATTCTCTAACGTTCTCTTCTTTTAGTTTTCAAAAAAAGAATATGTTTGAAGATTTTTGTTAATTAAAAGGAAAAAACGAGTCCGCAATGGCCAAACCAAAGACAACTCACGCAGAGCGCTTCGCGCTCCGCGCGATAGTCGTGTGTCGAGAAAAACGTTGATTTAGTGGCGAGAGAATATTTCGGTTTTTCAGACAATTGAGTAAGACCTACCTCTGTTGACTTTCGAAATATGGAAAAATATAGGCGAAGGAAAGACGAAAAAAATACAAAAATAAGCATATAATATTTTACTCTGCTACAGTTCAGAATGTCACGTACTGTAGCGCTTTTTGTGTACTCTGATTCACAAAATCCAAGTTCTGAATAGTCAATAAGTGAGGTTGAGACTGTATAACGGTTCGCATGTGGCAACCTATGGCACTGCTCTACTTTTCAATACACAGAAAAACTCAGAAATGTGCAACGACAAAGTGCACGATTCCTCATTAGAATGCTAACTTTACGTGAATATAAAATTTACTTCTACTGTAATCGATCGTTGCTTCAGTTACATGATGAACGAGATAAATTGAGAAAATCGATCTCAGCTCTGCTTGGTTCCAATGGAATGTTGTTTTATCCCAGGTTAGCCAAACATCAAGTCATAACCAACTAGTCGCTCCAACTAGAAATGGCATAATCACAGAGCATTTCCCTACCCCGCTTGTTAGTAGTTTTATTCCGTTGCTTTTCGATCGAAAGTATGGAGAAAAACTTGATCTGAGATACGTTTTATGGTAATCCTACAAAGTTTTATGCCAAGCTCAGAACATATCGAAACGATTCCTAGCACATTTTCAATCGCTACCAATCTACACTAAAAATGTTATTTCATATAAATACCATAAATTATAAAATATTGTCTTACCTTATATCATGAATCCAGTCTTACTACGCTGGCCCCGTACCACAATGAGTTTCTCTTCAAAACAACTAATTTGATCCATCTCGGTATCGTCAATTTACTGGGACTGCCAGCTGTACAATGTCCTATGGGTCTTTCTCCTGATGGCATTCCTACTGGAGTCATGGTAAGTCTGTATTTCTGCCAAGCATTTTGGAGTTTCTCAGTAGGTATTATCGATCATTTGACGATGAACTTTCAAAGCTTTCAATAAAAGCTTCTCACTTCTCATGACTTTTCAAGATAGATTTTTTGTCAAGTCGTCCACAAATTTCTTTTTTTTTCTGGTGATTTTCTTATACATATATTTGCAGATAATCGGAGGTCCCAACTCGGACAATCTGCTTATTTCTGCCGCTGAAGAAATTTCTGCTGAATTTGGAGGATGGAAAGCCCCCGGAAGTGAATCTAACTGAATGTTCAATCTCATATCTCTAGACTGTTTTGAGCAGTTCTACCCCTCGAACATTCTCTTGGTTGTTTGATATTGAATTTCTCACGCAACACTATTTCAATTTATATTACTTTCGGTAATCACGCATATCGTTGTTGCCCCATTCAAAGCTTCTGATAAATGTGTTTGTTATGTATTAAACAAATTCAAAATTAGCTAGTGTGATAAGATGTTTTCGTGTATATGAAAAGTCTCCACTGCTCAACCAGCGGATACTTTTCATATATTATTTTCCACACCATTTCTTCATTATTATGGTATCGTCCAAACTAAATCTTGTTCAAACCAAAAACAACTGAAAAGCAGACAGTTTATCTGATTGTAAAAGTGTCATGCACCGTTTTTATATAGTATGAACTAGCCCGTCGCGCGGCTCCCGCCGCGCGCTCCGCTAGCTGGGGATGGACCCCCAGACCCCCCTCTTAGTTAGGTCTTAATCTGTCGAGGTTGGCTTGCCTCTGCTCTCCCATTTTTAAACAACAATACGTTTATGTTGCTGTGGTACAGTGTTTTCTTGGGAAAACACAATACAAATAAAAGGACAGAAACAAGTTACAACTGAGTAATGCACCTTGCACCTGATAACCAATCAGTGCCCGCCGAACAGCTACTCGCTCTGGGTCGACAAGCCCCAAGCTCTTCCCACTATACTAGGCGATAATCACGACAATCAATAGGAATACAAGGATACTCCAGTTTTGAATACACAAACAAAGATCAAATATAAGAATTTATATCAAAATATTGAACAGTACAATAAATATAAAGGAAAGACAGGAATGATCCGAGGACACTCAGAAGAGAACAAAAACCTACTAGAAAGACCAACAACCAAAGAGTCAAAGAAACGAATACCACAGAAAACCACAAAGGCTACTCACGACACTCTCAAACTCGAAGACTGACTGTCTTTCCCTCAAACCATCATCCGCTCCGCGACCGCTCGCGCGCCTGTACAGTTCTCATTGGGTCGCGATTACCATCCTGACACCCCAAACCAACCCAATATACTACATGCCTCCCCCTTGAAAAGAAGTGTTCCCACTACACGCACAACTCTTCCCTCTCACACAGGGCCATTGTGAACCTGCCTGCATAGTGATAGCCGCATGCGAATAACTTTGAAGTTGACACCCAGCACAACCAGTGCCAGCCGGTTCGCTGTGCTCAGAGCTCTCACGCGTGAAACCTTCACACGTTAAACTAACCCCATCAGCAACATTGGTTGAGCCTGACCCACTTTTCACACGTACTATATTCATAGTATCATACTCATAATGACTGTCAGTTGCAAAATCTGCCTGATTTCTACACCCCTCAGCACTATTTCTCTCCCTATCTCGCAGCTCCCGCTCACGAAGAACGTTCTTAGAACTCAACTCTCGTTGACGGAGAACGTTATCAGAACTCACACACGAATAACTAGATAAACAATGAGACGGAGAAAACATAGAAAAAGAAGAAATAGGAAACAATAAGATATCATTGCCTGGTAGATTGTTGACAGCCGACGATGGAACTTCTTCTTCGGATGGGCGACATCGGACGAATTCAGGCACTCCTTCACACGGGTGATCATCCAGACACCTGGAGAATGGTTCATTGACCTTCCAAGTCAACTATACACTCATACACCTCAATTGATCTCGACCAGATATCATTTTCAAGTAGTCACTCTCGCAGTATATAGTGTTCACTCGTCTTGGTAACCTAGGCGTTTCATGAGACAATTTTCTTTCACTCTCTGGGTGAATTCCATCTACTCTCACCCATACCCTAGGCTCCCTCTGTCTCTCACGTTCCCTGCACCACGCCATAATTTCCCTTCTCATACCTTCCCAGAACACAATCTTGCTGAGCTGTTTGAACACTTTGAAAGCTTGAAGTTTTCCAACTACGACATCTTGACATACCTCGTCGAAAACTTTTCTGCGCTTACTTTCAGGAACAACTGCAACACTAGAGCCCTTTTTTTCTATTTTTGTCAACTGCTTTCCACGTAGCACAAAACCCAACCACACTTTACTTCCAGTCTCCTCCATGTCCTGGATGATGTCAGAAAAATCCGGGTCGAGTTTTAGCTCAGACAACCAGTCATCTCTCTCGATCTTATATACCACCTTCTTATCCTTGGCCAACCCATCTCTCACCTGTTTTCGGCCAGGTTTTGACAACCAATCCGACAACCAATTACCTAGACTAGGACTTACGTTCGCGTACTCAATCTGAATATCGTAAGCTAGTGTTTTCAGGATCCACTTGGTTAATTCTTGCCCTTGGTTCTCACAAACAACGGTGCTAATTGTGGATTTTCCGTTCTAACAATCATTTTCGCGATCCTCGTCAACCAACGGAACATTCTCAACGCCCAAACTACACCAAACGCCTCCTTCTCCCCATCTGAACTCACTTTTTCTGTACCTGGCACTTTTTTCGATGCATGGCAAATAGGATTCAGAACACCATCACTGTTTTCCTGAGCTAGTGCCGCATTGATACTGATCTGACCAACCTCCGCAAACAGAATTAAAGGTCTCTCACCACCCTCGGCCATTGTCATTGTAGGTGGATTTAACAACAGATTTTTCAGCTCATGAAATGCCTTCTCATGCTCAGCGTGCCAGGAAAAACTATCTCCACTCTCGCACATTGCATACAACGGATGGATCAGCTCAGCAAAACGCCATATCACCGCCTCACCAACCTGGGCAAAACTCAGAAAATCCCTCAGCTCTTTCATATTCTTAGGATTATCAACCTTCAAAGTATCGTAACTGTCCGCGTAACCACTATTCACCTTCGAAGAGAACTCACTCTCACATGTAGCCAACGAATTACTATCCGACGACAAGGTAGTTGATATGCTAGGACCCAACTTAGATGGCTTCGCGAACTCGATACAGCACCCAAACGTATCAAGAATATTTGTGCCTAGCAGAAGAGTATCACCCGAATTTCTCTGAACATGCAAAACCACCTCCCGCCTACTACCATCAATCACCATCTCCGTTCTTATCAACGCCATATAAACTTTATTTCAGTTCCTGATGCATCAGTAACACTCGCAATCTCACTATCAGCACCCCATCTAGTCATACCATCGATATCTAAACCCTTCTTCCTTAATCTATCCATCAAACCAGCAGGTATAATTGAAATGACTGACCCAGTATCTACACAAGCTTCCACCTCAACACCGAAAATGTTTACCTTCCACAGTACACAACTTCCAGCAGAACTGGGTCTCTCACTACCTGTTTTCTTTTCACACAACATCTCATAGTCCTCTGCTCGCAGTACGGTACCCACTATGTGTCTCACAGAAACTGACCTATCACTCTCATCTTCAAGTACCAGCATACTCTCACTATCATGTACACTTGTTACTGTTTCACGCTCCTCAACTGACTCACGTGAACTACAATCCTCAGGCTCAAACTCACTCTGATAGATATAGTCTGGGTGACCAATATGCTCACATACATTATGGCTCTCTTTTCTCTTCCCCTTTATCTTATCACGGTACAGCATTTCAACTAAGTCATCAAATGATCCACATTCAACTTCGGATGCCCTAGCGTTATACAACAAACGTGCGCGACCCGTCAACAACCTGATCAATACCTCTCTACGATCCGCATCACTCCCAAGATTTCCAAACTTTCGAGATATAGCGCACACTACCTTGACCAAATCATCGTCTTCGCCCGAATATCTAGGAACACCGTTTAACCAACTATTCTCCATGGGTACCCTATCACTGCCACTTGAACTAGGTATTTCAGACTCATGCTGGTATTGATCGACCTGTAACTGCAAGTGTTCAATATTGGATCGAAGACCATCTCTTTCACTGAGACTTTCAGCAAGCTCAAACCTCAAGCGATCGATTTCTCCCCATGAACTTTGTAACTCAGCGTCGCGAAAATCACAAGCCCCACGCAGTTCCACGATATCATTTTGTAAACCCATCTTCACTTTCAAGCACTCATCAAATTTCATCTTGGAAACAATACATTTTCTTCGCAAAGTATCACGCTCTACCCTACACTCCTCCACTTTTCTAACAATATCACTTCCAGTACACTCAAAAAGTTTCAACAATGTATCCAACCTATCAAAACTTTTCTTTGCACCAACCAGAAACTCCGTCACCAAATCAGGTTCCACTCCTCTCTCAATCATAGAATGATCAATCAATACATCATCACGATGACTATTGCTCACACACTTACAAACTTCAAACACGTCTGCTACCTTTTCCGAAATTATCGATTTCACGCAATCACGAATACTCTCAGTAACCATGCTCTTATTCTCAAGAACATTTAAGCAAACCCTCTCTAAGCTACTTAATGCTTCCTTCACACACACGAGTCTACCAAATATACCCACCTGATTCGGTCTTCCATGACCCTCCTCTTCCACCGAGACTGCTCCGAGCCCAGCAACACGAAAACCATATTCTTCCTGCTCATGTCGGCCTCTTTCCCGAGGTACATCTGCAAAATCATTGTCTACTTTCTCAATTCCACCCACTTCCTTCTCATTATCGACGGTAACTCTCGAACTCAACAATGCATATTTATTATTGTTTGCCAAAAATCAATAAATCAATAATTTCGATATCCGTCTGTATGTGGCAGGTTGTCTTAGTGGGCGGCATGCATGGCCAGCTTTTTAAGGAAATCGAAAGCAAAAAAAAGTGCGTGATCCACCTTTATATAGTACAAGGTGACTAACCGGGAACATGCCGCAACAAAGACAAGAAACCGGCTTCTTGCCGCCGCAGATGGGTCAGGTGACACCTATGCCCACACTGGCGCCACTCAGCCTGCCCAAATTGGAAGACTTGCCCAAGATCGAAATCCCATCTGAGGCCGTATGCATGAAACATTCCGGGCCGGGTTGGGATGCTATCCCGAGCTATTTCCCGGCCAATTGAGCTCGGGATAGCATCCCAACCCGGCCCGAAATGTTTCATGCATACGGCCTCTGTAGAAGACGTGGAGAACGTAATTCCGCCTGTGCAACGAGCCATTCTGACCAACATCGCCAAGTTCTTCGGAGTTTTGTAGATCAAATATCTGTTTTCACTACCTCATGCGTATTTAATAAAGATAATAACATAATTTGGTTGCAAGTCTTCGTTGAACAAATAGGAAAAATTGTTCATTCGAGACAAAAACATAAACGAATTTCCGGTTCCACTTTCTCATGCATATATTAATGAATTTTATAATACTTGATAATAGTAACACTATCATAAATTTACATAATACTCATTATTCCGGAAAATGACACCAGCTTCAATACACAGCGTGTAGAATCCGCTCTTCAAAGCAAGCCTATTTGGGGTATTTTGCTCTGTGCGGCTGTGTTTGTAGTTTGGTCCTTTTGCTAACCGATCGAAATTCGCAAAATATTGTTTGGGGCGAGAACAAAGTTGAACGAAGATTGGGTCACATATTGTACCTGAGTTACAAATACATGCTGAGAACATACCAACACAGTTTTGGAAAAAGCGCTCTAGTTGTTCACATGTTTTAAACAGCATCGGGAACCTAACAGTGAGAACACACCAAAAGAACACTATTCGAGCAAATATTAGTTGTGTTCTCAGAAACATTCGTTTGTATGCTGTACTTTATACGTACCTTTGCACTAATGAGTTTCCGTCAACAATCACATTTTCGTACTTAAACTAACAGGTCAAACTACAACTTTAAATAGAGTATCACGATACAAACAAAGCAATACGGTGTAAAGTGTCCTATTCCGCCGTGTTTGTAGGTTGATATCAGTGCTTCTTCATCTAAATTTGTGAAAAACGGCGTACATCTATATCAAACTATAATAAAGATTGTATCCCTCTACATCGTCCGATTAGAATCAGTGGTAGACTTTTCTGATAATTCTTCTTAGGGTTCCTTTTCATACACCTAGAAGAAAAACAAAAAGTTATCGAGATCAAACTAAAAAACATCAAGTTTTCTTCTAATCCTTGGATTCTCGACCAGACTACACTGTCCGATTAGACTCGGTGGTTGAGCTGAACATTGTCAGCTCGTTTCTGAGAACGGATAATCTCTCTCTCTCCCCTCTCTCTCTCTCTCTCTCTCTGTTTCTCTCTCTCTCTCTCTCACTCTCTCTCTCTCTCTCTCTCTCTCTCTCTCTCTCTCTCTCTCTCTCTCTCTCTTGAACAGGTCGAGAATCCAAACTACAACCAAAACCAACAACACAACCTTGTATCGAATCTCAAGTAAATGTGAACAATACAGTGAGTTCTAGACCAAACTACTTACTACGCTGTCCGATTAGAATCAGTGGTAGAGCTGAACATTGTCAACTCGTTTCTGAGAACCGCGATTCTCGGTCTTTTGAATATGTTGACGATCCATCTTCTATAGGGAAGGACGAAGTAGAGTGTGGCGACTGGGCCAAGAATCGGCACGAAGCCGGCTATACTAAAACGAACAAAATGATATACTATAGATAATAGATGAAAAAGTACTTTATGAAGTTTTCTTTCAGAGTTCTACTTAAAACTGGAAACTGGAAGCAGCATGCTATCGAAACTCACAGCGCCCTTTTGACGCGAACATTATCTTCACACAACACCCATTACGGGAGAAAATGAAGATTTCGGATCGAAATCACGGAATTGCGTCGTGAATTGAGCCCTAACTACAAATGAGCTATGGTGATGTTCCCAACGCTAAATCCGCAGCCAATTCATTTTTAAAGATAGCTCATAAACTTACGCGATGATAAGATGCTGTACCACCTCGTGTTCATACCCAACAAGACTCAGTACGAAAACAATCATCATGACCACGACAAACATTGGAAATACCGCTTGGTACGTGAGAGCCTGGAAAATTAATCAATATTTAGAGTTCGCTTCTTGCTGTTTTTTACTCATTAACTTTATTAATTCATTTATTCATCCACTTCATATTGTTACAATATGGTGTTACTTTATGGTCATGCAGACCTCCCGACGTGTATTGGCATCACTTCCAGAAAAAAGTATTTTTTTAATGAAACAAGTAATTATTTAATACCAAAGAAACACCAGGTGAACAGTTGAATGACCATCTCACCATCAATAGGTTCTTGTGCAGTTGTCTCGTTTGGGCTGACAGACTGACCGAGTCGATCATGACCAGAACCTTCCTAAATGTAGAAATTTGATAATGATCTTTTCCATAATTCAATAACAGCCAAAACAATATTCAAGGTCATAAGAAAACAGATCCGGCGTTCTAGTGTCGGCGACTGTTTCCTCGCGGTACTAAGAGTATATCCTCCACCCAAACACTCGTTGCTTAACCCGCGTCTAGCTCGTGACTTGCATCACAGCGGGAAGCTTGAAGTAAACTCTGGACCTGCGGCTATTACCCCAGATCCGGCGTTCTAGTGTCGGCGACTGTTCCCTTGCGGTACTAAGAGTATATCCTCCACCCAAACACTCGTTGCTTAACCCGCGTCTAGCTCTTGACTTGCATCACAGCGGGAAGCTTGAAGTAAACTGTGGACCTGCGGCTATTACCCCAGATCCGGCGTTCTAGTGTCGGCGACTGTTCCCTTGCGGTACTAAGAGTATATCCTCCACCCAAACACTCGTTGCTTAACCCGCGTCTAGCGCGTGACTTGCATCACAGCGGGAAGCTTGAAGTAAACTGTGGACCTGCGGCTATTACCCCAGATCCGGCGTTCTAGTGTCGGCGACTGTTTCCTCGCGGTACTAAGAGTATATCCTCCACCCAAACACTCGTTGCTTAACCCGCGTCTAGCGCGTGACTTGCATCACAGCGGGAAGCTTGAAGTAAACTGTGGATCTGCGGCTATCACCCCAGATCCGGCGTTATAGTGTCGGCGACTGTTCCCTCGCGGTACTAAGAGTATATCCTCTACCCAAACACTCGTTGCTTAACCCGCGTCTAGCTCGTGACTTGCATCACAGCGGGAAGCTTGAAGTAAACTCTGGACCTGCGGCTATTACCCCAGATCCGGCGTTCTAGTGTCGGCGACTGTTCCCTTGCGGTACTAAGAGTATATCCTCCACCCAAACACTCGTTGCTTAACCCGCGTCTAGCTCGTGACTTGCATCACAGCGGGAAGCTTGAAGTAAACTCTGGACCTGCGGCTATTACCCCAGATCCGGCGTTCTAGTGTCGGCGACTGTTCCCTTGCGGTACTAAGAGTATATCCTCCACCCAAACACTCGTTGCTTAACCCGCGTCTAGCTAGTGATTTGCATCACAGCGGGAAGCTTGAAGTAAACTGTGGATCTGCGGCTATCACCCCAGATCCGGCGTTATAGTGTCGGCGACTGTTCCCTCGCGGTACTAAGAGTATATCCTCCACCCAAACACTCGTTGCTTAACCCGCGTCTAGCTCGTGACTTGCATCACAGCGGGAAGCTTGAAGTAAACTCTGGACCTGCGGCTATTACCCCAGATCCGGCGTTCTAGTGTCGGCGACTGTTCCCTTGCGGTACTAAGAGTATATCCTCCACCCAAACACTCGTTGCTTAACCCGCGTCTAGCTAGTGATTTGCATCACAGCGGGAAGCTTGAAGTAAACTGTGGATCTGCGGCTATCACCCCAGATCCGGCGTTATAGTGTCGGCGACTGTTCCCTCGCGGTACTAAGAGTATATCCTCCACCCAAACACTCGTTGCTTAACCCGCGTCTAGCTCGTGACTTGCATCACAGCGGGAAGCTTGAAGTAAACTCTGGACCTGCGGCTATTACCCCAGATCCGGCGTTCTAGTGTCGGCGACTGTTCCCTTGCGGTACTAAGAGTATATCCTCCACCCAAACACTCGTTGCTTAACCCGCGTCTAGCTAGTGATTTGCATCACAGCGGGAAGCTTGAAGTAAACTGTGGATCTGCGGCTATCACCCCAGATCCGGCGTTATAGTGTCGGCGACTGTTCCCTCGCGGTACTAAGAGTATATCCTCCACCCAAACACTCGTTGCTTAACCCGCGTCTAGCTCGTGACTTGCATCACAGCGGGAAGCTTGAAGTAAACTCTGGACCTGCGGCTATTACCCCAGATCCGGCGTTCTAGTGTCGGCGACTGTTCCCTTGCGGTACTAAGAGTATATCCTCCACCCAAACACTCGTTGCTTAACCCGCGTCTAGCTCGTGACTTGCATCACAGCGGGAAGCTTGAAGTAAACTCTGGACCTGCGGCTATTACCCCAGATCCGGCGTTCTAGTGTCGGCGACTGTTCCCTTGCGGTACTAAGAGTATATCCTCCACCCAAACACTCTTTGCTTAACCCGCGTCTAGCTAGTGATTTGCATCACAGCGGGAAGCTTGAAGTAAACTGTGGATCTGCGGCTATCACCCCAGATCCGGCGTTATAGTGTCGGCGACTGTTCCCTCGCGGTACTAAGAGTATATCCTCCACCCAAACACTCGTTGCTTAACCCGCGTCTAGCTCGTGACTTGCATCACAGCGGGAAGCTTGAAGTAAACTCTGGACCTGCGGCTATTACCCCAGATCCGGCGTTCTAGTGTCGGCGACTGTTCCCTTGCGGTACTAAGAGTATATCCTCCACCCAAACACTCGTTGCTTAACCCGCGTCTAGCTAGTGATTTGCATCACAGCGGGAAGCTTGAAGTAAACTGTGGATCTGCGGCTATCACCCCAGATCCGGCGTTATAGTGTCGGCGACTGTTCCCTCGCGGTACTAAGAGTATATCCTCCACCCAAACACTCGTTGCTTAACCCGCGTCTAGCTCGTGACTTGCATCACAGCGGGAAGCTTGAAGTAAACTCTGGACCTGCGGCTATTACCCCAGATCCGGCGTTCTAGTGTCGGCGACTGTTCCCTTGCGGTACTAAGAGTATATCCTCCACCCAAACACTCGTTGCTTAACCCGCGTCTAGCTCGTGACTTGCATCACAGCGGGAAGCTTGAAGTAAACTCTGGACCTGCGGCTATTACCCCAGATCCGGCGTTCTAGTGTCGGCGACTGTTCCCTTGCGGTACTAAGAGTATATCCTCCACCCAAACACTCGTTGCTTAACCCGCGTCTAGCTCGTGATTTGCATCACAGCGGGAAGCTTGAAGTAAACTGTGGATCTGCGGCTATCACCCCAGATCCGGCGTTCTAGTGTCGGCGACTGTTCCCTCGCGGTACTAAGAGTATATCCTCCACCCAAACACTCGTTGCTTAACCCGCGTCTAGCTCGTGACTTGCATCACAGCGGGAAGCTTGAAGTAAACTGTGGATCTGCGGCTATCACCCCAGATCCGGCGTTATAGTGTCGGCGACTGTTCCCTTGCGGTACTAAGAGTATATCCTCCACCCAAACACTCGTTGCTTAACCCGCGTCTAGCTCGTGACTTGCATCACAGCGGGAAGCTTGAAGTAAACTCTGGACCTGCGGCTATTACCCCAGATCCGGCGTTCTAGTGTCGGCGACTGTTCCCTTGCGGTACTAAGAGTATATCCTCCACCCAAACACTCGTTGCTTAACCCGCGTCTAGCTCGTGACTTGCATCACAGCGGGAAGCTTGAAGTAAACTCTGGACCTGCGGCTATTACCCCAGATCCGGCGTTCTAGTGTCGGCGACTGTTCCCTTGCGGTACTAAGAGTATATCCTCCACCCAAACACTCGTTGCTTAACCCGCGTCTAGCTCGTGACTTGCATCACAGCGGGAAGCTTGAAGTAAACTCTGGACCTGCGGCTATTACCCCAGATCCGGCGTTCTAGTGTCGGCGACTGTTCCCTTGCGGTACTAAGAGTATATCCTCCACCCAAACACTCGTTGCTTAACCCGCGTCTAGCTCGTGACTTGCATCACAGCGGGAAGCTTGAAGTAAACTCTGGACCTGCGGCTATTACCCCAGATCCGGCGTTCTAGTGTCGGCGACTGTTCCCTTGCGGTACTAAGAGTATATCCTCCACCCAAACACTCTTTGCTTAACCCGCGTCTAGCTAGTGATTTGCATCACAGCGGGAAGCTTGAAGTAAACTGTGGATCTGCGGCTATCACCCCAGATCCGGCGTTATAGTGTCGGCGACTGTTCCCTCGCGGTACTAAGAGTATATCCTCCACCCAAACACTCGTTGCTTAACCCGCGTCTAGCTCGTGACTTGCATCACAGCGGGAAGCTTGAAGTAAACTCTGGACCTGCGGCTATTACCCCAGATCCGGCGTTCTAGTGTCGGCGACTGTTCCCTTGCGGTACTAAGAGTATATCCTCCACCCAAACACTCGTTGCTTAACCCGCGTCTAGCTAGTGATTTGCATCACAGCGGGAAGCTTGAAGTAAACTGTGGATCTGCGGCTATCACCCCAGATCCGGCGTTATAGTGTCGGCGACTGTTCCCTCGCGGTACTAAGAGTATATCCTCCACCCAAACACTCGTTGCTTAACCCGCGTCTAGCTCGTGACTTGCATCACAGCGGGAAGCTTGAAGTAAACTCTGGACCTGCGGCTATTACCCCAGATCCGGCGTTCTAGTGTCGGCGACTGTTCCCTTGCGGTACTAAGAGTATATCCTCCACCCAAACACTCGTTGCTTAACCCGCGTCTAGCTCGTGACTTGCATCACAGCGGGAAGCTTGAAGTAAACTCTGGACCTGCGGCTATTACCCCAGATCCGGCGTTCTAGTGTCGGCGACTGTTCCCTTGCGGTACTAAGAGTATATCCTCCACCCAAACACTCGTTGCTTAACCCGCGTCTAGCTCGTGATTTGCATCACAGCGGGAAGCTTGAAGTAAACTGTGGATCTGCGGCTATCACCCCAGATCCGGCGTTCTAGTGTCGGCGACTGTTCCCTCGCGGTACTAAGAGTATATCCTCCACCCAAACACTCGTTGCTTAACCCGCGTCTAGCTCGTGACTTGCATCACAGCGGGAAGCTTGAAGTAAACTGTGGACCTGCGGCTATTACCCCAGATCCGGCGTTCTAGTGTCGGCGACTGTACCCTTGCGGTACTAAGAGTATATCCTCCACTCAAACACTCGTTGCTTAACCCGCGTCTAGCTCGTGACTTGCATCACAGCGGGAAGCTTGAAGTAAACTCTGGACCTGCGGCTATTACCCCAGATCCGGCGTTCGAGTGTCGGCGACTGTTCCCTTGCGGTACTAAGAGTATATCCTCCACCCAAACACTCGTTGCTTAACCCGCGTCTAGCTCGTGACTTGCATCACAGCGGGAAGCTTGAAGTAAACTCTGGACCTGCGGCTATTACCCCAGATCCGGCGTTCTAGTGTCGGCGACTGTTCCCTTGCGGTACTAAGAGTATATCCTCCACTCAAACACTCGTTGCTTAACCCGCGTCTAGCTCGTGACTTGCATCACAGCGGGAAGCTCTAAGTAAACTGTGGACCTGCGGCTATTACCCCAGATCCGGCGTTCTAGTGTCGGCGACTGTTCCCTTGCGGTACTAAGAGTATATCCTCCACCCAAACACTCGTTGCTTAACCCGCGTCTAGCTCGTGACTTGAATCACAGCGGGAAGCTTGAAGTAAACTGTGGACCTGCGGCTATTACCTCAGATCCGGCGTTCTAGAGTCGGCAACTGTTCCCTTGCGGTACTAAGAGTATATCCTCCACCCAAACACTCGTTGCTTAACCCGCGTTTAGCTCGTGACTTGCATCACAGCGGGAAGCTTGAAGTAAACTGTGGACCTGCGGCTATTACCCCAGATCCGGCGTTCTAGTGTCGGCGACTGTTCCCTTGCGGTACTAAGAGTATATCCTCCACTCAAACACTCGTTGCTTAACCCGCGTCTAGCTCGTGACTTGCATCACAGCGGGAAGCTTGAAGTAAACTCTGGACCTGCGGCTATTACCCCAGATCCGGCGTTCGAGTGTCGGCGACTGTTCCCTTGCGGTACTAAGAGTATATCCTCCACCCAAACACTCGTTGCTTAACCCGCGTCTAGCTCGTGACTTGCATCACAGCGGGAAGCTTGAAGTAAACTCTGGACCTGCGGCTATTACCCCAGATCCGGCGTTCTAGTGTCGGCGACTGTTCCCTTGCGGTACTAAGAGGATATCCTTCACCCAAACACTCGTTGCTTAACCCGCGTCTAGCTCGTGACTTGCATCACAGCGGGAAGCTTGAAGTAAACTCTGGACCTGCGGCTATTACCCCAGATCCGGCGTTCTAGTGTCGGCGACTGTTCCCTTGCGGTACTAAGAGTATATCCTCCACTCAAACACTCGTTGCTTAACCCGCGTCTAGCTCGTGACTTGAATCACAGCGGGAAGCTTGAAGTAAACTGTGGACCTGCGGTTATTACCTCAGATCCGGCGTTCTAGAGTCGGCAACTGTTCCCTTGCGGTACTAAGAGTATATCCTCCACCCAAACACTCGTTGCGTTTAGCTCGTGACTTGCATCACAGCGGGAAGCTTGAAGTAAACTGTGGACCTGCGGCTATTACCCCAGATCCGGCGTTCTAGTGTCGGCGACTGTTCCCTTGCGGTACTAAGAGTATATCCTCCACTCAAACACTCGTTGCTTAATCCGCGTCTAGCTCGTGACTTGCATCACAGCGGGAAGCTTGAAGTAAACTCTGGACCTGCGGCTATTACCCCAGATCCGGCGTTCTAGTGTCGGCGACTGTTCCCTTGCGGTACTAAGAGTATATCCTCCACCCAAACACTCGTTGCTTAACCCGCGTCTAGCTCGTGACTTGCATCACAGCGGGAAGCTTGAAGTAAACTCTGGACCTGCGGCTATTACCCCAGATCCGGCGTTCTAGTGTCGGCGACTGTTCCCTTGCGGTACTAAGAGGATACCCTTCACCCAAACACTCGTTGTTTAACCCGCGTCTAGCTCGTGACTTGCATCACAGCGGGAAGCTTGAAGTAAACTCTGGACCTGCGGCTATTACCCCAGATCCGGCGTTCTAGTGTCGGCGACTGTTCCCTTGCGGTACTAAGAGTATATCCTCCACTCAAACACTCGTTGCTTAACCCGCGTCTAGCTCGTGACTTGCATCACAGCGGGAAGCTTGAAGTAAACTGTGGACCTGCGGCTATTACCACAGATCCGGCGTTCTAGTGTCGGCGACTGTTCCCTTGCGGTACTAAGAGTATATCCTCCACTCAAACACTCGTTGCTTAACCCGCGTCTAGCTCGTGACTTGCATCACAGCGGGAAGCTTGAAGTAAACTTTGGACCTGCGGCTATTACCCCAGATCCGGCGTTCTAGTGTCGGCGACTGTTCCCTTGCGGTACTAAGAGTATATCCTCCACCCAAACACTCGTTGCTTAACCCGCGTCTAGCTCGTGACTTGCATCACAGCGGGAAGCTTGAAGTAAACTGTGGACCTGCGGCTATTACCCCAGATCCGGCGTTCTAGTGTCGGCGACTGTTCCCTTGCGGTACTAAGAGTATATCCTCCACCCAAACACTCGTTGCTTAACCCGCGTCTAGCTCGTGACTTGCATCACAGCGGGAAGCTTGAAGTAAACTGTGGACCTGCGGCTATTACCCCAGATCCGGCGTTCTAGAGTCGGCGACTGTTCCCTTGCGGTACTAAGAGTATATCCTCCACCCAAACACTCGTTGCTTAACCCGCGTCTAGCTCGTGACTTGCATCACAGCGGGAAGCTTGAAGTAAACTGTGGACCTGCGGCTATTACCCCAGATCCGGCGTTCTAGAGTCGGCGACTGTTCCCTTGCGGTACTAAGAGTATATCCTCCACCCAAACACTCGTTGCTTAACCCGCGTCTAGCTCGTGACTTGCATCACAGCGGGAAGCTTGAAGTAAACTCTGGACCTGCGGCTATTACCCCAGATCCGGCGTTCTAGTGTCGGCGACTGTTCCCTTGCGGTACTAAGAGTATATCCTCCACTCAAACACTCGTTGCTTAACCCGCGTCTAGCTCGTGACTTGCATCACAGCGGGAAGCTTGATGTAAACTGTGGACCTGCGGCTATTACCCCAGATCCGGCGTTCTAGTGTCGGCGACTGTTCCCTTGCGGTACTAAGAGTATATCCTCCACTCAAACACTCGTTGCTTAACCCGCGTCTAGCTCGTGACTTGCATCACAGCGGGAAGCTTGATGTAAACTGTGGACCTGCGGCTATTACCCCAGATCCGGCGTTCTAGTGTCGGCGACTGTTCCCTTGCGGTACTAAGAGTATATCCTCCACCCGAACACTCGTTGCGTTTAGCTCGTGACTTGCATCACAGCGGGAAGCTTGAAGTAAACTGTGGACCTGCGGCTATTACCCCAGATCCGGCGTTCTAGTGTCGGCGACTGTTCCCTTGCGGTACTAAGAGTATATCCTCCACTCAAACACTCGTTGCTTAATCCGCGTCTAGCTCGTGACTTGCATCACAGCGGGAAGCTTGAAGTAAACTCTGGACCTGCGGCTATTACCCCAGATCCGGCGTTCTAGTGTCGGCGACTGTTCCCTTGCGGTACTAAGAGTATATCCTCCACCCAAACACTCGTTGCTTAACCCGCGTCTAGCTCGTGACTTGCATCACAGCGGGAAGCTTGAAGTAAACTCTGGACCTGCGGCTATTACCCCAGATCCGGCGTTCTAGTGTCGGCGACTGTTCCCTTGCGGTACTAAGAGGATACCCTTCACCCAAACACTCGTTGTTTAACCCGCGTCTAGCTCGTGACTTGCATCACAGCGGGAAGCTTGAAGTAAACTCTGGACCTGCGGCTATTACCCCAGATCCGGCGTTCTAGTGTCGGCGACTGTTCCCTTGCGGTACTAAGAGTATATCCTCCACTCAAACACTCGTTGCTTAACCCGCGTCTAGCTCGTGACTTGCATCACAGCGGGAAGCTTGAAGTAAACTGTGGACCTGCGGCTATTACCCCAGATCCGGCGTTCTAGTGTCGGCGACTGTTCCCTTGCGGTACTAAGAGTATATCCTCCACTCAAACACTCGTTGCTTAACCCGCGTCTAGCTCGTGACTTGCATCACAGCGGGAAGCTTGAAGTAAACTTTGGACCTGCGGCTATTACCCCAGATCCGGCGTTCTAGTGTCGGCGACTGTTCCCTTGCGGTACTAAGAGTATATCCTCCACCCAAACACTCGTTGCTTAACCCGCGTCTAGCTCGTGACTTGCATCACAGCGGGAAGCTTGAAGTAAACTGTGGACCTGCGGCTATTACCCCAGATCCGGCGTTCTAGTGTCGGCGACTGTTCCCTTGCGGTACTAAGAGTATATCCTCCACCCAAACACTCGTTGCTTAACCCGCGTCTAGCTCGTGACTTGCATCACAGCGGGAAGCTTGAAGTAAACTGTGGACCTGCGGCTATTACCCCAGATCCGGCGTTCTAGAGTCGGCGACTGTTCCCTTGCGGTACTAAGAGTATATCCTCCACCCAAACACTCGTTGCTTAACCCGCGTCTAGCTCGTGACTTGCATCACAGCGGGAAGCTTGAAGTAAACTCTGGACCTGCGGCTATTACCCCAGATCCGGCGTTCTAGTGTCGGCGACTGTTCCCTTGCGGTACTAAGAGTATATCCTCCACTCAAACACTCGTTGCTTAACCCGCGTCTAGCTCGTGACTTGCATCACAGCGGGAAGCTTGAAGTAAACTGTGGACCTGCGGCTATTACCCCAGATCCGGCGTTCTAGTGTCGGCGACTGTTCCCTTGCGGTACTAAGAGTATATCCTCCACTCAAACACTCGTTGCTTAACCCGCGTCTAGCTCGTGACTTGCATCACAGCGGGAAGCTTGAAGTAAACTTTGGACCTGCGGCTATTACCCCAGATCCGGCGTTCTAGTGTCGGCGACTGTTCCCTTGCGGTACTAAGAGTATATCCTCCACCCAAACACTCGTTGCTTAACCCGCGTCTAGCTCGTGACTTGCATCACAGCGGGAAGCTTGAAGTAAACTGTGGACCTGCGGCTATTACCCCAGATCCGGCGTTCTAGTGTCGGCGACTGTTCCCTTGCGGTACTAAGAGTATATCCTCCACCCAAACACTCGTTGCTTAACCCGCGTCTAGCTCGTGACTTGCATCACAGCGGGAAGCTTGAAGTAAACTGTGGACCTGCGGCTATTACCCCAGATCCGGCGTTCTAGAGTCGGCGACTGTTCCCTTGCGGTACTAAGAGTATATCCTCCACCCAAACACTCGTTGCTTAACCCGCGTCTAGCTCTTGACTTGCATCACAGCGGGAAGCTTGAAGTAAACTCTGGACCTGCGGCTATTACCCCAGATCCGGCGTTCTAGTGTCGGCGACTGTTCCCTTGCGGTACTAAGAGTATATCCTCCACTCAAACACTTGTTGCTTAACCCGCGTCTAGCATCACAGCGGGAAGCTCTAAGTAAACTGTGGACCTGCGGCTATTACCCCAGATCCGGCGTTCTAGTGTCGGCGACTGTTCCCTTGCGGTACTAAGAGTATATCCTCCACCCAAACACTCGTTGCTTAACCCGCGTCTAGCTCGTGACTTGAATCACAGCGGGAAGCTTGAAGTAAACTGTGGACCTGCGGCTATTACCTCAGATCCGGCGTTCTAGAGTCGGCAACTGTTCCCTTGCGGTACTAAGAGTATATCCTCCACCCAAACACTCGTTGCTTAACCCGCGTTTAGCTCGTGACTTGCATCACAGCGGGAAGCTTGAAGTAAACTGTGGACCTGCGGCTATTACCCCAGATCCGGCGTTCTAGTGTCGGCGACTGTTCCCTTGCGGTACTAAGAGTATATCCTCCACTCAAACACTCGTTGCTTAACCCGCGTCTAGCTCGTGACTTGCATCACAGCGGGAAGCTTGAAGTAAACTCTGGACCTGCGGCTATTACCCCAGATCCGGCGTTCGAGTGTCGGCGACTGTTCCCTTGCGGTACTAAGAGTATATCCTCCACCCAAACACTCGTTGCTTAACCCGCGTCTAGCTCGTGACTTGCATCACAGCGGGAAGCTTGAAGTAAACTCTGGACCTGCGGCTATTACCCCAGATCCGGCGTTCGAGTGTCGGCGACTGTTCCCTTGCGGTACTAAGAGTATATCCTCCACCCAAACACTCGTTGCTTAACCCGCGTCTAGCTCGTGACTTGCATCACAGCGGGAAGCTTGAAGTAAACTGTGGACCTGCGGCTATTACCCCAGATCCGGCGTTCTAGTGTCGGCGACTGTTCCCTTGCGGTACTAAGAGTATATCCTCCACCCAAACACTCGTTGCTTAACCCGCGTCTAGCTCGTGACTTGCATCACAGCGGGAAGCTTGAAGTAAACTGTGGACCTGCGGCTATTACCCCAGATCCGGCGTTCTAGTGTCGGCGACTGTTCCCTTGCGGTACTAAGAGTATATCCTCCACCCAAACACTCGTTGCTTAACCCGCGTCTAGCTCGTGACTTGCATCACAGCGGGAAGCTTGAAGTAAACTGTGGACCTGCGGCTATTACCCCAGATCCGGCGTTCTAGTGTCGGCGACTGTTCCCTTGCGGTACTAAGAGTATATCCTCCACTCAAACACTCGTTGCTTAATCCGCGTCTAGCTCGTGACTTGCATCACAGCGGGAAGCTTGAAGTAAACTCTGGACCTGCGGCTATTACCCCAGATCCGGCGTTCTAGTGTCGGCGACTGTTCCCTTGCGGTACTAAGAGTATATCCTCCACCCAAACACTCGTTGCTTAACCCGCGTCTAGCTCGTGACTTGCATCACAGCGGGAAGCTTGAAGTAAACTCTGGACCTGCGGCTATTACCCCAGATCCGGCGTTCTAGTGTCGGCGACTGTTCCCTTGCGGTACTAAGAGGATACCCTTCACCCAAACACTCGTTGTTCAACCCGCGTCTAGCTCGTGACTTGCATCACAGCGGGAAGCTTGAAGTAAACTCTGGACCTGCGGCTATTACCCCAGATCCGGCGTTCTAGTGTCGGCGACTGTTCCCTTGCGGTACTAAGAGTATATCCTCCACTCAAACACTCGTTGCTTAACCCGCGTCTAGCTCGTGACTTGCATCACAGCGGGAAGCTTGAAGTAAACTGTGGACCTGCGGCTATTACCCCAGATCCGGCGTTCTAGTGTCGGCGACTGTTCCCTTGCGGTACTAAGAGTATATCCTCCACTCAAACACTCGTTGCTTAACCCGCGTCTAGCTCGTGACTTGCATCACAGCGGGAAGCTTGAAGTAAACTTTGGACCTGCGGCTATTACCCCAGATCCGGCGTTCTAGTGTCGGCGACTGTTCCCTTGCGGTACTAAGAGTATATCCTCCACCCAAACACTCGTTGCTTAACCCGCATCTAGCTCGTGACTTGCATCACAGCGGGAAGCTTGAAGTAAACTGTGGACCTGCGGCTATTACCCCAGATCCGGCGTTCTAGTGTCGGCGACTGTTCCCTTGCGGTACTAAGAGTATATCCTCCACCCAAACACTCGTTGCTTAACCCGCGTCTAGCTCGTGACTTGCATCACAGCGGGAAGCTTGAAGTAAACTGTGGACCTGCGGCTATTACCCCAGATCCGGCGTTCTAGAGTCGGCGACTGTTCCCTTGCGGTACTAAGAGTATATCCTCCACCCAAACACTCGTTGCTTAACCCGCGTCTAGCTCGTGACTTGCATCACAGCGGGAAGCTTGAAGTAAACTCTGGACCTGCGGCTATTACCCCAGATCCGGCGTTCTAGTGTCGGCGACTGTTCCCTTGCGGTACTAAGAGTATATCCTCCACTCAAACACTCGTTGCTTAACCCGCGTCTAGCTCGTGACTTGCATCACAGCGGGAAGCTTGAAGTAAACTGTGGACCTGCGGCTATTACCCCAGATCCGGCGTTCTAGTGTCGGCGACTGTTCCCTTGCGGTACTAAGAGTATATCCTCCACTCAAACACTCGTTGCTTAACCCGCGTCTAGCTCGTGACTTGCATCACAGCGGGAAGCTTGAAGTAAACTTTGGACCTGCGGCTATTACCCCAGATCCGGCGTTCTAGTGTCGGCGACTGTTCCCTTGCGGTACTAAGAGTATATCCTCCACCCAAACACTCGTTGCTTAACCCGCGTCTAGCTCGTGACTTGCATCACAGCGGGAAGCTTGAAGTAAACTGTGGACCTGCGGCTATTACCCCAGATCCGGCGTTCTAGTGTCGGCGACTGTTCCCTTGCGGTACTAAGAGTATATCCTCCACCCAAACACTCGTTGCTTAACCCGCGTCTAGCTCGTGACTTGCATCACAGCGGGAAGCTTGAAGTAAACTGTGGACCTGCGGCTATTACCCCAGATCCGGCGTTCTAGAGTCGGCGACTGTTCCCTTGCGGTACTAAGAGTATATCCTCCACCCAAACACTCGTTGCTTAACCCGCGTCTAGCTCGTGACTTGCATCACAGCGGGAAGCTTGAAGTAAACTCTGGACCTGCGGCTAATACCCCAGATCCGGCGTTCTAGTGTCGGCGACTGTTCCCTTGCGGTACTAAGAGTATATCCTCCACTCAAACACTTGTTGCTTAACCCGCGTCTAGCATCACAGCGGGAAGCTCTAAGTAAACTGTGGACCTGCGGCTATTACCCCAGATCCGGCGTTCTAGTGTCGGCGACTGTTCCCTTGCGGTACTAAGAGTATATCCTCCACCCAAACACTCGTTGCTTAACCCGCGTCTAGCTCGTGACTTGAATCACAGCGGGAAGCTTGAAGTAAACTGTGGACCTGCGGCTATTACCTCAGATCCGGCGTTCTAGAGTCGGCAACTGTTCCCTTGCGGTACTAAGAGTATATCCTCCACCCAAACACTCGTTGCTTAACCCGCGTTTAGCTCGTGACTTGCATCACAGCGGGAAGCTTGAAGTAAACTGTGGACCTGCGGCTATTACCCCAGATCCGGCGTTCTAGTGTCGGCGACTGTTCCCTTGCGGTACTAAGAGTATATCCTCCACTCAAACACTCGTTGCTTAACCCGCGTCTAGCTCGTGACTTGCATCACAGCGGGAAGCTTGAAGTAAACTCTGGACCTGCGGCTATTACCCCAGATCCGGCGTTCGAGTGTCGGCGACTGTTCCCTTGCGGTACTAAGAGTATATCCTCCACCCAAACACTCGTTGCTTAACCCGCGTCTAGCTCGTGACTTGCATCACAGCGGGAAGCTTGAAGTAAACTCTGGACCTGCGGCTATTACCCCAGATCCGGCGTTCGAGTGTCGGCGACTGTTCCCTTGCGGTACTAAGAGTATATCCTCCACCCAAACACTCGTTGCTTAACCCGCGTCTAGCTCGTGACTTGCATCACAGCGGGAAGCTTGAAGTAAACTGTGGACCTGCGGCTATTACCCCAGATCCGGCGTTCTAGTGTCGGCGACTGTTCCCTTGCGGTACTAAGAGTATATCCTCCACCCAAACACTCGTTGCTTAACCCGCGTCTAGCTCGTGACTTGCATCACAGCGGGAAGCTTGAAGTAAACTGTGGACCTGCGGCTATTACCCCAGATCCGGCGTTCTAGTGTCGGCGACTGTTCCCTTGCGGTACTAAGAGTATATCCTCCACCCAAACACTCGTTGCTTAACCCGCGTCTAGCTCGTGACTTGCATCACAGCGGGAAGCTTGAAGTAAACTCTGGACCTGCGGCTATTACCCCAGATCCGGCGTTCTAGTGTCGGCGACTGTTCCCTTGCGGTACTAAGAGTATATCCTCCACTCAAACACTCGTTGCTTAACCCGCGTCTAGCTCGTGACTTGCATCACAGCGGGAAGCTCTAAGTAAACTGTGGACCTGCGGCTATTACCCCAGATCCGGCGTTCTAGTGTCGGCGACTGTTCCCTTGCGGTACTAAGAGTATATCCTCCACCCAAACACTCGTTGCTTAACCCGCGTCTAGCTCGTGACTTGAATCACAGCGGGAAGCTTGAAGTAAACTGTGGACCTGCGGCTATTACCTCAGATCCGGCGTTCTAGAGTCGGCAACTGTTCCCTTGCGGTACTAAGAGTATATCCTCCACCCAAACACTCGTTGCTTAACCCGCGTTTAGCTCGTGACTTGCATCACAGCGGGAAGCTTGAAGTAAACTGTGGACCTGCGGCTATTACCCCAGATCCGGCGTTCTAGTGTCGGCGACTGTTCCCTTGCGGTACTAAGAGTATATCCTCCACTCAAACACTCGTTGCTTAACCCGCGTCTAGCTCGTGACTTGCATCACAGCGGGAAGCTCTAAGTAAACTGTGGACCTGCGGCTATTACCCCAGATCCGGCGTTCTAGTGTCGGCGACTGTTCCCTTGCGGTACTAAGAGTATATCCTCCACCCAAACACTCGTTGCTTAACCCGCGTCTAGCTCGTGACTTGAATCACAGCGGGAAGCTTGAAGTAAACTGTGGACCTGCGGCTATTACCTCAGATCCGGCGTTCTAGAGTCGGCAACTGTTCCCTTGCGGTACTAAGAGTATATCCTCCACCCAAACACTCGTTGCTTAACCCGCGTTTAGCTCGTGACTTGCATCACAGCGGGAAGCTTGAAGTAAACTGTGGACCTGCGGCTATTACCCCAGATCCGGCGTTCTAGTGTCGGCGACTGTTCCCTTGCGGTACTAAGAGTATATCCTCCACTCAAACACTCGTTGCTTAACCCGCGTCTAGCTCGTGACTTGCATCACAGCGGGAAGCTTGAAGTAAACTCTGGACCTGCGGCTATTACCCCAGATCCGGCGTTCGAGTGTCGGCGACTGTTCCCTTGCGGTACTAAGAGTATATCCTCCACCCAAACACTCGTTGCTTAACCCGCGTCTAGCTCGTGACTTGCATCACAGCGGGAAGCTTGAAGTAAACTGTGGACCTGCGGCTATTACCCCAGATCCGGCGTTCTAGTGTCGGCGACTGTTCCCTTGCGGTACTAAGAGTATATCCTCCACTCAAACACTCGTTGCTTAACCCGCGTCTAGCTCGTGACTTGCATCACAGCGGGAAGCTTGAAGTAAACTCTGGACCTGCGGCTATTACCCCAGATCCGGCGTTCGAGTGTCGGCGACTGTTCCCTTGCGGTACTAAGAGTATATCCTCCACCCAAACACTCGTTGCTTAACCCGCGTCTAGCTCGTGACTTGCATCACAGCGGGAAGCTTGAAGTAAACTCTGGACCTGCGGCTATTACCCCAGATCCGGCGTTCGAGTGTCGGCGACTGTTCCCTTGCGGTACTAAGAGTATATCCTCCACCCAAACACTCGTTGCTTAACCCGCGTCTAGCTCGTGACTTGCATCACAGCGGGAAGCTTGAAGTAAACTGTGGACCTGCGGCTATTACCCCAGATCCGGCGTTCTAGTGTCGGCGACTGTTCCCTTGCGGTACTAAGAGTATATCCTCCACCCAAACACTCGTTGCTTAACCCGCGTCTAGCTCGTGACTTGCATCACAGCGGGAAGCTTGAAGTAAACTGTGGACCTGCGGCTATTACCCCAGATCCGGCGTTCTAGTGTCGGCGACTGTTCCCTTGCGGTACTAAGAGTATATCCTCCACCCAAACACTCGTTGCTTAACCCGCGTCTAGCTCGTGACTTGCATCACAGCGGGAAGCTTGAAGTAAACTCTGGACCTGCGGCTATTACCCCAGATCCGGCGTTCTAGTGTCGGCGACTGTTCCCTTGCGGTACTAAGAGTATATCCTCCACTCAAACACTCGTTGCTTAACCCGCGTCTAGCTCGTGACTTGCATCACAGCGGGAAGCTCTAAGTAAACTGTGGACCTGCGGCTATTACCCCAGATCCGGCGTTCTAGTGTCGGCGACTGTTCCCTTGCGGTACTAAGAGTATATCCTCCACCCAAACACTCGTTGCTTAACCCGCGTCTAGCTCGTGACTTGAATCACAGCGGGAAGCTTGAAGTAAACTGTGGACCTGCGGCTATTACCTCAGATCCGGCGTTCTAGAGTCGGCAACTGTTCCCTTGCGGTACTAAGAGTATATCCTCCACCCAAACACTCGTTGCTTAACCCGCGTTTAGCTCGTGACTTGCATCACAGCGGGAAGCTTGAAGTAAACTGTGGACCTGCGGCTATTACCCCAGATCCGGCGTTCTAGTGTCGGCGACTGTTCCCTTGCGGTACTAAGAGTATATCCTCCACTCAAACACTCGTTGCTTAACCCGCGTCTAGCTCGTGACTTGCATCACAGCGGGAAGCTCTAAGTAAACTGTGGACCTGCGGCTATTACCCCAGATCCGGCGTTCTAGTGTCGGCGACTGTTCCCTTGCGGTACTAAGAGTATATCCTCCACCCAAACACTCGTTGCTTAACCCGCGTCTAGCTCGTGACTTGAATCACAGCGGGAAGCTTGAAGTAAACTGTGGACCTGCGGCTATTACCTCAGATCCGGCGTTCTAGAGTCGGCAACTGTTCCCTTGCGGTACTAAGAGTATATCCTCCACCCAAACACTCGTTGCTTAACCCGCGTTTAGCTCGTGACTTGCATCACAGCGGGAAGCTTGAAGTAAACTGTGGACCTGCGGCTATTACCCCAGATCCGGCGTTCTAGTGTCGGCGACTGTTCCCTTGCGGTACTAAGAGTATATCCTCCACTCAAACACTCGTTGCTTAACCCGCGTCTAGCTCGTGACTTGCATCACAGCGGGAAGCTTGAAGTAAACTCTGGACCTGCGGCTATTACCCCAGATCCGGCGTTCGAGTGTCGGCGACTGTTCCCTTGCGGTACTAAGAGTATATCCTCCACCCAAACACTCGTTGCTTAACCCGCGTCTAGCTCGTGACTTGCATCACAGCGGGAAGCTTGAAGTAAACTCTGGACCTGCGGCTATTACCCCAGATCCGGCGTTCTAGTGTCGGCGACTGTTCCCTTGCGGTACTAAGAGGATATCCTTCACCCAAACACTCGTTGTTTAACCCGCGTCTAGCTCGTGACTTGCATCACAGCGGGAAGCTTGAAGTAAACTCTGGACCTGCGGCTATTACCGCAGATCCGGCGTTCTAGTGTCGGCGACTGTTCCCTTGCGGTACTAAGAGTATATCCTCCACCCAAACACTCGTTGCTTAACCCGCGTCTAGCTCGTGATTCGCATCACGGCGGGAAACTCGAAGTAAACTGTGGACCTGCGGCTATTACCTCAATTCCGGCGTTCTAGTGTCGGCGACTGTTCCCTTGCGGTACTAAGAGTATATCCTCCACCCAAACACTCGTTGCTTAACCCGCGTCTAGCTCGTGACTTGCATCACAGCGGGAAGCTTGAAGTAAACTCTGGACCTGCGGCTATTACCCCAGATCCGGCGTTCTAATGTCGGCGACTGTTCCCTTGCGGTACTAAGAGTATATCCTCCACCCAAACACTCGTTGCTTAACCCGCGTCTAGCTCGTGACTTGCATCACAGCGGGAAGCTTGAAGTAAACTGTGGACCTGCGGCTGTTACCCCAGATCCGGCGTTCTAGTGTCGGCGACTGTTCCCTTGCGGTACTAAGAGTATATCCTCCACCCAAACACTCGTTGCTTAACCCGCGTCTAGCTCGTGACTTGCATCACAGCGGGAAGCTTGAAGTAAACTGTGGACCTGCGGCTATTACCCAAGATCCGGCGTTCTAGAGTCGGTGACTGTTCCCTTGCGGTACTAAGAGTATATCCTCCACCCAAACACTCGTTGCTTAACCCGCGTCTAGCTCGTGACTTGCATCACAGCGGGAAGCTCTAAGTAAACTGTGGACCTGCGGCTATTACCCCAGATCCGGCGTTCTAGTGTCGGCGACTGTTCCCTTGCGGTACTAAGAGTATATCCTCCACCCAAACACTCGTTGCTTAACCCGCGTCTAGCTCGTGACTTGCATCACAGCGGGAAGCTTGAAGTAAACTGTGGACCTGCGGCTATTACCCCAGATCCGGCGTTCTAGTGTCGGCGACTGTTCCCTTGCGGTACTAAGAGTATATCCTCCACCCAAACACTCGTTGCTTAACCCGCGTCTAGCTCGTGACTTGCATCACAGCGGGAAGCTTGAAGTAAACTGTGGACTTGCGGCTATTACCCCAGATCCGGCGTTCTAGTGTCGGCGACTGTTCCCTTGCGGTACTAAGAGTATATCCTCCACCCAAACACTCGTTGCTTAACCCGCGTCTAGCTCGTGACTTGCATCACAGCGGGAAGCTTGAAGTAAACTGTGGACCTGCGGCTATTACCCCAGATCCGGCGTTCTAGTGTCGGCGACTGTTCCCTTGCGGTACTAAGAGTATATCCTCCACCCAAACACTCGTTGCTTAACCCGCGTCTAGCTCGTGACTTGCATCACAGCGGGAAGCTTGAAGTAAACTGTGGACCTGCGGCTATTACCCCAGATCCGGCGTTCTAGTGTCGGCGACTGTTCCCTTGCGGTACTAAGAGTATATCCTCCACCCAAACACTCGTTGCTTAACCCGCGTCTAGCTCGTGACTTGCATCACAGCGGGAAGCTTGAAGTAAACTGTGGACTTGCGGCTATTACCCCAGATCCGGCGTTCTAGTGTCGGCGACTGTTCCCTTGCGGTACTAAGAGTATATCCTCCACCCAAACACTCGTTGCTTAACCCGCGTCTAGCTCGTGACTTGCATCACAGCGGGAAGCTTGAAGTAAACTGTGGATCTGCGGCTATCACCCCAGATCCGGCGTTCTAGTGTCGGCGACTGTTCCCTCGCGGTACTAAGAGTATATCCTCCACCCAAACACTCGTTGCTTAACCCGCGTCTAGCTCGTGACTTGCATCACAGCGGGAAGCTTGAAGTAAACTCTGGGCCTGCGGCTATTACCCCAGATCCGGCGTCCTAGTGTCGGCGACTGTTCCCTTGCGGTACTAAGAGTATATCCTCCACCCAAACACTCGTTGCTTAACCCGCGTCTAGCTCGTGATTTGCATCACAGCGGGAAGCTTGAAGTAAACTGTGGATCTGCGGCTATCACCCCAGATCCGGCGTTCTAGTGTCGGCGACTGTTCCCTCGCGGTACTAAGAGTATATCCTCCACCCAAACACTCGTTGCTTAACCCGCGTCTAGCTCGTGACTTGCATCACAGCGGGAAGCTTGAAGTAAACTGTGGACCTGCGGCTATTACCCCAGATCCGGCGTTCTAGTGTCGGCGACTGTTCCCTCGCGGTACTAAGAGTATATCCTCCACCCAAACACTCGTTGCTTAACCCGCGTCTAGCTCGTGACTTGCATCACAGCGGGAAGCTTGAAGTAAACTCTGGACCTGCGGCTATTACCCCAGATCCGGCGTTCTAGTGTCGGCGACTGTTCCCTTGCGGTACTAAGAGTATATCCTCCACCCAAACACTCGTTGCTTAACCCGCGTCTAGCTCGTGATTTGCATCACAGCGGGAAGCTTGAAGTAAACTGTGGATCTGCGGCTATCACCCCAGATCCGGCGTTCTAGTGTCGGCGACTGTTCCCTCGCGGTACTAAGAGTATATCCTCCACCCAAACACTCGTTGCTTAACCCGCGTCTAGCTCGTGACTTGCATCACAGCGGGAAGCTTGAAGTAAACTCTGGACCTGCGGCTATTACCTCGGATCCGGCAGTTTGGGGAATTTATGTTTAAAAAATTAAAAAAAGTTAAGTTTACCACTATAGAATAGAATAGAATAGATTTATTCGCGATTTAACACGTGACATCCACATAGTATGTGGCACTCCAAATGGGTAAATGGAGGGGAAAATTGACAAAAAATGGAGGGGAAAATTGACAAAATTCGAAAGACCACGTTACCAAGTTACTATACCCTTTTCCCGTCATTTTATTCTACCGTACATCTCTCCCATTGCAGTTGTGCCGCATCTAACAAAGTGGAAAGCCACGGGTTGCAATTCTATTTTGTTCTGTTTCAAGAGAAGTATTAACCGAACACAACCTCAGACTACAATCAAGAAAAAGAGAAAGAACGTGTTGTCCGTTTTTGACCTCAACGGCTGCTGCACCAACCAAAGTGTGAAATCAGGTAATCAGGTGAAGGAAAGACTGACAGTGAGCCGTACAACACATGCGTATGAAACTGTTTAGCGTCTAACAGGAAGACCCGTGAATAGATCAATAAATCGATATTTACCTGATATACATTGGCCCTAACTAAGCCGACGAGTCTCAGTCAAACTTGGAGCCGAGCACGAGGACATTACGTGGACAGCTTCGCCTACGGGGTACTTCTCGAAGACACCGTCCAATAGAATCTGGAAAATAGGAAAAGATAGGTGAGAAACATCTATACAAGAGAAGACATGCGGTCTGTTGAAGAAACGTTTGTGAGGACTGAACTAGATCACTGAAACTGTCTACCACGCAGAAAACCCTGGTAAATGTCAAGAATCAAAAGTTTGAAAACAGGAGTCGTCAAAAACACGCCCTTAAATCCTTCCGGAACGCTCCAAAACTCGAAACGGACTCGTACCATCAATTAGGTATAACCATTACCTTAGTCTCTCGCGTGAAGTGCAGGTAACCGGCTACATCCAGCGGAAGCGCGGACCAGAAGTGCATGACAGAGCACCAGCCCTACAACAATGGAACCATACACCAGTAAGAATACTCGACGAAGGAGATTTTTTCCGTTTTTTTTTTGAGGAAGTCCAAGAAAGGGTTTCAATTAGACCTCATGAAAGTGTAACATGGTGTTACTATGAATACGATAGAATGAAGAATCCAACTCACTCTGTTAAATTCTTATTCACTTCAAAACGCGAAAGATTAAGACGACAGTCCACAGTCTTTATTGGAGACGAGAAAAGTACTGCCGAAATGGAACCAACATGTCACCTGAAATTGATAGTTTACTGTTATACCCACCAAAGCTTCTGCATAGAAAACCATTTGCAAACTACTCCACTGTTTCAAACATAGGTTCTACTCTGCTCTAGCGAGGCACACAGAAACTCACTACAAATCTGGCGACTATACCAAGATATTGCATCGTTATTCACCTATTCTTTCTCGCCTTATGATACAGCAAAATGTGAAGAACCCAGATATCGACGCGTGAATAAGCATATAAACACCAACCTCCGGAACACAGAAGACCTCCGGTAGCAGGTACAGTAGACCACGCCAGAAGGCCTGAGCAGCGGACCTTGCTGAAAGGGGAGAATACAACCCATTACTACTCCGTTCCAAGTATACTGATCAATCCTATAGAAATGAAATTGGGATGAAAACCAAAATGGTAGTTTCGAAAAACTTCGTTAACTGGTGAAAAGAAGTGTGTTTGAATAGGAAATCCAAGAAATTTACTTCAAATAGAACCCATTTTTCAAGTGGGAACGCATGACCGTAGGTCTACAAGGACAAAATCTATACAAAACCATAAACCAACCATGTGGGTGTATGTGCGAGGGACGGGTCTGGCCAAATGGCGGCTACTCGGGAGCGAGAAGTACGGCGGTACGGCCAGGTCGGGACAACACGGGGCAGAGTTGCGGCTGCAAACAGTAAAAAATAGACAAATAGAAGAAAAGCTAGTGAGTCAGAGTATTTTATAAAGCTAAGTAATGTGTTTTATGATGTGAAATATGCGCAATCAGAAAGAGAACCAAAATTAGTGAAGAGCTTTACGGTTCAACTTCACAGTCACCGGTCACAGCTGAATAAAACACATTAGAAAGACATTATGAAAACGTGTTTGCCCAGTGCTTCAAATGTGGAATATTAGAAAGAAAAGAATTTCTAGTCGTACTGGTGTCAAACATGAGTAGGAGAAAGAGAACGAGAAAGAGAAAGAAAAGGAGAGAGAGAGAGAGAGAGAGAAGAGAGGAGCGGAGAGGAAAAGAGGAGTGATAATGTTTGGTTATTTAGGGAAGAGAGAAGAGGTTTCTGAGTCGAATGAGGAATAAACCCATAGTTCCTTCGTATAACGACTTTTTGGCGCGCAATTTGTTGTTTGTTTGACCCCTTATCTATAGTTACCATTGGGAAAGTTGCGTAGACCTCGGGAAACAACAATTTGGGTGTACTCTGATTATCAAAAGCGATATGTAGCAGTTTAGGGCTGTAACTAATGTAAATCAAACTATACAACTACGAGAAAAACAAGTAGAGAGACAAAGTCAGGTAGATCTTTTGAAAAAGAATATGTGAAAGTTATGTGTTCCCCTTTTTTGTTGTTGTTTATTGATAGATGATAGCATTTTTCCCGTTGGGGTAAGTTGAGGTGCCTGATTGGAGTGGTGGGAAATACCCGATTTGCATGTACTCGATAAGTCAAAATGGTTCCAAACAACTTTGTTCAAACGTTGATCGAATAGCCAGAGAAATGAGACGAGAGTTATCGCCTATTTTCGATGCAAAATATTGAGAATCAGTGAAAGCTAACTGCGGTAAAGAATGATTGTAAACTTCGAGAAATAAAGAACGACAGAGAGCAAGTTTTCCGATTTTCACAGGATTGAGAATCAGTGAAAGCTAACTTCGGTAAAGAATCATTGTAAACTTCGAGAAATAAAAAACGACAGAGAGCAAGTTTTCCGATTTTCGCAGGTTGTCAGCTCAAATTGTTTTGCAAAAATCGAAAAGAAGTATATAGCTTAAGTAGTTCACAGCTGGAGAAAAACAATATCAATGCAAAACTGTGATGAAAAGCATCACGGTGGTTTTTGTTTTCGCTGTGTGAGTTCCACATTTAGAAAACAGTATTTTTGAAGAAAAAGATAGCTGAGTTTAATAAATCTTTTGTCATGATCAGAAATATGTGAACTGAGCAGAAATATTATGAAAAATTTCGAAATACTATGCATTAAATGTTGCAAAAAGAATGCATACACAATGACCACAATCGTTAGTGTCACGCCAGAAGGCCTGAGCAGCGGACCTTGCTGATAAGGGAGAATACAACCCATTAATACTCCGTTCCAAGTATACTGATCAATCCTATAGAAATGAAATTGGGATGAAAACCAAAATGTTAGTTTCGAAAAACTTCGTTAACTGGTGAAAAGAAGTGTGTTTGAATAGGAAATCCAAGAAATTTACTTCAAATAGGACCCATTTTTCAAGTGGGAACGCATGACCGTAGGTCTACAAGGACAAAATCTATACAAAACCATAAACCAACCATGTGGGTGTATGTGCGAGGGACGGGTCTGGCCAAATGGCGGCTACTCGGGAGCGAGAAGTACGGCGGTACGGCCGGGTCGGGACAACACGGGGCAGAGTTGCGGCTGCAAACAGTAAAATATAGAAAAATAGAAGAAAAGCTAGTGAGTCAGAGTATTTTATAAAGGTAAGTAATGTGTTTTATGATGTGAAATATGCGCAATCAGAAAGAGAACCAAAATTAGTGAAGAGCTTTACGGTTCAACTTCACAGTCACAGGTCACAGCTGAATAAAACACATTAGAAAGACATTATGAAAACGTGTTTGCCCAGTGCTTCAAATGTGGAATATTAGAAAGAAAAGAATTTCTAGTCGTACTGGTGTCAAACATGAGTAGGAGAAAGAGAACGAGAAAGAGAAAGAAAAGGAGAGAGAGAGAGAGAGAGAGAGAGAGAGAGAGAGAGAGAGAGAGAGAAGAGAGGAGCGGAGAGGAAAAGAGGAGTGATAATGTTTGGTTATTTAGGGAAGAGAGAAGAGGTTTCTGAGTCGAATGAGGAATAAACCCATAGTTCCTTCGTATAACGACTTTTTGGCGCGCAATTTGTTGTTTGTTTGACCCCTTATCTATAGTTACCATTGGGAAAGTTGCGTAGACCTCGGGAAACAACAATTTGGGTGTACTCTGATTATCAAAAGCGATATGTAGCAGTTTAGGGCTATAACTAATGTAAATCAAACTATACAACTACGAGAAAAACAGGTAGAGAGACAAAGTCAGGTAGATCTTTTGAAAAAAGAATATGTGAAAGTTATGTGCTCCCCTTTTTTGTTGTTGTTTATTGATAGATGATAGAATTTTTCCCGTTGGGGTAAGTTGAGGTGCCTGATTGGAGTGGTGGGAAATACCCGATTTGCATGTACTCGATAAGTCAAAATGGTTCCAAACAACTTTGTTCAAACGTTGATCGAATAGCCAGAGAAATGAGACGAGAGTTATCGCCTATTTTCGATGCAAAATATTGAGAATCAGTGAAAGCTAACTTCGGTAAAGAATCAATGTGAACTTCGAGAAATAAAGAACGACAGAGAGCAAGTTTTCCGATTTTCACAGGATTGAGAATCAGTGAAAGCTAACTTCGGTAAAGAATCATTGTAAACTTCGAGAAATAAAAAACGACAGAGAGCAAGTTTTCCGATTTTCGCAGGTTGTCAGCTCAAATTGTTTTGCAAAAATCGAAAAGAAGTATATAGCTTAAGTAGTTCACAGCTGGAGAAAAACAATATCAATGCAAAACTGTGATGAAAAGCATCACGGTGGTTTTTGTTTTCGCTGTGTGAGTTCCACATTTAGAAAACAGTATTTTTGAAGAAAAAGATAGCTGAGTTTAATAAATCTTTTGTCATGATCAGAAATATGTGAACTGAGCAGAAATATTATGAAAAATTTCGAAATACTATGCATTAAATGTTGCAAAAAGAATGCATACACAATGACCACAATCGTTAGTGTCACGCCAGAAGGCCTGAGCAGCGGACCTTGCTGATAAGGGAGAATACAACCCATTAATACTCCGTTCCAAGTATACTGATCAATCCTATAGAAATGAAATTGGGATGAAAACCAAAATGATAGTTTCGAAAAACTTCGTCAACTGGTGAAAAAAAGTGTGTTTGAATAGGAAATCTAAGAAATTTACTTCAAATAGGACCCATTTTTCAGGTGGGAATGACCGTAGGTCTACAAGGACAAAATCTATACAAAACCATAAACCAACCATGTGGGTGTATGTGCGAGGGACGGGTCTGGCCAAATGGCGGCTACTCGGGAGCGAGAAGTACGGCGGTACGGCCAGGTCGGGACAACACGGGGCAGAGTTGCGGCTGCAAACAGTAAAAAATAGAAAAATAGAAGAAAAGCTAGTGAGTCAGAGTATTTTATAAAGGTAAGTAATGTGTTTTATGATGTGAAATATGCGCAATCAGAAAGAGAACCAAAATGAGGGAAGAGCTTTACGGTTCAACTTCACAGTCACAGGTCACAGCTGAATAAAACACATTAGAAAGACATTATGAAAACGTGTTTGCCCAGTGCTTCAAATGTGGAATATTAGAAAGAAAAGAATTTCTAGTCGTACCGGTGTCAAACATGAGTAGGAGAAAGAGAACGAAAAAGAGAAAGAAAGGGAGAGAGAGAGAGAGAGAGAGAGAGAGAGAGAGAGAGAGAGAGAGAGAGAGAGAGAGAGAGAGAGAGAGAGAGAGAGAAGAGAGGAGCGGAGAGGAAAAGAGGAGTGATAATGTTTGGTTATTTAGGGAAGAGAGAAGAGGTTTCTGAGTCGAATGAGGAATAAACCCATAGTTCCTTCGTATAACGACTTTTTGGCGCGCAATTTGTTGTTTGTTTGACCCCTTATCTATAGTTACCATTGGGAAAGTTGCGTAGACCTCGGGAAACAACAATTTGGGTGTACTCTGATTATCAAAAGCGATATGTAGCAGTTTAGGGCTGTAACTAATGTAAATCAAACTATACAACTACGAGAAAAACAAGTAGAGAGACAAAGTCAGGTAGATCTTTTGAAAAAGAATATGTGAAAGTTATGTGTTCCCCTTTTTTGTTGTTGTTTATTGATAGATGATAGCATTTTTCCCGTTGGGGTAAGTTGAGGTGCCTGATTGGAGTGGTGGGAAATACCCGATTTGCATGTACTCGATAAGTCAAAATGGTTCCAAACAACTTTGTTCAAACGTTGATCGAATAGCCAGAGAAATGAGACGAGAGTTATCGCCTATTTTCGATGCAAAATATTGAGAATCAGTGAAAGCTAACTGCGGTAAAGAATGATTGTAAACTTCGAGAAATAAAGAACGACAGAGAGCAAGTTTTCCGATTTTCACAGGATTGAGAATCAGTGAAAGCTAACTTCGGTAAAGAATCATTGTAAACTTCGAGAAATAAAAAACGACAGAGAGCAAGTTTTCCGATTTTCGCAGGTTGTCAGCTCAAATTGTTTTGCAAAAATCGAAAAGAAGTATATAGCTTAAGTAGTTCACAGCTGGAGAAAAACAATATCAATGCAAAACTGTGATGAAAAGCATCACGGTGGTTTTTGTTTTCGCTGTGTGAGTTCCACATTTAGAAAACAGTATTTTTGAAGAAAAAGATAGCTGAGTTTAATAAATCTTTTGTCATGATCAGAAATATGTGAACTGAGCAGAAATATTATGAAAAATTTCGAAATACTATGCATTAAATGTTGCAAAAAGAATGCATACACAATGACCACAATCGTTAGTGTCACGCCAGAAGGCCTGAGCAGCGGACCTTGCTGATAAGGGAGAATACAACCCATTAATACTCCGTTCCAAGTATACTGATCAATCCTATAGAAATGAAATTGGGATGAAAACCAAAATGTTAGTTTCGAAAAACTTCGTTAACTGGTGAAAAGAAGTGTGTTTGAATAGGAAATCCAAGAAATTTACTTCAAATAGGACCCATTTTTCAAGTGGGAACGCATGACCGTAGGTCTACAAGGACAAAATCTATACAAAACCATAAACCAACCATGTGGGTGTATGTGCGAGGGACGGGTCTGGCCAAATGGCGGCTACTCGGGAGCGAGAAGTACGGCGGTACGGCCGGGTCGGGACAACACGGGGCAGAGTTGCGGCTGCAAACAGTAAAATATAGAAAAATAGAAGAAAAGCTAGTGAGTCAGAGTATTTTATAAAGGTAAGTAATGTGTTTTATGATGTGAAATATGCGCAATCAGAAAGAGAACCAAAATTAGTGAAGAGCTTTACGGTTCAACTTCACAGTCACAGGTCACAGCTGAATAAAACACATTAGAAAGACATTATGAAAACGTGTTTGCCCAGTGCTTCAAATGTGGAATATTAGAAAGAAAAGAATTTCTAGTCGTACTGGTGTCAAACATGAGTAGGAGAAAGAGAACGAGAAAGAGAAAGAAAAGGAGAGAGAGAGAGAGAGAGAGAGAGAGAGAGAGAGAGAGAGAGAGAGAGAGAGAGAGAGAGAAGAGAGGAGCGGAGAGGAAAAGAGGAGTGATAATGTTTGGTTATTTAGGGAAGAGAGAAGAGGTTTCTGAGTCGAATGAGGAATAAACCCATAGTTCCTTCGTATAACGACTTTTTGGCGCGCAATTTGTTGTTTGTTTGACCCCTTATCTATAGTTACCATTGGGAAAGTTGCGTAGACCTCGGGAAACAACAATTTGGGTGTACTCTGATTATCAAAAGCGATATGTAGCAGTTTAGGGCTATAACTAATGTAAATCAAACTATACAACTACGAGAAAAACAGGTAGAGAGACAAAGTCAGGTAGATCTTTTGAAAAAAGAATATGTGAAAGTTATGTGCTCCCCTTTTTTGTTGTTGTTTATTGATAGATGATAGAATTTTTCCCGTTGGGGTAAGTTGAGGTGCCTGATTGGAGTGGTGGGAAATACCCGATTTGCATGTACTCGATAAGTCAAAATGGTTCCAAACAACTTTGTTCAAACGTTGATCGAATAGCCAGAGAAATGAGACGAGAGTTATCGCCTATTTTCGATGCAAAATATTGAGAATCAGTGAAAGCTAACTTCGGTAAAGAATCAATGTGAACTTCGAGAAATAAAGAACGACAGAGAGCAAGTTTTCCGATTTTCACAGGATTGAGAATCAGTGAAAGCTAACTTCGGTAAAGAATCATTGTAAACTTCGAGAAATAAAAAACGACAGAGAGCAAGTTTTCCGATTTTCGCAGGTTGTCAGCTCAAATTGTTTTGCAAAAATCGAAAAGAAGTATATAGCTTAAGTAGTTCACAGCTGGAGAAAAACAATATCAATGCAAAACTGTGATGAAAAGCATCACGGTGGTTTTTGTTTTCGCTGTGTGAGTTCCACATTTAGAAAACAGTATTTTTGAAGAAAAAGATAGCTGAGTTTAATAAATCTTTTGTCATGATCAGAAATATGTGAACTGAGCAGAAATATTATGAAAAATTTCGAAATACTATGCATTAAATGTTGCAAAAAGAATGCATACACAATGACCACAATCGTTAGTGTCACGCCAGAAGGCCTGAGCAGCGGACCTTGCTGATAAGGGAGAATACAACCCATTAATACTCCGTTCCAAGTATACTGATCAATCCTATAGAAATGAAATTGGGATGAAAACCAAAATGATAGTTTCGAAAAACTTCGTCAACTGGTGAAAAAAAGTGTGTTTGAATAGGAAATCTAAGAAATTTACTTCAAATAGGACCCATTTTTCAGGTGGGAATGACCGTAGGTCTACAAGGACAAAATCTATACAAAACCATAAACCAACCATGTGGGTGTATGTGCGAGGGACGGGTCTGGCCAAATGGCGGCTACTCGGGAGCGAGAAGTACGGCGGTACGGCCAGGTCGGGACAACACGGGGCAGAGTTGCGGCTGCAAACAGTAAAAAATAGAAAAATAGAAGAAAAGCTAGTGAGTCAGAGTATTTTATAAAGGTAAGTAATGTGTTTTATGATGTGAAATATGCGCAATCAGAAAGAGAACCAAAATGAGGGAAGAGCTTTACGGTTCAACTTCACAGTCACAGGTCACAGCTGAATAAAACACATTAGAAAGACATTATGAAAACGTGTTTGCCCAGTGCTTCAAATGTGGAATATTAGAAAGAAAAGAATTTCTAGTCGTACCGGTGTCAAACATGAGTAGGAGAAAGAGAACGAAAAAGAGAAAGAAAGGGAGAGAGAGAGAGAGAGAGAGAGAGAGAGAGAGAGAGAGAAGAGAGGAGCGGAGAGGAAAAGAGGAGTGATAATGTTTGGTTATTTATTGAAGAGAGAAGAGGTTTCTGTGTCGAATGAGGAATAAACCCATAGTTCCTTCGTATAACGACTTTTTGGCGCGCAATTTGTTGTTTGTTTGACCCCTCATCTATAGTTACCATTGGGAAAGTTGCGTAGACCATGGGAAACAACAATTTGGGTGTACTCTGATTATCAAAAGCGATATGTAGCAGTTTAGGGCTGTAACTAATGTAAATCAAACTATACAACTACGAGAAAAACAAGTAGAGAGACAAAGTCAGGTAGATCTTTTGAAAAAGAATATGTGAAAGTTATGTGTTCCCCTTTTTTGTTGTTGTTTATTGATAGATGATAGCATTTTTCCCGTTGGGGTAAGTTGAGGTGCCTGATTGGAGTGGTGGGAAATACCCGATTTGCATGTACTCGATAAGTCAAAATGGTTCCAAACAACTTTGTTCAAACGTTGATCGAATAGCCAGAGAAATGAGACGAGAGTTATCGCCTATTTTCGATGCAAAATATTGAGAATCAGTGAAAGCTAACTGCGGTAAAGAATGATTGTAAACTTCGAGAAATAAAGAACGACAGAGAGCAAGTTTTCCGATTTTCACAGGATTGAGAATCAGTGAAAGCTAACTTCGGTAAAGAATCATTGTAAACTTCGAGAAATAAAAAACGACAGAGAGCAAGTTTTCCGATTTTCGCAGGTTGTCAGCTCAAATTGTTTTGCAAAAATCGAAAAGAAGTATATAGCTTAAGTAGTTCACAGCTGGAGAAAAACAATATCAATGCAAAACTGTGATGAAAAGCATCACGGTGGTTTTTGTTTTCGCTGTGTGAGTTCCACATTTAGAAAACAGTATTTTTGAAGAAAAAGATAGCTGAGTTTAATAAATCTTTTGTCATGATCAGAAATATGTGAACTGAGCAGAAATATTATGAAAAATTTCGAAATACTATGCATTAAATGTTGCAAAAAGAATGCATACACAATGACCACAATCGTTAGTGTCACGCCAGAAGGCCTGAGCAGCGGACCTTGCTGATAAGGGAGAATACAACCCATTAATACTCCGTTCCAAGTATACTGATCAATCCTATAGAAATGAAATTGGGATGAAAACCAAAATGTTAGTTTCGAAAAACTTCGTTAACTGGTGAAAAGAAGTGTGTTTGAATAGGAAATCCAAGAAATTTACTTCAAATAGGACCCATTTTTCAAGTGGGAACGCATGACCGTAGGTCTACAAGGACAAAATCTATACAAAACCATAAACCAACCATGTGGGTGTATGTGCGAGGGACGGGTCTGGCCAAATGGCGGCTACTCGGGAGCGAGAAGTACGGCGGTACGGCCGGGTCGGGACAACACGGGGCAGAGTTGCGGCTGCAAACAGTAAAATATAGAAAAATAGAAGAAAAGCTAGTGAGTCAGAGTATTTTATAAAGGTAAGTAATGTGTTTTATGATGTGAAATATGCGCAATCAGAAAGAGAACCAAAATTAGTGAAGAGCTTTACGGTTCAACTTCACAGTCACAGGTCACAGCTGAATAAAACACATTAGAAAGACATTATGAAAACGTGTTTGCCCAGTGCTTCAAATGTGGAATATTAGAAAGAAAAGAATTTCTAGTCGTACTGGTGTCAAACATGAGTAGGAGAAAGAGAACGAGAAAGAGAAAGAAAAGGAGAGAGAGAGAGAGAGAGAGAGAGAGAGAGAGAGAGAGAGAGAGAGAGAGAGAGAGAGAGAAGAGAGGAGCGGAGAGGAAAAGAGGAGTGATAATGTTTGGTTATTTAGGGAAGAGAGAAGAGGTTTCTGAGTCGAATGAGGAATAAACCCATAGTTCCTTCGTATAACGACTTTTTGGCGCGCAATTTGTTGTTTGTTTGACCCCTTATCTATAGTTACCATTGGGAAAGTTGCGTAGACCTCGGGAAACAACAATTTGGGTGTACTCTGATTATCAAAAGCGATATGTAGCAGTTTAGGGCTATAACTAATGTAAATCAAACTATACAACTACGAGAAAAACAGGTAGAGAGACAAAGTCAGGTAGATCTTTTGAAAAAAGAATATGTGAAAGTTATGTGCTCCCCTTTTTTGTTGTTGTTTATTGATAGATGATAGAATTTTTCCCGTTGGGGTAAGTTGAGGTGCCTGATTGGAGTGGTGGGAAATACCCGATTTGCATGTACTCGATAAGTCAAAATGGTTCCAAACAACTTTGTTCAAACGTTGATCGAATAGCCAGAGAAATGAGACGAGAGTTATCGCCTATTTTCGATGCAAAATATTGAGAATCAGTGAAAGCTAACTTCGGTAAAGAATCAATGTGAACTTCGAGAAATAAAGAACGACAGAGAGCAAGTTTTCCGATTTTCACAGGATTGAGAATCAGTGAAAGCTAACTTCGGTAAAGAATCATTGTAAACTTCGAGAAATAAAAAACGACAGAGAGCAAGTTTTCCGATTTTCGCAGGTTGTCAGCTCAAATTGTTTTGCAAAAATCGAAAAGAAGTATATAGCTTAAGTAGTTCACAGCTGGAGAAAAACAATATCAATGCAAAACTGTGATGAAAAGCATCACGGTGGTTTTTGTTTTCGCTGTGTGAGTTCCACATTTAGAAAACAGTATTTTTGAAGAAAAAGATAGCTGAGTTTAATAAATCTTTTGTCATGATCAGAAATATGTGAACTGAGCAGAAATATTATGAAAAATTTCGAAATACTATGCATTAAATGTTGCAAAAAGAATGCATACACAATGACCACAATCGTTAGTGTCACGCCAGAAGGCCTGAGCAGCGGACCTTGCTGATAAGGGAGAATACAACCCATTAATACTCCGTTCCAAGTATACTGATCAATCCTATAGAAATGAAATTGGGATGAAAACCAAAATGATAGTTTCGAAAAACTTCGTCAACTGGTGAAAAAAGGTGTGTTTGAATAGGAAATCTAAGAAATTTACTTCAAATAGGACCCATTTTTCAGGTGGGAATGACCGTAGGTCTACAAGGACAAAATCTATACAAAACCATAAACCAACCATGTGGGTGTATGTGCGAGGGACGGGTCTGGCCAAATGGCGGCTACTCGGGAGCGAGAAGTACGGCGGTACGGCCAGGTCGGGACAACACGGGGCAGAGTTGCGGCTGCAAACAGTAAAAAATAGAAAAATAGAAGAAAAGCTAGTGAGTCAGAGTATTTTATAAAGGTAAGTAATGTGTTTTATGATGTGAAATATGCGCAATCAGAAAGAGAACCAAAATGAGGGAAGAGCTTTACGGTTCAACTTCACAGTCACAGGTCACAGCTGAATAAAACACATTAGAAAGACATTATGAAAACGTGTTTGCCCAGTGCTTCAAATGTGGAATATTAGAAAGAAAAGAATTTCTAGTCGTACCGGTGTCAAACATGAGTAGGAGAAAGAGAACGAAAAAGAGAAAGAAAGGGAGAGAGAGAGAGAGAGAGAGAGAGAGAGAGAGAGAGAGAGAGAGAGAGAGAGAGAGAGAGAGAGAGAGAGAAGAGAGGAGCGGAGAGGAAAAGAGGAGTGATAATGTTTGGTTATTTAGGGAAGAGAGAAGAGGTTTCTGAGTCGAATGAGGAATAAACCCATAGTTCCTTCGTATAACGACTTTTTGGCGCGCAATTTGTTGTTTGTTTGACCCCTTATCTATAGTTACCATTGGGAAAGTTGCGTAGACCTCGGGAAACAACAATTTGGGTGTACTCTGATTATCAAAAGCGATATGTAGCAGTTTAGGGCTGTAACTAATGTAAATCAAACTATACAACTACGAGAAAAACAAGTAGAGAGACAAAGTCAGGTAGATCTTTTGAAAAAGAATATGTGAAAGTTATGTGTTCCCCTTTTTTGTTGTTGTTTATTGATAGATGATAGCATTTTTCCCGTTGGGGTAAGTTGAGGTGCCTGATTGGAGTGGTGGGAAATACCCGATTTGCATGTACTCGATAAGTCAAAATGGTTCCAAACAACTTTGTTCAAACGTTGATCGAATAGCCAGAGAAATGAGACGAGAGTTATCGCCTATTTTCGATGCAAAATATTGAGAATCAGTGAAAGCTAACTGCGGTAAAGAATGATTGTAAACTTCGAGAAATAAAGAACGACAGAGAGCAAGTTTTCCGATTTTCACAGGATTGAGAATCAGTGAAAGCTAACTTCGGTAAAGAATCATTGTAAACTTCGAGAAATAAAAAACGACAGAGAGCAAGTTTTCCGATTTTCGCAGGTTGTCAGCTCAAATTGTTTTGCAAAAATCGAAAAGAAGTATATAGCTTAAGTAGTTCACAGCTGGAGAAAAACAATATCAATGCAAAACTGTGATGAAAAGCATCACGGTGGTTTTTGTTTTCGCTGTGTGAGTTCCACATTTAGAAAACAGTATTTTTGAAGAAAAAGATAGCTGAGTTTAATAAATCTTTTGTCATGATCAGAAATATGTGAACTGAGCAGAAATATTATGAAAAATTTCGAAATACTATGCATTAAATGTTGCAAAAAGAATGCATACACAATGACCACAATCGTTAGTGTCACGCCAGAAGGCCTGAGCAGCGGACCTTGCTGATAAGGGAGAATACAACCCATTAATACTCCGTTCCAAGTATACTGATCAATCCTATAGAAATGAAATTGGGATGAAAACCAAAATGATAGTTTCGAAAAACTTCGTCAACTGGTGAAAAAAAGTGTGTTTGAATAGGAAATCTAAGAAATTTACTTCAAATAGGACCCATTTTTCAGGTGGGAATGACCGTAGGTCTACAAGGACAAAATCTATACAAAACCATAAACCAACCATGTGGGTGTATGTGCGAGGGACGGGTCTGGCCAAATGGCGGCTACTCGGGAGCGAGAAGTACGGCGGTACGGCCAGGTCGGGACAACACGGGGCAGAGTTGCGGCTGCAAACAGTAAAAAATAGAAAAATAGAAGAAAAGCTAGTGAGTCAGAGTATTTTATAAAGGTAAGTAATGTGTTTTATGATGTGAAATATGCGCAATCAGAAAGAGAACCAAAATGAGGGAAGAGCTTTACGGTTCAACTTCACAGTCACAGGTCACAGCTGAATAAAACACATTAGAAAGACATTATGAAAACGTGTTTGCCCAGTGCTTCAAATGTGGAATATTAGAAAGAAAAGAATTTCTAGTCGTACCGGTGTCAAACATGAGTAGGAGAAAGAGAACGAAAAAGAGAAAGAAAGGGAGAGAGAGAGAGAGAGAGAGAGAGAGAGAGAGAGAGAGAGAGAGAGAGAGAGAGAGAGAGAGAGAGAGAGAGAGAGAGAGAGAGAGAAGAGAGGAGCGGAGAGGAAAAGAGGAGTGATAATGTTTGGTTATTTAGGGAAGAGAGAAGAGGTTTCTGAGTCGAATGAGGAATAAACCCATAGTTCCTTCGTATAACGACTTTTTGGCGCGCAATTTGTTGTTTGTTTGACCCCTTATCTATAGTTACCATTGGGAAAGTTGCGTAGACCTCGGGAAACAACAATTTGGGTGTACTCTGATTATCAAAAGCGATATGTAGCAGTTTAGGGCTGTAACTAATGTAAATCAAACTATACAACTACGAGAAAAACAAGTAGAGAGACAAAGTCAGGTAGATCTTTTGAAAAAGAATATGTGAAAGTTATGTGTTCCCCTTTTTTGTTGTTGTTTATTGATAGATGATAGCATTTTTCCCGTTGGGGTAAGTTGAGGTGCCTGATTGGAGTGGTGGGAAATACCCGATTTGCATGTACTCGATAAGTCAAAATGGTTCCAAACAACTTTGTTCAAACGTTGATCGAATAGCCAGAGAAATGAGACGAGAGTTATCGCCTATTTTCGATGCAAAATATTGAGAATCAGTGAAAGCTAACTGCGGTAAAGAATGATTGTAAACTTCGAGAAATAAAGAACGACAGAGAGCAAGTTTTCCGATTTTCACAGGATTGAGAATCAGTGAAAGCTAACTTCGGTAAAGAATCATTGTAAACTTCGAGAAATAAAAAACGACAGAGAGCAAGTTTTCCGATTTTCGCAGGTTGTCAGCTCAAATTGTTTTGCAAAAATCGAAAAGAAGTATATAGCTTAAGTAGTTCACAGCTGGAGAAAAACAATATCAATGCAAAACTGTGATGAAAAGCATCACGGTGGTTTTTGTTTTCGCTGTGTGAGTTCCACATTTAGAAAACAGTATTTTTGAAGAAAAAGATAGCTGAGTTTAATAAATCTTTTGTCATGATCAGAAATATGTGAACTGAGCAGAAATATTATGAAAAATTTCGAAATACTATGCATTAAATGTTGCAAAAAGAATGCATACACAATGACCACAATCGTTAGTGTCACGCCAGAAGGCCTGAGCAGCGGACCTTGCTGATAAGGGAGAATACAACCCATTAATACTCCGTTCCAAGTATACTGATCAATCCTATAGAAATGAAATTGGGATGAAAACCAAAATGTTAGTTTCGAAAAACTTCGTTAACTGGTGAAAAGAAGTGTGTTTGAATAGGAAATCCAAGAAATTTACTTCAAATAGGACCCATTTTTCAAGTGGGAACGCATGACCGTAGGTCTACAAGGACAAAATCTATACAAAACCATAAACCAACCATGTGGGTGTATGTGCGAGGGACGGGTCTGGCCAAATGGCGGCTACTCGGGAGCGAGAAGTACGGCGGTACGGCCGGGTCGGGACAACACGGGGCAGAGTTGCGGCTGCAAACAGTAAAATATAGAAAAATAGAAGAAAAGCTAGTGAGTCAGAGTATTTTATAAAGGTAAGTAATGTGTTTTATGATGTGAAATATGCGCAATCAGAAAGAGAACCAAAATTAGTGAAGAGCTTTACGGTTCAACTTCACAGTCACAGGTCACAGCTGAATAAAACACATTAGAAAGACATTATGAAAACGTGTTTGCCCAGTGCTTCAAATGTGGAATATTAGAAAGAAAAGAATTTCTAGTCGTACTGGTGTCAAACATGAGTAGGAGAAAGAGAACGAGAAAGAGAAAGAAAAGGAGAGAGAGAGAGAGAGAGAGAGAGAGAGAGAGAGAGAGAGAGAGAGAGAAGAGAGGAGCGGAGAGGAAAAGAGGAGTGATAATGTTTGGTTATTTAGGGAAGAGAGAAGAGGTTTCTGAGTCGAATGAGGAATAAACCCATAGTTCCTTCGTATAACGACTTTTTGGCGCGCAATTTGTTGTTTGTTTGACCCCTTATCTATAGTTACCATTGGGAAAGTTGCGTAGACCTCGGGAAACAACAATTTGGGTGTACTCTGATTATCAAAAGCGATATGTAGCAGTTTAGGGCTATAACTAATGTAAATCAAACTATACAACTACGAGAAAAACAGGTAGAGAGACAAAGTCAGGTAGATCTTTTGAAAAAAGAATATGTGAAAGTTATGTGCTCCCCTTTTTTGTTGTTGTTTATTGATAGATGATAGAATTTTTCCCGTTGGGGTAAGTTGAGGTGCCTGATTGGAGTGGTGGGAAATACCCGATTTGCATGTACTCGATAAGTCAAAATGGTTCCAAACAACTTTGTTCAAACGTTGATCGAATAGCCAGAGAAATGAGACGAGAGTTATCGCCTATTTTCGATGCAAAATATTGAGAATCAGTGAAAGCTAACTTCGGTAAAGAATCAATGTGAACTTCGAGAAATAAAGAACGACAGAGAGCAAGTTTTCCGATTTTCACAGGATTGAGAATCAGTGAAAGCTAACTTCGGTAAAGAATCATTGTAAACTTCGAGAAATAAAAAACGACAGAGAGCAAGTTTTCCGATTTTCGCAGGTTGTCAGCTCAAATTGTTTTGCAAAAATCGAAAAGAAGTATATAGCTTAAGTAGTTCACAGCTGGAGAAAAACAATATCAATGCAAAACTGTGATGAAAAGCATCACGGTGGTTTTTGTTTTCGCTGTGTGAGTTCCACATTTAGAAAACAGTATTTTTGAAGAAAAAGATAGCTGAGTTTAATAAATCTTTTGTCATGATCAGAAATATGTGAACTGAGCAGAAATATTATGAAAAATTTCGAAATACTATGCATTAAATGTTGCAAAAAGAATGCATACACAATGACCACAATCGTTAGTGTCACGCCAGAAGGCCTGAGCAGCGGACCTTGCTGATAAGGGAGAATACAACCCATTAATACTCCGTTCCAAGTATACTGATCAATCCTATAGAAATGAAATTGGGATGAAAACCAAAATGATAGTTTCGAAAAACTTCGTCAACTGGTGAAAAAAAGTGTGTTTGAATAGGAAATCTAAGAAATTTACTTCAAATAGGACCCATTTTTCAGGTGGGAATGACCGTAGGTCTACAAGGACAAAATCTATACAAAACCATAAACCAACCATGTGGGTGTATGTGCGAGGGACGGGTCTGGCCAAATGGCGGCTACTCGGGAGCGAGAAGTACGGCGGTACGGCCAGGTCGGGACAACACGGGGCAGAGTTGCGGCTGCAAACAGTAAAAAATAGAAAAATAGAAGAAAAGCTAGTGAGTCAGAGTATTTTATAAAGGTAAGTAATGTGTTTTATGATGTGAAATATGCGCAATCAGAAAGAGAACCAAAATGAGGGAAGAGCTTTACGGTTCAACTTCACAGTCACAGGTCACAGCTGAATAAAACACATTAGAAAGACATTATGAAAACGTGTTTGCCCAGTGCTTCAAATGTGGAATATTAGAAAGAAAAGAATTTCTAGTCGTACCGGTGTCAAACATGAGTAGGAGAAAGAGAACGAAAAAGAGAAAGAAAGGGAGAGAGAGAGAGAGAGAGAGAGAGAGAGAGAGAGAGAGAGAGAGAAGAGAGGAGCGGAGAGGAAAAGAGGAGTGATAATGTTTGGTTATTTATTGAAGAGAGAAGAGGTTTCTGTGTCGAATGAGGAATAAACCCATAGTTCCTTCGTATAACGACTTTTTGGCGCGCAATTTGTTGTTTGTTTGACCCCTCATCTATAGTTACCATTGGGAAAGTTGCGTAGACCATGGGAAACAACAATTTGGGTGTACTCTGATTATCAAAAGCGATATGTAGCAGTTTAGGGCTATAACTAATGTAAATCAAACTATACAACTACGAGAAAAACAGGTAGAGAGACAAAGTCAGGTAGATCTTTTGAAAAAAGAATATGTGAAAGTTCTGTGTTCCCCTTTTTTGTTGTTGTTTATTGATAGATGATAGCATTTTTCCCGTTGGGGTAAGTTGAGGTGCCTGATTGGAGTGGTGGGAAATACCCGATTTGCATGTACTCGATATGGTTCCAAACAACTTTGTTCAAACGTTGATCGAATAGCCAGAGAAATGAGACGAGAGTTATCGCCTATTTTCGATGCAAAATATTGAGAATCAGTGAAAGCTAACTCCGGTAAAGAATGATTGTAAACTTCGAGAAATAAAGAACGACAGAGAGCAAGTTTTCCGATTTTCGCAGGTTGTCAGCTCAAATTGTTTTGCAAAAATCGAAAAAAAGTATATAGCTTAAGTAGTTCACAGCTGGAGAAAAACAATATCAATGCAAAACTGTGATGAAAAGCATCACGGTGGTTTTTGTTTTCGCTGTGTGAGTTCCACATTTAGAAAACAGTATTTTTGAAGAAAAAGATAGCTGAGTTTAATAAATCTTTTGTCATGATCAGAAATATGTGAACTGAGCAGAAATATTATGAAAAATTTCGAAATACTTTGCATTAAATGTTGCAAAAAGAATGCATACACAATGACCACAATCGTTAGTGTCACGCCAGAAGGCCTGAGCAGCGGACCTTGCTGATAAGGGAGAATACAACCCATTAATACTCCGTTCCAAGTATACTGATCAATCCTATAGAAATGAAATTGGGATGAAAACCAAAATGATAGTTTCGAAAAACATCGTTAACTGGTGAAAAAAAGTGTGTTTGAATAGGAAATCTAAGAAATTTACTTCAAATAGGACCCATTTTTCAGGTGGGAATGACCGTAGGTCTACAAGGACAAAATCTATACAAAACCATAAACCAACCATGTGGGTGTATGTGCGAGGGACGGGTCTGGCCAAATGGCGGCTACTCGGGAGCGAGAAGTACGGCGGTACGGCCAGGTCGGGACAACACGGGGCAGAGTTGCGGCTGCAAACAGTAAAAAATAGAAAAATAGAAGAAAAGCTAGTGAGTCAGAGTATTTTATGAAGCTAAGTAATGTGTTTTATAATGTGAAATATGCGCAGTCAGAAAGAGAACAAATATGAGTGAAGAGCTTTACGGTTCAACTTCACAGTCACAGGTCACAGCTGAATAAAACACATTAGAAAGACATTATGAAAACGTGTTTGCCCAGTGCTTCAAATGTGGAATATTAGAAAGAAAAGAATTTCTAGTCGTACTGGTGTCAAACATGAGTAGGAGAAAGAGAACGAGAAAGAGAAAGAAAAGGAGAGAGAGAGAGAGAGAGAGAGAGAGAGAGAGAGAGAGAGAGAGAGAGAAGAGAGGAGCGGAGAGGAAAAGAGGAGTGATAATGTTCGGTTATTTAGGGAAGAAAATTAATCAAAGTATAAATGATAAAAATCAGAGTCAGTAAAAATCAGTAAGAGTTCATTTCATTTATATAGAAGTGCTCAGGAGACAGAAGAGGTTTCTGTGTCGAATGAGGAATAAACCCATAGTTCCTTCGTATAACGACTTTTTGGCGCGCAATTTGTTGTTTGTTCGACCCCTCATCTATAGTTACCATTGGGAAAGTTGCGTAGACCATGGGAAACAACAATTTGATCCGTCTGTATGTGGCAGGTTGTCTTAGTGGGCGTTTGCATGGCCATGGCCAAATTGGCCAATGTGCATGGCCAAATTTTTGAGGAAATCGAAAGCAAAAAAAGTGCGTGATCCACCTTTACAAGGTGGATTGCGTGCGTACAAGGTGATGCAGTTGATTTTCTCCGTATCTACAAATATTATAAAGTTATTGCGTTGGCGAGAATAATATATATTCAAATATACCAATATTGGAACCCCCCAAGTGAACTGTGAACCATTCAAAATGTTATGGCTTCAATTATTTCTCTATTTTCTTTCTTTTTCTCTGATGAGCGAGTGCCACATTCTTCAAAATGAATAAATAAATAAATAGAAGCTAAGTAATACCTGGGTTCGAACTACTGAGAATGTAATGACATGTAAGAACTATGAAGACCGTCACGAGGTTTGGATCAGCAAGTTCGTCATCAAAACTAAATAATCAAACAATATACAGCTCATACGGCTCACGTTTTCTCATAGTTCCCGTTTGTTCACATATTCCTTAAAGAGACCATTTCTCTCTAATTACGAGTTTTAGGTTTGCAGTTTCCTCATATAGAGCTTGAGAAACTAAATACGGACATACAACTCTCAGACCTCCATCTTGCTCTGTTTTATCATAAAATCGATATACGTAATGTAGCCGCGAATGAGTTACGTACGAAAAATCCAAAATTGTGATGAACGTACAAAAAAGTTTCCAATACTTCTGAATACCTATCAGAATTCAAATTTCAAGTGAAAAATCAAATTGATTGAATAGCCAGTTTACCAAGCCTGATTGCGCCACACTGAATATGTTCAGGCTCTTGTATTTATTCAATGGCCTTATTGATGGATTTATTTATTTATTTACATGCAAGCATGTGATAGACAAGAGGAGAAAATAAAACATCGGCAGTAGGAAACGAAAACATTCAAATGCGGAAATAAGAGTCGGAAATCGTGGAACATCATTTGGTGATTACCAGTAACGGAAAAAGAAAACAATTAATGAAATAATTTGGGCCAATCTCACTGGATGAACAGAAAAACAGTAGAAGTCTCATTTAAATGCATTCACCTAAAGTGCTTTTTTGCGGCTGATAACGACATCGGTGTTTTGAATTTCTTGCTCAATTTCAAGTATTTGGATCCAGCCCGTACTGTGAAAAACTTGGCACGTTGGCTAGTTTTTGGGGTGTGGAAGCTGAATTTCGCGCAAGAACCCCTAGTACGTGAAGGTTTGAACGTGAAAAGGTCTGTTGCACTTAATCCACATTGTCCAGTTATGATTTTATGGATCAAAATGAGATCTGTCGTATTTATTCTAAATTCTAAAGTGACAAATTTGAGTTTCCTATTTCTAAATGCGGAACTAGGGATTTTACAATACGTACAACCACCCAAGCGGAAAAACAACTTTCTAGTGTTGTAAGGGCATTAAGAAACTACTGGAACACGATTGGATCATTTTTTTCAGATTCGAGATGTTTCATGCATTTCAGATTTTAGGGAAATGGTCTCTTTAACATTTACTTTGAATCAAAACGGCAGCATGCGAACAAACCAATGAATACTAGCCTGAAAATATAAATTTTTCTGATTTGCGTAGGGAAAAGTTTTCAATGGAGTTGTTTGAGAGATACCAATAATTTCGTTTCCGATACGGCAACTCTGAGCCGCCAGCCACTCTGTCTTATTTTTTTTCTTCTGTGAATTTGTTATGAGCCTGTTCTCTCGCTCTGTTCGGGACCAAACGTCCTATCAGTGCAAGAGGCAGGGTCAACCCCCCTTCCCTGTACCAGCCAAGATACTTTCGTATCTTTGGGATCTATCTTGGTCTGAATCCTGATAATAACCGTAGTATATGTGATAATCTCCTATTAATTGTATTGTTGTTAATATTTAACCTGCCTGATATAAATTAGTCTGTAACTTAGTCCTCTGTTATTGCTCAGGGAAGGGCACTCCAGGGTTTCAGCCCCTGCCTTTTGTGCTAAATTAATTGAGGTTGGGGCCGAAGTAGATTTATACTACTTTAATGAAAACATCTGAGCACCCACGTCAACGATTAGGGTAGGAGAAAATTCTTGGCGGTTTTGTATCATGTATGATGTATTGTTCGAAAAATCCCGCGGGTCGATGACTAACAAGCGGAAATTCAACTTTATATATTCTGGTAGACATCTAAAAGGAGTCTTGTTAGACGTATGATGACTGTGATATTTTTGTTTATGCTTCTTCGAGCACCGCTGTTTCCAACGCATTCCGTCATCATGTGCCTATTCACAAATTCAACCCATATTTCTGACAGTTTCTGACTGCACCTTGTGTTAGTTTGTTCTGCAATTTTTCTCTTTCTGAACCTTTTTATTCCTCTACGGATGTTCCCCAATTATTTCAAGTTTTGTACTAAAAATTGAGTTCAGTTAGTGGATAACAAATTTTTTAAATGATCTTAGTTGTGGCATAATTTTTGAATCTTGCTCTCACTGAAATTCCAGTTTGTTTTTTATTTTGATTCGAACATTTCACACGACAGCTATTATGATACTCCAGTGTCACACATCTATATATTTTGTTCGAATGGTAAACATTACTATCTGTGCAAATATTTAACCTGAACTGTTATTAAGTACATGGTTGAACCTATCAGGGTTGTGTAATAACCGAGTATTTTTCAGAATCTGTCACCAGCTACTATCTTCGGTCACCTGTCACACATTCTGTCTATTATTTGAGGAAAAACTTTCAGATAAGATTGTTCGTTTTAGATCATTCCCAGTTACTTTCGCTACAGCCCATCTCTTTCACTTTTATTCGATGACTTTTATTCTGGAAAGATTACGAGATCCAATTATTGATGGATGTGTATTTCTGTACTTCCAATGTCTCTATCTGGTATTCTGGTTGCTGAATGTGTTCCGCCAAAAGAAAGTGGTGAAACCATCTACGGACCGCTTAGTTCTGACTAGTGCCACAGAAATGAGGAAACTTCTGATGAGCAGAAAGGTTAGTTTTCCAACCAAAAATAAACTCGATTTGTGTACTTCATTGGTTTTCTCAAATTATCACTTAGAAAACATTTTCAGGTCAGAAGTATCGATCTGATTGAATCTTACATAAAAAGAATAGAAGAAGTGAATCCAGACATCAACGCTGTTGTTCGTTCAAACTACGAAGAGGCCCGCGAGAGAGCGAGAGACGTAGACACTCTCATCGCCTCGAAAAATGATGAAGAGCTAAAACAGGTTTGTAATCGATATGTATTGTTTTTTCCCGCATGAATGCGGAGATCGCTGCAATTCGAGAGCGAAGGGTGGCTTTCCCATTGTTTCCGTGCAGAAATGCTGCACGCTATGGAATTCGATGACGGGTCGCCGGCGATGTCGCCGGAAGGAATCAATGGCGAGTCGCCAATTACCAAATATGATTCTTTCGCTTTTTAGTAGGGTGGTTAAGGAATTGAATTGAATTGGAATTGAAATTGAAAAGAATTGAAAACCAATTCCGAAAAATTGAATTAAATTGATTTTTGGGTGAAACCAATTCCTGAGAATTGAATTGAATTGAATTGGTTTTGTTGAGAGAAAATCGGAATTGAATTGAATTGGTTTTTGACAGCCAGAAAAAAATGGAATTGAATTGAATTGGTTTTTCTTGAGAATTGGTAAAAGAATCGGAATTGGTCCGGAATTGATCCAGAATTGAAATTTAAAACGTGTGGAAAATGACAGTTTCTTGTCTTGTTCTATCTTGTTCAAATGTAAGAGCTGTTTTACGAACTTTTTTGCCGAAAAAATGCTCTAAGAATTGAAATTGGAATTGATTTTTTGAGAATTGGTCGGAATTGGTCGGAATAGGAATTGAATTGAATTGGTTTTTGAAAACATTGAAAGAATTGGAATTGAAATTTTCGCGATTTTGAAGAATTGATTGGAATCGGAATTGAATTGAATTGGTTTTTTGAAATGATGAAAGAATTGGAATTGAAATTTCGGAATTTTCCGAGAATTGGTTAGAATCGGAATTGAATTGAATTGATTTTCGGAATTGATTAACCACTCTACTTTTTAGCAATGACATTTCTGTAACAGAAAATATTTTTCCAAAAATAAATTAACTTGTTAACGAGCCGAGAAATCATAATTGGCGTGAGTTACCAATCATTTTCTTAATTAAACATCCATTTGTCACTCTCCGGAATCAAATCCACATCCTCTCGGCCATCCTTCTACAGTCTGAGGAGGCAGCGAAGAGCTAAGTATTGCGCACCCAGAGCATGGTCGGACTAACTAATGATTGCAAATAAACCGTAATGATTCTATTGCGAATAAATTCCGAGATTGTTGAAGAATATCCCACTGTTTTTCGGTTATATCACGATAGCAATAAACGGTGTTTAAAATCTTGTTTCTTTTCCTAAAGTGACATGTTTTGGCCATTGAGAGTATGTTTCGTAACAGATATGTAATACCTTGAATAATATCAAATAGTACCTCTTTACTTGACGGTTGGTTTATAGTGGATGCATAGCGAAACGGCTGCTCTGATAAGTTCCATACGCACTACACCGGCAGATCTCAAATGCGATCTCATAAGTTCTAGTCATAATTTGAGTGAGATGGTAAGTTTATGTAAACATTCCATCTCACTCAAATTATGATATTATACTATTTGTTATCAAGCATGGTTAGATCAAAACTCCCTTTTAATCGTGCTCCAACTAACTAGCTATTGATATTGAATAACGCTACTTGGCGAGTCGCAGGCGACAGTTTCCAAATTTCTTCTCAAAATCACTATTGAAGACGCACAAATCGCATTTTACTTTCTCGCACACGTTTATACCTCACAACAAACTGGAATGAAAAATCTTGTTGTTATCAAAGGCTTCCAAGTTCGGCGATTCGCCGGCAATATGAGGAACACATCGAAATGAGTGGCGCCACGCCAGCGACAAGCTCTGTTCATGTTCCGGTTCATATAACTTATACAGAAAAAAGTCGTCTTTCGGTATCATTTTTGTCATAGCCGTTCAGTTTACCCACAAAATGCACTCAACCTTTTTTGGGTGTTCTCGATGGAAAAATATTTTCGGCTTAGGCGACTCGCGAGCGACCCCAGGGACAATCCGAAATGTTTGGCGACTCGCCGGCGACAATTTGGAAGCTTCGGTTCAAGTGGCGACCCGCCCGCGACCAGTGTCGCCGGCCACTCGCTTGCGGTATCCCAGCGACCCCCCCTTCCCGCCGGCGAGTCGCCGCCAAGTTCCAGAGCGGCAGGCAACAGCGGTGGTTTTTTTCTCGGTCAGATGTGTCTGTTTATTAGTAGCGATGACTAATTGCGTACCAATTCGGTTTTTTCAATGTTCCCAAAAACGATAATAAACGTAAGGTTGCTATCATAATCAGTAGTCGTGTGCGGACATTTGGATCAGTTTCAGTACATGAACAGTCATCCACTACTAGGACTCCCATTCACAATGAAAGACGCGATTTGCTTGAAAGGTCAAATCGTGACTTCTGGTGTCGTCAGTCGGAAAGAGTCCCGGGTTGACAACACGGGATCGATCCCGCAAAGGTTGTTCCAATAAACTTATTGATGTTGGCTCAGTCAGAATAACAGGGTTATTGTGATTCTATAATTTATGTCATATGAGTTTTGAAAGTCATAGAAAAGAGTTTTCAGTTAACGTGCCCTTATGATTATGCGATTATGAAATAACTAACCTTAGTAAAAGCGCCTAGCTCTATTGTAGAACCAATAGTTACAAAGTGTTGCTGCCGAATGACGATCGCAGCCTCTAAACAACCTGTAAGTATCCCCAAAATTATCTAGCATATTGATTGTTTACTAATTGTGACCGATATAGTCAAAATATCCAGCTTCACAACAGCCCCCGGGAAATTTGTAAATTTACTGTAGGAGTCTCAGTAGGATTGGTGTGAACTATAACAATGATATTTTTATTCCAAGGGTGCTTGATGCTGGTGCAATTTTTCTGGCCTACACCAATGTTCCGGAGCTTTGCTTATGGATCGAGTCCCAAAACGCATTGTATGGTCGAACCCTGAATCCGTTTGACTCTCGAAGGACTCCGGGTGGTTCTAGTGGCGGGGAAGGAGCTCTTCACGGTGCTGGTGCCAGTTTGGTGAGCAGTATTCGCATTATTCTGGGAACTATTGGTCGTGTAGAAACACACGCATTGAAGCCGAGATTTAACGGTTCTGTACAACAAAACTCCCGTCTTCTCCATTCCGAGAAAACAGTTTGATAAGAATGCAGAGCACGAGAACCGTGGTCAGAACGTATATATTCAGATTTCATTCATAGTTTCTCGCATAGTAGCTGAGAAATAGTTTTTCATCGAAGCATTTAATTTCAGTTTGGAGTTGGCAGTGACTTGGCTGGTAGTATTCGGTTGCCATCTTTTGTCAACGGAGTGTTTGGATATATGGCTTCACCTGGTTGGTATTATTAAGAAATATTATGAATATATTGAAACAAAATAAGGTGAATATGCGAAAAATATTTTAGCAAGCTGGTGTTTTAGGCAGCGTTCATGATAAAATATGATTTGCGTACAAGGTTACTGAAGGATTTTGTTTAGTTTAGTTGATTCTGCTCTTTAACAGTTTTACTCGATCAATGTTTGATTCTAGGAGTAATTCACTGCAGGAGCGGAGACCATATTCCCGACTTTAGGGAGAATACTTACGCATTTGACATTATGGCGAGGAATGGTCCAATCACCAGATTTGGCGAAGATATCCGAATAATTTCAAAGGTTCGTTATTTTTTTACTCGGTGAATCTGTAGCGTCAGAGCAGAGTCATTATCCCAATATGGTAAACCTGAAAAACATGAACCTCATAGTTCCAATACCCTCAGACAGTCCCAAGCCTATTAGACCGCCAACTTTAAAGCGGACTCGACGAGTAGTTTTTCGAAATGATAAAAATAAAAATGAAAACTTTCTGAAATGAGAACATCTCGTTTACTCCATAAACTTTCAGGTGATGATCGGGGATCACCCCATGGGAAAATCATTGGACACTCCTTCTGATATCAGGACAGCACGAATGTTCTACGCCGATGGATTGGCCGATTACCAGTTGATGGAACCACTGAGCACAGAAACAAAAGAATCAATGATGAAGGTGATGTACGTACGCTTTGAGAGAAATGTAAGAGAAAAAGTTCAGCTCTATCCTGTGATTGATTTTTCCGGTGTTTTCCTATTTTTCTGAAGTTATTTTTTACAGGCTGTACACCACTTCGAAGAAAAGTACGGATTGAACTCGAACAAGATTATAATTCCTCTGAGAAAAAATGGAATTGACATGAACGCATCTTCATTTATGGATAGGCTAGATCCTACATTCGCTCAACTTATGGCCTCTCCTCTGGTTAGTTGACTCTCGTGTACTTCCTATATTTTTGGCGTGGAATCATTTCATCATACAAACCCACCTATTACGCTTTTCAGTTTCGTTTCAACTCTTTTTCATCTTATCATAAATTATTTAACGGATGTTGCCTTGATCGTAAGCAGATTTGAATTTTAAAATGCTCCTATACCGCGCGGAGTCATGTTCCTTGTTTCTTGTGCTCTGCATAATGTTGGCACCACAAACAACAAAAACCAAACACGAGCCATGAACTTTATATTATTCGCTTCGGTTCACTGAAAATATCTACTGGGAGACAAAACAGTAAACTTCGCTTGCTTTTGAATTCCACAACTAGAGAAGCAAACAATAACGAGCCAATCATTGAGTATCTCTAAATGAATCTGAATGTATGGTTGAACCTCGATCTCCAATGTCTACCAAAGGTAACATTGCAAACTATCCACCAGTTAGTTCAGATAATCTACGCTATGAGAGGTGCAAGTGAGTCAGATGTTTTCAAAAGATCAAAAGTTGTAAAACCATTTCATGTACAAGAAAAGAAAAATGTAAATTGTGGTTAAAGTCGGACGATTATGTGGACCAATCCAGTGTCAACGGTCCTTTAAACTGCAATTGGAAAATGTATTGCAGTTTAAAGAACTGGAGCGTTGCTATTGGACCACATAATCGTCCTTCGTTAATCTAAGAATATTTGCATCATTACCAGCTTTATAGGGTCCTCGTTCTTCTACTGAACCAGTGAATTGCAAGCTGGAACTTGCTAAGTGGATGATTGGACACTCGAATCACACCATTTTCAATATACTGATCGGAGGGATGTCGACAGAGCTGGGCCCCGACTTTGTTGAACAAGTAAGCTAACTTCGTCACTGATGGTGATCATCATGTGTCCAGCTCCAGAATGAACTTTCACGTTTTTCAAGGTTTCACGAAGAAGGTGTCCAATCCAATACCGAAGTACGATGGTGGGAAAACGTGGAAAAAGTTTGAGACAATAAATGATAATAATAATAATAATAATAATAAAAAGTTCATTCGCATAGGTTAAACACAGTACAAATTATGAAAGTATCATGAAAAATGATAAGAGTACCTATGGCGAATACGGATCCCAAGGGGTTGCGTGTTGAAGACGCAGTCAACTTACAAGGGAGCGTTTAATGAAAAATCGCAGAAAACGAATACATCGTAAACAAGTAAACATGGTACAGAGCGAAGAGAAGGAGAAAACAATTACAGTAGTGTTTATGTTAAAAAACGTGGTACCTCACCGAACAATCTGACATCAATATTTTTCAATCTCGCACGTAGTTGACCTATTGATAGCATATCAGATTCATTTCTATTGAATGAGTTCCAATGACGTTCAGCACGAGAAAAGAACCAGTTATCATAACGATATACATTGAGTTGACGAATTAACCTACTTTTGTGTCTGATATTTCTGCTCAGAACAAAAGGACACCTGACCAATTGTGACTTTTTATTCAGAATTTTGTGCGCTTGGAGTAAATCAATAGCGATTCTTCTAGCATAACTCGATTGGGTATTAAGCTTAGAAAGTCTGTCTTTGTACGAAACAAACGGGATTTTGCAACGAATACATACAGTTTTTGTAAACTTTCTCAATGGAGCCTCTAAACGACAACACAGTCTAGATTTGGGAGGAGGGCTGAATATCTCGGAGCAATATTCAGGAATTGGTCTAACGTAAACATTGAACAAAGACATATACCTTTCCAAATCATTCTAGAGTTTTTTTATGTATAAGAATCTATTTACTTTTCAACTATTTTTGAAAAAAACTACTTTTGTTTTAGTTACACGAGGAAAGAGATAGAATGAGAAATTCGATCTCAAGTTTACTCGGTTCCAATGGAATGTTGTTCTACCCCAGGTCAGTCAATCATAATACGATCACCCACGAATGCTATTCGCTCCGAAAACTCCGCTTCACTGGACACCTGGAAAAACATATGTATACTGCTAAATTCACTGGTTCAGCAGAAGATTTACGAACAAACAAAACCAAAATAGACCAACGCTATCGTTTTTTTCAATATAACAATAATTCATATTGAATGATTGTGTTAGACTGTCTGAGGCGACTCCCCGCCCTCTATTTATGATTATGGTTACAGTCTTACTACGCTGGCCCCGTTCCACAATGAGTTTCTCTTCAAAACGACTAATTTGACCCATCTCGGTATCGCCAATTTACTGGGACTGCCAGCTGTACAATGTCCTATGGGTCTTTCTCCTGATGGCATTCCTACTGGAGTCATGGTAAGTCTGTATTTGGAACTAGCATTTTACCAGCAAAATCTTGAGGTGTATGAATAAACATGTATATGTATATGTGGCAATTATTCCAACAGAACAGGGCTTCAATAATGTTTCTATTACATATGTGATCTCTGTTTTGTGATTTTACATATAAATTAGATAATCGGAGGTCCCAACTCGGACAATCTACTCATTTCTGCGGCCGAGGAAATTTCGTCTGCTTTTGGAGGATGGAAAGCCCCCGGAAGTGAATCTATCTAAATATTTAATTCTATGGGAATTCGAAGAGTTGCGAATAGTTCTATCATTGTGAATTCTCTTCACTTGTTTGAGAGATACACAGAAGTTTGAGTTTGTCTCACAACCCTTGTGATGCATTCACTACTGTTAATAAAAATTATGGTAAACATTTTTACCTGCTCATCATTTTTGGAGCACATCCCCAAAACGTGCTTTGTCTGTTCTTGTGCAGATCAAAAAGTTATCTGGTGATAAAAATACTACGTGTTTAATATGTATTTATTGAACCCTGGCCTCCTTTAATACTTCACCTGAAAACCCCAAGCGTTTGTCGATTCCCTTCAGTTCGTGTACTTACTAGCGATCATGCGTCCGATCATAATACATAACATGTTATTATTATTATTATTTATTCCTGAATATATAAAACATAGAACAAGAAGTTTTACAAGATGTTAGGAATAAACTGAGTCCCCAAAGGGATGAGAGCATAACTCTCTCATCTTCGGATTGAGGGGAGCTTTTTAGAAAAACAGTTGATTTCTCGCATCATCTATTGAAGCGCATATGGAATGTTCTCAAATAAAACAGCTACATCAATAACGTCTAGATAGGTCTTAAACTGATTAATATTTTCCAATCTACCAATATCTCTACTTTCGAATTCCACAATTTTACAACTCTCGGAAAAAACCAATTGTTATCACATATTTTATCACACAACACAAGTCGATGCCTATCTTTCGGGAGGTTACTGTTTTTCCATGGAACGGTGGGTAATAGTTATTATTTATTCCTGCATATATAAAACATAGAACAAGAAGTTTTACAAGATGTTAGGAATAAACTGAGTCCCCAAAGGGATGAGAGTATAACTCTCTCATCTTCGGATTGAGGGGAGCTTTTTAGAAAAACAGTTGATTTCTCGCATCATCTATTGAAGCGCATATGGAATGTTCTCAAATAAAACAGCTACATCAATAACGTCTAGATAGGTCTTAAACTGATTAATATTTTCCAATCTACCAATATCTCTACTTTCGAATTCCACAATTTTACAACTCTCGGAAAAAACCAATTGTTATCACATATTTTATCACACAACACAAGTCGATGCCTATCTTTCGGGAGGTTACTGTTTTTCCATGGAACGGTGGGTAATAGTTATTATTTATTCCTGCATATATAAAACATAGAACAAGAAGTTTTACAAGATGTTAGGAATAAACTGAGTCCCCAAAGGGATGAGAGCATAACTCTCTCATCTTCGGATTGAGGGGAGCTTTTTAGAAAAACAGTTGATTTCTCGCATCATCTATTGAAGCGCATATGGAATGTTCTCAAATAAAACAGCTACATCAATAACGTCTAGATAGGTCAAAATAACGTCTAGATAGGTCCGTTGGGATAGGCCCGACTGTATCTTGTAAGCCTGTAACAAATCATTTTCAACACGTCTGAAATAAAACGGTTTCTCATTCAATTGGTTTAAGCGATCTGTGTATGAATCGTACTGAACATGGCATTTTTGAAACGCTGAAGCCGTGAATCTTCTGAGTGGTCCTTCTAATACTAAGGATAACCTAGAGTTTAACGCTGGATTGAAGACTTCAGAACAGTAAAGAAGTATAGGAGAAACATAAGTGTTGAACAATGCCATATACTCATTTGGGGTGCAGAAAGAAAAGGACCGAATTATTTTTGTAGAAATCGCTGAAGCTTTGGCAACCTGTTGATTAATATGAGATTCAAAATTCAATTTTTCGTCAATTATGAGATTTCAAAAACGAATAAGTACATTTTCTCAAAAATGGCTGGACCATTTTTTTCGGTTTAATATGAGATTCAAAATTCAATTTTTCGTCAATTATGAGATTTCAAAAACGAATAAGTACATTTTCTCAAAAATGGCTGGACCATTTTTTTCGGTTTTGATGGAGAGAGGTAGAGGAGAAAAAGTTGTATAACATATTGAAAACGCTTTAAATTTGTCTGAAATATTGTAAAGTTATTGGAAATAGCGGTTCGCAAAAATAACTTCCGGCGGCGACGGCGACGGCGACGGCTGCATTGACCTATTCCGTATCTTTTCCGAGAGATGGCTGAATGAACTCTCTCCAAACTTCCAGTGTTTACTTTGCTTGTGGATTTGTCGTCACGGACGGACTTTCATGTTGATATCTCTACTAAGTATTTCGTTCTGAAAACTGTATAATTTGATGTTGATTATGTCTGAAAAGATGAAATATTTGCGGTAGTTATGTTAAAATGTCACAAAAGTGCTAATAGGCATAAAAGCAAAACTTTTGCATTAGACGATATTCGAACCCTCGGTGCATCAGAGCAGGTATCGTTTCATATTAATTTCCCTCGGAAATATAGAAAAAGAGATCAAATAGTATGAAAAAGGAATGTAAAGAGAGATTTGATTAGCTTTTGAGATGAAGCTGCATGGAAAATAGAAAAGGAGTTCAATAACTCGGAAATGAAAAATCTAATCTCGCAATTTTCATGATCAATCTCACACACATTTTCAGAAAATAAGTGCCCAACCTTTGAGAACATTCCTGCTTACACTAAAAACGTATCTGAAATAAAAATCAGCTATACTGTCAGTCAATCGCACAGTCACGTGAAACATTATAAACACAGCAGAACTCGAAAACGTGAAATTACAAAGAACAAAGTGCACATTGAAAACAAAGTTTACAAGAATATTCAATTTACTTCTAGTTTAGTTTGTTCTGTTAACAGTTTTGAATCAGTGATGAGCAACTGTCATATTCAGAAGTTTCATCTGATGTGTGTTTGTTGCAAGATATTTTTCAGTAGAACACCAAAATGTTTTTGACCCATGAAAATTGCGAGATTAGATTTTTCATTTCCCTCTCGAGTTATTTAACTCCTTTTCTATATTCCATGCAGCTTCATCTCAAAAGCTAATCTACTCTCTCTTTACATTCGTTTTTTATACTAATATTATAAGTGCTCAAATATAGACGTTGTCTCTTCTGTGTGTGTTATTAACATAGGCACACCCCAATGCAATGTTATTTCGCAAAAAAAGTTCGGCTTTTTTGCAATCACGCGCGGCTTAATGCAAACATCGATCAATCATTTTAACACGTACAGTACAGTACAGTAGTGCGCGTCGCGCGGAACTGTCATGTGAATGTCACGTGGACTGATCAAACTAATCTACGAGTTATTTGTGCTTTCTGATCTCAATACAGTTTGAAGCGGCCCGAAACAAAACCTCTGCTCAAGTTGTGCTCCGGTCTCCTTTAAACACTTAGACTCGAAACTTCAAACTAAATTGCTTCATTTATATTGAAAACAATGGATGAATTGTTATGAACATCCTTTGTCGAAGCCATTCGCACTTACAACCGAACTGTGAGAATAGGCCGAGTACGGCCACCCTATGTCCGTGGCGAAAAATTTTTCCGAGTATGCAGAGATAAAGCCATCTGGAGGGCAGTCAAGGAACACCATCTCGAAATGATATGAAGTGAACTAAATAAAAATGAATCTTGAGATCTTGTGAACAAATGATGGCCCGTTGACTGCTGTAAACGTTGAACTCTGTATGGATCGCTGTTATGAAGTTGAAACGGTGAAGGGACCGTACCTCTTTAATTTGATGATATGAGTTATCAGTGAACACATTGGGACGAAAAATGGACAAAGCAGTCAGAATTAGTGAAAATTCCGCAACTTGGGTCGTTTTTGAGCAAATTTGAGTACAGCCACAACGCGGAAGCCACAGCACGTACCTATTTTCATGGAGACGCGCACAAATTATCCGCAAAACATCCGTGAAACGTATAATAAATTCAATCACGTAACAACTGACATATTTAATAGTGTTTTAGTTATTTATGCCTCTTTTTGGTTTAATTAAGATTGAAATTGTGTGTATTAAAACCGAACTTATCTTTTGATCAAAAGTTTTGCGATACAGTAACCCTTAAGATAGTTTGTCTCATAGAAGGCTTGGTTATCGACTGATTTCCATTTTTCCTTTTTTGAGTAATAGTAAGGGACCATCAGTACACTATCAAAGCAGTATCTTGAGACTTCATGTTTTCTAATCGATCCAAATTATAGAGAAACGGTCCCTTTAAGCAAAACTGCTTCGTGAGTCACGCAAAACGCTTGCTCTTTGTAGTCTTGTACATCGCATCTTTCTTTGTATATCGTGTTATGGACGATTCTTGGCGACTCGTTTTTTTGTAATTTTTGGTATTCATATAAGGTTACAAATATTTTTATTTGTTGTAGTTTGTTATTCACGTTCAAAATACATTTCAAATAAATTTTCACTGCTACCAACTTTAATGTTCACCTTTGCAAGGTCAGGGTCCCAAACTGCGAACATCATGTTTTCAAGTTTTTATGAGTGAAGGAATTGAGTGAATGTTTTTGGCAATCTGCCTATCTGGCCTTTTTAATAACCCCCGGTGCTTTGCGCAATCTAGATGTGATCTAATGACCGGGACTTGTTGATTCTGGCGAAATGGTCCTCAATCATATTTTTATTGAACTATAATTGGAATTTTTCCCGGAATTTACTAAATATTTGGGTATTCTGGTAGATATTCAATATTATTCTTACCTGATAAATGACGTTCAACTATGGCTATTCGAAAATCTTTGCTTTCTATGTGTTTCTTCATCACGTGTGCTAGTTCATAAATTAAATATAAGTACTTCCTTCATTGACGATATTCTTCACAACATCTCCTGTTTTTCTATTTTGTAATTACTTTATGTTAATAAATTTCAATTCTTTTTATGATGTGAATGAACTTTAACCACCACAACTGTTTCTCTCGTAAATAATCAAATGTTGTTCACAATCTATCATCAATCTGTCTACACTCTGTCAATTAGTGAAAAAACGTTTCAGATAAGATTGTTGCGTTTTCAGCTACTTTCGTTACAGCCAACATCTCATTTACTTTTTTTTGATGACTTCTATTCTGGAAAGACTACGAGATCCAATTATTGATGGATGTGTATTTCTCTACTTCCAATGTCTCTATCTGGTATTCTGGTTGCTGAATGTGTTCCGCCAAAAGAAAGTGGTGAAACCATCTACGGACCGCTTAATTCTGACTAGTGCCACAGAAATGAGGAAAGTTCTGATGAGCAGAAAGGTTAGTTTTCCAACCAAAAATAAACTCGATTTGTGTACTTCATTGGTTTTCTCAAATTATCACTTAGAAAACATTTTTAGGTCAGAAGTATCGATCTGATTGAATCTTACATAAAAAGAATAGAAGAAGTGAATCCAGACATCAACGCTGTTGTTCGTTCAAACTACGAAGAGGCCCGCGAAAGAGCTAGAGACGTAGACACTCTAATCGCCTCGAAAAACGACGAAGAGCTGAAGCAGGTGGGTAATCGATATGTATAGTTTGTCTCTGGCTAAGGCAGCCTTCGTACTTTTTACGTCGGCGTTAAACGTCGGCGTTAACGTAGTAGAAAACATGAGTATCGATTGACGTCGGCGTTAACGCCAACTTTCGGCGTGACGTTTTTCGAAAAATTTCATTCATTAGAAAAACAAAATGTAAATGTTATTGTGTTCATAGAGTATAAGTTAATGGACTAGCATGTTTAAAACGTTATAATTAAGTTAAAAGTAATCTAAAAAGAAAAGAAAAAATTTCTTATATTAATTAAAATTTTTGGGTTAAATTTTGTTTGCATCGTTTCGCCGTTAAATCTCTCTACTTATTTTGGCGTTAACGCCGGAATTTGCACCGCCGCGTTATTCAAATGAGGACGCGTTCAACGTTTGAAGCTTCAAACGTTTTTGATAAAACGCTGCCGTTTTTAGCATGTTTATCATAAAATATCAATTTTAACGTTTTCTTCAACGATTTTTTTTCATTTCATGCGCATAATAATCGATTTGGTCGGTTTTAATCATATTTTACCCACTTTTGTCCAAATTTTAGGATTTTTGCAAAAACACGAAATTTCTCGAAAACATACAAATTTAGTATATCCAATGTGCTGAACGAGAATAAAAAGTAATAAATGCAGCACATGTGGATTTTCCGGTTGAATGGCAAATATGCAACTGTTCAACGCTTTGAGTCGTGTCTCGGCGTTAACGCCAGGCGTTAACGTCGAGCGTTGCAAACAGGACGTTTTTACATGCTTGCTGGCGTTAACGCCGGCGTTTAACGCCGACGTAAAAAGTATGAATGCTGCCTAAGACGTCCGCTCTGAACACTTTTGCAGCTCAAAATACCGAAAAATACCGGGATTTCATTGGCATATTATGATACTCACAGATCGAGACTGTACACCTTCAACCACTCTTTAGGGCGACCGCTTACTATAGAACTCTCTTTAGTTTTGTTCATCGGCTGGTTATTTGAAATGGTTTCACTCGGCTTCTTGGACTGTGACTCTATGACTATAGAATACGTTTCATTGTGTAAGGGAACTCGCTGTATTTTTTGGATGATTTGTGATCAATGACGAGAAAATCCCTGGATGATTGGTTGTATTACCTCGTTCAATCCCTGTTCATGTGCTGTGTTGAGAGACAGGAGTGATAATCGAACTAGTTCATAAATCAGTGACCGTACCAAGTAGAAGATGTTGCTGTATAACTCACTACTGGTGCTATGTTTTTCAGTACATGAACAGTCATCCACTGCTAGGACTCCCATTCACAATGAAAGACGCAATTTGCTTGAAAGGTCAAATCGTGACTTCTGGTGTCGTCAGTCGGAAAGAGTCCCGGGTTGACAACACGGGATCGATCCCGCAAAGGTATTTTCAATAAACCTATTAGTTTCGGTCATGATTTTTTTTTTCACGGGTCTCAACAGTTTGAAAGTTTCTTCATGAGAAGTTCTACCACATCCACCGAAACAAGTAAAATCAAGCATTAGCCTTTTGAAAAACTAACAGATTAACCGGTTCGAGCTACTCATAGCTAGCCTATTCGAATTAAAGTGTACCACATTGGTACTTTGTTGCAGTGTTTTTCTATTTGGAAAATTGTAATGGTAATTTGACTGAAATTAAATGTGTGTTCCAATACTGCAGGCTGCTTGATGCTGGCGCAATTTTCCTGGCCTACACCAATGTTCCGGAGCTTTGCTTATGGATCGAGTCCCAAAACGCATTGTATGGTCGAACCGTGAATCCGTATGACTCTCGAAGGACTCCGGGTGGTTCTAGTGGCGGGGAAGGAGCTCTTCACGGTGCTGGGGCTAGTTTGGTGAGGAGTGAAACATGTTACTCCCCTTCTTTTTTATTCTTGCTGAGAAATAGGCAATCCCCAAGCACAGGTTTAACCAAAAACTGAAACTGGCGATTGTTTGAACTTGTTTACTACCTTCGCCTTGGTGGGGAATGATAGTTAGAAACCGCAATTTACCTCTGATTCCTTCTGGATTACATTGATGTTTTTGGTCATGAATGGTAGTTAATGTGAGCTACAAACTTCATGATAGCGAAACGTGCATATAGCAAAAATATATGTCGATAGTTGTGTTGAACGTTCTCACTTTCAGATAAAGCAGCGGTTAACAAACCTGCTAATTGTTCTTTTCCTGGTTAGCGTACGAGTGTTTTACTCGCAAGAGCGTTCATGTTTCAGTTTGGAGTTGGCAGTGACTTGTCTGGTAGTATTCGATTACCATCTTTTGTCAACGGAGTATTCGGATATATGGCTACACCTGGTTTGTTTGGTTCATTATTGATATCACTTCGCATTTTTATCTGTCAGAATTGAGAGTAGAAGCGAAAATTGGCTCAAGTCCTGTTCTGAATGGCTATTTTCTAGGAGTGATTCTGACCCCTAGCGGTGACCACATTCCGGACTTCAGAGAGAACACGTACGCACGCGACATGGCAAGACAAGGTCCAATAACCAGATTCGGAGAGGACCTTCGGCTTCTTTTGAAAGTGAGTTAGTGTTGGAGTGTTTGGCGAACTGAAATCAAAGTTGAAACGAGCCTGAGCCCCTGAGCGGAAGACATTCATTTTAATTGTTTTTGTTTCATTGTAATCATGGTTCGATTTCGGTACGTTGACTGACGTAAAATATAACTATAACTCATTTTTCTCTTGAGACTTTATCGTTATTTAGCGAGAAAGAGAGAAAACGGCAAGAAAGGAACAGTTATTGATTTTAAAATAATTCAGTTGTAAAACGTTAAACCAACGTTTACTCATCTCTCTAAAATGACAATAGTTCACACTCATACTTTCAGGTGATGATCGGGGATCACCCCATGGGAAAATCATTGGACACTCCTTCTGATATCAGGACAGCACGAATGTTCTACGCCGATGGATTGGCCGATTACCAGTTGATGGAACCACTGAGCACAGAAACAAAGGAATCAATGATGAAGGTAAACTCAATTGATGATAATCAGTTAAACCTCTCTTGGATCATGAGAGAAAATACGAAAACTCAGTGAAAGTCTATCGACGAAAAATAGTAGACAAACATAGCTGTCACTTCACTTCACGTTTCAGCCTTCGAAAGCTGTTATACGGATGTCTGCTTTACGGTGATGAAATTGTTAAGGGGGGCTGTGATTTTTAACTTTTCTTGTAGACTATTCCTGAAATTTCCGTAGAAGATAAACATGTTCCAGGCTGTACATCATTTCGAGGAGAAGTACGGATTGGACTCGAATAAGATAGTGATTCCTCTGAGAAAGAATGGAATTGACATGCAGTATTCTTCTTTCTTGGAGAAAGAAGGTCTCACATACTCTCAGACATTGAGATCTCCTCTAGTTAGTCGATAACACTCGCATATTTGCAATCACTTTTACATGCTTTCAACTCATTACAGAAATCTATTTCTATTCAGTTTACGTGATGTTTCGAAGTTCACGGTAACTATTAAAGCTTTTTCGTAAAAAAATAAAAGAGAAATTGTGAATTTCTGTAAATAAATTACCACTATTTGTATCATTCTCAGCTGATTTTTAGGGTTCTCGTTCCTCTACTGAACCAGTGAATTGCAAGATGGAACTGGCTAAATGGATAATTGGAAAATCAGTCCACATGTTACCTAACTTACTACGCGGGATTGTGCCAGATTTGGAACCAGATTATGCAAAACATGTAAGCAAACTGCGTTATTGGTGACGATATTCAAGGCAGAATCAACTTTCACATTGCCGAGGTTTCAAAAAATGAAGGTAAAATAACAAATACAACAACCACATCATACAGAAAACAATAGTTCGTTTCTGAAATCAGGTGTCCGCGAAACGAGAACAGCCATTTTACAGTTGTTAATATGACAATATCTTTGTTGCATTGTTGTTTCAGTTACATGAAGAAAGAGATAGATTAAGAAAATCTCTCTCAACTTTACTCGGTTCAAATGGAATGTTGTTCTATCCCAGGTCAGTCAATCATAATACGATCGGCCACGAATGCTAATCGCTCCGAAAACTCCGCTTCGCTCAGTCATAACCTCATAATCAATGTTCGTTTGATGCCGTTTTTCCGGTCGGGACTCAGAAATGTTTTTTTAATTGATATCAACGTATAAAGTTGATTCTCGTACATTTGATAATCGCTCAGTCACCTTAGTTGCTCCAAAACGAGATACCGTCATTTCAATCAAGATATTTTGTCATGCTCCGATCATATTGAAGCACGGCCTAGGCTCTCAATCACTACTTTTAACACTACAAATACTAGTTCAAATAGTTACAATTTTTCCAATGTTGATTAACAAATTATCCCAAATAATTATTCCAGTCTAACTACGCTGGCCCCGTTCCACAATGAGTTTCTCTTCAAAACAACTAATTTGACCCATCTCGGCATCGTCAATTTACTGGGACTGCCAGCTGTACAATGTCCCATGGGTCTTTCTCCTGATGGCATCCCCACCGGAGTCATGGTACGCTAATCTGTTTCGTTCTTCATGAAACATCTCTATTTCCCATTGCATATGTAAGTTGCAGATAATCGGAGGTCCCAACTCGGACAATCTGCTTATTTCTGCCGCTGAGGAAATTTCTTCTGCTTTTGGAGGATGGAAATCCCCCGGAAGTGAATCTAACTGAATGATTAATTTGACTATTCGCAGATTATTATTATTGTTTTTTCTGCTTGTTCTTGGCACTATGTATTATTTTATAGTTTCTTCTGTGAATAAGAATGGTGAACACTTCTAATTTGCGAGAAAATTTCGCAGAACGAGCTTTTTTGTTGCGTTCCCAGAAAGCTTTCAATAACATACATATGTTGTCTGTGTTATTTCTGTACTAAAATTATAACATGCCTCCTCTAGTCGAAGTATGATCCATTAGGCTGAATCGATTAATGTACTGTCGGCTAGGCCCTGTATTATAAATGTTTTCATTGACCATGTGCTCAAACTGATATTATATTCACTGATCTTTTCAGTTTTCTACAACTACCAACACGGGCACACGTTATTATTATGCAACATTGTTCGCGGAAAAAACAATTAAGCTAAGAAAATATGAGTGAAATTCTTGGCAAACACTAGCCGTTAACACGTGTCATATTATAACAGAACGGTAACACGTGTAGAAAAAACAACACCTCTACATTCTATCTATTTCAGCAGATATCATGACCTAAACATTGGAACAACACGAGAACAGTGACTAGAAACACGTCACTTCACAAATACAAGCAGATGCACAATCACACAGTTTTGAACCGAAATAACAGTGTGAATGTTCACCAGTCGAGCACAGACTTTGCACGATCACTTAATTCTCCGTTCTTCATTAAACAAGGACTATTGTCGGTGTAGAACTGAGAATACCATCTGTAACGAACAAAATCATGAAGTGTGCTTATCTATAATGCAAACTGCTTGTTATTTGTTATGTTCCAGTTCAAAGCAGTTTCAGTTCGTTTCATATTGAAGTAAGGAATAGCGATGTAACCGGTGATCCCTATTTTCTCTCGAAAAGCAGAACCTTGTTGAAATCTTGTTTATGCGACAATATGGTTACCATCAGTATTTTGTTTCTGTCAGTAATTCACTCAAAAAGATTTTGCCTTTTAGTCTTTTTCATTAATTTCTCGTAAGATCTGCTTGAGACAAACAAGACTCGTTTTGTTTGTCAAGAGAATTTTTCAACATTTTTAGTTAGTGCTACTGTTGCACTTTGTTCTATAATCTACACTATTAATGATGTGAGAAAGCGAATAAGATGCGTTTGACTAGTAGTTTGAGTATCGTGCGGACAAATTTGTTTCACCTTCTGTGTTTCAGTATTGGTCCATCACCTTTCACTACTAACGGGTTTTTCATGTATTTCTTGTTCGACCAGACGAAAATATCTCTCTCGAACTGAAACAAAATTTTTTACTGGAGTTCGTTCATTACAAATTTACCATGAGTGAATTTTACGAGATAAACATCACTTCCGCACGTCTAAGAAAATTACTAAGTTATTCCATCTGAAAACACTACTTGCTAAAACGTTACTAAAACAAGATTTACCAGGTTACTCAAACAAGATTTCAAATATTGATTGGTAGTCAGATTGTAGTCGATTATTACTTCCAGCATTATTTTCCGTGTAGTTTCAGAAAAGAAACCAGAACCCACTTGATTAGCCTCGCTCAACAGAAAGAACTTGCAAAATAGTCTGGGACAGTTGGAATACATCGTGAATCGAACTCTTTGTAATAATGGTTGTTCAGGAGTTACATGCTGGAACACCACGCCGCTACCAAGAAAACCAAAGTCGAAATGCATCAAAACAATGCCGGGTCCGAGCTGAAATGTGTGTATATTGTCGCTTACAGCGTCTGCTGAACCACTCTGCTGCATAGAATCACGAAAACGGTTCATAACAATACTCGACATATCAATAAGAGTACATTGACTGTACCTGTTCCGCTCGTAATTTACTAGACGTCAGAGGTATCGGGTAGCCCTTGAACGTCAAGTACTGGTTGAGAAACATTGTGCCAATGTGTCGATTCTCTCCAGTGCCCGCGGTCCATGAGCCGTCCCAAGTATGTCGGAACGAAGGATCGGGATCCGGTAGTTCCATTTTAACAATGTCGTTTCCTGAAAACGTAAAATAAAATAACAAATCTGTGTTGTCGTTTGGTAGGGCACTTGAAAAAGAGAAAAAACTAAAACGAGTGAACTAGTTTCTTAGTCGGAGAGTTTGCTGAACTTCATAAAAAGAAACTATTTAATCACTAAATCAAAACGTGTTTAGTGAAATCTTTGTAACAATCAATGAAACTGAGCACCACAGAATTGCTGCGTATTATCAATTATTGGTTTTTTTCGTAAAAGTGAATGGTGTATTTATACTTGCCGTCAATTGGAGCAGATAGATGTAGATAGTTCAGATGAGCAATGTCCGCTCCGTTTTCGGGAATTTCTTGACAGTGGCACATCACCTGAAAACGTGCGATTGACGTGAACGGGACTAAAATTTTCAGTTTTCGGTCTGGTTACGCTATTTTAAACAACTTCGTTCAATAAATGAACCTTTCAATTCTGAATGGTTGCCGTTGGGGCGTATTCAAAGTGGTTATGATGACGCAGAGAGAACGCAGAGATGGTACCGTGCTCTTGTTATTATTCATTCCCTTGTTAACTGATTTCCGTGTTCCAATTGACTCATTCCATAATCTGACCTCATGTTCTGTGCGACCTCCATAAACCCAGTCTCCGGAAGCAATGAGATCGAAGTCCGGAATATCCCATTCTGGCTCCTCTCCATCACAATGATACCTGATAACTTGTTGCAATTAAAACAGTTGTATGTCATGTGATGGCAGAAGAGAAGCTTCTCAAGCGCGGGTTCTTCGCAGAAACAAGTGTGATTAGAAACATTTCTCACGTGAAAATTAAGCACCCTCTCAAGTGTCTCTCAACTGGGTTTTTTACAGGACAAAAAACAGTCACCAAACGGTTCCATTCTATATTCATACACAGTCAAAACCTCGAAATCCAATCAGACGATGAATCTGATATTTGTGCTGCTGCTAAGAGACTATTCAGGTCTAACAGGCAACTGAATCAAAGATCGTTGTCCAGCCTGTTCTCATTTCAAAAACTCAACGAAACAAACAGAAACTGCGCAGTAGATATTACGAAATAATTTCCTCAAACCAGATGGGAGGTTAATTTGTTTGGCCAACTCACCACACATAAATGTTCCGGTTCTTCTCTACTATTGGCCAAGTGACGACCTATAAAAAGTAACATCAGAGAATAACATATGAGTCCTCAATCTTGTTCGTCATTATCAAAAGCAGAACTTTCCAACGTTTAGGTTCACTAATAACTTCCAATAAACTATGTTCCTGTATAAGATAACTGGCGAGTCGTACCAAAGTTACTGAAAAATTCTTAAAGTGTCCGACTTTGTTTTTGTACAAGCTTCGTTCAGTTGATATCCGCTGAATCATACTCGGGGAAGTATGGGCGGCAAGGACGATAGCCTATGGGTGAAACAATAGCCGAGTATGCAATCACCTTCGCTTGCTCCGGGATCGTGCCATTGTCGTATGGGATTTTCGTGCATTTTCCAGTCTCGGCAGAGAAAATCCATCCATGGAAAGGGCATTGGACACAGTTGTCGTTCACTACCTGGTCAAAGCCAAAGTGAAGCGGAAAATAAAGTTCATCGAAAATGCTCTAGTATATTTACTCTACCTGAGAAGGAGAATGAGGTACGAAAATCCTCAACTTCTCCGATCAAAAGTAAGTGAGCAAAACGGCTCGGAAGTTTCGAAATCCTACTGTAGGAGCCTCATTAGGAATGGAAAAGACTATATAAAAATGGTCAGATCAATTCACGAGAGCTGGAGAAAATGCTTTTGTTGGAGCTGTTTACAGTTCATTCCTGAAACCTTGGTTCGAGTTTGAGATTGTTAGGTCTGCGTTTTCCCACTTGTTATTGTTATGTTGTTGTTACCTTTCCGCCGATATTGAAGTTGGCTCCGAGGTGGGGACAGTAAGGCTCCATCATGTAAACTTTTCCACTTTCCGATCGAACCAGTGTGAAAAACTGTCCTGAAAATGGTTCAATTTCGCACACATCTGAAGAATGTATTTGTTTTAGGAAACTGCAGCAGTAATTTGTTTGACTGCACTCTAACTATCTAGCTCGCAGAAGAGAGAGAGAGAGAGTGAGAGAGTGTGATAGAGAGAGATAGAGAGAGAGGTGGTGATGCAGAGCTGAGAAGTGTAAAGAGTAGAGGAACTATATCCATATAACACTAGCGTTAATAAGGCCGTAAAAATAACACATTCTGGGTGTGAACGGCTGCGACTGCCCGTTTTACCACACTTAAATCGTGATAGACCTCACCGAATAGTGTGATTTCTTTAAGTTGCTTGGGTTCTAAATCCTGCGATTCCCCTACGCAGTACCACCCATTCGGAAACACAGGTGGTAGGTCGCCCAGCCGCCTCAGCTTTGTTAGCCGCTCAATCTGGCGCTCACGATAGTGTCCTTTCAGCTGAATTGAAAAATGTTGCCGTGAAAAATGTTGCCACCTAACACCTCAGTCGTACAAGCTTGAACATGAGATTAGAATTGACCTGTACAGGACAGTCTTTTGTTTTAGGTGGAAACTTTTGAAAGTATATAACATCTTATTAACGACAAACTAACAAAAAAAACTAACAGAATATTGATTATTGAACTTCATTCAGGGTCAGAATAAGATTCAGCGCACTCCCCATTTAAGCATGTAGTTTCAAAAGAATCTCACCTCTGGGGTTCCGAAATATAGTCCTACATCCCCCAACAGTTTCACTCTATTGACTGGTCTGAGCAGATACTGCACCAACAGATAAATTGCAATGATAACAACCAGTGTAGTAGCAATATAAATGTTCTGTTTCTGAAGCACATTTTATCATATCATAGCTATCATAAAAAAAAACTATTCACATGATTCAAGAGACCCTGTTTTGAAGTATACAAACCTGGGACACTAAACAGTTGTATGAAAGAAACGCCACATTCGCCCTGGGATTTGGGGAAGGTAAATTTTGAAAACTCGAAAAAGATCGTCGACTATTCGTGTATTGCATATACGCAGTACTATAAATAATGAGACAAAGTAACTTGTATCAAATAGATAGACATACCTTTGCAAAAATATCAATGATTTTCGTACCGTTCTTCTCCAGTAAATCCATCTAGAATAATAAGTATAATGAATACTTCCTACGAATACTCAAATTTGAAATGCGCATAATAACAAGAAACAGAATTTACACTTTTCAACTTTTTCTACTGAGATTGATTTTTTAATAAAATATAAATTCGCTGGAATCCGCAACTTTTGAGGTCGTAAATAACACAGTTAATAAGTACATGGAAACATCTGGAATGGCTTTTTGTCGGGTGTTTCATTATCAGTAACTGTGGAAAATGGAGAAAGAGTCCAGTGTGGTTCAAACACAGAGAAGTTCGAAAGATAGACACCGATAATCGCTGATATCTGAACCAACTATGTGTAACTATGCGAAACATCACGTAGTATCATATAGACTCGACAAAACATTCAGATGGAGCACCGGCCAACTGTGCGTTGCCCTATCAACTGACGAACTTAGCATTGCCGAGCATTCAATGAATGTCAATTATGGTTACAGTATCTCAAGTGCAATCATACTTTTTACTGAAATTGAATTATGGTTGAATGAACTCTCACGGGAAACAAAAAGAGCCGAACTGTTTGCAGCGTTCGCAAAAGAGTTAGGGCTAAAGTACAATTATGTCTAAGAAGTGGTGCGATGAATTGTGGGCTAACTGAGAAACCAGGCAAGATGAGAGTTACAGGGTTGCATCAGGCTACTCCCGTTGATTGATGTGCGAACGATAATATGTCGGTACGAATTGTATGTACTTTCGGGCTTTCCGAGTTATGACAAACATTCACACTGTTTCCACTTCTAGTCTTTTCAGCTTTAAACAAAACACCCGTGTTTCGTTTGTTTATTGTATCTCACGATCTAAGCAAACAACGATCAGATAAATGAGTTCAGGATTAACATGAGATATTTGGGGTATGATATTATATTTATCGGTAGAACTATTTCATCAAAGGATTCTTACACTTAGTCATAAAAACAATTTCGAAACTTACGATGAAACCTTCAAAAAGAAATGTATCTTAAGCGTATGTTAACGTAACGTAGGAGAACATAATAGTATATGAACATGAATAAAACAGACAGTCTAGACGACTAAATGACTTACTCAGTTCATTCTCGATAACTAATTGCAGTTCTGGACGTATCATTAAAATATCTGCTTTCATTTTTCATAACAGACGTTGGATAATCAATTAGCTTGCGGTCCAAGCGTTGCAGGAGTTATTTGAACAAAAAATTAGTTGTCATGGATTTCTCGTTTCATTACAAATAAACTCAGAGTGTGAGTAACGTAGTGAATACTTGTAACCTGGGTTCGCGTCCATTCATTGTAGTACCCGCAAATAAGTAGGGCGCGCAAGATACTAATCGCAGGAGACATGGACAAATATGGGATAGCAGTCGAATACAGAAACACTCATTTCTATACCAACAGTTTACATACATTGCATTATATGTACAACCAGACTCAGAAAGTGGCATAAACTCCTTGTCCATTAATCGACAGTTATGATTGTCGTTTATTTACGATCTCACTCTCTCCCTATCTTTGAATGTTCACAAACGTTGCGTTTGTCTGTGTTTATCACCACTCAAAAACGTCTACTACATAAACTTTGGGTTTCATGAAAAGTGGTTCAGTTTGCAATAGTCAAGTAAGTTCCGGAAGCGAACCCAATTTTAATGAAATAAATTATTTTATTCAATTAATGTTTTGATTATCTTCTTCACGAGAACGTATTTTTTTTACTTTCATTTGGATGGATAAATCCATTAGTAAATTCACGAATGGCCTCACGACTTTTGTTAAAATGTCTAAAATTTAACAACGGTAAACAACAACAATATTATGCCGGTAGTCGCTGGTTTTTGTCAACAATCATCATTTCTCTCTGGTATCCGCTTATTTCTTCTTCTATTCGGATGGAAACATGTGTAGTAAGTCATCATCACACAAATTCCTGAAAATGAAACGATATATAATGCCGTTCATACTGTCTGTTCTATATATAAAGATTTCGTTTATGATAATAACTTTATTTTCAATCCTTGACTACCTGTTGTGAAAGATCCGAAGTAGATGTATATGAGCTCGAGTTTGAATGGCAGCATGAAATCTGTGTCGAGTATTACGAAAGTTGATAGAACCTTAAAAGTCGTAAATAAACATCTTTCAACTGAGCCGAAGATTATGCATCCGATCAACTACTGTCGTTGCAACGAATTTGGCTTCTCCATAGATGTCTTTCACATTTAGAATACTATTTTACCGTGTGAGTTTGTAGTGGACTTTTCTAACTCTTGACAAACAATGTGGGAAGATTCTGTCAAACAACCACAATCAACCGAGAGAACACGTGATTGGTGAAAATTTGAATCATAAATGTGTTGAGATTTGGATAGTAAACAAAACTGGTTTTACTTATTTAGTTACAAAATATCATTAGCTACTTTAAAAAATATTTGAATTTGAGAAACTCACTACGCCCTCGACAAATTCGAATAAGTAGGCTACACAGTAGCGTGTACGAGTGGGTCCGTCTGCCATATTAAACGGTGTAAAGGTGTGAATAGCTGCGTTAATCAGAATCAAGCCGACTTCGAGGGCCGACGATGAAGTGCCAGTATCAATCGACTGAAAACAATCATAGTATTCCAACATGTCCGTTGTTTTGCTTCGCGATTTATTGTGGAAATTTTACGTGTAGCCTAATGAAATTTTGAATTTGCTTTACGTGACATGAAGTCTGGAATTATTTTCTTCATATAGTTTCGGTTTCTCTAGTAATAGACGCACACAACACCAATAGGTAAAACTGGTGTCTCCGCCTATTGGCCTCCCTCTATTTTTAGTACTTAAGAAATTTGCACGTTCAACGTATGAAACGGTTGGTCTGCGATTATGAAAAAACCAAGTGTCTCTGTCTAGTCAAAAGTGCATGTTCAGTAATCTTTTGTTTCATTTTTGCTCAAAAATTTATTGTGCGCAGTTGCAGGAATCATTTCTTATCTCTTACCTGTAATGCCGTGACGTGAACCAGAGATATGAAAAAATGACAAACAATGAGAACAACAGCATAGATGCGGAAGTATATAAGGCATATAGTTAGTATGATAATTCTTGACGTGACCGTAGAAATTCGCCAGATTAACTGAAACGGTTGGGTTACTTCAAGACGCACAAATTGTTTCAAAACCTCATGCAGCAACAGAATGTAACAACATCGAAAGGAACGTACCTGTATGATAGTTTCATGCGGATGCATATTTACTTTGTTATGTCGTACCATCCTAATTGTTCTGTGTTGACTGGTAATGGACCAACACATACTGAACAATGAGAACGCCATTGATAGAAGTTGAGCGTACGCTGGAAATGTACCACTACAAACTACACTTAAACGCTAATCAAATGCATATTCAGGTAAAACATATTAGACAGTATGAATCGATAACATAATATGGGAAAGTAGCTGAAATTTCTTCACGTTCCACGGGACCTATTTATTTACTTTAAGTGGTTTATTGAGTTAAGTCTTCGCAACATGATATAGTGGGGAGATGAAGCAGCTGAATTGCCAAAACCTTCTTGAGAAATCCGCTATTTTCCGTTCAGAGAGACTCAGGAGCCTCCGAATGTAAGCATAATATGAAACAAGAATGAATAAAGTTTACCCCAACGTGGCAGAGAAATGGATCCGTTTGTTTCAAAATAGTGAACCATGATGAAATCCACAAGTGCAACACTCTGGATCTGTAAATTTGATAGGTTGATACCCTCATTGTTTCGATAACGTTGACAAAACACAGTTGGCATGAAAAGTTGGATATTGCCATTAATAACGCACGTACCAACAACTGTGGTGCAGCTTCCAGAAAACCTTCAAAGAAACGTAACAACGTGGCGTCTCGTTCTGCCTCCACCATTCGACAAAATAACTTTCTTTTTGTTTTCTCACACGATTCTTGTCGGAAACGGTATGCATAGCAGAAAGCCTGGTACTGCCACCAAACGGGTCCAAGCTGCAAAGAAAAGGGATATCACTTTCCACCTCGACCATTTTGTCCTTCTCTAGATCGAACTACAAACTCAGCAGACCAACACAAATACACTACTTCTGCGAACCCTTCTCTCAGCGACCTCTGTGATAACACATCTGTCAATGACTAACTCATTTTCATACTCGAATCTATAGATTACCTGACATATGGAGAGTATACCATGCAGCAAATAGTTTCGTTTTGGTCTATCGCTATCCTTTTGCAACTTGACATAGTTGTCATCACAAATCCAGGCAAAAGACACAATATTCAGCACGATTGAAGGTACTGCAGCGAATAGAAGAATAAAAACCGAGGAAATGAACTGAAAAAAGTGACACTTTCTCCGATGTAGAAATTTCAGTGAAATCTCATTCTTAAATCTCGAATACTTCCGGCAAACTTGGTTTGTTTGGATTTCTGAGGTGTTAGAAGGATTTCAACCAGAGTAAGTAGAGCAGAGCAGAACAAAAAACACAGGTTATAACGCAGCCTGTGTTACGAAGTACTTAGAATGCACAAACGTTTAAGAAAAGTTCGTATGGAACGAAATATACTTATTCGGACAATTCGGACTAAACCTGCTGTGTGATCATACCGGGTTAGTTTGGTCGTGAACGCTCACTTGTATGTAAACAATACGGTGTCTCTACTTTCTCTACTGTAGATTGGCCAGCATACACCTGTTTTAATCAAATAATGTAACTTAATGAATAGATTTAAAAATGACTCACTCGTCCAGCCAGATAATGTTCCATTCCAACATAGATGTCACTGACATGGTCAAAAATGTGTGATACGATTGAAAGAGCAAAACATGCTAATTGATAGCGCTCAACCGAAAGTTCACGCGGTATCCTGTCCGTTTCGTCGGAAACACAATCGTTATCCGGTACTTCTCCATCTGAGTAGAAATACTTCGAGAAGGTTTTTCATAATCACCAGTGAATCGCTCTTATGCTTCACGTTTCTCCCCCAATTCCTGCTGTGTTTGAACCTCAACATTCTATCGCGCGCAGCGCGGAGCGCTGCGCAGATTGCTTTTAGCATTGCTCTTAGCTGCTTTGACAATTACTCCTAGATGTGTGGAGTGTGCGCAGTGAGCTGTTGTTTCGCTTTTTGGTAGTTTGAATAGAAAGCAGTTGTGTTAGTCTGTAGAGTTCCTGACTACATATAAAGGTTAATCGAACAAAAACAAAAATGATCTCCGTGACAGGATTCGAACCCTCGGCCTACTGGTCTGTAGTACGCTGCTCTGCCGATAGAGCCAAATCGCCTTGAAGAAAAGAAGAAATGGACGGCGCCACACGTGCGCTGCCCGAAATCAAGGATTGATCACGGTTTCTGAGAGGGTGCTTACTAACCAAACTTGTAGCGCAGTTTTTGTGTTTTAAACATCAACTTAGTTTTACCTGTTGAGTTGAATAAACTTTCAAAAAGCAATAATTGATTAGATGTCTTTATTTCATATCTATGAATTCATTATTTCCTTCGGAAATATAAAAAAAGAGGTCAATTTGTATAAATAAAACTAAATCATAAAATAAGTGCTCAACCTTTGAGAACATTCCGCTAACACTAAGAACGTATCTGAAACAACAATTAGCTATACTGTCTATCAATCTAGTCAGAAATGTGAAGAGAAAGACAAAGTACATCATTCTTCATTAGAATGCTAACTTCACGTGATGGTTCAATTCATTCGAATCAGTGGTGAGAAAATCGAATCAGTGGTGAGAAATTATCATATTCGGACGTTTCAACTAATGTATGTTAGCTGCAAGTTCTTTCTCAGTAGAAAACAAAAATGTTTTTGACCCATGAAAATTGCGAGATTAGATTTTTCATTTCTCTCTTGAGTTATTGACCTCCTTTTCTACATTCCATGCAGTTCAATCTCAAAGCTAATCGTTTCTCACTTTACATTCGTTTTTTATATATACATTCGTGGTGTGAACTGAATCACGTCAACCAATTTTTAGGTCAACAAAAGAACATTTTCATTCTCGGATAAGTAACTCACCAGTTTGAGTTAGAGGTAGTTCGGCAGCCGATATACCGTAATCGCTTTTGACTATATAAATGAGTTTTGCTTTCCGTTTCTCAAACAGCATTTTCAATAATATTATATTGTAGAGTTAGTTTGTCGTAATAATAAGGAAATAAATAATTGAATATGGCGCAGTCGTCAATTAAAGAGGATGTGCGTTAGAGGGAATTATGTGCTCTGTGAAGGCACTGTCTCATTGATTGATTGACCTCAACGCAGCTCATACAGTAAACACTGCTGAGAGTATGTCCCCTCATCATTACATCACTGCGCATTTGGAATACTAAAGCAGATACTCCGAACATTCCCTGTATTTTACGAAATCGCGTTTAGTCGAAACAGTTCAAAAACCGAACGGTTCGGAAAAATACTGTATTTTTAGTCGAGACGCCAAAAAATCGATTTGTATTCCCACCATGCTGTATTTTACTGTAAGTACAGTAAAATACTGTAACACAACCAGGGACGTTCTGAGTATACACACAAGCAATGTGATGATTCATCGCGATTACTGAAGTAGAATGATCGAACGGGAGTTCCAGCAGTTGTACCACGTATCTATTAGTTTGCCGCTCATACTCACACCTTACTAAAAACTTTATAATATTAATATAGTTCTCTTCGGTAAACATTCACATTTGACTATATATCATACGAGCAACGTAACTTTGCAATGTAACTCTTTCATCTTTAGTTATGAGGAGTTTTCAGACGTTCTGTTATTTTTAGCTTGTAATGGATGAAATACAAAATATCAACAATTACAAGTAATGCCTTAGTATGGTATTTTTAGTATTTATTTTCTCTGGTGATGCCAAACACATTTCCATTCTCGGTCATGAACATCTTGAATGCCGATCGCACCGAATCAAGCGAAAACATCAATCTCGATTCTGACCATTGTTCGCCTCATTAACTCTTCATGGTCAGCCCACATCTACGAACAGAACTCCACTGGAACATTCCGATTCTCTCTAAATAGGCCCATTCTTTTTGAAGTTATTCTCCATCGGCGTATAACCTGGAAAAAGTTGACATTCTCCACTAAGAACATGAAAACTGTGTCGTACAAACTACAGTTTCAAAACAAGTGGTTGAAAACAAACGTTTGAAATGTCCCAAGGAATGATTTAGTATCACCCAAAGAATCATAGTCATTCTAGAAAGTAACGTTCCGTACTTATTTAGGACAAACAGAATAGAGCCTTGCGTTGTTTCCTATTTTCACGCGCGATCTGAATGTTCTCAAATGAGCAAACAGCATCAAGCGTGGATCCAGTTTGGAGCAAGAGCTTATCGTGGTCTGCCTGTTTGTTGAACATTAACAATGTTTCTTTTCGGTCAAGCTAGCCAAGCCTAGAACGGCAACTACGACGATATCTATCAACGTCAGTAAATTTTCATATGTTATGCTACTGTCTTTTAATATGTCTTTAAATCGGACTTCTGACGGCAAATGCATTATTTCCAACATTATTTTCCCCTCCTTTCTACCGAAAACAAAAACGAATTAGATGCGAAAGGAAGCCAAGCTTGGTCTGGCATGTCATTCAGGTTTCTATATCAAAACGAGAGTAGGCTTGATTTGATTAGTGCCTAGAAAGCTGATCAGTCTTATGCACAAAAGAAAGATTTACTACTTCAACACTCACTTAGAGAAAAACATGTATACCTAATCACGGTTATCTGAGTTAGGTACATTTTGCTATTGTTAATATTGTATTATACATAGAAAAGGTACATTTTACTGTTTTTAATTTTTCGTTATGTTTCGTGAGGACTAACAAGAGACTTTCAAAGCAAAGAGTTATGTCATATATCCATTGCATCAAGTTTTCGAAAAAATTCTTCCTTCACATATATTGTAAATTTGGTACATATATGAACAATTTTGCCAATCATTTCTTGTGAAATAAAAACCAATTTAGGCAAATCTTTTTCTTCAAAATTTTCCGTTTGTTTTCCGTAAGACTTTTCAATACTGTCAACATTAATCAGCTTAAACGTTGGAACAAGTTGTTCGATGCCAATTAACGTTATAGACGATTCCAGTTCCAATCATCGCTACCGCTGGCATTTGTTTTATATCTTTTCATATGGTGTTCTCATTTCTCAGAACATAATATTTCAGACTCAGATAGAATGTCCTCTTCTCGATCTCGAGAAAGCATGGAACAGTCGATCATTTTATCAAGCGACGATAAAGATGTCGATGACATGGTGAGTTCGACAATCTCATGAAGGAGTATCGCGGGTATTTCATTGAAACTGTAGCTGCCATTTGACGGAACAGATTAGCAGACACCTTACTCATATCAACTGTGCGACGCAGCCTCGCATACAGACAAGACACATCGGCAAGTCAATTGAATAATACCCTTGAACATATGGAGAACATCATACTTCTAGAACATGCACAGAAAGCGTACCCTACAACTGATGCTTCTTGAAATTTATCATGAACAAAGCGATTAAATGAACTTGAGCTTAGATCCTGTCAACTCCTGAAGAAATGTTGAACAGAGGACCTCGAAAAAATGTTTGTTTTTCATTCATGTCGATAATTCGCAGGCCGTATTCTCCGACGATAACTTCGATGGTTACTGCACCCCCACCGGAAGTACGGAACAGTTGTCACACTTTGAAACCAGCAATGAGTGAGTAATTTCGTTTAAATCACAGACTGTTCCTGTTATATGACATTGACATGTTCACGTACAACTTTGACATAAATAGTCATGAGTGTATGATTTACTCTTTGTGATAAAATTCCGCTTGCAAAATAACTTGTGCATGATCACGGCAACACACTTTGTTCAAAAGAGGTCCCCCTCAAACCAGTTCCTTAAACCGGAGACAGTATCTCTATAATCTCAATCAATCGATTCTAACTCGAAAATACCCACGGAAATGCAATATCATCATAGTAGCCATGGTTTAACAACCGGGTCAGTTTACATGTTAGTAACAGTAGTAATCTTATAAAACCAGTTAACATTCATATTTCTCTTTTTTTTCTGAAATACGCTTAACGATAGATTTTCTGCAGACAAACGTGGTCATGATAGTTCACATTCTTGTTGATTCGTAACGTTATTTGTGTAATTGAAAGTGGTCGAGCAGTACGCCCAATTGATACAATTGTGGTTTCTCTTGTTGAAAGGCCACACCCGGTGACTCAGGGTCATTTTTCAGGCACGAAAACCGCCATATTACTGATAACATCAACCGAGGCTGCGTAAGTCACTAATTTCCTATTATGGTTTTGTTATTACTTTTGTTTCGGCCTTTGTCTTGAGGAAAACTAGTTTTTGTGTCTTTGTTTGAAACACTTTGGCCTGCAATGTTTTACAGGATGTCATAGAAACACTGCTTTTTGATTGTGGATGATTGTTATTGTTTCTCTGTGATTCCTGCTGTTAACGATCCTTCAACAATTCAAAAATAATTTTTGTTTTCATGAAAAAATGTCTTCAATTACGGTTATGCTGATTTCAACCGTTCGAATGGAACACTGTGACAAATATTTGAACTTTCTCCAAGTTATCTAAACAAAGCCGCTGAGTTAATCTCTATTGAAAACAATGTACAGTTGTCCCTCCACCTACGATGTGATTATACCATGTGTCTGAGCTTCTTCTGTGGCAACTTACAGTGATTTTGGAACCTTAATCCGCTCATTGACTTTACAATATTAGACTCGTTGGCCATGTTAAAAAGTATAACTGGCACTCGTTCTCTGTTCAAAGTGCCAATCTCATAACAAGCTTTGAGTTGTCAGATCAACACTCTGATTTAGAGCAGGAAAATAATTGTACTTTCACAGTTCATTGAATGTTCAGGTCCTGCATAGTGTAGTTAAATACTCCTTTGTTACATGTGGCTAGTTTGGACATCAAATAGCTTACGCCACTTTTTTCACCGCCAATACCACTACGTTTCCGAAATAGACACTTGTTCTGCTGTTCGTTTTGCTTACATTGAAAGGTCCATCTACATTTGCGTTCGCTAAAACCAGTTATTCAATCACATAAGCAAAGTGTTGCTCGACTTATTTGTTATTTTGGCATAACCTTCATGAACTTACCCGCAATGGGAAGATTAGAGATGAATAACATAAACACATCTCGAACACAATAAGAGAACAGAGGACCATCAGTGATTAAACATTTTGAATGAACTTTTTATGACTTTATTTAATAGCAGTGAATTATGGTTATTACGCATTGCATTGTTTGCCTCCCAGTTCTTGGGTTGTTGTTATTAGAATACAAATATAATATTACAATAAGGTAAAAGTCTAACTGCTCAATGTTTCAAAAATATTCCATATCCTGTTTGTTGTTATCTGTACCTACTGGTGACACTAATCGGCTAACATTAGACACTACTGCTTCAACTGTATGTTGCAGACAGCTAACAAAATGGAACTAGACCAACAACCCCACACATCTGCTGCTGAAT